>JAESUZ010001776.1:1200000-2400000 GCA_017311185.1 Proteles cristata cristata | reverse complement strand
TACACCAGGTAGTGCCAAATCACAGGGTTTGCTTACTTCTGAGGGGCTTTAGGATAATGAGTCACTTCCAAATAATCACAAAGAGAGAGAAAGGGAAAGTTACAGAACAGAATTTAAGAGTAAATAAGGAGACCATGATGCCTACAGTCCCAACACCCGTTTGGGTTTGCAGTTATGCTAGAAACCAGAAACATGACCACCCTTCAAGCTCCTGGGAGGAATCACCCCTGCACGTGAGGGCGTGAAGCCCATCTTCACTGCCCCACACCCTGTTCTGTCTCCTCATCTGCACACCAATACGCCTCCTGATGCCAGGCACCACATTTCCACGCTTGCCTGTGGGACATAAGAAATAAACTTCCCCATTTCTTTTGCCCGAAATGTTGGTCGCTTTAGGATCTTACTAATTGCTAAGCTGCATCCTGGGAATTTTATTAGGATAAAATACTTTCAGTAATGCATAGGGGTCAAGATTGACTTCATAGCACTTGAAACTCCTGTGAGGTCCCCCACCCCCCCCCCAAAAAAAAGCACTTATGAACTCACCAGTGCTGAAACTGCTTTTGGTTCCACTCAAACTTGTGATCTGAATTTCTAAAGGTTGATGCTGGAAACAGGGGATTGAAATCTGAGTTTGGTGTGCTGATGACAACCATACCTGGAGAAAAGTACCCAAATACGACTTCGGGAAACTTGGCCAGATCTTCAGAATCCAAATGTTCTATTCTGAAATGGTTAAAGGGAATGACAGAATGAAGTTATCTTGCCAGTATTTTCCTAGTTGATTTAGCCAACAGTTTCTATCTCTACATTGATTCATCCCTTCTCCGAATATATAATAATACTTACATGACCTAAAATCAACAACTCACTCTGCCCTTCAGCCACATTGCCCCTCACTGGCAGGATGCAAAGACAATCACTTCTATGGGAGACCAGGACAGTGAAATGTATAATGAGAAGAGAAAACAGACAAAGCCAGACACCGGATGATAGCCAAGTGCCAGAGACGACATGCGAGGTCCGCAGCAACAGCAATGAACAATGGATTCAAGGATGCAAGGGGGGGAATGGCAAGCTCCCCAAGACCCCTGCAGGGCCGTAAGCCCAGAATATAGGTCTTAAATAAGTTGTGGGCTTCAGCAGCAGATCCCAATAGAGATCCTCACCCACCTCCAAGGACAAGATCAGTTGCCTACAGGCAGCCAGTAGGAGCATCCCCCTTCACTGGGGGAGTTATCAACATTAGCATCACGGGGGAGAGACAAATGGACGTTGGGCCTCTGTGAATGGAAGCCCAGAGAAGGACCCAAACACCCTTCTACAGTATCCCAGGAATGCATAATCACCAAGAGCCAAAAAAGTGAGTATTTTTATTGAAAATGAGGTGAAGGGGACTGGTTATTTAACACCCCTGCTCTTAATTACATCCTGAATTAGGGGCAAAAGGCCATAATGAGTAAAACCTACCCTTAAGTAACTCGGAAAAAGTGTATGGGCGAAAATAGGTGAATCTGGATAAAGGGTGATTCTGGCACTGCTTGCAGCTTATCTGGAAATTTGAAATTTCTAAATTAAAGCCCCAAAAGATGCTAGTAAAAAGCCAGTCTGAACTGTCAAGCATATGCTTTACAAATCTGAATTAAAAGGACTTAAATCTAGTTAGGACACTAATTTAAGGAGACTAATTCACATTTTTCTAATAACTTCAATACAGTAAGAATACTTACAATTCAATACATGTTATCAAGTCAAATCCAAGCAAACGGGAGTCTTTCTCTACAGCAGAGCCACGATACAAGACAATACTCAAATCAAGGTCCCTAGGACCTAAATGATCCCCTACTGATGGAGACAACCGATCACTGCAAAAATATAGAAGAAACATTTCAACATTCTAATTTAGAGTATTCACCAACTATAAGTCTGATAATCACCTGATCTTCTGAGGATTATCTCCCTATTATCTGTTTTCCATGACTTGATGTATTAAGCACCAGGTCATAGAGTTAACTTCCTCTCAGAATTGGCTAACGAGAACCAGATATTGAATATTGCCTTTGCTCAATATTTTTGGTCTTCCCACTCCCTCTAGATCAGTGATTTCGACTTTTCCTTCTTTAGAAGAAAAACATTCCTGAAAAAATTTGTAGAAGTCAATATAGAGACTGGAGTGCTGCTCTGATTTGAATTAAATTAAAAGATCGGGGGCAATTTAAATCTTCTGTAATGTGTTGCTGTGGGGTCCAGCATTAAAGAAATTAGATTTTGAGGCATGTGGGTGGCTCAGTAAAGCATCCTACCCTTGGTTTCGGCTCAGGTCATGATCTCAGTTCATGAGTTCAAGCCCCCAGTGGGACCCTCTCCCCCTCCCCAACTCCTGCTCTCTCGAAATAAACTTAAAGAAAGAAAGAAATGTAAGGTTTTGCCTTTTGAATTACCTGTTCCAATCCAATAGACGGTCCATGAGGAGATCTACCCCAACAAGTTCTTGAACACAGCTGTGGAATTTCAGCATGCATAAGAGTGTCGCATTACCACACCCCAAGTCTGCCACCTACACATGAAACAGAACACTGAACATGTATCTAGAAGTTAAATATGACCAGAAACTTTATAGAGAAGTGGGTATCAGAAATAAATTACAATTTAATAAACCATTATATGGCAAGATCTTTTTTGGTGGGACGAAAGTACACAAAAAGGAAATTACTCTGAGACATTAGCCGGAGTGGGGGTGGGACAGATTGTGGACTGTTACAAGTAAATTCTAATTCAGGCTGAGTATCAAGAGCATCCTAGGGGCCTGGCACAGGCGCACCACATGGCAAGCAGGCACCCTATACAAACCTTATACTTCTCAGCTTCATAATGAAGACAAAACAAGGATGCCCACCAAACATCAGGACAGAGCCGGATTTTTACCAGTGCTTTATAATTTATCTACAGTCTTGTCAATCTATTCCCCTTATTGTAAATTTCATACAATCCTTAAGTGGATTTTTTAATCATGCCCTAAAGCCTTCACTTACCACAGGTGAATCACCTAAATTTCTGATTGCCACTTTAGGAAAAGGAAATTAAGATAAAACTTAATCAAATGACATTTAAAGGTACCTTTAAAGGTACCCAGTCCCAAAGATGACCCAAATCAGCTTCTAGTGTAGCTAATTGGCTCTAATCCAGTCTAAAGGGGATATCTGGGATTTGAACTATTTCTAGATACTCAGACATGAAAGATTCCATATATGTTAAAATGCACAAAAAGGTTTCCACAGGGTTTAAAAAACAGACTAAAGTTTACCTCAAAATTCATCCCATTAGAAAACTAAGATCATAAACTCTCTATTACAGCCATTACCAGGTTGCTTTAAAAAAAAAAAAAAAAAAAAAACCATTAAGGGGGCACCTGAGTAGCTCAGTCAGTTAAGCAGCCAGACTCTTGATTTCAGCTCAGGTCATGATCTCACAGTTCGAGGCCACCATCAGGCTCTGTGCTCACTGTGTAGAGCCTGCTTTGGATCCTGTCTCCTGGCCCTCCCACTCACCAGGACTCTCTCTCAAATTAATAAACGTTAAAATTTTTAAATTTTAAAAACAAAAATTTAAAAACAAAAACCCACTAATTCTCATCTGGAAAAGGGGAATACAACTATACTTTAGCAATAAAGGCACATTTCAGGGAACCTGAAACCTGGCAGGCTCTGTGCCGACAGTGGAGATTCTCTCCCACTCTCGACCCCTCCCCCACTCAGGCTCTCTCCCTCTGTGCCCCTCCCCTGCTCAATCTCAAAAGTAATTTTTTTAAGTTTATTTTAAGAGTGAGAGAGCACGCAGCAGGGGATCACAGAGAGATGGAGAGAGAATCCCAAGCATCAGACTGTCAGCACAGAGCCCGATATGCGGCCCGAAACTCAGGAACCTTGTGAGGTCATGACCTGAGCTGAAATCAAGAGTGTGACGCTTAACCTATTGAGCCACCCAGGTGCCTCTCAATATAAGCTTTAAAAAAAAATAAGGCATATTCAACCTATACTCAGCCCTCAAATGTGTTTTGACTACAAAGCCATATCCTTCAATGTTTTAGGTAAACCACAATGTTGTGCCCTTAGCCACATTCAGTAATTTTCTTTCCTGAAGCAGGCACACTTATGGGGGAGAAGAGTTACACAGCAAGCATTTAAAAAACCTAGTCCCAGAAAGCAAATTACAGTCTTAGCAGCTTTAAACTGTATTTATATAGTATACCTAATTTCTTATTGGCCCAGCTAGCTAAAGCTTTTCTTCCCATACACTCCTTAACTTGAAGGCCCCTAGTCAAGAGTTCCCTCCTAGAAAACAGGATAGCCTCAAGGGAATTACATTGCACTTTCCAATCACACTACCCTTTCATCCCACTTCCCCATACCCAGTTTATGTAAAAGCCTTTTTTCCAACTACTGGGATACATGTAGATCTTATGGACAATGTTCTCCCTACTGCCCTAATCTCTTTTCTTCCTTGGAACAAATCTTTGCATAGTGTAAACATACTTGCTAAATCCTTAGGGTTTTTTTCCTATTTTTTGACTACACATTTCATAAGACCCTCTTCAGTGTTTTCAAAGTGTTTTCTCCACACTGTCAGCACAGAGCCTGACATGGGGCTTGATCTCACAAACCATGAGATCATGACCTAAGCTGAAGTCGAGTCAGATACCCAACTGACTAAGCCACTCAGGCACCCCAAAATAAACTTCTATTTTTAAAAAAAGGAAAAATACTTACCTTCTTGGGTTTATATTGATTCACTATATCCTTAACAAAGAAGTATCTTTGTTTGTATAATGGAGGTCTGAACTCAATCACATTCTTGCGGGCAACAGTGCTTTGCTGAAACTTTATAAACCAAAAAAAAAAAAAAAAGTAAGTGTTCTCAATCATGCCCAACTTCAGGAACTCCACCAGGAAACACCAGCTTCATTTCCCCAGTCACTTTGTAGAATACCATGACCTTTCAACCACATCTCCAAAAGTCACTGTGTGGTACTACATTTCCTCCCCAGTTCATCTAAGCCTTCTGTTTTTTTGAGAATCTGGCTTTATGCTTCCCTAGAGAGTTTAGAGTCTGCTGAAAGCAAAATTCCTAATGAATGCATAACAATTCTGTCTCCTCGCCACAAGGGACCTATAGCGGAGTGAACTGCCAAAGCCAGTCCAGGTAGACAGGAGACTGAAAAATACTTCTTGACCCAACTGAAGTCAGGCTTCTTAAAACCTCTTCTGACTAGGCCTTGACAAGTCTTTACTTAGCCCAGTTTTTACCAAGTCAATTGAGAGAAAAATTCCCCACCCTTAACTCATTAAACTCTCTCTGATCAAATTCCTCACCACCACTTTTGCTATCTGATCCCCCTGAGCTGCCTTAATCAAGATTCCTGTTAAATCTTAGCAAGACCCAACACCCTTGTGGTCTCTACTCTTCCACTGTTCCCCACTCTTTTCATAGGCTATAAGTCCAGAGCTGTTGAAAATAGGGAGTTAAGCCCAAATCCACCTCCCCTATTGCCATGCTTATTTCACAGTCCTTGAAAAGCCTTCCTTTTTCATTGAGCTGTATTAATAAATCACTTCTATAAATGTCAGAATGTCTTTAACATGAGGAATGCTTAATCTAACATCTGGATTAATTAATTAATCCAGAATAGCTGTAAAGGTTTTTTAAGTAGGCTTCACACCCAGCATACAGCCCAACACAGAGCCCAACCTGGGGCCTGAACTCACAACCCTTAGATCAAGGGTGGCGTATTCTACCAACTAAGCCAGCCAGGCACCCCCAAACTGCCTTCAATCACTTGCTTACACGTGGTCAAAATCAAATTTCTTCAGACCAAAATGTCCTCAATGCATCAGGCTCTGAGCTGAGAGGAACCTGCTTCTGATTCTGCCTCCCTCTTTCTGCTCCTCTCCCACCACCTCGCAAAAATAAACATTTTTTTAAAAATGTGTCTAAGGTAGAGTTTAACAACTGAAAATCGTTTCACTTCAATTCTTGTTGAATCCCAACCAATACCCTGGGAAACGCGAGGGACTGAATCTGATGCATTTTATTTCTAACTACCTCAGAATACCCCTCAGGGATAACTCCTACAAGGAGCATTACCTCTTCCATGCTGTTTTTTTCCATTTTGTTTCCAAGTTTGAAGTTTCGTTGAGACAAAAAGAGCAGATTTCTCCTTCAAGTATCAGCAGTGGCTCTTCCGTAAAACACAAAATTAGTTCTCATAAATAGGGGCCTGGACAAGAAAGAACTGCATTGATCAACAAGGAAATTAAGTGTCTGGCTTCAGCTCAGGTTATGATCTTCTGGTTTGTGAGTTCAAGACCTGCATCAGGCTCTGTGCTGACAACTCAGAGCCTGGAGCCTGCTTCGGATTCTGTGTTTCTCCCTACCCCCACCCCACCTCTCTCTCTCTCTCTCTCTCTGCCCTTCCCCCGTTCACATTCTGTCAAAAAATACTTTTAAAAAATAATTTAAAAAAAAAGAGCAAGGAAAGGGAGAAAGCAGACTTCCTTTTTTTTATGTATTACCATTTAATCCACAGAATTTACTCACTAACTATGGTTTCAGATAAGAAACAGGCACAGAAAGCCCAAGTGACTTTTCTCTAGGACAAATCTAGCTAAACGCAGTAACACCCATTCTTCCCTGTTCCTGTTAAAGGTAATGCAAACTGAACAATCCTATCCATTGTGACTCTTGCATTAAAGCCGTCAACTTCAAAATTTTTAGGTAGGTTCCACAACCAGCATGGGGCTTGAACTCAGGACCCTGAGATCAAGAGTCTCACGCTCTGACTGAGCCAGCCAGGCACCCCACCTCCCCCCCCAAGAATTTCTTTCAAGCACTTGCTCACACATAACCAAAATCTAATTAAGAGGATACGGGGCGCCTGGGTGGCTTAGTCGGTTAAGCGTCCGACTTTCGCTTAGGTCATGATCTTGCGGTTCGTGGGTTCGAGCCCCGCGTTGGGCTCTGTGCTGACTGCCAGCTCAGAGCCTGGAGCCTGTTTCAGAGTCTGTGACACCCTCTCTCTCTGACCCTCCCCTACTCACGCGCTCTCTCTCTCCTAGAAATAAATAAAAATATTTAAAAAAAAAAAAGAGGATAAAAATGCCCTAAATAATTGATAAACTAAACATGTCAACATCTATACAATTCAGATGGACTTGAAATTAAATTTTGGTTCTCAGCCTAAAATGTAAGCATCGTGTCAATCACCTCACTTTTCAGTTATTCACTAAGTCCACCCCAATGCCAAGGTCTGCATAGGGCACCCTCCCCCGCACGTCTTACTTCCGCGTAAGAAGCTGGACCGCAGCAAAGCAAAGCGCAGGGAACACTGGCTGGGCCCACGGAGCCGCGACGGCATTTAGCTCCGGGCCCCGCCCCTGACGCCTCCGCAAGCGCCGCCTCGCCGCAGGGCGTTACCCGCCCAGACCCACACCTGCGCAGCCTACACCTGCGCCGCCGGCTGTCCCGCGGGACTCGCTAATCTTCAGCGGTAGGTGGCGCTCGCCGGCCCCGCGCCCGGCCCGGTCCCTCTCTCCGGCCCCAGGTTCCAAGGCGTCGGTTTTGGGTCTCTTAACGGCCGCTGTGGCGCATGCCCCGAGGCCATTTTCTGGCAGTCCCTCCGAACCTCCGTAAGACCACTGTCCCCGCCACGTCCCCCCACTGGCGCGCGGCTGCGACCCGCCCCGGCCCCTCCAGGAGCCGGACTGTTGAATCGAGGCGGCGGCGCCACAGGCGCGTCTGCGGGCCGAGAGCGGGGCGGTGGGCTCGGTGGCTGCTGGGGTCCTGGCTCTCCCCGTTCGCAGCAAAGAACAGAAAACGGTCCCCGGCAGCGGAAGGCAGCCAGGTGAGCGGCCAGGCGGAGCTCGAGCCGGCCAGCGGCTTGTGTCCGAATCGGCCGCCTCAGCGAGCCTCAGAACAATTCCCAAGGGCCTGGAGAGGCCTCTGGGCTGGGTCAAGTTGGCCCAATAACATCTGAGCTCAGAAGAACGTTCTTTCAGCCCCCAAACCTCCAACTGGTAATTTACGCATGCTGGGGAAGCAGCTGTAGGATCTCCTAATTCCCCTGCCGGACGTTTAACCTAACGCTTTGTAATCGCTCACTCCTTTATCGTACGTGGCGGTGGAAGAGTTTAAGGTGGGGGAGAGGAGGGATGCGAAGCCCCCGCCATTGGGAAAAAAATATTTTTACTCCATTTTAAGAGAATCCGAAGCTGGTGTTTACTAATGCATTAATAATCCTCTGATATACCATAAACTATATATTAGGACTGTACTTTCAAACACAACACCTGCAATATGCAAAGGACAGTGCTAACAGCTTTGGAGTATCACAAGGATAGATTACACAGTTCTTGTTTTTGGTGTTTTGAGGGGTCTAGTCTCATAGTAAAAAAACAAAAACAAAAAAACATAACTCAAGCTTCACTGTTTGAGAGGTTCCTGTTGGCCTGGGGTAACTGCAATTTCAACAGACTGTCTTCATTAGAGTAGCATATTCCTTATTACAGAATGTATAATTTGAACAGAACCTTACAAGTTAATAAGTGAATTCCACTTCTGGGTATTTTTTAATTAATTAAGCAAGAAGGCCATTAGACAGAGGTGACTCCAGTGCCTTCGCAGCCCTACATCAGCAAACCTAAACCTCTAAGTGGCTCGAGGTTAAAACATGGAAATCTAAGAATGTCCAAGGGCAAGCAGATCACTAGGCTTTCCCAAATAAGGTCATTGTTTAAGCCGTAACCAATCAATTTCCCTGCTTTGCTTTGGCATCTTCCTTATCAAGTCTTCTAGTTCCTGACAGTGGTTAGGACCTACCTGATCTGGATTGATCTTCTCAAATTCCTGAAAATGTCCATATGCTTTAGTTTATCTATTAATGGTATATATGCAAGAGAATTAAAAGCAGAGACTTGAACAGATATTTGTATGCCAATATTCACAGCAGTATTTAGAGTAGCAAAAGGTAGGAACAACCCTAATGCCCATCAATAAACAGAAGCCGCATATACATATGACATACTGTTCGGTGCTTAAAAGGAAGGAAATTCTAACTTACTCCAATATGGTTGAACCTTTAAGACATTATGCTAAGTGAAATAAGCCAGTCACAAAGGGACAAATACTGGAAGGAGGCAAGGCAAGGAGAAAAACTCATTTTCAGGAGCACACTTAAATGGATATCAGATTTTAGTCCTGTTCATTGCCTTTGAGGTTTTGTTAACTACCTGCAGATGACTAGATCTTGAATTTTTCTAGTTTGCTCCAGTATCTGACTCTGTAACATTATCAATTTTCTCCTATCCTTCTGACTTGGAATCAGTAAGAACAGAAAGTGTTCTTTTCCAAAAGCCCTGAAAGCTGAGCTGGTTAATTTGATAGAACTCCATGGAAGTCACCATAACAGTTCATGTGTGGACAGCCTTTGTGCCTTGTTATGTGGGCCAAACCAGAAAGTTCACTTGACCACCTGGTGGCATCACCAGACATATTCAAACTGCAACCCAGGAAAATCTATGATCACACTGTCTCTCCTCACTCGGACTGAAGATGCTTCAAGTCCAACATCTAGAAATCTTCTGAACTGTCTTTGCACCCAAAAACTCACTTTATAGTCTGTTCCCTAACTTTTATTTTTCTTTTATTGGGGCACCTGGATGGCTCAGTGGGTTAAGCAACTTCCGTTCAGGCCATGATCTCGCGGTTCATGAGAGCCCCATGTCTGGGCTCTGTGCTGACAGCTTAGAGCCTGGAGCCTGTCTCCCTCTCTCTCTCTCTCTGCCCCTCCCCTGCTCATGTGCTGTTTTTCTCTCTCTGTCAAAAACATTATTTAAAAGTTTTTTAAAAAATAAAGAAATGTCTCTTATTAAATCTTGTTCCATATAGGCCTGATTTGGGATCTCACCTGCAACACCACCTCCTGAAATAAGGTAGAACTCTGTAACTTCTTGGGGTTAAGAGAGTGGCTCAATAAAGGGTGCCTGGGTGGCACCCCCAGTCAGTTGAGTATCCAACTTTGACTCACGTTGTGATCTCATGGTTCTTGAGTTCGAGCCCCACATCAGACTCGCTGCTGTCAGCACAGAGCCAGCTTGGGATCCTCTGTCCCCGTTCCTCTGTGCCCTTCCCTCTCTCTCAAAAATAAACATTTAAAGATGTCTAGGTGGCTCAGGTCCTTGAGTTTGAGTCCTGCATCAGGCTCTGTGCTGACTCAGGCTCTGTGAGACTGCTTTGGATTCTGTGTCTCTCTCTCTGCTCCTCTCTCTCTCTCTCTCTCTCTCTCTCTCTCTCTCTCTCTCAACAATAAACATTAAAAATATGCAAGACAAAACTCACCATTGTTTACTGTGCTTTTCCTGGTAATCTTCCATAATTAGCCTCCCCCAATACGCCTACCCCAACATCTTTTTATCTTTATTGAAGATGGTATTTAAGGTCCTGGCTTGGGCTTTCTCTGGGAGTTACTCATTCTTCCCAGGTATCTCCCGTGTACACCTGAGGCATACATGTTAATAAACTTGTCTGTTTTTCTCTCATTAATCTTTTTTTTAAGTAATCTCTATACCCAACATGGGGCTCAAACTCATATCTCCAAGATCGAGAGCCACATGCTTCACTAACTGAGCCAGCCAAGGGCCACCCAAATGTTTTTTATTACAGGGGTCTCAGCCAAAAACTCGGAAGGATAGAGGGAAGTATTTTTCCTCTTCTTCAGTATGAATCCACATATATAAGATACTTAAAGTAGTCAAATTTATAAAGACAGAAAAGTAGAATGGTGGTTACCAGAGGCTGGGGGAAGGAAGGAATAGAGTGTTGTCCGATGGCTACAGAGTTCAGTTTGGGATGCTGGAAAAGTTCTGTAGATGGGTAGTGAGGTCTTAGTTGCACAACAGTATCAATGTACTTAATGCCACTGAACTACATATTTTAAATGGTAAGTTTTAGGGCACCTGGCTGGCTGAGTCGGTTGGGTGGCTGACTCAATTTCAGCTCAAGTCATGATCTCAAGGTTCATGAGTTCAAGCCTCACATCAGGCTCAGCACTGACAGCAAGGAGCCTGCTTGAAATTCTGTCTCTCCTCCTCTCTGCCCCTCCCCCACCTGGGCATGCTCTCTCTCCCTCCCTCTCTCTGTCTCTCTCTCTCAAAAGTAAATAAGTGTTTAAAAAATTAAATAAAATGGTAAGTTTCAGCATAACATAGACTTGTTGAATCAATATCTTATACAACTGGGAAAAAATTTGTCAGTGTTCTATTTTATCATAATTTTAAAATATTTTAAGAATGTTTTAAGTTAATCACCTGTACAGGATTCCTGGATCTAGAGTTTTCGCCTTAACCTGTTAGCCAGCTCATTTATGAACTTAATTTCTCCTGTCCAACTTCCTCTCCAAGTTTGCCTATTTCACCTTTTTCCTGGTCTCCTGTTCTCTTTCTGAAAATCCTCCCTGGCTATGTCCATTTCCGCCCTTCCCATATTTGGACAGTCACCAAATCTTGACCTCTTCAAGCTGTCAGTTGCATCTGTTCCTTCCTGTGGCCAATACCTTAGCTTACTCTTTGTCATCTTGTTTTCTCACTGTACCTCATCTTAACTTCTGCCCCCAGATTCTAAGCCCCACTGAGATACAGACCCTGCTCTATACTTTCAGAATGTGTTTTAAGTCAAATAGGCCAAATAGATCTGTCCCCACCCACCACTGTTTCCTTTCTCTTCACCCTACATCTTTTTTTGCCTTAGCACTTAATTGCCATTTGATAGCCTAGTATTTGTTCACTTGCTTATTGTCTGTTTCCTCCCTCTAGAATATTAGCTACTAAGGACTTGGTTTTGTTAGCTGTTGTATCTGCAATGTCTAGAGCACTGCCTGCCTGGCACAGAGCAGGCCCTCGGTAAACATTGCTTAGATGCGTTAAAAAATTATTAGACTTAATGCCCTCTGTCTGTTGCTACTTATTATTATTGTAAAATAAAGTCTTGGACTTGGGCCAAGTACGAGGAGATCTCTGGGTGGATGCATGCACATCTATAACAAGGGTTTCCATAATAAATTCTGAGTAAGTTTGTAAGAGTGCTTTTTTTTTAAATGTTTATATTTGAGAGGGTGTGCAATCAGGGAGGGGCAGAAAGAGAGGGGGACAGAGGATCTGAATCAGGCTCTGTGCCGACAGCAGAGAGCCCCATGAGGGGCTCGAATGAACCATGAGATCATAACCTCAGCCGAAGTCAGATGCTCAACTGACAGCCAACCCAGGTACCCCTGTGTGTGTGCTTTTATGTGTGTGACAGAGAAAAAGACACACACACAACAGGTTATGTTGTCATAACTTTCTACATGATTATACTGACTTTATAGTAAAAACATTTTTTTAATATTGCTCTCTAACCTTAGGAAATTTATTTACCCTTTTTGAGTGTCAATTTTTTCAGTTGAAAAGTGAGAAATAAGATTACACATTCAATATCTATGTGGAGTGTACCTATCATGGACCGAGTACCGGTTTGAGTAAAAAAGACAAAGGTCCTTCTTGTGGCTCTTCTAGTCCAGAAGCTGCAGGTGTGTAACTGGGGTGCAGGGGTGCAAAAGCACCTGGCTACGGGCGTTCCAATCAGACCAGGCTCGACCACTCACTGCTCGCAAAATCCAAAGGTAGAGACGAGTGTTGGTGAAACGAGAAAGGAATTTTTTTTAGTGAGGCCTACACCGGGAAAACAGAGGACTAGCTTATCATCTCCAAAGTGCTGAAAACACTTTTTAGGTTAATGTGAGGGAAATGTGGGACAAAGGTGGGTGGTGGGTGCCCACAGGTAGGTGGGCAGTAAAGGTCAGGTCAGTCATTGTGCTGAGGTCAAACACTCAGGGTCTTGCTAGCTCCAGGCAGTCTTTTTATTGTTTGACAGGTAGTTTTGGTTCCCACCAAGGGATGCTTTGCTGCCTACAGGGTCTTTTGCCTGAGTTAAGAGATAAGCCTGGAAGAAGAATTTAGTTAGAATGTACTCACAGGTCAAAATGGAGGAGTCTGCCCTGCAAGAAGTGAGGAAGAGTTATCCTGGATGCCAGATTTATACTCAAAATAGGAAGAAATATTTAGAAGTCTGGAGAGAAGATGATCCTATGCGTGTAAAAGGAATGTAAACAGTTTGTAGCCAGAAGAAGATTATGACAGATTAAGATGTACAGGCAGCTATCTCTGCCCTCAGGTCCTGTCCCAGTGTTTTAATAAAACCACCTTTTTTGCATGGGGGTGGAGAATTAAGATGCACAATTCATTACTTTTTTTTTTTTAGTGTATTTATTGAGAGAGAGAAAGAGAAGGGGAAGGGCAGAGGGAGAAAGGGGGACAGAGGCCCCTGAAGCAGGCTCCAGGCCAAAGGCACAGAGCCCGATGAGGGGCTTGAACTCATGAACCATGAATCATGACCTGAGCTAAGTCAGACGCTTAACCTACTGAGCCACCCAGGTGCACAAATTCTTTAAAAAAAAAAAAAAAAAAGATGCCCAAATTTTTTGTCGCTCTTATCTGTAAGTAGAGTCTAGTTCTTCTCCTTTTGAATTTAAATAAGTTTTATGATTTTTACCAATGAATATAATACCAGAATGCCAATTTCAGGCCCAGGTGTTAAAAAACTAGTAGCTTTGGAGAGCATGGGTTGTTCAATCAGTTGACCTTCTGACTCTTGATTTTGGCCCAGGTCATAATCCCAGGATCATGGGAATGAGCCCTGCATCAGGCTCGGTGCTGTGTGGTGCCTGCTTAACTAAGATTCTTTGTCTGTCTCCCTCTGCTCCCTCTCCCGGACTCACACTCCCTCCTTCTCTCTCTCTCTCTCTCTCTCTCAAATTAAAAAAAAAAAAATTTAAGTTTTTTAAGAAACTAGTACCTTCAGCTTCTTGCTTGTCTCTTGGAATCCAGGTGCCATGCTCTGAGGAAGAGCAAGCAGCCCCATGGAGAGGTCCACAGGCAGAGAAACCAAAACTTGCCGCCCCCACCCCCCCCCAGCTGACAGCATCAACCTGTCTTGCTTAGCCATGTGGGTGACCTGTCTTAGAGGTGAGTCCCCCAGACCCAGATAGCTAACTGTGTGAGGGCTACCAGAGCAACTTTGCTACACGCACAGAGCTGCAAATATCTTGAGAATTTACATACGCCCAGGTAGCATTTGCCAAAGTCTAAGCAGTGTGGATACAGAAAAGTCAGCTTCCTCAGGGGCCTGGCTAGCTCAGTCGGAAGGGCATACAACTCCTGATTGTGGGGCGATGAGTTTGATGCCCATGTGGGGTATAGAAATTACTAAAAAAATAAACCTAAAAAAAGAGCCTGGAAGGAAGGAAGGAACGAACGAAGGAACGAAGGAACGAAAGGAAAGAAAGAATCCGTGCCTTTCCTCAAGTTGGAACAATAGGGTATAAAATTCCAGAGTTCCCCTGAGGTATCAGGCTGTCATCCATAGTACTGACCCAAAATTGCACTATTGCCTGTTTTCCTCCCAGTCCGCCTCCCCCATCTCCCTCATCAGCTTCTCCCAGAAAAATTACTTGCATATAAATCTTCCTGTCTCAGGATCTGGCTCTGGGAGCAGGACCAGAGAAAACCCCTCTGGCTGTTTTGTGGAGAAGGCATAGGAGGCCCCTAAGAGTGGAAGCATCCTGACCATTTAGAAGGCCATCCAGGAAATCAGAAGAGTTACAAGAGTGGCCTGGACTTTAGGACAGCAGGGAAGGTGTAATGATGTGGACAGAGTTTCACCTTGAAAGTGAAACTAACAGAATTTCATAATGATATAGTGGATTATAAGGGACAGAAAGGAGGACTGAGGGACGGTCCCCAGCCTGTGCACCTCTGCTCGCTGTAGCAGTCCAGATGTGGCCTGGACATGCAGAATGACGCAGGCAAGTTCCTGGGCCTGTACAAGCTGAAGAAACATTGCCAGCAACTACTTGATCCTGTCCAACCACATGAACAGGACTGAGGTGAGGTCAACATGACAAGGTGAGGTCAATGGGCCCTTCAAAATCTATGCTATCTCCAGGGCCATTCTCAGGAGGGGAGAGGCAGATGCTTCCATTCTGGATCTGGCCAAGGCCAACAGCATTATCTCAAAGAACTTCTGACTGGGGAGGGTCACTGAAGTGCAATATTTGTCATAAATTGTGGCACCCGCCCAAAAAAAATATTTACCAAGTTTCTGGCATGATCAGTTGAAAAACTGGAGGTACCATTTATTTATTAGATGTAAAAGACTATGGAGGAAAGAGGATGGTAAAGGATTGAAAATCAAGCACTGGGGCACCTCAGTGGCTTAGTCGGATGAGCATCCGACTTCAGCTCAGGTCATGATTTCACAGTTTAGGTGAGTTCCAGCCCAGGTCATGCTTGCTGCTGTCAGAGCAGAGCCTGCTGCAGATTCTCTGTCCCCCTCTCTGCTCCTTCCCTGCTCATGTTGCAAGATTTTTGAAAATATTTATTTGTTTTGAGAGAGAGAGAGAGAGAGAGAGAACATGCACTCAGGAGCCAGGGAAGGGCAAAGAGAGAGGGAAAGAATCCCAAGCATGCTCCATGCTATTAGTGCAGAGCCTAATGTTGGGCTCCATCTCACAAACCATGAACAGTAAGATCATGACCTGATCCAAAATCAAGAGTAGGACATTTAACTGACTGAGCCACCCAGGCACCCCTCAAAGTTTTTAATTCTTTAAAGGAAGAGAGAGGAGGGGTGCCTGGGTGGCTCAGTCAGTTGAGCATCCGACTTCAGCTCAGGTCATGGTCTCGCAGTGTGAGAGTTTGAGCCCCGTATCGGGCTCTGTGCTGACAGTTAGCTCAGAGCCTGAAGCCTGCTTTGGGTTCTGTCTCTCTCTCTGACCCTCCTCTGCTCATGCTGCCTCTCAGAAATAAATAAAACATTAAATAAATTAAGAGAGAGGGGTGCCTGGGTGTCTCAGTTGGTTAAGTGTCCAACTTCGGCTCAGGTCATGATCTCATAGTACATGGGTTCAAGCCCCATATTGGGCTCTGTAATTACAACACTGAGCCTGCTTGGTATTCTCTTTCTTCCTCACTCTCTTTCGTCCTCTCACTCTCTCTCTAAAAAGAAAAAGAAAAAAAAAACTTTAAAAAAAGGGAAAAACTATGTTCAGTAAATGTTTACTGATGACCCACTCTGATAAATGTTACCCCACTTAACAGTGTTGACCACTTTGTTGGCTTTCAAGAAAAGACTGTTGGAGGAAAAAAAAAAAAGAGATGAATGGTTGTTGGTTAGATCCTTAAGGCACTGAAAGTCTGTTTTTTTCCCCTGTTCCAACTGAGTACAAAAGCCATTTAAAAGCCACCAAAAAGGGCACCTGGGTGGCTCAGTTGGTTGAGTATCTGACTTTGGCTCAGGTCATGATCTCACAGTTCTTGGGTTCAGGTCTTGCATCAGCTGTCAGCGCAGAGCATGCTTCAGATCTTCTACCTCCCATCTCTCTGCCCTTGTCCCACTCGCACTCTCTCAAAAATAATTAAACCTTTACAAAAATAAAAATAAAAGCCACCAAAAATGAAAATTTGTAGAAAAATGACAGAGGAGTTAAATGTGTCTTCACTAGATCTTTGTTTGTCAGCTGCTCCTAACATCAGACATTAGATGGCTTCTGATTGAATCACACCGCTTGTCACACATTTTATCATGATATTTTAAATTTATGTTTTATTTATTTCTTGAGAGAGAGAGAGACAGCATGAGCAGGGGAGGGTCAGAGAAAGAGGGAGACACAGAATCCAAAGACAAGCTCCAGGCTCTGAGCTGGCTGTCAGCACAGAACCCGATGCAGGGCTCGAACACACAAACCGTGAGATCATGACCTGAGCTGAAGCTAGACGCTCAATCGACTAAGCCACCCAGGCGCCCCTATCGTGATATTTTTTTTAAGTTAATGGATTTAAAAGAAGCATAAAATGCTGCCAAAGCAGTACTGTCAGAAACCATTAATCTTTGTCTATCTACATTGTCCAGAGTAAGGAAAACACTGAATGGGAAAGAATTGTGCCAGGACAGCCATCTAATCTACCTAGCCAATACAAGCTGCATTACAAGGGCAAGCTAGAGTGCCTGGCTGGCTCACTCCGTAGAGCTTATGACTCTAGATCTCTGGGTCACTGGGTGTTGAAATTACTTTTAAAAGTGGGGAGAGCAAGCTAAAATTATTCAGCAGTCTACTCACCACTTAAGAAAATAAGGTACTCATTGCCAGTCATCATTTTTCATGTTTTGAATACAGCTTTTCAACAAATGTGTTGATTACCAGGGTTACATAAAGCACTAGGTAGTGCTTTTGGGGGGGGAATAATATCTTATTTCAACTGCATATTCCTGGAGTACATGATAAATACTCAAAAATGTTTATAGGAAAAGTATTCAGGGGCAATGCATTTGCAGAGGTTACTTTCTCTATGATGCATTCCCAGATATCTCTTGATATTACTGAACAAGTTCTCTTAGTGTTTCCATGGACCCTGGTTGGAGACAAAAATATGAGTTACAGTGGGTGAAATAAGTACTGTGAGGGAGATAGGTAAAAACCAGTGGGATCATAAATGAGGAGACAATTCATGCTGGCTTTGATAGGAGTGGGTCAGAGAAATCTACAGAGAGGTGGCTTCTTGGCTGGGCTATGTAGGGTGAAATGAGGAAAAAGGAATTCCAAGGAAAGGAAATAAATCAAGTCACAAAGAAATGAGTTAGAATGCCTTCTTTTAATTTAAATTTTAGTTAACATACAGTGCTATATTGGTCTCAGGAGTAGAATTCAGGGATTTATCACTTACATACAACACTCAGTGCTCATCCCAAGTGCCTTCCTTAGTGCCCATCACCCATCTAGGCCATCCCCCACCAAAATCCCTCCATCAACCCTGTTTGTTCTCTGTCATTAAGAGTCTCTTGTGGTTTGTCTCCCTCTTTCTTTTTTCCCCCTTCTCATATATTCATCTGTTTTGCTTCTTAAATTCCACATATGAGAGAAATCATATGGTATTTTGTTTGTCTTTCTCTGATTGGTTTATTGCTTAGCACAATACACTCTAGCTCCATCCACATCATTGCAAATGGCAAGATTTCATTCTTTTTGTTTTTTTCTTTGAAATTTGATTTAGTTTATTTTGCATTCTATTTCTAATCCATACATTTCAGAAAAAAAAGTTTAGTTGGGAATTTAACTTGCCTGAGTTCCAGTAACATTTATTTATTTGTTTATTTATTTATTTATTTATTATTTATTTATTTATTTTATTACTGCTTCTGGTCATAGAAAGCATAGGGTTTTTTTTGTTTTTTTGTTTTTTTTACAAATAGTTTATTGTCAGATTAGTTTCCACATAACACCCAGTGCTCATCCCCACAAGTGTCCTCCTCCATGCCCATCCCCCACACACACACACATCCATCAGTCCTCAGTTTTTGTCAGCATTCAAGAGTCTCTCATGGTTTGCCTCTCTCCCTTTCCCCCACCATTTCCCCCCTTCTTCTCCCCCTTGGTCCTCTGTTAAGTTCCTCCTAATCCTCCTATACGTGCACACATATGATATTTGTCCTTCTCTGCCTGACTCATTTCGCTCAGCATAACACGCTCAAGGTCCATCCATGTTGCTACACATGGCCAGATTTCATTGTTTCTCATTGCCATGTAGTATTCCATGGTATAGATAAACCACATCTTCTTGATCCATTCATCTGTTGATGGACACTTAGGCTCTTTCCATGTTTTAGCTATTGTGGAGAGTGCTGCTATGAACATTGGGGTACATGTGCTCCTATGCATCAACATTTCTGTATCCCTTGGGTAAATTCCTAGCAGTGCTATTGCTGGGTCATAGGGGAGTTCTATTGTTAGTTTCCTGAGGAACCTCCACACTGTTTTCCAGAGGGGCTGTACCAGTTTACATTCTCACCAACAGTGGAGGAGGGTGCCCGTTTCTCCACATCCTCGCCAGCATCTAGAGTTCTCTGATTGGCTCATTTTAGCCACTCTGACGGGCGTGACGTGGTATCTCAGTGTGGTTTTGATTTGTATTTCCCTGATGAGGAGGGATGCTGAGCATCGTTTCATGTGTCTGTTGGCCATCTGGATGTCCTCTTTGGAGAAGTGTCTGTTCATATCTTCTGCCCATTTCTTCACTGGGTTGTTTGTTTTTCGGGCGTGTAGTTTGGTGAGTTCCTTGTAGATTCTGGATATCAACCCTTTATCTGATATGTCATTTGCAACTATCTTTTCCCATTCCGTTGGTTGCCTATTAATTTTCTGGGTTGTTTCCTTGGCTGTGCAGAAGCTTTTAATCTTGAGGAGGTCCCAACAGTTTATTTTTGCTCTTGATTCCCTTGCTTTTGGGGATGTGTCAAGTAAGAAGTTGCTGCGGTGGAGGTCAAGGAGGTTGTTTCCTGCTTTCTCCTCTAGGGTGTTGATAGTTTCCTGTCTCACGTTCAGGTCCTTTATCCATTTTGAGTTTATTTTTGTGCATGGTGTGAGAAAATGATCTAGTTTCATTCTTCTGCATGTTGCTGTCCAGTTCTCCCAACACCATCTGTTAAAAGGCTGTCTTTTTTCCATTGGATATTCTTTCCTGCTTTGTCAAAGATTAGTTGGCTGTATACTTTTGGGTCCACTTCTGAGTTCTCAATTCTGTTCCATTGGTCTATGTGTCTGTTTTTGTGCCAATACCATACTGTCTTGATGATGACAGCTTTGTAGTAGAGGCTAAAGTCTGGGATGGTGATCCCTCCCGTTTTGGTTTTATTTTTCAGGATTACTTTGGCTATTCGGGGTCTTTTGTGGTTCCATACAAATTTGAGGAGAGTTTGTTCTAGTTTTGAGAAGTATGCTGGTGCAATTTTGATTGGAATTGCATTGAATGTGTAGAGTGCCTTAGGTAGTAATGACATCTTAACTATATTTATTCTTCCTATCCATGAGCATGGAATGTTTTTCCATTTCTTTGTGTCTTCTTCAATTTCCTTCATAAGTTTTCTATAGTTTTCATCATACAGATCTCTTGTATCCTTGGTTAGGTTTATTCCGAGGTATTTTATGGTTTTTGTGCAATTGTGAATGGGATCAGTTTCTTGATTTCTCTTTCTGTTGCTTCATTGTTGGTGTATAAAAATGCAACCGATTTCTGTACGTTGATTTTGTACCCTGCAACTTGGCTGAATTCTTGGATCAGTTCTAGTAGGCTTCTGGTGGAGTCTGTCGGGTTTTCTATGTAGAGTATCATGTCATCTGCGAAGAGTGAAAGTTTGACTTCCTCTTTACCAATTCTGATGCCTTTGATTTCCTTTTGTTGTCTGATGGCTGATGCTAGGACTTCCAGCACTATGTTAAACAGCAGTGGTGAGAGTGGGCATCCCTGTCGTGTTCCTGATCTCAGGGGGAAAGCTCTGAGTTTTTCCCCGTTGAGGATGATGTTAGCTGAAGGCTTCTCATAGATGGCTTTGATGATGTTTAAGTAGGTTCCTTCTATCCCAACTTTCTCGAGAGTCTTTATTAAGAAGGGATGCTGTATTTTGTCAAATGCTTTTTCTGCATCTATTGACAGGATCATATGGTTTTTATCTTTTCTTTTATTGATATGATGTATCACACTGATTGATTTCCACATATTGAACCAGCCCTGTAACCCAGGAATGAATCCCACTTGATCTTGGTGGATGATTCTTTTTATGTGCTGTTGAATTCGATTTGCAGGGATCTTGTTGAGAATTTTTGCATCCGTATTCATCAAGGATATTGGCCTGTAGTTCTCTTTTTTTGCTCGATCTATGTCTGGCTTGGGAATCAGAGTGATGCTGGCTTCATAAAATGAGTCCGGGAGTTTTCCTTTGCTTTCTATTTTTTGGAATAACTTGAGAAGAATTGGGATTAATTCTGTTTTAAATGTCTGGTAGAATTCCCCAGGGAAGCCATCAGGTCCAGGGCTCTTATTTGTTGGGAGATTTTTGATCACTAATTCGATTTCTTCACTCGTTATGGGTCTGTTCAGGTTTTCTATTTCTTCCCGTGTGAATTTTGGTAGTGAGTGTGTGTTTAGGAATTTGTCCATTTCTTCTAAGTTGTCCAATTTGTTGGCATATAATTTTTCATAGTATTCCCTGATAATTGCTTGTATTTCTGAGGGGTTGGTTGTAATAAGTCCTTTTTCATTCATAATTTTGTCTATTTGGGTGCTCTCTCTTTTCTTTTGGAGAAGTCTGGCTAGAGGTTTGTCAATTTTGTTTACTTTTTCAAAAAACCAACTCTTGGTTTCATTGATCTATTCAATTGTTTCTTTGGTCTCTATGTTGTTTATTTCTGCTCTAATTTTTACTATTTCTCTTCTTCTACTGGGTTTAGGGCGTTCTTGTTGCTCTGCCTCTGGTTCCTTTAGGTGAGCTGTTAGATTTTGGACTTGCGCTTTTTCTAATCTCTTGAAATAGGCCTGGAGAGCAATGTACTTTCATCTTAGGACTGCCTTTGCCGCATCCCATAGATTTTGAATTGTTGTGTTTTCATTTTCATTTGTTTCCATATATATTTTTAATTTCATCTCTAATTGCCTGATTGGCCCATTCATTCTTTAGAAGGGTGTTCTTTAACCTCCATGTTTTTGGAAGTTTTTCAGACTTCTTCCTGTAATTGATTTCAAGTTTCAAAGCATTGTGATCTGACAGTGTACATGGTATGATCTCTATTCTTTTATATTTATTGAGGGCTGCTTTATGTCCCAGTATGTGATCTATCTTAGAGAATGTGCCATGCGCACTTGAGAAGAAAGTAAATTCCCTGGCCTCAGGATGTAAAGTTCTAAATATATCCGTCAGGTCCATCCGGTCCAATGTGTCTTTCAAGTCCATTATTTCTTTAGTGATTTTCTGTCTGGTTGACCTATCCATTGTTGTAAGCGGAGTATTAAATTCCCCTGCTATTAGCACATTCTTATCTATAAGCTTGTTTCTGTTTGTGATTGTTTTAGATATTTAGGTGCTCCCATATTCGGTGCGTAGACATTTATGATTGTTAGTTCTTCCTGATGGATGGACCCTGTAATTATTATGTACTGCCCTTCTTCATCTCTTGTGATTGTCTTTAATTTAAAGTCCAGTTTGTCTGATATAAGCTACTCCGGCTTTCTTTTGATTTCCTGTAGCATGATATATATTTCTCCATCCCCTTACTTTTAATCTGAAGGTACCTTCCCGTCTAAAATGAGTTTCTTGTAGACAGCATATAGATGGATTTTGTTTTGTAATCCATTCTGCTACGCTATGTCTTTTGATTGGAGCATTCAGCCCATTTACATTCAGTGTTATTATTGAAATATGTGGGTTTAGAGTCTTTGTATCTTTTGTAGGGTTCATGTTTGTGGTGGTGTCTCTGGTATCTTTGTTCCTTACAACCTTTCCTTCAGAGCATCCCCCTCAGGATTTCTTGTAGGGCTGGCTTCGTGGTGACAAATTCTTTCAATTTCTGTTTATTTGGAAAGGTTTTATCTCTCCTTCTATTTTGAATGACAAGCTTGCTGGATAGAGGATTCTTGGCTGCATATTTTTACTGTTCATCACCTTGAAGATCTCCTGCCATTCCTTTCTGGCCTGCCACGTTTCAGTAGATAGGTCTGTCACCACTCTGATAGGTTTCCCTTTGTATGTGAGGGCCCTTTTCTCCCTAGCTGTTTTCAAAATTCTCTTTGTCCTTGTATTTTGCCATTTTTACGATGATATGTCGTGCAGAAGATCGATTAAAGTTACATCTGAGGGGAGTCCTCTGAGCCTCTTGCATTTCCACATTGACTTCCTTCCCCAGGTCGGGGAAGTTCTCTGCTATAATTTGTTCCAGGACTCCTTCAGCACCTTTCCCTCTCTCTTCCTCTTCTGGGATTCCTATGATACGGATATTGTTGCGTTTGACTATATCGCTGAGCTCTCGAATTCTTCTTTCCTGTTCCTGGATCAGTTTGTCTCTTTTTTTGTCAGCTTCTTGTTTTTCTATAATGGTGTCTTCTAAATCACTTATTCTCCATTCTACCTCTTCAATCTGTGCATTGGATGCCTCTAATTTATTATGTATCTCATTTATCTCATTTTTTAATTCTTCATGCCTATTTTTATTTTCCATTCTGTCTGTAGCCATAGTTTCTTTGATGTCCCCTATGTTTTTTCAAGCCCTGCTATTAATTTTACCATTATTATTCTAAAATCTTGTTCACTTATGCTGCTGATATCTGTTTTGAGCAGTTCATTAGCTGTCATTTCTTCTTGGAGTTTCTTTGGAGGAGAGCTCTTTCGTTTTGTCATTTTAGTTAGCTTTCCGGCTCTTGTTGGTTTTAAAGACCTGTTATGCTCTCTGTTTCTATGAGCACTGCTATATCCAAGAGGACTCTTTGACTTTCCAGGGCCTATCCTTTCAGAGATTGTGTTTTGAATGGTATCCCTCGGTCTCTCTTGTTGGGACCTTAGTTATTTTATTTTCCTATTCGTAGTGATATTTGGGACTCTTCACCTTGTACTCTAGCTTGTTTCTTGAGGTAGCCCTGGAAAAGAAAACAGACAGACAAACACACAGGGAGCAGGAGTACACAAATGCACAGGCTGATTCAACTAACATGCAAAGCGAGAGGGAAAACGAAAAAGTTAATAGAAAAGACGGAGAAGGGAGGGCGAATAATAGGGAGCATAAAATACATAAAAGGGTCAAAAAGGGGAAAAGAAAAGGAAAAAAGAAGAAAACCAATGGACAAAGAACGGTTTAAAGCATATACCTGGATTTCCCAGCTACAGTTAAATAGCCATGTGTATGCAGTGCTGGTTGAAGAGCATAGAGAAAAAGAGAGAAGGCAGGGCGAGACGAGGCAGATTTGGAAATAGAATGAACAGGCAGAAGGGATAAGAAGCTTTTTTCAAAGAGGTAAAGGGTAGAATATGGTTGGATAGGTGAGAGAAGGATGCTGGAATTATCCAAAGAAACTATATAGTCTAATTACTCCTGAGAGAAATAGCTGAAAAGGTCGGTAGGTGTAGAATTTACATTTACAGAATGGACTTGTTGTGATTGTTTAAGCAAGCTGGCGACCAGAGTTAATCAGGTCAGTGTTTTGAGGAAAAAAGCGAGAAAAGAGAAAGAAGAAGAAAAAAAGAAAGAGAAAAGATAGGGGGAAAAAAAGAAGAAAAAAAAGAAAAAAAAAGGAAACAAGAGAGAAAAAAAAAAAGGGAGGAGGGCACCTCTCAGGCAGGGATGGGCGTGGCGTGATCCGATGCCTCAGGCGGGGGTTCTGCCTCCGCGGTTGTGGGGAGGAGAGTGACGGTGCTCCAGTCCCTTCTTGAACCCCGCGCTGCAGCTCGCTTTTTTTTGGCGTGTCAACTCCCCGTTCCGGGGACGCAGCCGAAGTTGGTTGCGCTCTTCAACCCAGGCCAGTTCCAATCTCCAAATCCCAGTCCGCGCCCCGCTGAAGTTGCCTTAGACGCAGCTTCCCAGGCAACCCCCTCGGGCAATTCCAGGCTCCCTGCTGAGCTCTTGGGATGGAGTCAGAATCGCTGCTTCCGTCTCTGGGTCAGGCTGGGGCGCATGCGCGGGGGCTTGCCTGCCAGGTCCGCGTAGCCCGAGCCCGCTGGAGTGAGGAAAACGGGGTCCCTCTATGGCTCGTCACCCAAAACACGAACTCACAGGCAAATTTCCCAGTTTTTAGCTCTTTGACTTCTCTCTCGAGTTCCAGCCAGCCAGGAGCGCGGACGCCCGGTGTCAGCGCGGCTCTTTCAGGGGTCCCAGCCGCCCTGGAGCTACAATGGCGGCAGGCGCGCCGCTGCTCTGAAATCCAACCTCCAGGAGCGGCACAAAGAAGCAGTTTGTGTGCTCAGCCTCCCCCAGGACCAGTTGTCGCGAGAGGACCTGGTGTGCAGGTATTTGGCAAGTACAGTCTTTCTATGCACCGAGCGAGTTCCCCTCCCCCACCCCCCCACCCCCTGCCCTACCCCCCACCACCCACTCCCCCCTCTACCCCCACCCCCACCCCCACCCCCACCACCCCACCCCACCCCCACCCACCCCCCACCCCCCACCCACCCCCACCCCCCACCCCACCCCCCACCCCGAGCGGAGGTTTTTCTGTTTTGGACTCTCTCCTTTTCTCCTCTCACTCCCCGTAGAGGGTAGAGGGGGATCGCCTCCCACCCTGGAGTCTCCGATCCCGGCCCGATTTTACCTTCCCTGGTTCGCACTCACGTTAGAAGGCTTTCTCAATGGATTCTGCGTCCTTTTTCTCCCAGTCTCTCAGGTTTTGTAAGGTTTCCAATGGCTTTAGATCTTTTCTGTGTGATGTATGGGCGCGAGTGCAAGTACGGAGCTCCTTACTTCTCCGCCATCTTGCCCTCAAGTCGATTTCCTTCTTTTTGATCACCAAGTAATATTCCAGCATGTGTGTGTGTGTGTGTGTGTGTGTGTGTGTGTGTGTGTGTGTACACCACATCTTTATCCATTCACCATTGAACATTTGGCCTCTTTTTAGTTTGACTATTGTTGATAATGCTGCTGTAAACATCACGGTACATGTACCCCTTCAAATCTGTATTTTTGTGTCCTTTGGGTAAATACCCAAATACTGGATCATAGGGTAGTTCTGTTTTTAGCTTTCTGAGGAAACTCCATACTGGAAAAAAAAAAACATACCTTTGGAATATCCTTGTTATCAAGCAGGAAATAAAAGATTGTCCGCCCTTATCAATGTTCCACAAGTTAACCTCTAACTTTTCAGGGTTGTAAACTCTTTGGAGCTTCTCATTCATAGATAGTAACGCAGAGAAAGTAACAATAGTCAAGAGAGTAAGATATCTGTGAGCCAGCTTATACTCTGGTATGATATTAAAAATATCATGTAGAATGCCTGGGTGGTACAGTTTGTTAAGCATCCCACTCTTGATTTCTGCTCAGATCATGCTTTCACGGTTCATGAGATCAAGCCCCACATGGGACTCATGCTTACAGCACAGAGCCTGCTTCGGATTCTTGCTTTCCCTCTCCCACTGTCCCTCCCCTAGTCATGGGCACACCTGTGTGCACACACACACACACATTCTCTCTCTCTCTCAAAATAAATAAACTTTAAAAAGTAAAATCAATTAGTTAAATAAAAATATTTTCCTCCACATTGTACAAACCTCACTGTATATACCCACAAAACCCCTGTCAGGATCAGGTGTAGAGAAGCTGCTTACACAACATCACAGTTACTCTGATCCCACTCTCCCTAAATAGTGTGACAGAACCTCAGACACATGGTGGTCCTCACTCTCAGCACGAGAGGAGATCTTTTTGGTTCACGTTGGTCAAATCTCCACTCCTGGGTCAATCACCATTAAGGACTGAGCGGATGTTCAAGCTCGGTGAGGACATAGGGCTGCCTCCATGGGCCTGGAAGATCGGGACTTCTTACAAAGAAGTATGGTCAGAGAGGAAGTAGGATAGATATCTTTGAGGCCCTCAAGTTCCTTATCTGAAGAATGAGAATTAAAAGGAGATGAAAGAAACAGAATCAAAATATCTAAAGAATGGTATAAATTTAAGATATTTATTTATTTTAATGTGTATTTCTTTTTGAGAGAAGCAAGAGCGAGTGGGGGAGGGGCATAGAGCGAGGGAGACAGAGATTCCAAAGCAGCCTCACACTGTCAGTGCAAAGTCCGACGTGGGGCTAGAGCCCACTAACCATGAGCTCATGACCCGAGCTGAAGCCAGACACTCAACTGACTGAGCCACCCAGGTGCCCCTAAGATATTTTTAAAACCAAAAGACTTTAAGCGTATTTATTTTTAAGAGAGAGCAAGTGGAAGAGGAACAAGAGAGGGAGAGAGAGAATCCCACGCTGTCAGCACAGAGTCTGATGCAGGGCTTGAACCCATGAAAAGTGAGATCATGACCTGAGTCAAAACCAAGAATCAGATGCTTAACTGACTAAGCCACCCAGGCACCCCCCAAAATGACTTTTAACACCAAACTGGTGATCTTATAAAAGATAGGATGAGTAGAATGAAGAGAAGTTTTCTGATATTTATTTACTTAGAAATGTATTAAATCAGGGTTCATAGCGTCAAGAAATTTATTATAGGATGTTGAATTCTCACCTAATATCTCAGAAAAGTAGAGAATCCTACTACTGTTCATATCCTAGAACAAGACCCAACCACCAAGGGGATTGTTTAGCAAAAACACCTCTATGAAAACACGTCCACCAAAAATACCCCAGTTTGCCCATCTGAGGCTCTGCATTTGATGTCAGAACCTCTACCAACTCTACCATGCTTGTCAGAAGATTAATCCCTAGACACAGGGCCACCTTCTTCTGCTCACTTTTTTTTTTAATTTTTTTTTTTTTAATTTCTAGGAGAGAGAGAGAGATAGCATGAGCAGGGGAGGGTCAGAGAGAGAGGGAGTCACAGACTGAAACAGGCTCCAGGCTCTGAGCTGGCAGTCAGCACAGAGCCCCACGAACCACGAGATCATGACCTAAGCGAAAGTCAGACGCTTAACCGACTAAGCCACCCAGGCGCCCCTCCACTGCTCACTTTTGAATCTAATTCTCCTATGGGTGTATCTGATAAGTTGAGTATAATTTGTATCCGGCAGTGGATTGGGATCCAAGCTTTTGGGGAGGTATGGGTGAGGATTCCATTTTGAGATACCATTTTGTGGGAAATTACCAAATTTTAAAAGAGCATTCAAAGCTACAAATGATAAATTTCTACCTACAAAAAAATTTTTATGTCTCAGGGCATAAAAGTCACAAGAAGAATCAAAAAAGAGCTGAATCCCAGTAAATAATTCCGTAAGAGTAAAGCAACAATTAGTATTTTATTATAGGTAACTTCTATTAAGCAATTGCAGAGCGGATACGTGATGCTAGATACTGCATATATAGGATCCATTTACTCTTCATAAGAACCTGCAAGTGGAGCGCCTGGGTGGCTTAGTCAGTTAAGCGTCTGACTTTCGCTTAGGTCATGATCACGTGGTTCGTGGGTTCGAGCCCCGCATCGGACTCCGTGCTAACTGCCAGCTCAGAGCCTGGAGCCTGTTTCAGAGTCTGTGACTCCTCTCTCTCTGACCCTCCCCTGCTCACGGTGTCTCTCTCTCTCTCTCCTAGAAATAAATAAAAATAAAAAATAAAAAATAAAAAATAAAGGAACCTGCAAGCTCTGGACCAATGTTACTATGTTACAGGTGAAAAAAAACCTGAGACAAAGCTACCCAAGATTGGAGCGCCTGGCTGGCTCAGTCAGTAGAGCATGGGACTCTTTTGATCTCAGGGTCCTAAGTTCAAGCCCCGCATTGAGCATAGAGCCTACTTTAAAAACTTAAGGGGCAGCTGGGTGGCCTCGTTGGTTAAGCCCCCGACTTGGGCTCAGATCATGATCTCACAGTTCATGAGTTCAAGCCCTGCGTCTGGCTTTTTGCTGTCAGTGTGAAGCCCACTTAGGATCCTCTGTCTCCCTCTCTCTCTTCCCCTCCTCCACTCTCTCTTTCTCTCTCTCTCTCTCTCAAAAACAAACATTTAAAAAAAAGAAAAGAGTTTTAAAATAGTAAATAATAAATGATAAATAAAAATTAAAGTTATCCGAGATCTAAATTCCATAAGTAGCAGAGCTGGACTGAGATCCCAGGTCAGACTGGCTCTCACCATGTTCTGGCTGGAGCTGGGAGCTGGTATTTTCCCCCTCAGTGAGAAAATGTCCTCCAACTGCTCTATACACTTTGATTATTTAGAGGAATGCTCCTGGGGGCTCAGTTGGTTAAGCTTCTGACCTGGGCTCAGGTCATGATCTCGAGGTTCATGAGTTTGAGCCCAACATCAGGCTCTCTGCTCTTAGCAGAGACTTTGGATCCCCTGTGCCCCTCTCCCTCAGCCCCTCCCCTGATCATGTGTTTCTCTCACTCCCTTTCAAAAATAAATAACTTTTAATAAAACACAAGAAATATTAGAATTTCCTGGTCAGTACCCATGAGATAATCTGCCTGATATATTCCCTCCTAGGAGGGTGAGCTTGGCTGAAACAATTATCTTTTTGCTAGAATAACCTCCTTGTCCCACTTCCTTCTGCCTATAAAAGTCCTCCATCTCATATAGCCCCTTAGAGCTCCTTTCTATCCACTAGATGGGATTCGAGATCACTGAATAAATGCAGGATGATCTTCAAATTTATTCTGTTGGACATTTTTTTTCTATTTTGAACAATGCCAAACTTGGTGATATTACATAAGAAATTTTTTTAAGTTAATTAATTTATTTTAGTAATCTCTACACTCAGTGTGGGGCTTGAACTCACAACCCTGAGATCAAGAGTCACATGCTCTTCTGACTGAGCCAGCCAGACACCCCAAAAATTATTTTTAATGATCTCTTGATAGACAATTTTGTTAAGCCCTCGTCCTATTTTATTGGATACCACCTCACCTTGCAAAAACTGTCTTCCCACCTGAAAAATGATTTTTTTACTCAGTCATTAGAGTCAATTATTTTATGAATACCAGTGCCAACACGGCACTTTGTTTGGCACCCTGAGGTTTTTATATACCTCAGGACGATGCATCATTATAAGATTTTGATGGGTGAGATGTATACTTCCACTTTTGCAAAGTGGAAGAAGAATCCCATTGTGGAAGAGGAGGAGGAGGAACAGAGAACGAGTATTATACCACCGATCTGAAGGTTGGTTTTAGGAAAGTGCAGATATAGAAATTGGAAATCTGGAAAGGGAATCCCTCAAAACAATATGAATGTCCATGCATCCACACAAACTTCACAAAACCATATGAATTGTATACTTAAGGAATTTTTAGAGAAGAATGTATCAAAATATATCAAAATGCTGCATTTTCATAGTACACGGGCTTGAGAACTTAATCTTTTCTCAACTTGGTAGGTCTGCTAAAAAAAGAAAAAAACATTCAACTGAGTAAATTTAAAGATATAATTAGCTTTTTTCAAGGATCCATAATCAGTATCCCATCTAGCAAGCCCAAGGGAGGTGATAGGAGCTGTACAAAATGGAAGGCTTTCACAAGCAGAAGGAGGGGGGACAAGAAAGTTAAAAGACTTGATTGTTTCACGCATGGTTACAGGGTAGGGGTCTTATCAGGCAGATGACCTCATTAGTGCTGATCGGGAAATTCCAAACTGATTGGTTTAAAAATCCATTCCTAAGAGGCTGAAACTGCAGTTAGCTTAACTGTTAAGTCTTGGTGACACTTAGAGCAACTGACTCCATTTTAGATATGCCTCTTTCTTTCTTTCTTTCTTTCTTTCTTTCTTTCTTTCTTTCTTTCCTTCCTTCCTTCTTTTCTTTCTTTCTTTCTTTCTTTCTTTCTTTCTTTCTTTCTTTCTTTCTTTCTTTCTTTCCCTTTCTTCCTTCCTTCCTTCCTTCCTTCCTTCCTTCCTTCCTTCCTTCCTTTCTTTCCTTCTTTGTCTCTCTCTCTCTTTCCTTTCTCTTTTAATAAGATTTTTGAGTAATTTCTACACCCAATGTGGGGCTCAAATGTACAACCCTGAGATCAAGAGTTGCATGGCCCACTGACTGAGCTAGCCAGGTGCCCTGGGCCTGTTGTTTTTAGCAGGTCCTTGTTTGTGTGTTTGTTTGTTTTACCCTGCTTCAGAATTTGGGCATGAACACAGCTGAATCCACATAATTCCTTTTTTTTTTAAGTTTATGTATTTATTTGGGAGAGTGAGAAGGGGAAGGGCAGAGAGAGAGAGGGAGACAGAATTCCAGGCAGGCTTCACACCATCAGTGCAGAGCCTGACATGGAGCCCAAACTCATGAACCATGAGATCATGACCTGAGCTGAAATCAAGAGTCGGATGCTTAATCAACTGAACCCTCATATGACTCCTTTCCTATCTCACTCCATTCTTTTTGCTTTAGGACCTACTGCTAACCACTTGGTTTCTCTATGTTCCCATCCAAATCCCAGCAAGGATCTGGAAGCCCCAGCTCATCTCATTCCTAGGGAGCCATCATCACAGTTCACTGACTAATGTATCAATCAGTATTACCTCCGGTCCAAGCAGCTGTGGCCAGTTCGGTCCAAGCAGCCGTGGCCAGATCGGTCCAAGCAGCCGTGGCCAGATAGCCAACATCACTTGGCCACATGGGGTTGCCCTGCCAACAGCACTGACAGTGAGACAGTTACAGGGGCAATGGGTGTACCACAGCCGTACAGAGAAGGGAACATTATTCACAGTTATTCTCTCATGCATGATTTTCAAAGGTTTGAGATACAACCTCTGAAATATTCCCTATTTCTTGTTAACAGCTTGAAATAAATCTGGTATCAAGTTTATGACCCATCTGCCAAGTAGATCAGTCCCATCTGTAATCCTGGCTGTGCGACAAGGTCAGCAGCCACATAAAATGTCTCTGGCAGAACACTGTTATCAGAATTGAGATTCCTAATGGGAAGTAAAAAGTTAACAGATTTAGAAAGTAAGACTGCATTAGCATTTTCAAGGTGAATTTAGAATATACTAAAAATGTTCAATGCTATGTAGAAGACACTAATGGACAGTACTGAAGACCACAGTATGTGCTAAGTCCCGTTCTAAGTTTAAAAAAAAAAATTGTTAATGTTTTATTTCTGAAAGAGAGAGAGCATGAGCAGGAAAGGGTCAGAGAGAGAGGGAGACACAGAATCTGAAGCAGGCCCCAGGCTCTGAGCTGTCAGCACAGAGCCCAATGCAGGACTCGAGCCCACGAACCGTGAGATCATAACCTGAGCCGAAGTCAGACTCTTAGCCTTCCGAGCCACCCAGGCGCCCCCCCCCGCCGCCCGCCCTGTTCTAATCATTTACATATATATCAAGAAACTTGATTCACATAAAACCTGAGAAAGTAGGTGATAATAACATCCCTCTTTTAGCAGATGAGAAAACAAAAGCAGAGAAAAGTGAAACAACTTGTCCAAACTAAAATAGTGGAGACACAATTTAAACCCAGGCATCCTGGCTCCAGGATCTGTGCTCTTAAAAGTATTATGCTGCCTGTGGCCCTTTTTAATTTTTTTACAGCAACATGCTGGTTATGTGAGAAGTGAGATGATTCATTTTCAGAAATACCAAATAAAAGCTGTGCTGTCTAGTTAACAACAGGTTTCCAACCTGTTGGAAATATGTGTGAACGCCACCCCTCCACGATGGAGTCCTAAACCCTTAGACACTTCACTTCCTGGTTCTTTTTCCTCTCTCCATTTCATGGGCTTATTTTTCATTGGTTTTGCAATGAGCATGCGCCAAAGAACTGAGGTCTCTGTGTCACCTCAAGGAATGTACATTTGCTGCAATCAGACTACTTTTTGCCTTACATGGGCATAGGCAACTTGAGGGGATGGGTAAAGCTGTAACCTCTGTAGTACTCTGAGGAATCAGGGTAGGGACTTCATGGTAGGAGATAAATTGTCTGCTATTACTGCCCATCAGACATCCACTCTTGCAAGAACATTGGTTAAAACCACACTTCACTGTGCTCCAAGTCTCCGTGTCCATCCTTTGACTGGGTCAGTGGGCTTATTTCTCACAGTTATGTGAAATGATATAGAAGAGGCTTTTTCAGAAAACTGAGTTAAAATTTTTTATTAATATTTTATTTATTTTTGAGAGAGAGAGACAGAGTATGAGTGTGGGATGGGAAGCGAGAGAGGGAGACACAGAATTGGAAGCAGGCTCCAGGCTCTGCACTGTCAGCACAGAAACCAGTATGGGGCCTGAACTGGCAAACCACGAGATAATGACCTGAGCCAAAGTTGGATGCTCAACCAGCTGAGCTACCCAGGTGCCCCAAGAGTTAACCATTTAAACCTTAAATAATTTGGGGCACCTGGGTGGCTCAGTCAGTTAGGCATCTGATTTCAGCTCGGGTCATGATCTCATAGTTCGTTGAGTTTGAGCTCCACATCCAGCTCTGTACTGACAGCTCGGAGCCTGGAGCCTGCTTCTGATTTTGTGTGTGTCTCTCTCTCTCTGCTTCTCCCCCACTTGCAGTCTGCCTCTCTCTCCTTCAAAAATAAATAAACATTAAAAAAAACTTTTTTAAATACCTTTAATAATTTCATTTAAGTTTTTCCAAAACATATAATCTCATGCCCCAATAACCATAATTTAAGTCATTCAGGTTCATTCTTATGAAATGTTATCTTACATTGTGATTACTGCTCCATCCTTGAAAGAAACTGTTGCATTTTGAGACATGAATCCTTTCCTTATATTATTTTCTATCTTTCCCTGATAGGACATTAACTGACTTTCCTGGACTGTTCTCACATTCATTAAACACTATGGATCAGTTCACTCTCCAACCAAGTAGAAGCTATAATTCATCCACTTGTCTATTCACTTAATAAATAAATACTGTGATACCGTGACACAAATAGACATATATGTATGTCTGGTCTTCTCTTGGAGTTCCTGAAACAAGAGCTTCTAATCCTTTCCAGTCTCTGGAGGGATAAAAGTGCCTTTTGTTTTGGGTCGCCTTTTTTTTTTTTTTGAGGGTTTTTTAGTGTTTGTTTATTGGGTGGAGGTGCAGAGAGAGAGGGAGACAGAGGATCCAAAGTGGGCTCACGCCGACAACAGCGAGCCAGATGCAGGACTCAACTCAGAACCATGAGATCATGACCTGGGCAGAAGTCAGGGGACACTTCACGGACTGAGTCACCCAGGAGCCCCCAAGGTGCCTTTTTGTATGCTAATAAGATGACTCTAGGTAGGACCCCAGATAGCTTCAGGTGGGAGCTGATTGCCGGCTAAGTCAAATCATGTGATTAGAGGGCTGGAACTTTCAGCCCCATCCTTGACATTCATAGCCAATGACTTCATCAATAATGTCAAGTTAATAGAAGTTCCATAAAAAAAATACTAAGTAGGGGCGCCTGGGTGTCTTAGTCAGTTAAGCGTCCGACTTTCGCTTAGGTCATGATCTCGCGGTTAGTGGGTTCGAGCCCCGCATCGGGCCCTGTGCTGACTGCCAGCTCAGAGCCTGGAGCCTGTTTCAGTCTGTGACTCCCTCTCTCTCTGCCCCTCCCCTGCTCATGCTGTCTCTCTCTCTCTCTCCTAGAAATAAATAAAACATTAAAAAAAAATTTAAAAAAAAAAACTAAGTAATGAGGTTCAAAGAGCTTCCAGGTTGGTGAACACATCCACGTGCTGATAGGGTAGTACACCCCAAGTTCTTCTGGGATAGAAGCTGCACACATGAGACCCTTCTGGACTTTGTCCTGTCCCTTCTTTATCTGGCTCATCATTGATATCCTTTATATTAAAAGATGACATCCTTAAAAAAAAAATAAATGAAAGACAACATCCTTTAAAGTGTCATAACAGCAACTAATGTGCTTCCCTGAATTCAGTGAGCTATGATAGCAAATTGTCAAACCTAAATAGGGGGTCAAGAGGACTCCCAATTTGTATCCAAAGGACAAAGGACAAAAGTATGTGTAACCTGGGGCCCCCCTATTTGTAATTTGTGTCTGAAGTTGAGGCAGTCTTGTGGGAGTGAGGCCTTAACCTATACAGTCTGTGCTAACTCTGAGTAGTTAGTGCCAGAATCCAATTATAGAACATCCAGTCGGTGTCTAAAGAGTTTGAAAATTGGTCAGTGTGTGTATCTGGGAGAAGGGGGGGGGGAACCACACATTTGATGTCAGAAATATTGTGACTAGAAAAATAATTTTAACTGTTTACTTAGTACCCATTATGTGTCCATCCCTGTGCCTAGTGCTGGGAATGACTCACTGAAAGCCCCTCCCTCTGGTGGGGCTTTATGTATTAACATTATAATTAGATACATTATAATCAGGTTTATGTATACCTTTGTAAGGCTGTACCAATTTTTTGTATCACCCTTGAAAAAAATTAAAGCCGTATAATAGTGACAGAGTTCCCCAAACACATCATTTGTTCTTTCATGCCTCAGAGACTTTGCACAGGCTAGCCCTAACTAGAATATCCTTTCCCTTTTATTTGCCTAGTTAACTCTAATAATTGTTTTTTAAGTAATCTCTACACCCAGTGTGGGGCTGAAACTCATGACCCTGAGATCAAGAGTCAGACACTTAACCGACTGAGCCACACAGGCACCCCTAGATTTGTGGTTGTTCTAAACAATAAATTGTTCAAAACACCAGAACACTTATTTTAGTTACACATGGCAATTATTTCAATTCCGTAATTGTCTATTTGTGAATTATACATATTTATTGAGCGCCCACTACATGCCAAGATGCCGGAATTTTTTTTATTTAAGAAATTGACGGAAACATAAAGATACTAGAGTAACCAATTTTTAAAAGGAAGAATGAAGTTGGAAGATTTAACCTACTCAGTTTCAAAACTTGCCATGAAGCCACAGTAATCAAGATAGTTGGGAATTGGTGAAAAGACAAACATAAGGATCAACAGAACAGAAATAGACCTAAACATGGTCAGTCCATTAGTTTTTGACAAAGATGCTAAAGCAATTCAATACGGAAATAAGTCTTCAACAAATAGTACTGGATTACTTGAATATCTGCGTGTGTGGTGAGGGGAGGGGAGGAATGAAAATCAACTCGACCTCCCACTGTAGTCAAAAAGAAACTAAATATGGATCACAGACCTAAGTATCAAACCCCAAACTATAAAACTTTAAGAAAACATAAGAGAATATCATTGCCACCTTAGCGTTGATAGCTCTTAAACATAAAAAGTGTGAATAATAAGCAAAACAAAAACTTGGTAACTTGGATTCCATTAAAATAAAGAACTGTTTGCTCTTTGAAAGCCACCATTAAGAAAATTAAAAGGCGAGCCACAGACTGTGTGAAAACATTTGCAAAACACATATTAGACAAGGGACTTCTATTCAGATCATATAAAGAGTTCTTCCATCTCAAGAGTAAGACCAATAACCACATAAGGATATGGGCAAAATATCTGAAGTCATTTCAAAACAAAATATATAGGAAGGCCAACAAGCACCTGAAATAACGTTCAACATCATTAGCTGTAAGGGAAAGGTAAATTAGAACCACAATGAGAGATCACTACATACCACTTAGAACAGCTAAAATTAAAAACTAAAAAAATGAAACTTATACCAAGTGTTGATGAAAACACAGAGCAACTGGAACTCTCATATATTACTGGTGGGAATGTAAAATCGTACAACCCCATGGAAAACAGTTTGGATGTTTCTTTAAAAGTTAAACACCCATTATATAACACAGTCACTCAACATACAGGTTTTTCACCAAGAGACACAAAACCTGCCTACACAAAGTCTAGTACACAATGTTCACAGCAGCTATATTTATCATAGCTGAAAATTAAATACTGAAATGTTCATCCACAGATTGTGGAGCTAATTGTGGGAAATCATACAATGGAATACTACTCAGTAATAAAGAACAAAACCCACAGCCTGTTGATACAAACAAGGGTAGATCTCAAAACTATGCTGAGCCAAAGAAGCCAGGCAAAAAGAAAATAAAGTACATGATTCCACTTACTTAAAATTCAAGAAAATGCAAACTGACAGAAAATGGCTGCCTGGAAACGGAGTTGGTGGGAGAGATGGATTAGAAAAAAGCAGAAGAGAACTCTTAGAGGTGAGGTGTTATCTTGATTGTGGTGATGACAGTGCTGTGGTCTGAATGTATCCCTACAAAATTCATAGGTTGAAATTCTTTAACTTTATTTTTTTTAAGTTTATTTATTTATTTTAAGAAAGAGAGAGAACAGAGGAGGGGCAGAGGATCCAATTCAGGCTCTGTGCCAACAGGAGAGAGCCAGATGCAGGGCTCATACCCACAAACCTGCAGATCATGACCTGAGCCGAAGTCAGAGGCTGAAACGACTTAGCCACCTAGGGGTCCCCATATGTTGAAATTCTAACCTCCAAAGTGACCTATTAGGAGGTGAGGTCTTGGAGAGGTATTTAAATCATAAGAGTAGAGCATACATGAGATTAGATTAGTGCTCTAAGAAAAAAGACCCCAGGGGATTCCCCACCCTTTCAACCCTGTGACTATACCTAGATGGTGCCAACTATGAACAAGGAAAAGCATGTCCCTTGATCTTGGACTCTCTACCAGTCAGAACTGTAAGAAATAAATTACTGTTATTTATAAGCTACCCAGTTTGTGGAATTTTGTTATAACAGCATGAATGGACTAAGACAATAGGTGTGCACATGTCAAAACAGATCAAACCAAACCTAACTGCCTTCTCTATATGCAGTGTAGTGTTTCTAATTTAAATATGAAGAGTTAATTTTTAATGGGGAATATTAGTAATATCTTCAGGGTGTTATAGGATTCATTGTGCTAAGCACTTTATCATGATACCTGGCTCCCTTAGTTTGATGCTACAGAAACTTCGATATTAAACCTCAACCTCTACTTAGCTCAATGGGGGTAAATAAGTGTCTAAGACTACATAGATCATATGTTTTAGGGGATTTTTATTTATTTTATTTTTTAATGGCTTTTTAAATTTATTTTTGACAGAGAGGGAGGGAGAGAGGGAATGAGCAGGGCAGAGGCAGAGAAAGGGAGACACAGAATCTGAAACAGGCTCCAGGCTCTGAGCTGTCAGCTAGAGCCCGTCGGGGGCTGGAACCCACAAACCATGAGATCATGACCTGAGCGGAAGTCAGGAACTTAACCGACTGAGCCACCCAGGTGCCCCTTTTTTCATTGTATTTTTAACTTAGTAATTCATTAGAGGTGGAGATCATCAGTTTTCTTTGGGGAAGTACACTGGTATAAACCAATGTATAGAAAAACAAGATTTACTAGGAAGTGAAAACTGCTTCTCTCAAAGCTTCATTTCCTTAATGTAAAATAAAGGATGACCACTCACGCACTAACTCTAAATACTAGTCACCCCAATACTTAATTTATCATTTATCTTTCCTTGCGTTGCCATACTGTGGTCTCCCCGTTTACCTCCTACTGCTTTATCTTCTGTCTCTTGCAGGTTCATCTTCATCCAGGTGTGGATTTTCCCCAAGGTTTCTGTGTTACCCTTTTCACCTCCTCAGTGTCTAGGCCACTGAAAGTTAGTATCTCCACTTTCAAACTTCCAACCCCAACAGTTTCTAGGAAAGAGTAAATGATAAAAAGTGCTACAGGGGCACCTGGCTGGCTTAGTCCAAAGAGGATGAGACTCATTCTTGGGCCCTGAGTTCAAGCCCCACATTGGGTATAGAGATTAAACAAAACTTTAAAAAAAAAGTGCCACAGGAATCATATAGGCTGAAGAATGAAAAGGTCACTGAATTTTGGCAATTGGGATGTCACTGAGCCACCCAAGGTTTTGAGGAGGGGTTTTGCACCTTTGGCACAAAGAATCTGGCACTACTCTGAAGAATGGATTGGAGCCAGAGAATATAGGAATATTAGCATCCAAAAGTAGATTTGGGGGTAATAGGTTTAATTATGAAACCCTTGGATTTAAACGTCATTAAATTCCTAATGTTTCAACTTGGCATTCCTGGCACTAAACAGTGGCCCAATTCCAACCGGTTCATTACTCCCCCATAAACGTAGTTCCCGGCTCTTGTTAACTGGACTATTTTCGCTTTAACAAGCCTGATCTTCCCTGCTTCTATCAGGCTGATCTCTGCTGAAAAAGCTGCGCAGCCTGACTGCATCTGTAGAAACTTAAGTGCTTTTCGCAGCTTTCTCTTAACTCCAAATACCATGAATCTGTCTAGGTTAACAATAGCTTTTGAGAGTCAAGACCGATTTCTGACTCATTTTTACACCTCCTTCCGCCTCAACTCGCGTTCAGTGCCTCGCCCAGTGTTTACCACTCAGAATGCATCCGCATAATGGACGAACTCGGGTAAGGCACCTAACAAATACTTGGAGAACTCTACTAGCCGCTAAAGGTATAGTCGTTCTTTTAACGCTCAGATGTTGTAACAGCCCAGCACGTTTTTCAGTCTTACATCTGAATAAATTTAGGCTCAAACAATAAAACCTCTAGCCGTACCCTACAGCCGGCAGATAGAGATGTAACAATTGCATCAGAATCACAAGGAGAAATAAAGTCCTGATCATCCTCCCTTACAGAGAATCTTAAAACTGAACTCAAGAGACTAAGGTACTCGGCAGAAGTCAAGAGTCACGAATTCACAAGCATGCGAGCCCTTTCCTGCCCGGCTTTCAAGAGGAGAAACTGGGCTCCCAGTCCAGATCCTAAAGGATAGGAATTGGGCCTACAACCTCTTCCCCTGGTCCCTAGAGTCCCAGGGGAGATCTCCCGAGTCAGGGACCGGAGACGACCGCGGGGACCTCAGCGTGCACAGAACGTGCGGAACTAGGAAGAGGAATTTCCAGCCCGGCTGGGCGTCTCTGATTGGCTCCCGGCTCATCTTGGAACTCTGGGGCGTGAGGCGTCACATCCGCCGGGCCCGCCATCTTGTTCCCAGGGGCAGTTGGCGGAAGAGATCGCGCTCCGTGGCCGCCGGCTCGCCTTCTGCCCAGGAGTTCTCGCAGCCCGCGTTTCGGCGTTCGCTCTCGATCCAGCGTCCATTTGTCGGCATCCTCGTTGCCCTCCCTCACCCAGCCGGGGGACAGCGAGGCGGTCCCCTCTCCCGACGGCGTTCCATGGAGTAGGGTCCCGGACCGTTGTCCCGAAGAGCGAGATCGAGCTTGGCCCCCTCCCCCTCCCTTCTCCCTCCCTCCTTCCTTCCGCCGCAACATGGCTAACAACAGCCCCGCGCTGACAGGCAACTCTCAGCCGCAGCACCAGGCGGCCGCGGCCCAGCAGCAGCAGCAGCAGTGCGGCGGCGGCGGCGGCGCCACCAAGCCGGCGGTCTCGGGCAAGCAGGGGAATGTGCTGCCGCTGTGGGGCAACGAGAAGACTATGAACCTCAACCCCATGATCTTGACCAATATCCTGTCGTCGCCTTATTTCAAAGTGCAGCTCTACGAGCTCAAGACCTACCACGAGGTGGTGGACGAGATTTACTTTAAGGTATGAAGAGTCTAGGCCTGGGGGGCCAGGGGGCGGGCGGGTTAAGCTCAGAGGAGGGTATGGAAACGTGCGGAGGCAGCCCTTGAGGTCTGAGCTTTTGTAGGTGCGGGAAGGTTGGGGAGGGGGAGCGGTGGCCAGTAGTCTGCCAGGGAGGGGTCGAATGGGGGCCGCCCTCGTTTCTTTTTCAGATTTTTAGGGCTGGGAGAGCCCGCCACTCTTGAACTCTCCTCCCCCAACCTCCTGCCCACCCCTGGGGGGAGTTGGGTGGGAGGGGTGGGGAAGGGTAGGAAACAGTAACAATCCTCTCCAGTTTACAGCTTTAAATTTATTCCTTTTGACGTGGATCTACTCAGCGCCAACTTGTTGGTGCTTCTCCCGCTCACCCTGGGCCTGGGCGTGTGTATTGACTACAGCGTTGGCCTCGTGTTGTTGGTATTCTCTATCCGATCCAGACAGGGAAATGGTCAGTGCGTGTTGCGGGTTGGGGGTGGGAGGGTTGAGGGTGGAGAGGAGCCAGTGCAAGAGCTGTACAGAAGAAGGCCTGGAAATTTTCCCAGCAGGAAGTCAGGAGTAAGTGGTCTCAGTAACTTGTGCATTGGGCTTATTTAGAATTATCTGGGCCCTGGGCTTCTGCGGCAGGGTCGGTGCTGGCTTGGCTGTGCTGGGGAGCTCACCTGGCGCCTCCTCACTGCACTCTTGTCTCAGTTCTTGTTTCGTTAGCAGGATTGACTCAGTCTTGCAGCGAGGCTCGGAGCAGCCCAGGGTCGCAGGTAGAGGTATGCACTATTAATCATGCTCAATCGCCATAAATGCATTTCCCTGGTTAAATGAACGGCTATTTAGGTATTTTTTGGGCCACTGGTTTTGGGCTTCTCTTCACCAACTAGATAGGTTTCCACCGCTTCCCTGCAAATTATATAGTTTAAAAGTATCTTCCAGGCCTCTTAAGTTTAGTTAATATTTTAAGGAATATTAATAGAATTAATGATCTTTAAATATTTTAGCTAGAGCATCTAATAAAATACCATCTATTTTGTCTATTTGACTCTTAAAATACTTGACAGACCACATAAAGTATTTTTTTGTGATCTGAACGTATCTGTAGAGGTGTTAGGAAAAGGAAATTCTCTTTATTCGCTTTTAGGTTATATTTTATCCACAATCTCCCCCCTCCCCCTTAAGTGATTAGGTTATTGAACGATGTTGAAATAGTTGTTTTTTATAGAAAATCGCATTTTGAGAATACAGTTCAACTTTGGGTATGTAAAGTACACTGAAATTTTGCTATCCTTTTACAAGAGTATTTGTAAGTAATTGTAGTTCTATAAACTAGGGTTTGGTTTTTTTTTTTTTTTTTAGCTTTTAAAAAGGTAAGGCCTTTTTCAGCATGAATACAGTATGGCGACTGTTTCTTAGTTTTGTGTAGTAAACTTCAAACAATTGAAAACTGGGTTCCTGCTCTTTTTGTGGCAGGTTCTGTTTCATAATACAGGCCAGTGTTCATGTGATAGAAGAAAAGCTTGTTTTCAAACTTCAAATACTGTGTTTTGAAAACTTAAGATTGTACTAGAAATCAGTTAAATTTAGTTATAAAACTAAAGACCCAGGTTTTGTTATTAAGATGTCCAGATCAAATAATTATTGAAATATGTGTGCTTCTAGTTTTAAGTCGGATTTTGTGTTGCATCCACCCCTTTGGCTAGCCTTTAAGGAATCGAAACATCTTTCACACAGCAAACTGCAGGAAGAAAATGAAGCAGTAAAGCAGTGCTGAGCAAAATAGTGCTCTAAATGCATGCTTTTCTGTCTGAAGCCACTGAAAAGATTATAAAATGTAATCATGGATGGGTAAAAATACAGTTCTGGAATTGCATAGTGAAAGAACAGGGCTTAATTTTGTTTTTATTGTAAGTTAAATATGGATCTTCTCCTTCCGAAAGACCTTGAGTCATATGTTATTGAGTTAATATTTGTTCTTTGCTACTCTTAGGTAAAGTATGTGGTTTTTAAGGGTACTCACCTCAACAAAGATGATACTGTATCAATTACACTTAATATAAGGAATGACTAGTCACTCAGGTTTTTTTTGGCAGTTTATCTAATGGGGAGAATTGAATTGGTTCATTTCTGGAAATACTAACAAGAATGATCTGTGTAGGTGCCCTTGTAATTTCATCTCTAATTAGGAATGAACATGCCTGTTCATGGTTTAAAAAAAAAAGTGTACGAATAAAGTTCCATAATTTTGCATTAGAAGTAACTTGTTACTGTGTTAACATACGTACTTCCAAGTGATTTGTTTTATAATGTAGAATTTTAAACCACCGTAAAATTAAGGGTGTTGAATTTTTTCTGAAATGAGTTCTGAAACTTCATTGATCCTGTTCATTTACTTATTTAGAACCTTTTTATTTAAGTTGGAGCCTTAAGTCCAGTTTAAAAGGAGAGTTTTTATTTTTTTAGGCAACATAGTAAGATATATATAAAGTCGATCCATTATCAAATACTTTTTACAAGTATGTGAGACTACTAGAAGTCTCTTGGCTCCACGCGTATTAGCTCTCTACAAAGCTATTTTAATGGAATCTCGGCTCATAAAACTGTTGAGGTTTTGTTAAACCCTGGCAGTTTTATTGGTGCTCTTTAAAAAACTAAGCAGTTTTTCAGAGATGGTTTACATAATGTATGTAAGCAGAATACATGCATCATGTCAAAATACCCCACTTCCAAACTTTTGGAAGAAGCTGCTCTATTATGGACTTGGGTTTACTTTAATCATGGTTTAAAAAAAATTCGAAGTATGAATGTTTGTTGTGTTCCTCTTTTCTATTTCAGGTCACGCATGTTGAGCCGTGGGAGAAAGGAAGCAGGAAAACAGCGGGCCAAACGGGGATGTGCGGAGGGGTAAGTAGAAGTACGTGCATTTTTCAGTTTTTCTGTGTCTGATAACTAAGTTTATACCCAGGTGGCAGTTGGCAAAGATTAGAAGTTGTGGTTTTTTGTTTTGATCTGAATTCAACTGTCTGGTGAATGGGGTTAGAAAAGTGGCTATTCATTAATACTCCATTCTCAGTTCTGGATAATATCTTGTTATAGATACCTAATGGGATTAATCAATTGGTGTCAAATATCTCTGTTAATGTACTACTTTATCTTAACTGCTTCTCCTAAAGGTTCGAGGTGTTGGAACAGGAGGAATAGTTTCTACAGCTTTCTGTCTGTTATACAAATTATTTACCCTGAAGTTAACTCGCAAGCAAGTGATGGGTCTCATAACACACACAGACTCTCCATATATTAGAGCTCTTGGATTTATGTATATAAGGTGAGCATGCGTTTATCTACATTTCCATTAAATATTGTCATTTTAATTCACGTAAGCCTAATCAATGTTTTGTAATTCTAGGTACACACAGCCCCCTACAGATCTGTGGGACTGGTTTGAATCCTTCCTTGATGATGAAGAGGTATGTCAGCAAGGGTAATAATTAGTTTTCTTCTGATTATTCTCATATTTTTAATATCTTTTATTTGTTGGAGGCTTAATGTCAGAATTTTTTGTAGTTAAATTCATTTCACTCATACTTTTGGAACTGATGTCCTTCTACTAAGACTTAGTGGACTTTCTATATCTTAGGTTAAGTTTCTTAAATTTATTTTCTTATTTCTTAACTGTTTAAATGTGTTTTGGTAACAATTGAAAATTTTTTCTTTGTAATTACGTTTTGTATATTGCGTTGATTTGACTTGTGCAGTTGGTAGTAACTTTTTAAGTGGGCCATGCTCAAAATTGAGGTGTTAAGACATGTGAATACAATACTAATTATAGCACTGTATTCTGGAACTTTTCACTTCTTTGTGCTCTAACTTCTTGCACATATTAATACTCCCACTTCAATAGAGGTGCAGAGTTGAAGAGCTGAGTGGGATTTAAATAGGGTGAGAATTTAGATGATTTATTCAAGATGATCAAAATATTTAAATTACAGCTTTCTGACTCTTAATATACTATACATATTTATAAAGCTGGAAGAAACCCTCCCTTAAAATGTGTACTTTAGGTTTTTATAATTTAAAAAAATTTTTTAAAGTAAGCTCTACACCCAGCGTGGGGCTTCAGCTCATGAGCCTGAGATCAAGAATCACATGCTCTTCTGACTGAGCCACCCAGGCACCCCTTTTTGGTTTTTAATTATAAATCTAGTTTGCCATTCAAGCTTAACAAAGTTAAACTTGTTACATATATTCAGAAAGTAAAAGTTATGTGGGAACCATAATTATGTCGGATTTAAATCATGTATATATATTAATATGCTTACACTGCGAAGTCCAAGGTCTCATTAGGTACTTAATACATACCCGTATTGTCCATACATAAGCTCCCACCACTTTGTATTTTAAGGTCCATAAAGTAAACTTTTGAGTGCTAAGCTTCAGTAGTCCCATTTAAAACATTTATTCAAAGAATTTATTGAATTAAAGGGTCATTCAAATAGAGATCTTTCTAGTATGTTTTTATTATTTTGTGCACACCTAAAAAAAAATCTCACTTTTGAGATTTTTTTTTTGTCTGTGTAGATAGACGTGGAGAATTTTTCTCTTCATTTTTTGGCAGAGGCTGTTTACTGAATTGTTACTATTTTTGAAGAAGCAAAAAATGTATTAGGTGATAAAATCACAGTCTTTAAATAAAATTGTTTTTCTTTTTAGATAAAATTTTTCAGGCCAAAGCACTTCTCCCTTTTATATTTAAAAAGTGTGTCCCTCTTTGTGATTGGTATTGTATCAGGTTTATTTCTGAATGCTTCTTTTTAATCTGTTTTTTATTGTATTTACAAACTCGAGGATCTCTATTTAAGCTAACTTATTGTTTTCTTCCTTAGATATCTGCAGCGATTATATTTGGAAATACTGTATATCTGAACACTTAAATGTGTGTGAGTGCAAGCAGTTTTACCTTTAGCTCTTGTTTTCCTGTTTAGATAACAAATCTCACTTTCCTTGTGTGCTTGCACTATAGGTTTGGGACTGACAATAGCTGACTAACATGTCCTGAGCTGTGAGAGGGCATAGCAAGAAGGCCTTCATGCGGTAATGACCCTTTTCAGAGACAATGGTCATCATGGATTATGCGTTTCCAATTATTTGTTCATTTATTTATTTTCTACATAACTTTAAATTAGAAACCTCACTGCTTCATGGCAGTTGGTTTGCTATTGCTTCCAGTTTTATTAGGGCTTCATTTTATATTACAGCTGTTAAAAGATAATCTTTAGACATGATTGTCTAAAGTAGTTCATACATAGTTAGGCCACAGTGCTAGGAATGATGTGTGCAGACATGTCCACAGAAAGAAATACGTACTTAGTAGGTATGTGGAATATTAATTTTAAGTTTATTGTTCCACAGAGTTGAGTAATCTAAGGGGCTGTTTAATATTCCTTTTAACCGAGTGAGCTCAGTGCTCTTTATGCCCACGAGGCTGCAGGATTTGTTCTCACCTGCATGCACACACTAAGCCCAAATATTTCTCTGTATCATTCATTGTCAGATTAGTAGGGTACACAACTTAAAATTTTTTCTGTTAGAATTTTTTTGTATTTGAGATTCCAAAGATGGTAATATTTTTATAGTGTTCACATACATAGTGAAATTATTTTTTTTTTGACGGCTAGGGTATCCTTTGTGTTTTTGTAGGACCTAGATGTGAAGGCTGGTGGAGGCTGTGTAATGACCATTGGAGAAATGCTGCGCTCTTTTCTCACAAAGCTGGAGTGGTTTTCTACCCTGTTTCCAAGAATTCCGGTTCCAGTGCAGAAGAATATTGATCAACAGATTAAAACTCGGCCTAGAAAAATCAAAAAAGATGGAAAGGAAGGTGCTGAGGAAATAGATAGACATGTTGAACGCAGGCGTTCGAGGTAATGTAACTCTTAGAATTACTTTAAAAATAGGCCTTATACAAAGATCCTTGGAAATCAGTGGCAAATTCATAGGAAATTCCTTTTATGCTGTTCTTTTTTATAGGTTCGTCACTTTTAACCCCAAAAGGTCGTTTTCTGCCTTTCAAGGCCTTTAATTGTTCCTATCATGTTTATATAAGTCTGGGGATCTAAATAGATAAACACTGGTGAAAGGTAAATTTTTAAGATATGCTTTATTCATTGAAAACTTTTTTTCCTTCCTTTCTTAAATATTAGGTCTCCAAGGAGATCACTGAGTCCACGGAGGTCCCCAAGAAGATCAAGAAGTAGAAGCCATCATCGAGAGGGCCATGGGTCTTCTAGTTTTGACCGAGAATTAGAAAGAGAGAAAGAACGCCAGCGGCTAGAGCGTGAAGCCAAAGAAAGGGAGAAAGAAAGGCGAAGATCCCGAAGTATCGATCGGGGGTTAGAACGCAGGCGGAGTAGTAGGAGTAGGGAAAGGCATAGAAGTCGTAGTCGAAGTCGGGATAGGAAAGGGGACCGAAGGGACAGGGATCGGGAAAGAGAGAAAGAAAATGAGAGAGGGAGAAGACGAGATCGTGACTATGATAAGGAAAGAGGCAATGACCGAGAAAAGGAGAGAGAGCGATCAAGAGAACGGTCCAAGGAAAGGAGAAGTAGAGGTGAGCTAGAAGAGAAGAAACACAAAGAAGATAAAGATGATAGGCGGCATAGAGATGACAAAAAGGATTCCAAAAAGGAGAAAAAACACAGTAGGAGTAGAAGCAGAGAAAGGAAGCACCGAAGTAGGAGTAGAAGTAGAAATGCAGGGAAACGAAGCAGAAGCAGGAGCAAAGAGAAATCCAGTAAACATAAAAATGAAAGTAAAGAAAAATCAAATAAACGAAGTAGAAGTGGCAGTCAAGGAAGAACTGACAGTGTTGAAAAGTCAAGAAAACGGGAACATAGCCCCAGCAAAGAGAAGTCTAGAAAGCGTAGCAGAAGCAAAGAACGTTCCCACAGACGAGATCACAGTGATAGTAAGGACCAGTCTGACAAATACGATCGTCGAAGGAGCCAAAGTATAGAACCGGAGAGCCAAGAAAAACAACATAAAAACAAGGACGAGACTGTGTGAAATTTTTTTTTTGTAAAAGTGGATCACATTGAATCCTATAAATGTTTGATTAAACCTGCTTTCTTTTTCTTCCTCCCAAGTTGAGATTGTGCAGTAGTTACGCACTCTTCAAGCTCCCTGTAGGCTGCATTTTCATTTCCTCTTTTGTGTAGGGAAGTGCCTTTGTAATCCCATTTATTGCATTGATGTTTTCACCCAGTTGTTGAGTTTGATACATGATGCACAGATTGTTCTTGCATTTTTATTGTTTAATTGTTTTTGAGATGTACAGTCTGTACATATGTCCTGAAAATGTTTTAATTCCTTTGGCATGGTTGCCATGTTGGTTAAATTTGTATAAGGCAATAAACTGCCACTAATTCTATTTTTGTTTTGTAGGTGTGGGATTATGGTTTGTGTACTGAAGTTAGCATGGCTGTGCTTTTCATAATAGAATGCTAAAGACTTTGAGAGTGGATCTTGGATGTCTATTATAGGAGAATTCTGCTTTCAGTGTACATGAAGGCAGCAGTTGTAGGATTAACATTCTTGTCCACTGTATATTATCTTGAAAGGCTCTTGTTAATATGTTACGCTTGATATTCTCCACAGTTAACTTTAGCGAGATTCATGACAAGTTCGTTTCTGATGCAGAGGTTTCAATTAGGCTGTGATTTGATCAAAAGTCCTTTTAGCATTCTACCTCAAAGGGACACTGTTAGTATGCCTAAAGTTTATTCACTTAGCTTTCCTTTTTTATTTGAAAAAATACATGACATGTAATCTTTTTTTCTTGAATTTATCAGATTTTAAAGTACTATATTAAAGGAAAAACTGTCTAAAGCCTAGCATTCTTGCAGCAACCCTGTACTAACGTGAAATTGGGAGAGGGTGGGGCAGATGAGTAGAGAACTAGATTCAAGCCGAAGCTTCCAAAGCATTTTTATAAATGGGAAATACTTAAATTATGAAATCGCTTGATATAGTGTCCTTTTTTTAAAATTCAGAACTTTTTTTATCGATAATGAAGATTGCTGTTTGAGTTTTTAAACTTAGTCTAGAACAGAGAGGTATTAAAAGTAATGCTATGCTGCATTATTTAAGATTATCAGCAAATTATTTGATAGATTGTTCTTATGACTTGTATTCTGATTACAGAGAACGATCATGAGTGTGGAATAAATACTGGATTAAATCCTTTATTCTGGGTGTTGGCTTGCCCCCATTTGTCAACATTTTTTAACGTATTTTTGTTGTGGAAATTGATACAGTGTTAGAGTCCCACTCTGTGTAGAGAGCTGGATATCTCAGTGCCCCAAATGACCAGTGAATTTTAAACGTGTAGACTAGAACTGGACGAAAGTGATCATCAGTAACCCTTACTAGGTTCTAAATAACGGCAGTTCCCTTTGTCACTGGATGTTCTCTGTGTCGCTAGGTTTTTTGGATAGGAGGATTACCTAGTTTTCACATCAGAGGTGCTCACCGAGATTCTTTGCACTTGGATCACTTATTAGAATCCTTTAAAACTTGGACTCAACTAATTTTTAGAAGATTAACTCTCCGGTTTTCTTAGAACAAGAAATTGAGGTGCAAGGTGATTTGTTCAGTCAGTGCCAAGACTAAAAGTGAGTGTGTACTGTATTAACCTGTTTTATCCCACTGTTTATATTGGCCAGCTTGATGGGCTCTCAGAAGCCACCTTGCAAAAGTGTTAATGGGGCAAACAAGTACATTTGGAAGAGTCCCTTCCTGTGTGGGCTTAACGTCTGTACCTACCTAACTCCAGAAAAATCTCATTAAATGAAGGAATTCCTTTCTGGAAAATGCTATGTTTTTTTTTTTTAAATAAGAGAAGATTCAGCCATGCCTTTTAAATTGAGCTTCAAGTAAATTGACGTGACCTGTAGAAATTAGAAAAGTATTTCCATGTAATGAAAGGAGGTTTACATTGAGCGTATTTTTAGCATACCTAAGTTATGGTGCTATTCCTGAATATAGTTCCACCTGAAATATTAGTTTAACCTTGTATTTTAGGTAAAATGTGGAAAGGATTTATTTCAGATAGCGATGAAAGTACTATCAAGCTGTATTTTATTTCATATGATTTTTAATGTTAGGTTTGCTCTTGAACACTTTGATAAGTAGTAGAACGTGTTAATACTAACTTGTCAAATACAATGATTTGATTTGGAGAGTGGCTTCCTGAAACACTGGGAAAACAAGTGGCTGTGAAAAAGACCTCTCAATATTTATTTTTTTAATATTTGTTTATATTTTAGAGAGCACCTGTGAGCAGGGGAGGGGCAGAGAGAGGGAGTCACAGAATCCAAAGCAGGCTCCGGGCTCTGAGTTGTCAGCACAGAGCCGGATGTGGGGCTTGAACCCACAAGCTGTGAGATCATGACCTGAGCCAAAGTTGGATGCTTAACGGACTGAACCACCCAGGTGCCCTTCAGAATTCTTTTTGGCAACATGAGCAAACTTGCAAAGTTTTTGATGGAATTATAAATAGCCTCCATCCAGTGTTCTCCGCTTACTGAAATGATTTTACCTTTTCGTGTATTGATATCTTTCACCTGTTTTCTAATGTTCCATTTGCAATTAAATACATGGGCTGGTGTATTACCAATCTTGAGATTTTAATATAAAAGTTTCTTTTTGATTACCAATTTATGTTTGGTGGGGTTAGTGCCTTAGCTCCTCTGAGGCACTGTGGGTTTTTGATTTTTTGGTTTATTGGGAGAGAGAAGGCGCATGCGTTGGGGAGGGGCAGAGAGAATCCCAAGCAGATTCTGCACCCACATCACAGAACAAAACCAAGAGGTAGACACTTAACCAACTGAGCCACCTAGGTGCTGCGCCCTCTAAGGCAGTGGTTCTTAACCTTTAAGTTAAGGGCTCCTTTTCAGGTATATAATGAAAGCTACAAATCATGGCTACAAAAATAAAAGTACTCTTAAAACTTGCTTGTAATTTCACAAGTACTAAATTGCGGTAGGGCTTTTCTGCTGTTGACTTACTTTTTAAAAACACCGGTTAGGTGAACAGTAGTTGGGAAGGAATAGCAAGTTTAAATTCCTGAGAGTCTTAACCAAAGGCAATAGCTTTGGGGGTGGTTTTATTAAAAGGTAAAATGGGAAAAAAAGCTAATGGTACTCCCCCAAAGAGTTGTCCTATAATAAGGACATATAATTAATAAGTAGTTTTTGGTTTGGACAGGGATGAGCCCAGACAGCAGTTTATAGTTTTTCAGCTGATTCCAATGTGCAGCCTTGATTACACAACTGACTCTTTGGCCAGGACTCACTGATTCTGTTGGCCAGTTGATGGACTTTAAGTTGGTTCTGGTCCCACTCTGATTCCATCATGGAAATGATGAAGTCAGCCTTGAGTAACTAATCCAGTTATAGGGAGAGCATATTTTTATAGAGAAGGAAACACTTTTCCTGATAGTCTCAAGTCTATGAAATTCCTTCACTGCATCCTGTGAGATCTTAACAGCACTTTGTGAATACTATTGAAGTGGCATTTTTCATTTTAGGATCACTGGCATTTGTTACTGTTGGAAGCTGACAACGTGCATAAAAAACAAAATGTTACTCCGAGCCAACTTGAAATCCACGGGTTCTCAGAGCATTAATAGTCAAATTTCTGTTGCACAGGGAGAATGTATTCGGTTTAGGGGAAGTTGTTTTTTTCAACCTGTTGAAAAATGAGTTATATTTGTTCAAATTGAACAGTTGACCTTAAAGCATTTCACAAAATACGCAAGTCATGAGGTTCTTTTATCACAAGCACCTGGAAAAGAAAAGCCCTCACGGGGAAATCTTCACTTAAGCTTCCCTGATGTGCAAATACCAAAACTCCCATTAGTCTAAAGCTAGTTTTCTTTGGTCAGTACTTGTTCTAGCCATTCTGAAGCTGAATTATTTCTGTTGGGATCCTGGATTTAGTGGCTCCCCCACAAATTCCACTAGCTCTGGCCTCCTAACATCCCCAGCAAATATACAATCTGAGAAAACGAGCTTGCTGAGCAAATGCAAGAGAAGTCCTCTTGCCCACTTCTATTTAGAAATTCTGAAGTCACAGGTAAATGGTTTCACCTATAAATGTGGAACTTAAGAAACTTAACAGGAAGGGGAAAAATAGTTTCAGAGAGGGAGGCAACAAACTAAGAAACTCTTAAATACAGAGAATAAACAGGGTTGAAGCAAGGGGAGGGGAAAATGCGAGAAGGGCATTGAGGAAGGCACTTGGGATGAGCACTGGGTGATGTGTGTAAGCGAAGAATCACAGGAAACTACCCCTGAAACCAAGAGCACACTGTGTATGCTGTATGTTAGCCAACTTGACAATAAATCATATTTTTTAAAAAATTCTGAAGTCACTAGTGTCCTTAGTAAATCAAATTTCTTAAATATGTCTTTATTTTGAGAGACAGAGAGCGAGCGGGGGAGGGGCAGAGAGAAAGGGAGACAATCAAGCAGGCTGCAGGCTCGGAGCTGTCAGCACAGAGCCCGACTCTCAAACCCACAGGCCGAGAGATCATGACCTGAGCTGAAGTCAGACACTTAACAGACTGAGCCACACAGGCGTCCCCTAGATAAAATTTCTTAAATGCTGGGTTCAATCAGCCAGTCCAGATACAGGTTCAGGGAACATTCCTTCCTGAATGAAATGCTCTGATGTCTGACCTCGTTTTGGGAAGTCGAGTTATGCTGAGCCTTGTGCAGGAACTGCATGGATTTGCGGTAGTGCCACTTACCAGTTTATTTCTTCTCGGTTCCTGAATCCCTCCTTGCTTGGTGACACTGGGGCTGAGTGCTCCGGACATTTCTTTTTGCCCGCTAGCAGAGTATTAAACTTGTCAGTAGAGGATACCAGAAGGATGCTGAAGAAGGAAAGCTTCTCATCCTGGTTGTGGTGTGTTTTCTCTCGCTTCTGCAGCGGGTGGGGGCCAGCAGCGCCTCGTAGTGCTGACCAGTGCTTCCCAGCGAGTGCACTGGTCCCCCCACCAGCTTCCCAGCAAGTCTTAACGCAGGCAACAGTGGCAGCCCAGTGGGTGGCTTCTGAACTGGTTATGTTGCCACCCTCTCCTCTGCAGCCCTGGGCTTCAGCATCGAACAGTGGGTCACAGCCGCACCCTCTCCAACAAAGTCAGACTCTCAGTCTTACATGGGAAACTGTTCCAAATTTGTTCCTTACTTGGGTCACTTGCCTCAGCCCCAGACATACTGGCTGCTTCTATACCTACCAGTGCTGTATTCATGAGTTCTCTTTACCCTTAGTAATTAATCCCCTGTTACTAGGTACTAGTTCTCTATATCACACTTTACCAGTTCAAATTCCTGTGTCTCTTTTTTGGACTGGACCCTGACTGATATAATGGAATAAGATACCAGTCATAAGGGTGCCCACTTCATTCGTTAGGTTGGCTGATAACTCCTCATGTCGTCTAGCAGAAGGGGCTCAGCCTATGTAAGTTTGCTGGGAAGTTTCTAAGTGAATCAGACTGACTCCTTACAGAATTTTGACCGAGAACTAAGAATTGTCCAGTCCTTAGAAGAATGGATAAGACCTGTGTACTTGTCATATGAAGACGCACACACGAAAGAGACGGCACAATAAATACCCTAAAGCTGCCTTGCTTCCTGTGGACTCCAGTTCGATTTTGTTTTTGCTTTTGTTTTTTGGATATTCTTGCAATTTCTGTTTTCCTTAAGATGGACGGAGTTTCTCTGCCTTGGAACCTACAAGCTTAGCTCTGGTTTCTTTCATTATAATCATCAGAGATCCCTGATCAGTGAATGTCTGGCTGACATTTCCTTGACATTTAATTCTTATCTGTGCTCGGCACCAGTAAGAAAATATCATCTTCTTGATTGGACTTGGCAAAGAAGTCAACAAGGAAGCTCTAAGTGCAATTGCCTTTCCCGGGTAGAAATTGTCTGCTCGAGGGCAGAAAGCGGATATGTAGGCACGATGGAAAATGAAGTAAGAATTAGGGCCACTATAAATTTTTCAGTGTCCAATGTTTTCCCGGACGATTCATCCTACTCCATGTTCCTTCTATATCATGAGACAAGTTTTTAATTTCCCCTATGATGGCTATTTCAGATCCTCATCAGTTTCTTATGTCTCTTTCTCCACCTCCATACTATCCCCTCTTCATCTACAGATCAGGTAAAAAAAAAAAATCCCTCAATTTGCTGTCCTCTCTGCCCCGAATGACAACATCAGCTGCAGTCACACCTGTCCTGTTTTCCTCCTTACCTCTCTCACTTTTTATCCTATGGTTAAATGTTGTAAATTCTGCCCTAGACTTATGTCTACAATCATGTGGGACAGACTGCCAACTGCCTCATATCCATTCTTCCTTTCTTCCATAGCGATGGAAGTTTTTGACTGTGTATAGTTTTTTTCCTTTCAGTTTAATATAGCCATAAAACCAACTTCTGCCCAATGGGACATAAATGGCAGCAGGAACCTTTCTGAAGAGCTTGTTGACATAAAGTTCCCTTTAGTGAATTCCTCCCTCCCCCCGCCTTTAGTGAATTCTGCTTCTTAGAATTTTGATATGATAACTGGAACTTTATTTTGGACCAAGAAAAAGAGAGCTCCATTCTCAGAATGGCAGACTAAAGGATCCTGGGCCTTTGTAGACTCCCATGAAATAGAATTGCCACACCAGCCTTTCGACACTCTGCCTCCACTATTTTGTATCAGAAAGAAACCTCTGTCAGGGCACCTTGTGGCTCAGTTGGTTAAGCATCCTTCTGATTTTGGCTCGAGTCATCTCTAGGTTCATGGGTTCAACCCCCACATTGGGCCCTGCACAAACAGCCTGGGACTCGCTTGGGAGTCTCTCTCTCTCTCTGCTCCTCTCCTGCTCGTGAGCATTCTTTCTCTCTCTCTCTCTCAAAATAAATAAATAAACATTAAATAAAAATAACAAATAAGTAAATAAAAACTTTAAACATCTGGCTCTTTTTTTTTTTTTTTAATGTTTTATTTATTTCTAGGAGAGAGAGAGACAGCAGGGGAGGGTCAGAGAGAGGGAGTCACAGACTGAAACAGGCTCCAGGCTCTGAGCTGGCAGTCAGCACAGAGCCCGACGCGGGGCTCGAACCCACGAACCGCGAGATCATGACCTAAGCGAAAGTCAGACGCTTAACTGACTAAGCCACCCAGGCACCCTAAACATCTGGCTCTTGATTTCCACTCACGTCATGATCTTAAAATCCTAAGAGCCCCACATTACACACTTTCTCTCTCTAAAAAAAGGGGGGGGAAAAGATTTTTCTCTCCCTCTACCCCTGCCCCACTCATGCTCTCTCTCTCTAAAATTTAAAAAAAAAATCTTTTTAATGAAACTTCTGTTTAAGCCACTTTCTTTATATGTTTTTTGTCACTCTCAGAAAAGCATGATCCTGACATTATAGTTTTGATATCTGGAATTATATACCAAGTAACAAACCCTAAAATATGTAACATTAGCTTCACAAAGGAGGTTGGATGTCAGGAGGCATGGACACAGGTTTTGGGAGCTAGAAAGCTGATGTCTTTTGATATGCAGCATGCTAACATTTTCTCTTTCACTCCAGACATTGGTCTTTATCTCTTATTTTCAGCTCCTCTCCAAGTCTTTGGATCATTGGTTAATTCAATTTTCCTAGCATTACCCAGTCAGTACACTAAGAGTGTTTAGACAGACTCTCTCTTGCAGCCACTTCCCCTCTAGATGTCTCAGCTCCATACTCCTCAGGACCGAAGCTCCAGCATTTACTGCTTTGCAGAATTCTGGCCCTGAAAAAAGAATTACAGACACAGCTGGCAAACTTAGAAATGCGAAGTTTTAAAATACATTTATGGGGACTCCTGGGTGGCTCAGTCGGTTAAGCGTCCGACTTTGGCTCAGGTCATGATCTCATGGTTTGTGGGTTCAAACCCCGGGTCGGGCTCTGTGCTAACAGCTAGCTCAGAGCCTGGAGCCTGTTTCCAATTCTGTGGTCTTCCTCTCTCTCTGACCCTCCCCTGCTCACGCTGTCTCTCTCTCTCAGAAATAAATAAAAACACATTTAAAAAAAGTACATTTATGTTACAAAACAATGGCTTTATTGGCATTGTTTACCAGTGCTGTCCAGCAGTAACACTCATAACCCATTTTGACGACAACCAGGAAGTTGACATTAGCCAGAACCCAGCTGGGAACATAAAACCATTGTACCTCCAGACACTGTTTCTCCCTCTTGGAACCTCCTAGATTCTCTAAGGTTCATGTCATCAGATTATACCACCCACTGTCCCTCACTCATGTCATCCACACACCTTGAGAGATACTCCCCTAGAATTTTCACTCTTAGGGTCTAACGTGTGTCTCAGTTCCTCTTTCCTCACTATTCCTGCCGTGATTCTTAGTGATTCCAGTATCCACTGAACAATCTTTCTGACATTCAGGACTCTCCATTTCTTGACCTCCTGACTGCCAGTGGTTTTTCCCTCCACCTGACCTCAGCTTCCAATTCCGATGTTTACATCCAAGAACCAGCCGTTGTCAGTAACTGGAACTTCTCCACAGCCTCCATTTTCCAACAGCCCCCTCTCTAATTACCAACGCCCCCATTTCCTGCTTGCTTTCCTCTAATAACCTTGCCAACAAATCTGTAACTCCACGGGGTCCTCCTAACCGTTGTCCCTGCCAGCTCTTCACTCTCCTCCGCAGCCCCTTCAGCCTCACTTCCTCATCCACCACCATCTGATAGCATGCATCACTTCCTCACAAACGCCCTCCTTTCCCTTGCTACAGTCTGTCTCCAGCACACTTGTCCGGGTGTTTCCTAGTCCTAGTTGATTACAACCTTCAGCTCAGTTACTCTGTCATTGAGCACAAGTGGCTGGACATGACTGGAGAAAATTCACAAGCATGCTGACTGGCGTCTCTTAAACTCATGCTGACCATAAACCTCCAGAACCCTGGGCTCAAGCAAAGCTGAGAGTGAGTAGTGAGTGCCTTCCTAACCTCACCCTCACCCAGCTCTGGCGGATGTGGGAGTGCGCCCGCCATTCCCATCTCCCCTCCGGACCTGTCCTGAATTCAGGCCATGGGCACTTCTCTGCCCTCATCTCCCAGTTCCCTGGATGTGGCTGTTCCAGAAGATGATGTGACTTTGAGCAAGGCAGCCCTTAGCCAAGGGCAATTCTGAGAGACTGAGCCTGAGCTGTGATCACCCACACTCCCTACAGCCAGAGGGATGAGTGCTCGCTTTGCTCTAGCCCAGCCTCCTGCTCCTCAGGGCCGTTGCCCTTCTTTGCCCTCTGCCTGGGTTACTCTTCTCCTAGGTTTCCAAAGGCCTCATCCGCACTTCCCTGAGGCCTCTGCTCAAGCTCCTCATTGCCAGAGAAGTCTTCCCTGTCCACAGTAAGTAAACTCTATCCCTCAGTGTTCTTTCTTATTGCTCTGCTTTAATTTCTTCATAACATATAGCAACACCTGAAATACTAGACATTTATTACTTTAGCTGCTAATTTTGGTCTTTTCCTGCTAGAGTATATGCTCCATGAGTATAGGGCTTTGGTTTGTTTATGTTTATATCCCCAGGGTCCAGAATAGATTTTGGTATACAGTAAGTCCTCAATATATACTTGTTGAATGCACAAACAAAAATGCCTTGAATTCAAAGTAGCCAGCCTGTAGAAGGCAGAGTGGTTTAGGGGAAGGATCTCAGAGATTTAGAGTTAGACTTTTTTTTTAAATTTTGTTTTAACATTTATTTATTTTTGAGAGACAGAGGAGGAGTGGGAGAAGGACAGAGAGAGAGGGAGACACAGAATCCGAAGCAGGCTCCAGGCTCTGAACTGTCGGCACAGAGCTTGGCTCGAGGCTCGAACCCACGAACTAACTGACTGAGCTAGCCAGGCACCCGGTTTGTTTGTTTGTTTTTTAATGTATTTATTTTGGAAAGAGAGAATGCATGCGGGGAAGGGGCAGAGAGGGGGAGACAGAGAATTTGAAGCAGGCTCCCCACTGTTAGTCCAAAGCCCAATGTGGGGCTCGAACTCAGAATCCATGAGTGGTGAGAACATGACCTGAACCGAAGTCACTCGCTTAACCGACTGAGTCACCCAGGCACCACTAGACCATTTTATTAAAAACAACTTTATTGCGGGGCGCCTGGGTGGCTTAGTCGGTTAAGCGGCCGACTTTCGCTTAGGTCATGATCTCACGGTTCGTGGGTTCGAGCCCCGCGTCGGGCTCTGTGCTGACTGCCAGCTCGGAGCTTGGAGCCTATTTCAGAGTCTGTATCTCCCTCTCTCTCTGACCCTCCCCTGCTCATGCTGTCTCTCTCTCTCTCTCCTAGAAATAAAAAAATAAAAAAAAACTTTATTGAGATATAACCTTATTGATAAAAAAAATATGCTAAATACCTCTGTCAGCTATTATAACCAAGAACTCATTTTGTAGCTACTTTGTAGCTTTATAAAAATGTAGCTTTATAAACATATGAATTGCCACATAGTTAGAGAAACACTTGGCTTCTAGTTCTAATGGTTCCTTTCTTTCAGAGGGTCCTAATAACTATTCTTTTCTTTTTTCTGAACTTGCTTCTTAGATCAGGAGTACAGTCAAGTAAATTTCCTTCTGAAAAGGAAATTTCCTCCCTCCATTGTGTATCCTCTGATCTTAGTCCTTCTTAGTCCACTTGGGAAAAGCTTGTTTTTCTTTTTTAAGTTTATTTATTTATTTTGAGAGAGACGGAAACAGCACGTGAGCAGAAGAGGGGCAGAGAGATGGAGAAAGAGAGAGAATCCCAAGCAGGCTCCACTGTCAACACAGAGCCCAATGCAAGGGCTCAAACTCTTGAAACCATTAGATCATGACCTGAGCCGAGACCAAGAGCCGGATGCTTAACAAACTGAATCACCCAGGTGCCCTTTGTTTTTCTTTTTTAAACGTTTCATTTTGAAGTAATTATAAATTCACAGGAGGTTGCAAAGAAATGTACAAAAGAAGTATCATTTAATCTCCCCAATTCCTCTGGCCCCTGACCTTTCACCTTGGATATTGAAGCTTTGTTGCAAATTGCTCCCCACAGCAGAACTGGTCACTTTGCGTTGCAGTAACCATAATAAGAACAACAAATAAAGGTGAAAAAGAATAAATAAAACTGGTCAGGATCCCTCAGTTTAAGATGACCATTCCATTACATAACAGTTTTCTATACACCTTTGTAAAATTTCATTTAGAAAAAAATTTTTAGGGACGCCTGGCTGGCTCAGTCGGAAGATCATGCAACCCTTGATCACGGGGTTGTGAGTTTGAGCCCCACGTTGGGTGTAGAAATTACTTTAAAAAGATCTTTTTAAAAAGTCTTTTAAAGAAAAAGAGAGCATTCTACATATACCTTGAAACCCAGATTACGGTAGCTTTTTGGCTCGTTTGGTGTGGTTTGCTTCAACTCTTCTTTTTTTTCAGTCTCTGCAATACCTGTCCCTGCCAGTCTCCAGGTGCCCCCAGTTACAGATCGGCTCACACTAAAGGGGAGGAGCTATTTCTCAGAGTCTGCTCCTAACATTGCTGTCCTACAGCCCAGCCACCAATAGTGCCGCCCTCCTGGGGATCAAAGAGGACCCTGATCACTCTGCTGTGTGCCATGTGAATGCTATGTCAACCAGGATGGCTGGTGGACCCAAGAAATGTTTGCTTTTGATTGGATTCAGCTTTATCTGTCTTAAAATGGTGAGTTCACCATTCCAACCTACCTGCAACTATTTAGGAAAAAAATAGAGTTTTTTTCCTCTCTTTTGAGAGATTAGTGGGTGGGGAGATAGAAAGCAAAATGGTTTCGGACCATACCAAGACTGTATACGCTTGCACATTTGAAATTTAATGCAATTTACTAGAGACAGAAAACAAGATTATCATTATATTTTAAGAACAAAGATTTCTGAAAAATCTGTCAGCAGCTACTGACTTAGTTCAATAGGCAGATTCAGGGAGAAAAATGAAATAGTAATGTGATCTGCTTCCAGCCTCTAAATTCTATTTAGGATTCCTCTGGGGCAGATTTGAGTTTGGGAAATGATTTGTGCAAAATGTTCTGTATGGATTCAAATATTACTCACATTACATATTAAAATGTTGTTGTGATACATTTATTACTGCTCTGATTTATGTTTTACATTTCCCCAAATGGTATTTTTCTTTACGGTTCTAATTCCTGTACCCTTTCTTTTCAGGTTGCTTCAGCAAATACAGGTAAAACTTTTTGAAACGCAAGTCTTCCCTCCCGATATTTGATTTTAATTTCCACTGTTAATTCTGGGGTTACCCTGAAATAGAAAAGCCATATTGGAAATATATTCAACATCTCCAGAGAGCTCCCACTGTGAATGTAATTAGTAAGACAAATGCATGGGCCAAACTTACAAGTCCTTATAAGATCTTCTTATTGAGTACGGAGATGTATGTAGCCATGGATTTTCTCAAATTAGTAAAATATTATAATGATTATCATTCTAGTCAAAGAAGTAAAGTTTTAGCCATCAATAGTGAAAAGTCCAATTTATATAATTTTTCTCATTTGAATTCTTATTTCCTCTAGAGAGGAAAACTAGACATGTTTTTGAGTAAAAGCTCAGGATTCTCTACTTTTATAAGAAAAGATTTTACACTGGTAATAGTGCATCCTTAAAATACAGAAAATGATAACTTAGAACTAGAAAAAGTCTTTTAAAAAGATTTTACCATCATTTTTCCTGAATAAGTGATTGAAGCCAAGGATAATTTCTTTAGAGGAAATTTATGTTCAATTGAGATTTCAATTAGCTAGAGGACCCATGTAATACTGATTATATCACCAGTAAGGTCTCGTAGCAATTCAACATACATGAGAACAATTTTTATTTATTATTTTGTTTACCACAGAAAAGGAAGTACAATTAAGGCAATTTAAAAATTGGGCGGATTTTTAAAAAGATTAAAAAATTTTTCTTTTAGAAAGAGAGAGAGAACATGAGCAGGAGAGAGGGGCAGAGGGAGAGAGTGGGGGCGGAAATCTCCAGCAGGCTCCACACTCACGTAGAGCCCCACGCAGGGCTCAGTCCCACGAACCTTAAGATCATGACCTGAGCAGAAATCAAGAGTTGGGCGCTTAAAAGACTGAGCCATCCAGGTGCCCCAAGGATTTTTTTTTTTATTTTAAAGTAATCTCCACACCCAACACAGGGCTTGAACTCATAACCCTGAGATCAAGGGTCACATGCTCTACCAACTGAGCCAGACAGGTGCCTCAATTTTTAAAATAAAATAAAATAGGGGCACCTGGGTGGCTCTGTCAGTTAAGCATCCAGCTCTTGGTTTCTGCTCAGATCATGATCTTATAGTTTATGAGTTCAAGCCCTGCATCGGCTCTGTGCTGACAATACAGAGCCTACTTAGGATTGTCCCTCTCTCTCTGCCCCTCCTTCACTGTCTCTCTCTCTCTCTCTCTCTCTCAAAATAAGTACATAAATTTAAAAAAATAAAATAATAAAAATTTGACATAGTTACAGACAGCTGACCTGGAAAATCCATGCATATGCAATAAGCTTTCAAACATTATCTCCTGTTTTATTTTTATCGCTTACATTATTCTTTTTTTTTTAATTTTTTAAATGTTTTTATTTATTTCTAAAAGAGAGAGAGAGACAGCGCAAGCAAGGGAGGATCAGAGAGAGAGGGAGTCACAGACTGAAACAGGCTCCAGGCTCTGAGCTGGCAGTCAGCACAGAGCCCGACGCGGGGCTCGAACCCACGAACTGCGAGATCATGACCTAAGTGAAAGTCAGACGCTTAACCGACTAAGCCACCCAGGCGCCCCTATTGCTTACATTATTCTTAAGAAACCTTCACGATTCACCAGGAAGCAATGAAGAGGACTGGTCAGGCATATACAAAGTGAATTTTTTTTTTAGAAGTGGCCTTTCGGTGAACAAAGATCTAGCACAAAAATCTAGTTCTGTGTCTTAGAAGGTCAAAGGAGACACTGAGCCCTCAGAACGTTGCCCTTTTTAGTCCAACACTATCCACAGTATTTAAGAGAAAGAATGGGGCAGGCTGAGATACCAATGATGCTATTAATGGATTCATCCTCGTTTTTCAATAAATGGGATGTGCTTTATTGCTCCTGTATAGGAGGGTTCATTTTGGGTGTGTGTATTCTGATTCTCTTTGGGTTCTGGAACAGGCTCTTTATCTGTGTCTGGCCACTGGGGCTGCATGAGCTAATCTATTTTTTTATTCAAAAAAAATTTTTTTTATGTTTATTTATTTTTGAGAGAGAGAGAGAGAGAGAGAGAGAGTGATGGTGTGAGCAGGGTAAGGGCAGAGAGAGAGGGAGACACAGACTCTGAAGCAGGTTCCAAGGTGTCAGCACCAGAGCCTGATGCAAGGCTCGAATTCAGGAACTCACGAAGTACAAGATCATGATCTGAGCCGAGGTCAGATGCTTAACTGACAGAGCTATGGAGGCACCCCTGCTTGAGCTAATTTAGATCTCTAATAAGAGTCGATGGAATGCACAGATACTGAGAAGCAAAGTGTTTCTTTCATTTTGGACTGATCAGGGTGGTTGACTGCAAATCTAGAGAATAAAGTTATCTCTTTCATCAAAGTGGTAAGTGGGCCAAACACAGAACTAAGAAAGAGAGAAGAACTGCTAGTTTACGGAGCCTTACACATCCCACTCAGGCTTCTCGTTTCTTTAAGGGAAGCATAGTATAGAGGTGTCGATCTTTCCCTGCTGCCGCTGGTCAGACGCCACCCAGTAAAACAGGCAACCTGTCTCTCCTGCGCTTACCCCAGACTCCCCAGAGTTTCAGCGTCTAGCACTTGTCCACGGCAGTGCCATGTGGTCCGGCTCTTCCAAACCCAAAGCTTGCTCGTCCTAGTACACACACACACACACACACACACACACACACACACACACACACTAGCCTTTCTCACTTTCCAGAGTGCCCTCCCACACAGTATTTAACTTAATCCTTACAATAATCCTAAGATGTAGATATATTACATTTCAAAGTAAATCCTAAAATGTAGAAATTCTTAATATTCCGCATTCTCGAGGGGGAAGACTGAGACCAGAAGAGGTTAAATGACTTGTACGTGTTCACATGCAAATATAAATGGCAGAGACAGGCTCACACCCAGACTTCTTGGATCCCAGTCCTGTGCTTTTTCCACCAGGCTCTCCTGGGTTTCATCCTGCGGACAGTGGCTTCCTGCATGACTCCTTCTGAGCAATTGTGTCTCTCCCAGCACAGTTCAATGGGGCGAATTCTGTGCAGACCTCAGGCCCTTTGTCAGGCCCTTTTTCAGATGCCTCTCAAACCACTTCTGAATGCGCTGTCAGGCCTTGTATGTTGATGTCTAGTTTGGTTGTCATTTTCCCAGGAAGTTAGCCCGTTGCAATGAGGAGGCCTGGCTGACACAAAAGATCAGACGAATTATGGGGACAAAGGAAAAAAGGGTTGAGAGACACCACCAAGTTAGTTGGAGGAAAGAAGGCATAACACAGGACAAATAGCTGAGAGCAGAAAAGGGATAAGTTGGTGGGGGGGGGGGGATGAAAGTGGGGCCCTTTCTGGGGCTTTCTATCATGATAGGGGGGAGAGGGGACATGGGTGCTTCCTGCAGAGTCACCTGCTGCTGGCCAATGGCTAAGATGAGCAGGTCTGCGACTTTTCCCCAGCGTATGTAACTTTCAGAGCTTCCCCCCTTTCGGTGGCAAGAGAGAGTCCTGGGTGATGTTCAAGGAATGTCTGGCCAGTGCACAGTGGAGACTTTGTTCAATCCTGCAGATTGGCTCTTGCTGAGTTGCTGCCAAAGCCACCCCTCTGGGCTGTTGGTGCAGGAAGAGAAGTTGTCTGTGTCGTGCACATAGGGACTTGGTGGTGGGGGTCTGGGGGGGGGTTGGGGGAGGGAGTTGATACTGGTAAATGACACATTTGGCCTATAGTTATCCTTTGTCCTCTTTGCCCTATAGTTTCGTTTTGCCCTTTAGGTTTGAATTTGGCATATAGTGATTTTACCCGGCAGATGCAGTACTTTGGACATAAAAGGCTAAGTGCCAGTTCCTCAAAGCCGGCTATTTCTGTTTGACCTTTTCTTCCACTTGGACCTCCTACACCCAGGGCACTTTTGTGCCTGTGGATTTTTGCAACGTTGTAAATCTTGTTACTATGCTGTGTCTCCTACCCCTCACCCGAAGTGTAGGAATGCCTTATATAAACTCATGACATAAGCATTCATGTCCCACAGACAAACCGTGGCCCAGGTGAGGAAAGACCGCTGCATCTACTTCTTATGCTGGGCCAGGTGTTTTGATGGGGAGTAGGAGAAAAACTAAAAATGATTCCACTCTGATAATATGAAAGAAAGTGCGATAGAACGATTGTAAAACAAAGAACTCAATGATCCCTCTTCCTCCATTAGATTAGATCCCTTGTGGGAAGTGTGCAAGTGCACAGGAAGCAGACACAGCCACAGCAGAGGTGAGACCCTGGCCGTCAGGCCGAGGCAGTGGAGCACAGGTGAGAGGCGGGGAGGGGAGATTGGTGGCAGCAGGGAAGGCCCGGGAGTTCACTGAGTGCCAAACCAGCGTGGAAGCCTCTGGAAGGAAGCCCCTTAATGACTCTCTCCTTCCTCTCAGAGTTCTTTCCCACAATCGCTCCCTGCTTTTTCTTTTCTTTTCTTTTTTTTTTTTTTAAGTAGGCTCAATGCCCAACTTGGGACTTGAGTTCACAACCCTGAGATCAAGGGTTACGTGCTCTGTAGACTGAGCCAGGCAGGGGCCCACTCTCCACTCTGATTTAACCCTTTGAAAAGTACAAAAGTACAAATTATCCCAGAGGCAACTGGGAAAAATCTCTTTGAAATCCCATTCCTGAATGAGAGGTTTGAGCTTTCTGGCTGTCTTCTGGAGAGTAGCTTTGCCTTTCTTTTTCTCTGTTTTGTCTTGATCTTGAAAATGAGGGCAAGGGCACCTGGCTAGCTCACTCAGTAAAGCATATGGGACTCTTGATCTTGGGGTTGTAAGTTTGAGCCCCACATTGGATGTGGAGATTACTTAAAAATAAAATCTCTTAAAAAAAAAAAAAAAGAAAAGAAAAGAAAATGAGGGCAACGTTTATGTCTCAAGGATGACATGAAAATGATTTAGTTTGAAAAGTAAAATGATGTTGGAGCACCTGGGTAGCTCAGTCAGTTAAGCATCTGACTCTTGGTTTCGGCTCAGGTCATGATCTCTCAGTTCATGAGTTTGAGCCCCATGTCAGGCTCTGTGCTGACAGTGTGGAGCCTGGTAGGGATTCTCTCTCTCTTCCTCTCTCTCTCTCTGCCCCTCCCCTGCTTGTGCTCTCTCTCTCAAAATAAATAAATAAACTTGAAAAAAAAAAGAAAAGTAAAATGATGAAAGAATAAGCTTCATAGATATCCTAGCTAATGTACAACTTCAAAATCTCTTCCAGCTCCCGAAATACCCACTATAGATCAGGCATATTCAAAAATCAGCAACAGCATCACTGTGGAATGGGCTACAGTGCCAGGGGCCACCAGTTATCTCCTCACAGCTGAAGATGGAGACACTGTCATTGAAACCATGGTGACCAATTCCCCAGGCACTGTGACAGGGCTGAAGGCTGCGACCTTGTACCAAATCACCATCAGATCCATCAGTGCGACTGGGAGAAGCCAAGCATCGCTTCCGAAACAGGCAAAGACAGGTAGCTGGACCCTTGTCCTCTGTCAGGCTATTGTTTGTGACCTGGATCCATTATACTGAGGCTGCAAGTACATGATATAATTTTGTGTCATTGAGTGCCTACTCAGGGCCCAGAGTCGAAAGCCACCAAATGGTGTTTAGAGAATTCAGATATCTGTGGAGGCGGTGGTATTTAAATTCCAGATGCTTTGGAAAATAAAACCCATTCTCGGCATCTTTAAGAACATCCCCGTTTTTAAGGGCACCTGGGTGACTCAGTTGGTTAAGCATTGGACTTCAGCTCATGTCATGATCTCACAGTCAGTTCGAGCCCCACATTGGGCTCTTGGCTGGCAGCACAGAGCCTGCTTGGGATTCTCATTCCTTTCTCTCTGTCCCTCTGCTCCTTTTCAAAATAAGTAAATAAACATAAAAATTTTCTAAAAAAAATATTATAAACTATCAGTTCCCCATAATTACAGGGATATTTTATGTAATTTCTTACAAGCCTCCAGTTGAAAGTAATGCCTAATATTAAAGTTTTTGTTTCCCATTCCTTTGCTGAGTCATTTATGATTAATACACATTTAGATAGCCATTATTTTTTAGTGTTTATTTATTTATTTTTGAGAGAGAGAGTGCAGGCGGGGGAGGAGCAGAGAGAGAGGAGACAGAGTCCCAAGGAGGCTCTGTGCTGACAGCACCCATGTGGGTCTCAAACTCACAGAGTTCAAGATCATGACCCAAGCCAAATGAAGAGTTGGACACTTAACCGACTGAGCCACCCAGGTGCCTCTAGATATAATGGAACTCTACCATAAGTCCTTTTGCAAAGCAAATAATTATTTTGTCATATGGATGATCAACCTCAAATTAATTTATTTCTAAATCTGAATTATCCTCTGTTGGAGTTTCCTAGTGCAAACACATGTGTTTTTGTCTTTATAGTGTTGGCTGCACCAATTCTAGAAGTAAGCTCTCCAAGCCCAGACTCTATTCTTGTGCAGTGGGAAGCTGTATATATGGCAATTGGATTCTCTGTGTCCATTATGCGAGCCAATGGTTTGGGTAGAGTATGGAAAGAGAATACCACAAACACCTCCTTGGCGTTCACCAGGTTGGATGCTGGGACTCTCTACACCATAAAGGCCTATGCGTGGAACGCCAATGGTACCCCTGGGGACGACTCCACCTGTAATCAGAGAACAAGTAAGGATGTCCCAACTCAGCCCCAAGCAATCTCTGTTTTAATTAATGAGACGCTATGTGTTGTAGCCATCCAGAGAGGTGTTAACTGATAAGTACAGAGCAGCTGGCGGAAGATATTTACATTTATTATGAGTTTATTTATAGTACGGTAGTTTAAATGCTGACTGCCTGTGTAAAGAAATGCTGCTCAGAATACACAGGGCTTGGCTTCTCCGTCTCTAATAACCAACTTATTTCAAGCATACACGTTCAGTATCACACAGCAGGGGACGACTTTTGCTAGGTTCACCGGTCTCCCCGACCCTTCCTAGGTTCAGAACAACGGCATACACAGAAAGACCTGGGACAAACAGGAACTCATTTCATTTAGCAGACATTTAGTGAGTGTGAGCCAACTTTGAGCGGGCATTGTTCTAGACACCCAGGGCAGACAAAATAAAGTTCCTATTGTTAGGGTACTTCATGCTGTGGCGGGAATCAGAATTTCAGCCATATTGCCCCAAACCTCAGCTGAGGCCTGAGGTCACCGTGGGGCTCCCCATCACCTCTCCTCCAGGCCCAGGCTGAGAAGGTGGAGCATGGTGTCTGTTCTCTCACATCCCCACTGAAGGGGGTCCTGCTGCATGATACATGGAAGCCCAAACCCATCTGCTGGAGTAAGCCAAAAAGAATGAGAGGTAGAGAGAGGGAAGGAGAGGGACTTAAAAAATTTTTTTTAATGTTTTATTTATTTCTGAGAGAGAGAGAGACAGTGTGAGCAGGGGAGGGTCAGAGAGAGAGGGAGATACAGAATCTGAAGCAGGCTCCAAGCTCTGGGCTGGCTGTCAGCACAGAACCCGACATGGTACTCGAACCCATGAACTGTGAGATCATGACCTGAGCTGAAGTCAGATGCTTAATCAACTGAGCCACCCAGGTGCCCCGGGATTTTTTTTTTAGGCTGAGTAAGCCACCCACTGACAATGTGGCCTTATGTCAGACTCTCACCAACCAGATGAGCTGTTTCATCCATTGGAGAGGACCAAAGAAAGGGAGGGAAGAAACCAGAAGTGTTGTCTCCAACACGCCCCAAGTTTGGAGGATGGGGTGGAAGCCCCATTGTCTATGGGTCAAGACAGAAATGCAGGGAGAAAAGGGATTGCCTTTTGTAAAACTTTCTCCAGGGTGACATCATAGCAAGGTGGCCTTGAGGTGATTCTTGCCAGGTCTGGTGAGTCAGGATGTCTGTGATAAACCAGTCTCCCCGGGGCCTTTTCTTAGGCATTCATTCATTCATTCTCTCCACAAACATTACCTGAGGGCCCACTATGTGCTAGGCGTGGTTTAGGTGATGGGGCTACAAAATCAATGCGTGATCCCTACACTTGGAGAACTGACTGTATCCTAGGAGAGACCAAGGCACGAATCAGTGGTTACAGTTCAGTGTAACAAGCACTCAGAGAGAAGGATCTACAGGCACAGGGCGGCACCGGAGGAGGCCTCTACATCAGGCCAGGGTCAGGGACAGCTGTCTTCTACAGGTCACCATTTTCTTAAAGTTTTCCTTTTCATTTGTTTCCCATGTTTAGAATTTTTTTAGGGTATAGATTTAGCCTTTCTATCAGTTTGCCAGGACTGTCTTCAGGATGTGCCACAAATCAACGTAAAAAACATAAATTTGTTGTCTCCCCGTTTCGGAGGCCAGAAGTCTGAAATCAGGGTGTCAGCACAGTTGGTTCCTTCCCAGGACGGTGGGGGAAGGGTCCGTTCCCGGCCTCTCTCCTTGGCTTGTAGATGGCGCCCTTCATAATCACGGGGCATTCTACCTGGAAGGGTATGCCTGTATCCAGATTTGCTCTTTTCATTTTTTAATTAATTAATTAATTAGTTAATGCTTCATGAATTTGCATGTCATTTCTTGTGCAGGGGCCATGCTAATCCGTATCATTCCAATTTTACTATTTAAAATTTTGTTAATGGTTATTCATTTTTGAGAGAGAGAGAAGGAGAGAGAGAGAGAGGACATGAGCAGGGGAGGGGCAGAGAGAGAGAGCGAGACATAGAATATGAAGCAGGTTGGATCCAGGCTCTGAGCTGTCAGCACAGAGCCCGATGCAGGGCTCGAACCCACAGAACTGTAAGATCATGCCCTGAGCCGAAGTAGGCTCCTTAACCGACTGAGCCACCCAGGCACCCTGATTTTCCAATTTTAGTATATGTGTTGCCAAATCAAGCACCGAATTTTCTGGCTTTATAAGGGACCCAGTCATATTGGATTAGGTCCCACCCTAATGATCTCATCTTCACTAATTACATCTACTATGATCATTTTCAAGTAAGATGACATTTTGAGGCAGTAAGGGTAGGACTTCAAAGTATGAATTTTGAGGGGAGTCAATTCAACCCCTAACAACCCCCAATACTCTACTCATTTTTCCTGGTTCTCCCATGCCCCATGTGGGAAGAGCTGGTTGTCTTAAAACACTAGGACAACCAGCTTGGTTGGGCTCCTCTTACTAGCCTTGAACTCAGAATTACATCGGAGCAGATCTGCGTCTGCAGGTACACTAACCATGAAGCAGGGAAGGGTCCTGTAGGACCTGGAAGGCCTGTAGGAGAAACGTGGCAGGTGCGTGCCCTGCAGAGGATGAGCTGAGTCCCTGTTTCCTCAAACAGGGCCTTGCCTGTATAACTCACGTGTGTCCAGAAGGTGCTGGTTTCTGTTTCAGTGCTATGCACGCAGGTCTCTAATGCCTGCCAGGTGGGCCTCATTACAGCACAGATCGCCTGCCCAAAAGGACACTCCTCAAGCTATTTCAAAAGGACAACCCTGAGAAGAAGGCATATTTTAAGAATGTAGAGGGAAGTTTTGGGAGACACTACAATGACTGCCGTAATGTATGACCATCACACTTGATACTTTCCTTCGTTCCCTTTGATTTAGAATGGAGTGAAATTCCACTCTTCTGGAAACAGTTATGACCTAAAAGCTCTTACAGAAAAAGTCTTAGGTGTCAAAAATAAAGAAGGGAAGGGTGCCTGGCTGTCTCAATTTATAGAGCACATGACTCTTGATTTCGGAGCTGTAAGTTCAAGCCCCATGTTGGGTGTAGAGATTACTTAAAAATAAAATCTTAAAGGGGCTCCTGGATGGCTCATTCAGTTAAGCGTCCGATTTCAGTGCAGGTCATGATCTCCTAGTTCATGAGCTCAAGCCCCACATCAGGCTTGGAGCCTGGAGCCTTCTTAGATTTTGCGTCTCCCTCTTTCTCTCTCTCTGCCTCTCCCCTGCTTGGGCTCTGTCTCCCTCAAAAATAAACATTAAAAAAAATTTTTTTTTAAGTAAAATAATATCTTAAAAAGAAAGTAAGGGCACCTGGTGGCTCAGTCAGTTAAGCATCCAATTCTTGATCTCAGCTCAGGTCTTGATCTCTGGGTCATGAGTTTAAGCCCTATATTGGGCTCTATGCTGGGCATAGAGCCTACTTTAAAAAAAAAAGTAAAGAAGAGATATTGTTGAAGCTACTCTGTTCAGCTTCATCTTTCAATAATAGAATATTTGACTTACCACTTAGTAATAGCATACCCATATGGCCTTTTTAGCCCCTATTATTCAATTACTTGTTGAGTTGTACATTCGCTGATTTACTCATTCAAAATATGCTTATTTAGCACCTATATGTGTTAGAGACTGATCTTATTAGATCTATTTTACACATAATTAAAAAAAGCCAATAACAGATTAAATAACATGGGCAAGGTCACATAGCTAGTTATGAGTTTGCATAGTCAATGACAGATGTGTTACCCTAAGTCCCAATTTTATGCTTTAAATACTTGCAATTATCTACTATAATGGTACCTCATCCTCCAAGCTCTGTTAGGCCAAATCTTACTTGGATCCTTGAGGCTACTACAAAATCTTAATTGTTCCTCAAATATCTAGGTCCTCGTGCCCCAGCCAACGTTCAAGTCTCTTTTGACAGTGGGGCTCTGAAGGCTTCTGTTTCATGGGCCCCCACGGAAGGAGCTTTCAACTATACTGTGATGGCTTCAAGTGAGTCTTCGGAGCTGAGCTGTAGCACGACTCGCAGTGCATGTACCATCTCCTCCCTGCAGTGTGGGACTGAGTACCTGATTTCAGTTTTAGCAAGTAACGATGCGGGGTCTAGCAAGTCAACCTCTCCGGAGGCCCTAAAAACTGGTACGTGAACAAGAGGGACAAGCCGGTGTGACTGTCCTAAGGGAAACGTAATCACCTGACAATGTTACAGAACATTTTGGAAGCAATGAAAATGAAAGCCTGGTCTAAGTGAAAGCCTTGAATTGGACATTCTAAGGAGTTTTAATAACATGATAGTGAAACCAGATATCGTGCATTGGCGCCCCTCATTAATTGATTTTCTTTTTCCTTGGTAAGACTGTAAAAGTTCTAGGATCTAGTTGGAGTTATACACAACTCTAACTGTGCAATACAGTAGTGGCCTCTTCTTTACATCGTGTTTCACAGACCTACACCGGGTGGGAGCTATTTTTTTTTTTTACAAATAGTTTATTGTTAAATTAGTTTCCACATAACACCCAGTGCTCATCCCCACAAGTGTCCTCCTCCATGCCCACCCCTCCCCCCCCCCACATCCACCAGTCCTCAGTTTTTGTCAGCATTCAAGAGTCTCTCATGGTTTGCCTCTCTCCCTTTCCCCCACCATTTCCCCCTTCTTCTCCCCCTTGTTCCTCTGTCAAGTTCCTCCTAATCCTCCTATACGTGCAAACATATATTTGTCCTTCTCTGCCTGACTTATTTCGCTCAGCATAACACCCTCAAGGTCCATCCATGTGGCTACACATGGCCAGATTTCATTCTTTCTCATTGCCATGTAGTATTCCATGGTATAGATAAACCACTATTTTTTAAGATAAACGTGGGCAGTCTCTAATTCTGAGTATGTGTTCAACTGTCTTCTCACTTTCATCTTATCAGAGAAATGAAGGCTTCCATAGGTGGAGATTTACTCCTCTTTTTAGAAACATCTGTGTGTTTTAGTGTTGGGAACTGATGTTTAGTGAAGACCTACTATGTACCAGGCACTATAAATACATCATTTTATTTAACTTTCATGACAACTCAGTGATGTAGGCTCTATTATTTCCTTTTTCAGATAAAAAAATTTAGATCTGAGAGTGAAGTGATTTTTCCAAAAGCACACCAATAATAAGTGCTAGAGCTAGGATTCAAGCCGAGGTTTGCCTGATTTTAATCCTCTAAGCCAAAGAAAATGTAGATAATCACAATAATATCCATTTTACCCAACAGAGAGAACTTCGTCATCCTGAGTTTAAAAGGCTTCTGAGGGGCACCTAGGTGGCCTGGTCGGTTAAGCGTCCGACTTCAGCTCAGGTCATGACCTCACAGTTCGTGGGTTTGGGCCCTGCGTCAGGCTCTGTGCTGACAGCTCAGAGCCTGGAGCCTGCTTCACATTCTGTGTCTCCCTCTCTCTCTCTGCCCCTCCCCTGCTCATTCTCTCTCTCCTTCTCAAGAATTAATAAACATTAAAAAAATTTTTTTAAAAAAAGACTTGTGAACAGAAAGGAAAAGAGCCATCACCAAGCTGATGCAGTGTATTTTACAAGGAACAAATACAGCCAAGCCCTCAGATGCTTGCTTGCTTGCTTCCTTCCTTCCTTCTTTCCTTTCTTTAAGTTTATTTGTTTATTTTGAGAGAGAGAGAGAATCCCAAGCAGGCACCATGCTGCCGGTGCAGAGCTCAACATGGGGATGGATCTCATGAACTGTGAGATGACGACCTGAGCTGAAAATCGAGAATGGGATGCTTAATTGACTCAGCCACCCAGGCGCCCTGATGCACAATTTCTTATAGTTATGTTACATGAAGGTCGCTGATAGCAAACTTGGTGATTTGGCTTCCCTTTTGACAGTTATAATCTACTCCAGATGGCCTGTTAGAAATGGTTATGAGGTTGGAATGCTAGAGTGAAGGAAAAGGTAAGAATATACTTTTAAAAGCAAAGCAGATCCAAGACAGTCATTTAATGCAGGAGAGAACCCTCCAGTGTTTCCCAATCTTAGAGGCACATTAAGAGCATCTGAGGAGTTTTTAAAAAATCCACGTAAGATCAATTAAATCAGAATTGCTAGGAGTGGAGTCTGGGTAATGAGTCGTCTATAAAAGCTCCTCAGTTAATTCTAATGTGCAGCCAGGGTACAGTGCCACTGAAGTAATCCTGCACGTTTACAGTCCGGCGGCATCAGTTTGCATATAAAACAATCAGTCATGGGGGGGGGCTGGGGGGCCCAATTGGTTAAGCAGTTAAGCATCTGACTTTGGCTCAGGTTATGATCTCATGGTTGGTGAGTTCAAGCCCCACATCGGGCTCAGTGCTGACAGCTCAGAGCCTGGAGCCTGCTTCAGAGCTTCAGATTCTGCGTCTTCCTCTCTCTCTCTGTCCCTTCCCTGCTTGCTCTCTGTCTCTCAAAAATAAATAGACGTTAAAAAATCTTTTCAATCAGTCATGATCATGGGAACGGCCCACACTTCTCAATAAAGGAACTATATTTAGAAAGCGCTATGTGTTTCCTGGGCCCTAGAAGGTGTGAAATATATTTTAGGAGGATTTCCACTAGAGATGGCTAAAATTTTAAGAGCTTAGAGCTTGAAAGAATAAACTTCATTTGAAATTCCTTCATTCTATGCTGATCCTGGTATTGCCTTAACACAGAAATACAGGCAATGTGAGGCGCCTGGGTGGCTCAGTGGGTTAAGCGTCCGACTTTGGCTCAGGTCATGATCTCATGGTTCATGGGTTCGAGCCCCACATCAGGTTCTGTGCAGTGCAGACAGCTCAGAGCCTGGAGCCTGCTTCAGATTCTGTGTCTCCCTCTCTCTCTGACCTCCCCCTTCCCCTCCACCCCCGCTCAGGCTGTCTCTCTCTCAGAAATAAATAAAACATTAAAAAAAAAAAAAGAAATACAGGCAATGTTAACTAAGGTGGTCCACACCTATTTCTTTTTTTTTTTATGATTAAGAAATTTTTTTTGTTAATGTTTGTTTTTGAGAAAGAGAGACATAGTGTGAGCGGGGAGGGGCAGAGTGAGAGGGAGACACAGAATCCGAAGCAGGCTCCAGGCCATGAGCTGTCAACACAAACTGTGAGATCATGACCTGAGCTGAAGTTGGACGCTTAACCGACTAAGCCCCCGGGGGGCCCCATCCATGCCCGTTTCTGACATTGTCTAGCATGTATTGTGTGAGAGAAGTCTTACAACATGTGAGAATGTCTCATTGGTTTGCACGTACCATTTGTTTATTCCTTGTCCATGGCATGTGATACCCGGACAATTGTAAAGATATAAAGAAAATCTCTTGCAGGACTCTTATAGCTGTTCATTATTTACTGTTTCCTAGTTGCTTGTGCACCTGAAAGAGTGACCATCCAAGAAGATCCTCCAGGCCACCTGTCTGTGGCTTGGTCCAATGTAGATCTGGGTGATTACTATGTGGCCTTTGTGAAGAGTGACGATGGCTTGGAAGTCCACTGCAACACATCCCTCACCCAGTGCAGTTTCTTATCTGAATGTGGCTTCACTTACTTTATTAGTGTTTTTGCCTATAACAAGGCAGGGCAGAGTCCTCTGGGCGATGTGTTCAATTATACCACAGGTAAGTTGCACTTGATGCTTGTAAAGGGAGTTCTGAGTTCCCTAAGCTCAGCAGCAGCACAGATCACCTGTTGCACTAACTGACTGACATAAGCTACCTGGGAGTCATTCAGGGCCAAGAACAGAAAGAGAATCTCTCCTCTCACATTCTTTCCAGAGCAGGAAATGTTGGCTTCATGGACCCAACCTTAACAAGGATGCAAGGCTTAGGAGTGAAAAGAGAGCAGAGAATACAGTCGTTCACACCTGCTCTGAAAAATTAAACCCTCCAAGATCTGAGTGTTCAGCACCCTGTGCAAGGTGCTGAAGGGGATTCAAACCTCCTGTTTCTGTCCGGAATTCACTCTTCCCCCAAGACCCGAAAACAGAGATGCAATGGCAAGGCGCTGTCTGGTGTGGAAGGTTCTGCAGCAGGACACCTGTCCTAACTTGTCCTAATTGTCCTAACTTGACCACTAACTCATTTGAAAAATGGGGATAAAGACATTATCTTGCTAGTTCATTAGCATCCTTAGTATCCAAAATGGGACACATAATAATGAGAGCATGAAAATGAAATAGGTCTTTGCATGTGATAAAGCACAATGCAAAGTATTTCTATTAGCATCATCATTATTATTATTCTCCTCCAGTAGGCTTGGATCTTCTATACAGCAGGGACTGTTTTATTTACCTCTTTTTTAAAAAAAAATTTTTTTAAATGTATTTTTATTTATTTTTGAGAGAGAGAGAGAGAGAGACAGCAGGAGCAGAGGAGGGTCCGAGAGAGAAAGGGAGACACAGAATCCGAAGACAGGCTCCAGGCTCTGAGCTGTCACAACAGAGCCTGATGTAGGGCTTGAACCCATGAACCGTGAGATCATGACCTGAGCTGAAGCCAGATGCTCAACCAACTGAGCCACCCAGGTGCCCTTATTTACCTCTTCATCCTCAAGGCTCGTTATAGCCTTGAGGCATATGGGAAATGTTTGATTAAAAAAAATTTTTTTTTAACATTTATTCATTTTTGAGAGACAGAGTAAGAGTGGGGGAGGGGCAGAGAGAGAGGGAGACACAGAATCTGAAGCAGGCTCCAGGCTCTGAGCTGTCACAACAGAGCTTGATGCGGGGCTTGAACTCACAAACCTCGAGATCATGACCTGAGCTGAAGTCGGATGCTTAACCAACTGAGCCACTCAGGCGCCCTGGAAATGCTTGATTTTTGAAGAAAGAATGGAGTGAGTGATTTAAAATAAATGAACCATATTTACAAATAAAAACATAATATCATTATGTTTAACTAGCTAGATTATAATAAATTTTACCAAGATGAAGGAATCAAATAATTGGTGCCTTTGGAAAATGGAGTAAGAGGCTATCAATCAAGTCTTAAAAGCACAGGAGGGCCTTCCAGAGGCCTTGAACTGCATATTTAAGGATGGATGGAATGTAAGTGGGGCAAGGGCATCCCAGGAAACTCCAAGCCACGCTGGATATTTGTCAGAATTTGTCCATGACATAACATAGGGTCTGTTCTAAGCTGTACTAATACAATAATGCTTCGCCCACCTCTAGCCCTCGGTTTTATCTGGTTAGGGTCTGGAAAGAGTGATAGGATCTGGAAGTTAGATTAGGTATGATTTTTATCAGGCAGAAAAGAGGAACAGCATTCCAATACAGGGTTAGCAGTCTTCAAGGCATAAAGAAATGAGAGCACGTGTAGGGTGGGGGATTGAGGGAATTGGTGAGGGGAGGCACAGCTTGAACATGTAGAGTGGGTGTAGCTGTTATGACCTTGGACATCATGCATAGAGGATTTAGCCTTCAGGTAGTGGGCGTTAGGTCAAGATCACAGGTGGAAAGACCTGGAGGAGATTCTTGGAGCAACTTAGGAGGGCTGTGGCAGAGGCTCCGGCCCTTGGAGATCAGGACTCAATGGCCTCCCCTCTGACAACCTTGTCCTTTACTGACCTCCATTTTCTCTCTCTGCTCCTGCTTTCAGCCCCCTGTTGTCCTAGCGACATTAACCTTGTGTTGGTGTCCAGTGACAGAGTAGAGATTGTCTGGTCTCCCGTCCGTGGTGCCGAACTTTATGAGACCAAGGCTGTCGATGGGTTCCACGTGGTCGCGTGCAACGACACCGCTCCTGCTTGCACCCTCTCTGCTCTAGAGTGTGACACCAAGTACAACATCACGGTGTATTCCTTCAGCGAAGTCCGGGGCAGCAATACGTCATGTACTTCCCGAGTTGTAACCACAGGTACGAGACAGCTGTGATCTCCTTCACTGCGTCTGAACGCTTCACCCCAGCTACCGGCATGCCCTTCAGGATGGGCATTCAGCAAGAACCGTAAAACCACTCTTTGTGGGGACCATCGGAGCCCCTCTCTTCCTACAGAGGGGCAGAAGAGTAGGTAGAACAAGGCGAGGGGCCGGGGGGTGGGGTGGGAAGAAAACAAAAAAGGAGGTCATGGGGAGAGTGGAAAGCTTCCTGGGTAATTACTTTAGCCATTCAGTTGCTCCGGATTTTGCGGGCGTGGGGTGGGGGGTGGGGGTGGGAGCGTCTGTATTCACAGCATGAGGGTTAAGGCTGCAAACGTTTGTCTTAGTTACTTTTGCGTTTGGAGTTCAAAAATACCCCTAACATTTTCCGAAGAGTGAGATGCTGAAGGAACCTAATACCATGTTTCCACACAAAGGCGCTATGAATCTGGCCTACATGCTCGTGATGGCTGAAAGTAGGGATGATCTCATGGGGGGTGGGGGTGGGAGGAATCACATTTAGACCAGATGGCACTCCTGATGTCTGTGACTCACGCTGTTTCAATTAATAATCTAAAATCTCTTAGCTCCTTGCAGTCCCGAAATAAAAAACGTTTCGAAGGATGCATCCTCCATGATTCACGTGCACTGGCGATCCACTAATGACGCTGCCACTTACACGGTGACCGCCCAGGGGGAGGAAGGGCTGTATCGGTGCAGCAGCACCGGAGAGTCCTGCGCCATGGGCGGCTTGCCCTGCGGGTCCGTGTTCTCCATCACCGCGGTGGCTGAAACACAGGCAGGGAGGAGCCTGCCCAGCTTCAGCGTGTCCCTGGAAACAGGTAGGTGGCTGCCGCCAGCCTCAACGCAGACTTCAGTGTGGTCCTTAGAAATCGTCACAAGACACGAACTTTCTTATGTGATAGACCCTAAATGTGATAGAAATACATTAAACTCACTGGCCTTTCACACAGCCCCAGTCTTAGAAAATAAAACTTGCCATGTTTGGACACAGGTTCTGTAAAAATCGCATCAAAAGGCTCTAATAGATTCCTATGCTGGCATCAGAGGACGCTGCAAAACATTGATTTGAATTCACATTCCTCTGTGACATAATCTCCCGAAATAGTGAACAAGTAACCAAATGAGCTGGCTTCTGTTTTACTTCTTTGGCTCAGCCCTTTCAAACCTTGCCGTATAAAATGCTTTCTGAGTTTCAGTTTTCTGGTAACCGGGGGAGAATGGATTGCTCAGGCGGCTGTGAATGTTAAGTTAGTTAATGCTGCAAGCACTTAGGATGGTGCCTGACGCATACACAGTAGGGGTTTGATGAAAGAAAGCTGTTACAGCTTCAGAGTGCTGTGTGTGAGCGAAATTCAGCAAATTACTTAAAGCCTTTGGATATTATTTTCTCTTATATACAATGGATGGCACGTTGGACTGAAAAAATTGAAATGAATATGCCCAATACTCAGGAAGCTTCTACATATCCTATATCCTGTTCAATGGGTCCCTGAAAATTTGAGAATTGGTTGTGGTATTCTTAGGTGGCTAAAAATATTGCAAGCTTTTATATCAATTAAGTACTAGAAAATGCATGAAAAAGGCAACATATATTTAATTGCAAAGGCTATGAAATGTTATATTGCGAGAAGACGTGAGTATAGCCATTGCTTTGAAATTTGCAACTGGAATTGTCCAAGTTGGGAAACAACAAAGGATTTCCTTCTTATTCTGAAAACATTGGGAGGAAACTCACATTACCCACAGCCACTTAGTTCCCTGCATTCTTGGGGAAAACAACCCCTACATACAGTTGGTGTTAAATGATGTATCAGAGGGAATGAGATTGTGCTTAACAAAAGGAGGTTTGGCTTACTAATTGAAGATTTGAGAAATACAGGATGTTGAATGAGATACAGACAAAACACCATTCTTGGTCATTTCCCCACAAATAACCCACAGTGGAAATAAATCCCCCGCTTATCTTTCTGTTTTTCCCCATTCAAGTGCCGTGCTGTCCTGGTGGTCTGACACTAACTCAGGTCACCCAATCAGTAATCAACGTGAGCTGGACTGTTGGGACCGGGGCCCAAACCTATGTGACAGTTCTGGAGTCACACAGCGGACAGTCGAAGTGTCTCACCCACCAAAGCCAGTGTCTCCTGGGATGTATCACATGCGGCATCAATTACACAGTGGCATTAAAAGCGATTAGTGCCACTGGGTTGACAGCAGACTGCACCTACCAAAGTTATTCCTCTAGTAAGTGAATTCTAAATTCCAGCTATAGAGTATCAACAAGGACTTCCACTATTTTTTTTAAGTTTATTTATTTATTTATTTTGAGAGAGAGCATGAGCTTGAGCTGGGGAGGGGAAGAAGGGGAGAGAAAGACTCCTAAGCAGGCTCCTCATTGTCAGCACGGGGCTTAATGCAAGGCTCAAATCCATGAACCGTGAGATCATGACCTGAGCAGAAATCAAGAATTGGATGCTCAACCAACTGAGCCACCCAGGTGCCCCTGTATTTATTCATTTTGTTGAGAGAGACAGAGCAAGCACGTGCAGGGGAGGGGTAGAGAGAGAGGGAGAATCCCAAGCAGGCTCCAAGATGCCAGCACAGAGCCAATATGGGACTTGAACTCACAAAACTGTGAGACCATGACCTGAGTTGAAATCAAGAGTCATAGGCTGGGCCCAACCGACTGAACCACCTGGGCACCCCAGGACTTTGACTATTATAAATCCAGACATAAACCCCTCCTTCTCATTTAAAAAGATGCCTGCATCTCCATCCTGCTAGCATTATAAACTCAGATTACTTTCTAAAATGTTTACAATTTTCCTCTTGACTTGGAACCTCAAAGCGTCAGTGGCTTCTGTTGGCGGTTGGTGAATTATTTCTTTGGTGACATGGTTTGGGCTTACTGTTTCTGAAGGCAGGACAGGTTTTATATGGCGCAGCTACCCGGTGCACAGAGTAACTCAGTCCTGCCGAGTTTCCAGAGAGCATTGAGGTCACACATTCTATTTGGCTTGAGTTCTTTTCTTCTCATTATTATGCTATTACCTCTCTCTTCTAAACCACTCCATCTCCTTCAATGGTTTCTTATTTTAACAGGCTAAAAAAGCACCGGCTACTGACAGTATTGTATCTTGTTCTTCACAGAGACCAAATCATTAGGGAATAGCAATGGAGGGTAGTGGTACAGGGTTAGCAAATAAGATTCTCTTGTATGAATCTAGTCCACTGAAGTGGCTGTTTGGAGCACCATTTTGAAAAAAGGAAAGAAAAGAAAACTCCTGAAAATGCCTTCATAATGAGAAAGAGAACAATCACCAGTTTGTGATTGGCGTCTGCCCCAGGGCACAGGATGGAAGAGCTAAAATATAGTCTTGCCACCCCAGGGGCAGTAGAAAGAGTCTGCAACTAGGAGTCTATAGATATGGCTTCTGGGACACCTGGGGGACTCAGTCAGTTAAGTGTCCCACTCTTGGTTTCAGCTGAGGTCAGGATCTCAGGCTTGTGAGATGGAGCCTTTCATGGGGCTCCGCACAAGCCTGCTTAACAATCTCTCTCTCCCTCTCCCTCTCTCTCTGCCTCTCCCCACCCCCACCCCCCAAACCTCACTCACATACATTCTCTCGCTCTTAAAAAAAAAAAAAGACATGGTTTCTTATAAGCTTTGTTGCCTTATCTTCCCTGATGTTTCCTCGTTGGTAAGATAAATAGTAATAACTGTAGCGTGAAAGCATTTATAACATGCTACACATACGTAAGCTGTTTCGTACTTTCTTTGTGACCATTATCTTAGATTTGCTGCCTAAGTTCTTACTCTGAGGTCCAGTTTTGGGAATATGGCCCACTCCTTATCTTCACATGTAAAAAACCTTTCTTTAAAAGAAAGGATAAATCAAATGAACCTACCTATAATTGAATGTTTTAATCATTCTACAATGCTTTAATTTTTGTTACTGAGTAAGCCACCATTTGGTGCCCTACTTGACACCTAATGTGTGTAGTCTGCTCCAGGCATCTAGACAAGAAAACAGAAGGATGTAGTGAGCCAGCATGGACCAAGTGTGGACGAGCAAAGCCTGGTGACTCGACTGTTGTATAAGTGACTACTTCCCAGGTGTCATGCTACTCAGCTCAGCAAATAGGACTTTTCAATTAAAGCTGAATGCAGTTAATGGGGCGCCTGGGTGGCTCAGTCAGTTAAGCATCCAACTCTCGGTTTTGACTCAGGTCATGATCTCATGGCTTTATGAGTTCGAGCTCTGTGTTGGGGTCTGAGTTGGTGGCACAGAGCCCACTTGGGATTCTCTCTCTCCCTTTTTCTCTGCCCCTCCCCTGCTTACACTGTCTCTGTCTCTCTCAAAATAAATAAATACACTTAAAAAAAAAAGCTGAATGCAGATAATATAAATTCGATCCACTAAAATCTTGTGAAACTAGGGCATTATGAAAGATCTTAACAAGGATTCTATGCATTTGACTCACATAGCTTGAGTTGTATAAAATACGTATCTGCCAAGTGGAGATTTAAAAAAAATTTTTTTTATAGTTTATTTATTTTTGAGACAGAGGGAGACAGAGCACAAGCGAGGGAGGGGCAGAGAGAGAGGGAGATACAGATTCTGAAACAGGCTTCAGGCTCTGAGCTGCCAGCACAGAACCTGATGCAGGGCTCAAACCCACAGACTGTGAGATCATGACCTGAGCCGAAGTCGGACACTTAACCGACTGAGCCACCCAGGCACCCCGTGGAGATTTTTAAAAAATGTTTATTTATTTAATTTTGAGAGAGAGAGAGACAGACAGACAGACAGTGCAAGCAAAGTGGAGGGGCAGGAGAGAGGGGGACAAAGGATCCAAAATGGGCTTTGTGTTGACAGCAGACAGCTCAGTGCGGGGCTCAAACTAAGGAACTGTGAGATCATGACCTGAGCTGAAGTCAGAAGCTTAACCAACTGAGCCACCCAGGCGCCCCACCAAGTGGGGACTTTTTTTTTTTAACATTTTATTTATTTTTGAGAGACAAAGACAGAGTGAGAGTGGGGGTGGGGCAGAAAGAGCGGGAGACACAGAATCCAAAGCAGGCTCCAGGCAGGATCTGAGCTGTCTACAACAGAGCAGGGCTTGAATCCAGGAATGGTGAGATCATGACCTGAGCCAAAGTCAGATGCTTAATCGACTGAGCCACCCAGGCGTCCCCAGTGGGGACTTTTTGACTCACTATTGTTCTCTATTAAAAATTCTTGGCTCACCTCAGCATGGGTTTCATCACACATGGGTTTCTAATCATGTGGCCCATCACAGAAAGAACTTGAGTACCCCTTCCAGTAATGCTCTAATCATATATTATTTAGGTTACTTGTTTCTCCACAGTAATAAAGGCCACGTTTATCTGATGGTGGAATAAGTGATTTGTGTCTGTTTCTATCCTCAGGTGCCTGCTGCCCTTTGGGAGTGAAATTATATAGGCTGGGCCCTAACGGCATCCGAATCTACTGGCAGGCCGCCAGGGGCTCTACCAATTACAGCACCGACCTCTACGGTTCTAAAGGCATTTTCACATGTGCCCCAAGTGCTGGCCTCAGTTTTTGTGATGTCACCGAGATACCCTGTGGAGATGTGTATACTGTGATGGTCTCACCAGTTGCTGAGACAGGACTGAAGCTGACTTTCTGTCCAAAAAAAATATATTCAGGTAGAGCACGTCACAACCCTTTATTTAAAACTAACCCTGAACTCAATCCGTCAGTTCAGATTCAGAGCAATCACACTTATTTGCTATGTTAGGAAGGTCAAAGAGCTGTGAAATTTCTAGATGCTGCAAGCAGACTCTGGCTATGGGGAGCTCAAAATTCTTTGGAATTGTTATGCTTTCTTATTATGTGATTTGGAGACACTCCTGGCTTCACTGTCCCTTTCTTTTTCAGAAAAAGGACCAGATGCCTGCTGTTGAAATAGTAAAGCAGATTTAAAATGATTTTTCTGCCTTGAGATTCGGGAATAGATTTTTAACACAGTCTCAGAGATAATGATAAAAACCCCGAAATGTTGGAAATTAAGAGACTTGAAGCTTTATCTGCACAGGTTTGAGAGGTTGGAGAATCAGGGGAAAAAATGAATTTATAAATCAGAAACTAGCTTTGGAAATATGAGTGGGCAGACAGCCTGTGATTGCAAAACATGACCGTCAGCAACTGCCGTCTCACCAGAGCTGGCGGAAAACCTTAGTAAATCCCCTGCTCTGTCTTCCAGCACCTTCTGCTACCCTGCCCAGGGCAATGACATATATTTTTCATATGTTTCTAAAAAATAAATTTTAAGAGAAGAGATAAGGCCCTAGAACTTTATAGGTGATCACAGGAACAGGAATCAATATTGGTTCAGAAACCTTTACTGGTAACCAGAATCTAAAATCTCTAATTATATATAGGTAACAAGAAGGCTCAAATGGCCCCTGGACAGAACCAGGCCAGGCCTTCTTCTTGCTGTTCTTGCTGCCTTTGGCTGTCATGCTCTGATTCCTCTCATTTTCATTATCATGTCCACAGAACAAGCTGGCCCAGAGTACTGCCCTATGGGAAGGGATGGGAATAGGTTCTTGAGGGAGGGATCAGATCTTAGGAAAAAGAGACTCAATACCAGTGCTTCATCATATTTGTATTATGTTTTATAATGTATCAAGTGTTTTCACATTCGGCACCTCGTCAAATGCTCAAAATAACTCTATAAGGTACGTTCAACAAATTTTATTAGCTCCAATGTATAAAGGAGAAAATCGAGGCTTCCAGGCTCCCAAATCCTTATCTATAACTCTCCTCTTCTTCGAACCTCTAAATTCATATTCAGACTTGATACCTCTACCTGGAGGTGCCCCAAGGCATTTCAACTCCTCAGGGCCAAAGGGAACTCCTGATCATCTGCAGTTTCTAATCTTCCTCCTGGCATCCTTATTTCAGGTGCTCAAGCTAAAAACCCTGCAGTCAGGGATGCCTGGGTTGGGCCTCCAACTGCTCAGGTCATTATCTCACAGTCTGTGAGTTGAAACCCTGCATTGGGCTCTGTGCTGACAGCTCAGAGCCTGGAGCCTGCTTTGATTCTGTCTCTCCCACTCTCTCTGCCCCTCCCCTGCTTGTGCTCTGTCTTTCTGTCTCAAAAATAAAATAAAAACATTAAAAAAAATTTTTTTTAAAAACCCCTGGAGTCAGCTTCAGCTTCTCCCTTACCCTCCATATTTAAGGGATCTCCAAGTCCTGTCTCATTTATTTACTTCGTGATTTAAAAAAATTTTTTAAAAAATATTTTTATTTATTTCTAGGAGAGAGAGAGACAGCGTGAGCAGGGGAGGGTCAGAGAGAGAGGGAGACATAGACTCTGAAATAGGCTCCAGGCTCTGAGCTGGCAGTCAGCACAGAGCCCGACGCGGGGCTCGAACCCACGAACCGCGAGATCATGACTAAGCGAAAGTCAGATGCTCTGAAGCCACCCAGGTGCCCCTAAAAAATATTCTTAAGGGGGCACCTGGGTGGTTTGGTCAGTTGGGCGTCTGACTTCGGCTCAGGTCATGATCTCACAGTTAGCTAGCTCAGCTAACTCAGAGCCTGAAGCCTGCTTCAGATTCTGTGTCTCCCTCTCTCTCTGACCCTCCCCTGCTCGCGCTGTGTGTGTGTGTGTCTCTCTCTCTCAGAAATAAATAAAACATTTAAAAAAATTTAAAAAATTTTAAGTAATCTCTACACCCAGGGTGCCTGGATGGCTCAATCCGTTGAGCATCTGGCTCTTGATTTGGGCTCAGGTCATGATCTCACAGTTGTGAGTTTGAGCCCCACCTTGGTTTCTGTGCTTACAGCGCAGAGCCTGCCTGGGATTCTCTCCTCTCTCTGCCCCTCCCCCACTCTATCAAAATATATAAATAAACAATTTTTTAAAGTTAAAAGAAAAGTAAACTCTATACCCAACGGGGAGCTTAAACTCACAACCCCAAAATCAAAGATTACCATCTCTACTGACTGAGCCAGCCATGCACTCCCACAATGGTTTTTAAATCTAACTTCTCTCCTACACCCCCTGCTGTACGATAGGCCCTCACTACTGAACTGGACTACTGAACCAGTATTCTCTTCTTGATCTCACGCCAGCCTCCATGCTATTATCAGAGCTGTCATTTCCAGACACTCATCCAATTATGTTTCCTTTTATGCTTTAAAATCCTCAAAAGTGTTCCATTGCCCCATAGGATAAAAGTCAGTACTTAGAGCATGGCATTCACGGCTCCTCACAGTCTGTCCATAGTTAGTCTTCCTACACTTGCACTGTTCGATAGATATTTAATGCAAGTCATGTATGAAAAAATTTAAATTTTCTAGTAGCCACATTAAAAATTAAAAAGAAATGAGTAAAATTAATTTTTTACATTTATTAATTTATTTTGAGTGAGGAGGGGCAGAGAGAGAGAGAGAGAGAGAGAGAGAGAGAGCAAGAATTCCAAGCAGGCTTTGTGCTGTCAACGTAGAGCCCAACATGGGTCTCAATCCCACAACCCTGAGATCATGACCTGAGCTGAAATCAGGAGTTGGATGCTTAGCCAACTGAGTCACCCAGACTCCCCAGGTAAAATTAATTTAATTATATATTTTAGTAATCCAACATAACCAAAATATTATAATTTCAACATGAAATCAATATAAAAATTTCACATTATTTTTTCCAGACTAAGTCCTCAAAATCTGGTGTGCATGTAATACAGCACACCTCAGTTCAGACTAGCCACATTTGAAGTCCTCAGGAACTACATGTGACAGATGCCTGCTGTGTGGAATGATACAATTCTAGGCTCATTCCACACTATCTGTCCTGAGAAGACTCTGATGTCTAATGTAGCCACATGGAATCATTCGAATACACCTGCCCTCACCATACACATATATCATGCTTCTGAGGTGACGTTGCACTATTCTCTTTGCTTGGAATCCCACCTCCTCCAAGGGAATTTCCTCGCCTCTGTTAAGTCTTCTCCAATTTTTTTAAGTGGTTATTTATTTTTGAGGAAGAGAGAGCAAGCATGAGGTGGAGGAGGGGCAGGGAGAGGGAGACAAAGGATCCAAAGCAGGCTCTGTGCTGACAGAAGACAGCCCGACTTGGGGCTTGAACTCATGAACTATGAGATCATAACCTGATCCGAAGTCAGATGCTTAACTGACTAAGCCACCCAGGCACCCCAAGTCTTCACCAATTCTTAGAGGCTGAGTTAGTCTTCTATGACCCCATATTCCTTTATCTTTACCACACCACACAACTGTGAGTTGAAAATGTGTTATTTCCCATAATAAATGGTAATCTCTGGACTCGCAACATGTAGCACATAACTATCGCCAATATATTTTATTTTTATTATTATTATTTTTTATTTATTTCTAGGAGAGAGAGACAGACAGCGTGAGCAGGGGAGGGTCAGAGAGAGAGAGGGAGTCACAGACTGAAACAGGCTCCAGGCTCTGAGTTGGCAGTCAGCACAGAGCCCGACGCGGGGCTCGAACTCACGAACCGTGAGATCATGACCCAAGCGAAAGTCGGACGCTTAACCGACTAAGCCACCCAGGCGCCCCAATATATTTTAAATTAAAAAAATGAATAAATGAGTTTATGTATTTGCCTATGATCCCACAGCCAGTATGTTAGCCACCAGAAGTCCTTGTTAGTTAGAATACCCTCCGGGCACCTGGGTGGCTCAGTCAGTTGAGCATCTGACTCTTGATTTTGGCTCAGGTCATAATCTCACAGCTCGTGAGGCTAAACCCTGTGTCTTGCTCTGTGCTGACAGCATGGAGCCTGCTTGGGATTCTTTCTCTCTGTCCCTCTCCTGTTCATGCTCTCTTTCTCTCTCTCTCAAAATACATAACTAAATGTAAAAAAACAAAAAAGAACTCTAATACCCTCTGTCGGGGTGCCATCTCAAGTCTGCACCATTCCACATTAGAAAAGATGGGCGTCTAGAGGTGCCTGGGTGGCTTAGTTGGTTAAGCATCCGACTTTCGCTTAGGTCATGATCTCGCAGTTCGTGGGTTCGAGCCCTGCATCTGGCTCTGTGCTGCCAGCTCAGAGCCTGGAGCCTGTTTCAGTCTGTGACTCCCTCTCTCTCTGACCCTCCCCAGCTCACGCTGTCTCTCTCTCTCTCCTAGAAATAAATAAAACATTAAAAAAAAAAAAGAAAAGATGGGTGTCTAGATTCAGGTTAAGGAATCGGCATTTGCTCCATTTCTCTGCTAAAAACCAGGCATCTGGAGGAAGTTTTTTCTTTTTGTTTTTGAGTTTTTTTTTTTTCCAATATCAACAATGCCTTCCTTTGATTATTAGGATGATATTATAAGTTATAATGATGACCAATATTTATTGAGTGTATTGCTAGGCACTGTCCTAAGGGCTTTATATATATTAACTCGATTGATTCCCATGACAACCTTATGTAGCAGGTGTTCTTATTCTTTACCACTTTACAGATAAACTAAAGCACAGAAAAGGAAAGTGACTTGCCCAGGCTCATACTGCTAGAAGCTGTCTCCTCTTATCATGCGAGCTGGTTCTTATTCATTCTTTGGTTCACTTTCCCACTATTCTGAAAGCTATACCTTCAGCATCTTTATTTTTTTAAATATCTTTACCATCTTAAATATGTCAGTTAATATATATAAATGCTTTTGTTGTTATTCATTCCAGTAACCTGCTCTGGGAGTACACTTGGAATGGGTAAGTCCTTTTTCTCATGGGTGAAATAGAATTTTTCTTGTTGCTCTTTAGGATGACGTAGTGAAGCTGACTCTTTCTGTGATGTGAGTGCTTCTTGTCCTCCCCTCCCATAACCATTTCCCCCTATTAGAATGTCTTCCCTCAGATTCTACCAGTTGAAATGAATTCCTTTGCATTTGGAAGTCTTTTCAGTCTCCCAGGATCCCACAGGAAAATGTAAATATGTTTCAGACAGGCTGCCGCTTCTTCCTTCATTTCAGAGACTGGTTCCCAGCCCTGCTGTACGTTGAGTCACCTCACGAGGTTAAAAGTAATTGATGCCTGGGCTTTATCCCCAGAAAGTCTGATTTAATTGGTCTGGGGTAAGTCTGGGCATAAGGATTTTTCAAAGCTCCTTAGGTGATCCTACAGCGTAGCCAAGCTTGAGAACTGCAGCTTCAGAGCAGGCCTGCTCCGACTTTATTGTGCATGCAAATCACCTTGTTAAAACCAGATTCTCATTTGGTAGGTGTGGGAGGATCTGAGACTTTGCACTTCTAACAAGGTCCAGGTGATGCCGGTGACATTGATGCTGCAGGTCTGACCACACTTCCAGTAGCCAGGTGTTAGAGGGAACCTGTTAACAGCCTGTAAAGAGCAAGGATGTCTGCTTTGTATTTGCACGGGTGACTATGCCCTGCGGAGGAAAAGGGGGTGCTGCAAGGGGAGCTGGAGTAAGGGTAACTCTCACTACCTCCTTGGCTATGCTCAGAACTGATCTCCGCTGGGCTATTCTAGGTCTGCTCTTGGGCAGGGCTGCAGGGATGACCACAGAGCTGTGTTCTCTGGCCCAGTGAGGAGCATGTGCTGCTTTACAAGGAATCCTTGCCACGTCTTCTAGGGGCCTGCTTGGTTTGGGGCTTTGGGAAAACCCCCAGGGAATGTTATCAACCCCAAACTACAGACAGGACACACACACACACACACACACACACACACACACACACAGCCACATGCCCAGTCACACATGGCTGACTTTAGAGGGTATGAGTGGAAATGAAACTTTCCTATCAGTAAACACCACAGGACAGCCTCCCAGACCGGGACAGCTCCCCATCCAACACTTCCTTCTGCTGACGGGGATGGGGTCCGGAGTCTCTCTCCACTTCCTGTTCTGCTTTCTCTCCAGGTCCATTGCTTCTCTGACCACAGCAGGACACATACTTTCCAATTCTTGTCCCACCTGCAGATCTGAAATAAACACAATTAATTTTTAAATTAATTAAAAAAAATTTTAAACTATTAATTTTTAAAAGTTTTTTTTGTCTCCAGCGACGAGAGGGAAACCTGCCTGGCTTATTAAAAACAAACCATGAGGGGGCCCCCCGGATGGCTCAATTGGTTAAGCGTCCGACTCTTGATTTCAGCTCAGGTCATGATTTCACCGTTGTGAGACTGAGCCTCGTGTCAGACTCTGTACTGAGCCTCTGTGCTGAGTACTAATGACCATGAGCCCTGGTCTTCAGTGAAATGTACACTACACAGGCCTGGGTCTGCAATTTTGGAAACGACATCCAGTATTATGGGAGTGTTTAACCAGTGTTTCCCCGAGCCCCAGAGGGGTAGTAGAAGTGACTTGGGGGCCTCTAGGAGGAGTGGTAGGTTATAATACTGACCTTTCCTAACATTTTGTTAAAGTTGCAACGGCTCTAAAAAAGAACGTTTGAAAACCATCACTCTTAGACTTTGCTACTCATCAGCATTACCAGAAAGCTCGTTCAAAATGAACAGTCTTGGGGGTGCCTGGCTGATTCAGTCAGTAGAGCATGTGACTTGACCTCAGGGTTTTGAGTTTGAGCCCCACCTTGCGTGTAGAGATTACTTTAAAAAAAATGTAGATGTCCAGGCCTGTTGAGGTAGGATAGGGTCTGGGCCTCTGTGGTTCTATCAGGTTCCCAGGTGATTCTAATACTCTGGAGTTGGAGCAGTGGTGCTCTGGTCACTATTGTCTCCTCTTCCTCTGTCCTTCTGGACTGCCCCGGGCCATCACTTCTCCTTCCTTAGCAAGGTTCAGGCTTGAGCCTGAAATCTGACAGTCTCTTCAAGTAGATCCTGTAACACTCTCAAAAATAAGAGGAAGCCAGATCACTTGAGAGTCTCTACATCATACAGAATTCATTATTTAGGGAGGAATTGTACACTGTTGTCTTCTGGTTTGGCATTTCTCTTCCTTATAAACTGGACTAATCAAATTGGGTTGCTAGGGGACGTGGGGCTCCCAGATACACCAAGGGAAGCCTTAGGAATCTTGGTGGTCTGAGACTTTTGGTCTTCCTTGGCTCTCGGATTATGTTAAAGCTTTCCAACAACATGAGTGGATCGTTTAAGAGACAGATCTGGGTTCAAATCCCACCACTATTGCTTACCCTTAAGCAAGTTGCTTCAACTCTCCCTCAGCCTAGGTTTCCTGAAAATTGGAATAATTAATTCATCAGATGTTATGAGGATTAAATAAGATATAAACTGTTGGACACAATGGCAGGCCCATAGTAAGCACTTACTTAATGGTAGTTATTATTTTTTTAACTTTTTAAAAGTTTATTATTTAAAAAAAAATTTAATGTCTTTATTTTATTTTGAGAGGCAGAGAAAGAGAGCAAGCCGGGGAGGAGCAGAGAGTGAGGCAGACACAGAATCTGAAGCAGGCTCCAGGCTCTGAGCTGTCAGCACAGAGCCCAATGCCAGGCTCAAACCCGTGGACTGTGAGATCATGACCTGAGCCGAAATCGGACCCTTAACCGACTGAGCCACTCAGGCGCCTCAAAGTTTATTTTTGAGAGAGAGAGTGTATGCATGTCAGTGGGGGAGGGCAGAGAGAAAGGAAGAGAGAGAGAGAATCCCAAGCAGGCTCAGCACTGTCAGTGCAGAGCCCAGTATAGGGCTCCAAACCCACAAACTGTGAGATTGTGACCTAAGCAGAAATCAGGAGTCAGACACTCAACTGACTGAGCCACTCAGGCATCCCTGAATGGTAGTTATTACTAATTAAAGGTCAGTTTAAGCTCATGTCATGCGTATTATATTATATGCCAGTTATTAACATTTTAATGTGCTTAAATCTCAATCCTCATAATACCCTAATTTATTGGTTCTCCAAGTATGGTCCCAGGGTCAATAGGGGGACATCTGGGGACTTCTTAGAAATGCAGTTTGTGGGGTTCCACTATAGACCTAATGAGTGATGAGTCAGAAATTCCAGGGTTGGGGCCCAGCACTCTTTGTTTTAACAAGACCTCTGAGTGATTCTAATGCACACTCAAGTTTGAGAACCACAGCTCTAATTCGAAGCAGCACCTTTGATGCTGGAAATTTGACGCTGGAAATTTGATGCCAGTTGGAAGAGAAAGGGAAAACTACCTGGGGCCAAGGAGGGCTCTAACAGGAAGTAGCTTGACATCCCTCCATGGAGGCATTGTTTGTCCTCAGCATCCAGCCCGCTTCCCCGTCACCTGCACTTTGGGGGGAATTTTCCTCCCGGAATCTCCCTCAGCAGTTAAAAAGGTTTATTATGTTGTCCCAACACAGACCCCTGAATCACTAAGACTTGGGAACTGTTGGAGAACACAGCAAATTGGCCTTGGGGTAGAGGGGAGGGTGGAAAGTTCTTTTTCCTGAGTCAGCTGTCTGAACTCAAAAGAGACCCTGGGCAGGTTTGTTTCCTGAAGCCACCTAGTTAGTTGTCACCTGCTGGTCAGTTTCTTCTTGCCCTCTGAACGGTTCAGATTGTCTTAGTTTTCGGTTTACTTGCTGTGAAGTGCTATAAAAACAGCCTTTCAAATCAAATTACTAAGCTAAATTGCAGAGACACTTGAGGGCTTTTTAATTTAAGAAAATGCCTGTGTATTTAATGTACCTTGTGCCTTCTTCCCTTCCGTGCCTGAACTTTCAGTGATTTACCGAGGGAAAAGAAATGCAGAATGACACACTGAGCCACAGACAAAAGCAGAGGCTGGACCTAGTGAGTAACTTAAATTGAAATGGTGTGATTCAAAGGCAAATGCTTTTGGCTTTGTTTTAAAAAATTCTTCCCATATCTTTTGCAGAGTGGACTCAGTTGTTGGTGTGATTAGAGGTGGAAAAGCTCTACTAGAACACAAAAGTACCTCTAGGGTAGGATAAGCTCTTTTGGCCTTTAGAAGACAACTCAGACTCCATTTCCTGTAGGCAAGCAAGGTCAGGTGTGTCCTCACCTGTGCTGGAGTTCAAGCTCTGCTTGCGGAGAGGACTCATGAGAAATGAATCCAGAAAGTCCTCCAGAAGACTGCCAGAGTGAGCTAGCACACTGGGAAAGTTCTGGAAATGTGAAAGGTCTGCTTTACAGAAACCGTTTCTGAAATTTCATATCCAAACACCACACAGACTTCCCATATCCATTTCTTAGGTATTTCATGGACGCCGTTGGCATGCATTCCCCACCCCCCACCCCCCACCCCTGATTCAAAGGCTGCAGATGTTCACTTCCTGGAGAGCTTGAAATCAAGTGCTCATCTCAAGACAGACCTCCAGCAGGACCTTGGCATAGTTTGGAGAGCAGCAGCCGGCAGGGCAGCCTGTAGGAACAAACACCCTCATCTCAAATTAGGAGGAAGCCAAGTTGCTGGCAGTGTTTGCCAAGAGAAAGCATCGTGTGACGTTACCTCTGTGCAAGCGTCTGGGAAAGCCGAGCTGCCGGCCTGTTGCTAGAAGGATTGCAGTCGTGGTTTTGGGTGAGCAAAGACTTCGATGGTGGACTGGCCAAGGCAAAGCCTTACACTGTGGCAGACTGACATCTATGCATCTTTTGCGGGGAGGACCACCAATTTTGCTGGTGGTGTCCCCCACTCACACTGTGTTAGGAGATAAAATATAAATCTGTTGTACCTAGAAAAATGTTTGCCCTTTGAATGTTGATAACATTATTAAAAAAATAGGGTGAGTGGGAAATGCATAACACACATAACCACACTGTTACTCCCCAAAAAGCAGAGCCATGGAGCCAAGAATGTCTGTAGTTAGGCACAACCGTAAATCTCTGCCCAAAGGAAAGGGGAGCATGCAGTTAAGGCTTGAGGTAAACTGGGAGGGAGGGCGATCTTTTTTCCTATGCTTCCCTTCCCTTTCTGTGTAAGACTGAGGGGAGATACATAATGTGACACTGATAAGAGCATCTGCTCTTGAAAAGGAGGCAAGACACAAGTCTAAAAAAATGGAGTTTGCTGCATCAAAGAGCACCAGAGAGGAGGATTTAATTCACTTTTGTTCTTTCTCTAAAAAAAATTTTAATGTTTATTTATTCTTGAGAGAGAGACAGATAGAACGTGAGCAGGAGAGAGAGGGAGACACAGAATCTGAAGCAGGCTCCAGGCTCTGAGCTGTCAGCACAGAGCCTGATGCGGGGCTCCCAGGCACCCCTAATTCACTTTCGTTCTTAAAAAATAATAATTCACTTTTGTTCTTTTTTAAAGTTTTTGTTTTTGAGAGAGAGAGAGCTCAGCAGAGGGACAGAAAGAGAAAGAGAGAGAGAGAATCGCAAGTAAGCTTCATGCTTACAGAACAGAGCCCAATGTGGGGCTCGATGTGGTACTCAAGCCCACAAACCTTGAGACCATGGCTTGGGCCGAAATCAAGAGTCAGATGTCCCACCAGCTGAGCCACCAAGGAGCCCCTTACTTTTGTTCTTAAACGCTGGTATATAAGCAGGAGCTGGACTAGGTGCATCCACATTATTGGGAAAACTCATTGCTTAATAAAAATTCCCAGATATCACCCCTGGAGATTCTAATTCAGTAGATCTGGGACCAGGCTGGGGAATCTTAATCTTTAAGAAATTCACCAAGTGACATGTGGCTAAGTTTGGGAAACTTAAGTGGTTTGCAGTGGTGTACTCTTCCCTGAAGCAAAATTTCAGTGATGCTGAGAAGTGTTAAAAGATAAACTGAGGCGTATTAAAAAATTTAACAGTTGGAGCAGAACCTGATTCTAATTGAGCACCAGCAAAACAGAAGTGGTTAGGAGTACACCACTGACAGGATCTCAAGGAACGACTTTCATAGAAAAGAGACAGGAGCAAAGAAAGGGTACTGTTTGACCGGCTATAGCTTAAGTGCTTTCTGTATTTGGGAATGCCTAATTGGCTGTTTGATTGGTTGTCCTTAGATTTTGATTTCTTAATCTTGAGATGCTTACAGGCTCAGGTTTTGGTTTGCTTACACGGGCTGCTAAGGCATTAGAACCACCTCAGTTTAATGGGCTTCTTGTTTAACACAAGCTAGAGGGACACGGCATGTGAGGAAAGATTTGGTGAGCAGATCTGGAGGGGCCCATGAGGTTCAGAGTGGTTCCATACCCTATGAGGACAACCATGAACTGAGGCAGCATTCTGGGCTGTGGGCCAGGGCCCATGTAAGACTGTGTGTTGTGCCCAGCTGCTAGCAGGGCGTTCTCTCTGAATACAGTTGTGTCTATGGCTGATTGAAATGGCCAGAAAGCCAAAGGCCAAGGCCAAACGAAGGTCAGAACCCCTGGTTCTAAGGACACTAGGGAGCTGCGTCCTGTACACCTGTATTTTATGAATACTAGGACACAGAAAATGAAACGGTCATCTATCATCTATATTATTTATTTAATTTAAAGTTTATTTATTTAGAGAGAGAGAAAGAGAGAGAGAGAAAATCCCAAGCAGGCTCTGCACTGACAGCCTAGATACGGGGCTCGAACTCATGAACTGTGAGATCATGACTTGAGCAGATGTCGGACGCTTAACTGACTGCGCCACCCAGGCACCCCAGCATCTATTTTAACTAGGCATCTGAAGCCGAGGTACTTCAGTCAGAATTCCACAGAAGACAATGTGGACCATGCCAGTGAACATAAAACCAAAACATGGATGTAACACATACCATGTACTTCTAGGTGCTTTCCACATACTCATTTCATTCTTAGAACAACTCTATGAGCTAGATAATATTCTTTTATACAGGTAAGGATAATGAGACTCAGAAAGGTCAAGTAACTCACTCATGTTTACACAGCTAACCAGTTGAAATACAAATTCTCAGAGCACCAAGTAAATATCCATGATTTTTTTTCGTGATATTTTTGTGGGTAATATTACTCTGGATTATTATGATTAAGTCATCAGTTGTTAATGAAAAAGACCTGAGAATGAGATGTTGGGTGATTGCTACCCTAACTCAAGAGGTTTTACATTCAGCCCTTGGTTGTTCTGGCTGTTTTTCTGCCTTTTTTGAGCTCTGGGTTGTTTTTTGTTTTTTTTTTTCCCGCAAAGCAAATTTTTGCCTCTGACTTGTGTTGTTGGATTTTACTTTTAATTCTGCCCTGTCATGTTCAGGGATTTCAGATTCCTTGTTTGGGGCACCTGGGTGGCTCAGTTGGTTGAGCGTCCGACTTTGGCTCAGGTCATGATCTCACGGTTAGTGGGTTCGAGCCCCGCGTCGGGCTCTGTGCTGATGGGCTCTCCAGCTTGGAGCCCGGAGCCTGTTTCAGATTCTGTGTTTCTCTCTCTCTCTCTCTGACCCTCCCCTGCTCACACTGTCTCTCTCTCTCTCTCTCTCAGAAATAAATAAAACATTTAAAAAATTCCTTGTTCAATTTGTTTAGGCAAACAAAGTAAAGGAGGTAGAGGGATAGCTCAGGGAGGTTTATGAAACTAAAGCAGCAGGGAGGGTACACAATATGGTATGATGGAAAGGGCAATAGTCTTGGAGTTGTCCTGAGGTCTTATATGATTTATTTAACTTCTGAATCTCAGTTTTCACATCTGTAAAATGGCAATAAGTATTTTCATCTTGTTGAGCTGTTGTGAGGTTTTAGATGTTATTCTCATATTTAACACATAAATGCAACCACACTGCTACTAAGAGGCAGAGCCAGGATTTGTAGGTTGTGGACCTGTGTCTTTGTGCAGCTAAGGACCACATTTCTTCTACTGTAACACACTCCCACCTTGGAATCTGGCCTTCAGGGGCATGAACCACAGCTGTACTTCATGTGGTCCGAGGCAAACTTCCAACCCCACAGGGCTATTCCGTGTCATTCTCTGACATTTGGTCATTTTCCTCAAGGTAGGAAGTGGAGGCACTTTACCCTCCTCACTCCTCCGTCTTGGTTTGATTCTCTAGGGCAAGGAGCTCCATTTTAGAAGGATGAGTCTGCATTGTCATGTCTTTTTCTTGTTATGGCTTGGGGCTCCACTCTGTTACGCTAAGCAGATTCTGATTTTAAATTGAAAAGGGAGAGGGAAATAAATGTGTTCATTAGTTTACAATTCTGAGCAGTTAAGTTCATTTAAGAGGCCAGAGCTCCAGCTTCCATCTCCATATAAGCCATGAATGGAAAAACCATTAATGCCACAGGTCGTGCTTGAATCTATTTTATGGCTGCTTTTATTCTTCATTCTCTCTCTCTCTCCTAAAGAGCAAATACTGCAACTTATCCCATAGGCCATTCTATTGCTTTCTGTGTAGCTTATGCCTTATCCTACTTCCCACTATACCACAAGCTGAGCACCCTTGGGAAGGTATTTCACTGAAGATCAGTTTCCTTGTCCGTAAGGGTAATAATCCACTTACTAAAATACCTTGTATTTAATAAGCACTCAGTAAATGTTAGCCATTATTATTAAGAGTATATTCCATCTTGAATTAAGACCACTGATTCTTGGCAAAACTACGGGAAAGCCTACTTTGTGACAGTGTAAATGATGGTTAGTGACAGATGGGGCTCGCAGCAGCAAAACTGATTTCATTCATGATTGATCTTGATTTCACCTCAAAGGAAACATCTCAGGAAATAGTTCTCTGCCTAAACTTGCTAAGTCTAAGATCAAATCTCCTCCTTTTTGAATCCCCTTTTAACGATAATCCCTTCTTTTAAATCCTAGAGCGTTGATGTCCTCTCCCACACAACTTTGCACATGAATTTATGCTTGTTGAGAAAATAATTATTGTTTTATTGGTTCACTTACGTACATTGTCATCATGAAGGCATTAGCTTTTTCAACGAACTTTCTACTACCTTCAGCATTCGAGGCAGGAATTGAGTTCTCCAATGAGATGTATAATTCTTCAGAAGTGGGTCTCTCACTTCTTTGAGTTTCTTGGAAGTCCTGCATAGGTCGGGGCATATTGGAGGGGACTTCGGAGTTCTACAGAATTATTATGTCCTCGAAAAATGAATACAATAAACTTTCAACGGGTAAATTTTCTGTTCAGTAGTTGAAGGGGCTGCTGAGTGAAGTCTATTATGAACGGCTCCGCCAAGAGTTAAGCAAAAGAACGACCCCTTCCTTTTTCAAGTACCGTCTGCGTGAATTGGAATTTTTTACGTCAGGTAACGCGCAGGCACGATTTCGCCTTTTGACATCACAGGTCCTCGAACTTCGGCTGACAGAGAATCCCGCCAGGGGGCGCACGACTGCCCACACAGATTCCACCCGCACTGCGCAGCCTCCATCCAGGCGTGGGCGGGAACCCCCTGGCGGTCGCGCGTGACGTTCCCAGAGGGCGCGGTTCGCGAGTGGGGGCGGGGCCACCCAGCTTCTTTCTCCCGGCCGAAGTAGGTTGCCAGCGGGAGGCGGCGGCTGCTCCTTCGCAGTGTTGGGAAGATGGCGCCGCCGGTGACGGAGAGGGGGCTGAAGAGCGTGGTGTGGCAGAGTGAGTGCGGTGGGGCGGGGGCTGAGAAAGGGACGGCCGGGAGGCCGCCGCGCCGAGCCTTGCTTTCCTGCCTCAGACCAGCAGTCTCTTGAGGAGCCGCCGCGGGCACTTGTTGCTTTGCGACCCACGTCCCTGTTGGGACTTTTTCCTGCTCTCATTCCCACCCCCTGTTTCCTGCCAGCCTCAGGGATGGGCAGGGTGCGGGAGCCTCTGGCCTTCTAGCTGTCGCCTGGCACCCGGTCGCCTCCCCCCGCTCTGGCCCGGAAGCCCCGCCCTGGGTGAGCGGCCCCCAGCCCGGCTTTTCCTCCCGCGGCCCTTGCACCTCTCCTCGGCGGCCCGCTCGACGCTCCCCGCGCTCTCCCCTCACCCCCCACCCCCGGAGCCCCACCAGTCGGCGATGTCTCTCCACCCAGTACAGTCTGGGCACTGTGTTTCTGCCACCCGCCCCTCCCCTTCTCCTCACACTTGTTTGCAGAGACTGCTTATTCTGTTTCTTCATTTTAGTAACAAGCAGGGTTTTAGAACTACACTTTAAAGTGTCTTGTAAAAGAAAAAACAAAACCTAACTGTTGAACAGATCCTTCTCCCTGTGATTCTGGGAGGAGCCAGCTTTTCTAAAGAGTTCAGGAGAAGGAACCATTTGGATGATTAAGTTTCGGGGCAAAAGCTGTCCCTTTACATTTCTCTCTCTCTACTCTCGGGGCCATTTACTGCTGTCAGGGCTGTATTACTGCTTGTTGGTTATTGATATTCTGCTCTTCTGCCGTATCACCTACGACTTTCATAAAAATCGCTCCAAACATGGGCCAGCTGGGTTAGAGAAGAAATGAAACCACCAAACCGGAAGAACCATCATTGTTTGGCAGCTGGGTTGGAAGTAATTATGGACTATAGTAGTGGAAAGGGAGTAACATCTAATTAGTATTTCTGACTCCGGCTTGTTGAGCAAAGGGTAGAAGCGACTGAGTCCGCAAAATTTTAGGAGTTACAGAGTTCCTCGTGCAAGATTAAAAGTCCAAAAAAAAAAAAAAAAGTCCAAATCAGTAACTGGCATAGTGCTGAACATATTAAGTACTAAAAACGAGTTTATAAATAAAAGGGGGGGAGAAGTTTATGAAAACATCTTTTTAAAAATTTGATGATTATAAGGTTGGTATTCCGTTTTTTAAGATTTGCATGGGTGAGTTTAAGATTTGGTAAGATTTTGGGGTGCCTGGTGGCTCAATCGGTTAAGCATCTAACTTCAGCTCAGGTCCTTGCAGCCCTTCAGTTCAAGCCCCACTTCAGGCTCCATGCTGACAGCTCAGAGCCTGCTTTGAATTCTGTGTCTCCCTCTCTCTCTGCCCCTCCCTTGCTCACGCTCTGTCTCCTCTCAAAAAATAAACATTAAAACATTAAAAAAAAAAAAAAGATTTGTAAAAAAAAAAAAAGATTTGTTAAGATTTTTATTTTTTTTTAATGTTTTAATGTTTGTTTATTTTTAAGAGACAGAGTGAGAGTGAGGAAGGGGCAGAGAGAGGGAGACAGAATTGAAGCAGGCTCCAGGCTCCCAGCTGTCAGCACAGAGCCCAATGCGGGGCTCAAACCCACCAACCGTGAGATCCTGAGCTGAAGTCGGACTCTTAACTGACTGAGCCACCCAGGCGCCCCGAGATTTTTATTTTATATACATACATATATATATATTTTTTAATGTTTATTTTTGAGAGAGGTAAAGAGTGTAAGCAGGGGAAGGACAGAGAGAGAGAGGAGGAGATACAATCCCAAGCAGGCTCCAGGCTCCGAGCTGTCAGCCTGGAGCCCCATGAAGGGATGGAACCCATGAACCCTGAAATTGGGACCTGAGCTGAAGTTGGACACTTAATTGAGCCACTCAGGTACCCTGTAAGATTTGGTGATATTTTTAAATCACAATAGTATTTAAAGTACATTTCTTTGAAAATGGGTAGTGAATTGCATTGTGTAAATAGTTTGAAAGATATATGTGGTCTTTAGCATCAGCATTTATCAGAAAAAAAAAAGGTTAATGATAGTAGTATCAGTTTTGATAACATGGAAATTAGGCAAGAGGGAGAGTGTGGAGGTAACAAAATTTCCATCTAGTGCTATTAACTTGAGGTAGCACCAGGATGTCAGGTGGAGTGTAAAATAAGACAGGAGACTGAAAGGAAGGAAATCAATGTTGGGTTAAAAAATAGTTCTTCAAATCTTTGTATAAATAGAAACATAACCCAAACACAAGATGACATTCATTCAGCATTTAGGGAGGAGAGAGAGACAGCAAGCGAGAAGGGGGACTATGAGTTCTGTTAGCAAAAAATGACAGAGTCTGTAAGAAATGAAGAAGGAACATCCTAAGAGGTAGGAGAAGCATACATTTGACTGGGGAAAATGTTTTGCTAGATTGAAGATAGTGCAGTTGAGTCATGGTAGAAAGCTAAATTACTTAATCTTCAATTTATCTAAAATGTAGGGACAAGGAAACATATTTCTTGAACATTTATTCTGTGTCAGGCATTATTCTTTACATCTTTTAAAACTTGGTAAGTATTATCTTTATTTCATAGATATTAAAACATCTGTTATCATAGCTGTATTAATAATAATCGCCAAGAAATCAAACAACGCAAATATCCACGGATTGATGAATAGGTAAGTAACAAGTGGTCTATCCCAACAATGGAATGTTAGGCAATAAAAAGAAATGAAGTACTGATACATGGTACAGTATTGAAGAACCTTGAAAAAGTGCCAAATGAAAGAAGCCATTCACAAATAACTACATATTGTGTGACTCCATTTACATTAAGTGTCCAAAATTGACAATATATAGAGACAAAGTAGATGAGGAGTTGTGTATGTTGAGGGGAGGAGAGAATGGGGAGATTCAGGGATAATGGCTAAGGAGATGGTATCCTTTTGGATGAGTGAAAATATTTTAAAGTTGATTACGATGATGGTTACACAACTCTGAATATACTGAAAACCATTTATTTAATTGTACACTTTGGGTTAATTATATGCTATCCAAATTATATCTTAATAAAGCTATTTTTAGAAAGCTGATAGAGTTATTAAATATAGACTTAGTATGCACACCCAGATCTTTCTTTTCTTTTTTACACACCCAGATCTGTCTGACTGCAGAGTTAATGTCATGTGTCTATGATTTTCTGTAATATTTAAACCTTAGTTCAGAGCCGTATGCCCAGTCTGTTGCAGTAGCCTCCTAACTAAGCCTCCAAGCCCCTGTTCTTTCTCACTCCAGTCTCTCTGGCCAATAGCTGCTGGCGTAGTTTTCCTGTCACAGTGCTGTAGTGAGATCATGCTGATCTGTTTGAAGACCTGCAGGGAGAGACCCCTATAATTGTGTAGAGATCATTTCAAATACTTAGTCTGCTTTTGAAGACTTATAACCTGACTATAACCTACCTTGTTATCTACCTTTCCCTTGTGTGATCTTGATGTTCAACTAGTCTGTACTGTTTACTTTTCTTAAACTCTTCTGCCTCTACATCTGTATGCCGTTTCCTTTCTAGAATGCTCACCTTATGTCTGTTCTTCACCTATCCAGACTCTAGCCAGCCTTCAAGTCTTGGCTTAAATGGGGCTGCTATCACCATAGTGACTTCTTATGTTAACCCAGCCTCTTATATTTCTGTAGCATTTGGTTTATTCTTCTCAAATGGTACTTCTCACTACTGCCTAATGTGAGCATTTTGATAAGCTTCTTAAAGGTGGATCCACCATTTTTTCTTCTAGAGCTTTAAGTTTAGAACAGGTCTTAGCAAAATGCAAATGTTTGTTAAACATAAACAGATCACCTTTATAATTTTCTCCATTTTTTGTTACCTAAAATCTCATTTATTCAGTAAATATTACTGAATTCCTTTGGGAATACAGCAATAGAAGGGAGGCAGTTCCTAGCCTTCTGGAAGCTTGCATTGAAGTGGGGGAATAATAGAAAATAAATATGTAAACAAAGAATAAACATTATTTCAGTTGTGATATATATAAGGAAAGGGGGGCTGCCTTCGATAGATGGATCAGGCAAGGTTTCTTTGAATAGGTGACATCTGAGCTGAGACCTAAAACCTGAGAGGGGATCAGCCTTTATGGACTGTCTCAAAATACTTAAAAAAAAAAAAGAGCTTTAATATTCAGAGGCTATATTTAATTATAAACTAATTTCCATACTTAAAATCAGTGACAGTTTCTAGTGCTTGATACTGCTTACTTGCCACTTTTGACTACAGGAAAGTGGTAGCAAAAATTTCACTGATAAAAGGGTTAAATAAAAATTTGAGGAAGTTTATTTAAAACATAAGCAACAAGAGTAATTAAATCAACTACAAAGCAAGCTCAAGCCACCTGTGACATTTTTTCCCCCTATAGTATAGAAAAAGGAATTATTTCCTCTGTGGAAGTGGATCAGGGAAGACTCCAAGAGGAAGTACAATTGAAAGGTGGTAAGATTTTGCCAGACATAGGGAAATTTAAGCCACGTTTGGCCCAAAGATGAAAAAGTGCATGAGTTTTATGGAAGGGGGAATAGTTCTTTTTGAGCATAGGGTTATTTGTGGCAAGGAATAGGGTGATGAAAGCTAAACAATAGATTGGAGCTAAATAGAGTAGGCAGTGGGGACCCATTAAAAAGGAAAGATGTCGGGGCGCCTGGGTGGCTTAGTCGGTTAAGCGTCCGACTTTCGCTTAGGTCATGATCTCGCGGTTCGTGGGTTCGAGCCCTGCGTCGGGCTCTGTGCTGACTGCCAGCTCAGAGCCTGGAGCCTGTTTCGGTCTGTCACTCCCTCTCTCTCTGACCCTCCCCTGCTCACGCTGTCTCTCTCTCTCTCCTAGAAATAAATAAAACATTAAAAAAAATTTTTAAAAAGGAAAGATGTTTTTTCCTCTCAAATATCAGTCACTACCATTTTTGAGATTCTGTTGAAACATTACTGAAAGGAAGTTGTTTTCTTGTTTGTATTTTGAAGGGAAATGACTCTAAGATTTTAAAAGCGTAATGATAAAATGCACTAATGCTAAGTGTACAGCTGGATGAATTTTTATCCATTTAACTACCACATAGATTGAGTTACAGGACATTTTCAAGTACCCCATAATCCCTCCCAGTCTAAATCGTACACTCCAGAGTAACTACTATTCTGACACATATTGTCATTATGAATAATTTTGTAACAGTGTTTTATTTTTACACATTTATGTTTAAGAGAGAAACCCTCTAAACCTTACATTGTTAACTATTTTCTTTACAGAAGTAAATATAGAATTTCTTAAATCCCTTCCTAGAAATATTAGCTCTTTAACGTTTATCTTTGTATACATTTTAGTAGGTATTATAGTAGTTCTGTTTTCCTAAGTTCTACTTTCATACAGTTTTTAAACAATTTACCTTGATAGCCCTAAGTGGTCTTTCTCATGCACAATTCAATCTGTTTTTATTCAACTAATAATGAGTATTACATTTGTCCCTGTCTCAGGCCCCTAGGTTTACCTTTATAAAGATTCTTACCTCTTTACTAAATAACTTGGGTGCCACAGGTCAGCAGAATCTGTTGGAATCATAATTAGAAATTTAATAATATATTTTGGTTTTCTCAGAATGTAAACTCCTTTATAGTCTACAAGTCTGCTTTTGATTTTTGGCCTTTTTTCAAACACATTATCACTATGCATTACATATAAAAGCTGGTTTATTACTTCTCCTCATTGGACTAATAGTTGGAAGTCCTGGTTTCCATTCCAGATTGTACTTCACTTTCCTAGCCGTTAAAACAATGAAGAGTTTGAACTACATGTTCTTTAAGTCTTTTTCAGCTTGAATTCTTTATGATTCCATTTTTTAGATCTTCATTTTGTTATATTTTCTTTGTTTCCACTTGAATCCTGATAGTTTTCACTTCTGCCATGGTTTTCTTTTATGTTGTTTTGTTTAGGTCATAAATATTTAATATTAGGTTTTCGTTGTTTAATGACATTTTACAAATTTTTGTTTTAAGGTATTTGCTCTGACATCTGCTTAAGCATGAGTCTTTGCTCCTTATTTATTTATTTAGGCATGATCTTAATCTAGCTTTTAGCAAGTTAAAAGGAATTCTGTATGTAGTAAAGATCTAAAATGTAAAATAAAACAATAAAATGTGAAGAAAATATAGAATAACATGGGTTACACTTTCAAAACACTGATAACGCAAATCCCATAAAAAAGATTTTATTAAATAAAAATTATAAATTCCTCTATAGTAGAAGACATCATTAACAAAATCAAGAGCTAAACTCTAGATTCAAAGAAAATATTGACCACACATAGAAGAGAAAAGATCAATCTATAGAGAGTATCTGCAAATTGATAAAGGGAAGATAATGAGGCAGTAGAAAAATATAGGATGTAAACAGGTGATTTGCAGATTAGGACATTCAGTTGATTGTTTTTGAGTGGAAATGCATCAGACTGATATGTTGTAGTTGGGAAGTTTGCTGGTGGGAATGTGAATTGTTAAAAACTTTTGAGAAAGCATTTGGCGATATATAGTAAGACGAGAGACAGATCTTTTGATTCCAGCAATCCCACTTATGAGAACCTTTGCTTCAGAAATAAAAGTCAGGACACTTGGGTGGCTCAGTTGGTTGAGACTAGATTTCAGCTTAGGTCATAATTCCAGGGTTGTGAGATAGAGCCGTGCATTGAACTCTGTGCTGACCAACGCTGGACCTGTTTGGGACATTCTCATTCATATTCTCTCTTTCTCTTTCTATCTCCCTCCCCTCCCCCCACTCTCTCTAAAATAAAAAGAAGAAATAAAAGTAATGAGAATAAAGATATATGTATAAAGATCTTCACTGCAACATTATAGTGGTAAAAATGGAAACAGGATGACTGCCTCTGCTTCTTATATAGGAGAATAGTTGAATAAATAATGGTGTGCCTGCACTAAGAAATAATATGTAGCTATAAAAAGGAATTATTTAAATTTATATGTTTATATTCTGTATAAAGCATATCCAAGATAGTATTTATTGAAAAAAGCAAGTGGCAGAGTAGTGTATATATGTTGATATCATCTTTGTAATAATTTGTTAGAAAAAACTTAGATATTAGAAGCGGGGGTGCACTTGGGTGATAAATTGGAGTAGGAGGCAGAGACTGGTATTGTTATGGTGTTGGTCCAAGAAAGAAGGCCAAAATGTAGCAAAGGAGATAGAAGATGGATGAGTGTGAAAGAGGTTCTGCAGAAAGAATAGGATTTAAGCTGGGAGAGTGTCATCCTAGACTAGAATTCAGGTCTAGGAGACTAGGTAATGGATGATGCTGTTTATTGATAAATGGAAAGAGAAGGAACAGTTTTGGAGAAAAAAATAGTTTAGGTTTAAAACACAGTGAGTGTTAAGTGCAAATTGAGGTTTCTGGAAAGCAGATGAAAATACGCAAGTATAAATGACAGAAAAGGAGCTGAATTGGAAATCTGGATTTAGATAAGGATGACCAGATAAAGAGAAAAGGGTACCTTTTCCAGGTCCCTGTTGAGATTGTCTTTAGTACTGGTATTTTTGTCCCCTCTTATTACCTTATTTATGATTTAAACTTTGCTAGGTGTTTTTGTTTGTTTCCTTAAAAACTGTTATTTATAGATGATTTACTATTTTCCAGACAAATCAATTTTTCTCATGTTGTTACCATGTTTATTAATACTGTCTCTGTGATTTAAGATAGTTGTGCAAGTATACTTTCTGTATTGCTGATGCTGCACACTACTTAGCTCTACTCTCATTTTTCCCTTCCATGTTTTCATTTCCTCTTTGGCATTAGTTTTAAATACATTTCCCTTTGCATTTAAGAGAAACAGGAGAAGCAAAGATAGAGTAGGTGGTATTAATAGGTCATTATTTGGATATCATCTGAATTGATGGAAGGTCAACCTAAAGAGTAGGCAGAGGCCAGTTGGTGGAGGAGGTTGAATAGTAAAATCTAGATTTTATTCTGAGGCAAGAGTGAGCATTTGAGGAAATTTGGGTGGGCATTGATGTAAAAAATTGTGCTTCAGGAAGATAACTGACAACAGTGTGGAAAATGGATTGAAAAGATAAAAACATTGGAGGTAGAAAGCAGGAAATCCAGGGGCAGCTGGGTGGCTCAGTTGGTTAAGCATCTGACTCTGGATTTTGGCTCAGGTCATGATCTCACAGTTCATGAGTTTGAGCCCAACCTTGTGCTCTGCACTGACAGTGTGGAGCCTGCTTGGGAGACTCTCCCCCCTTTTCTGTCCCTACCCTGCTCGTGCTTGCGTGCGCTCTCTCTCTCTCTCTCTCTCTCTCTCAAAATTAAATAAATAAACTAAAAAAAAAATTAACAACAAACCAAAATCAGGAAATCCAGGTAGAAGACTATTATAGTAGTTGAGTAAGAGATGATGGAATCAAGGCAATGCTGAGGACAGTGGCAGTTACCAGAAAGAACAGTCAACACTGCCTGATTATTGGATATGGGAGACGAAGGAACTATCTACAGACTATGACTAAGAAAATGTCATTAAAACTCTTAGAGAAGTCTAGAGCAGCTTTTAGGGAACTATAATCTCAATTTGAGGCGTGTAGGTGCTTAAACCTGTACTGTATAATTGAATGAAGGAGAGTTAGATTTGTAAAATCGAAGGACTGCTGGGAGTTAGGGGAATGAGAAGAAGCTGGTCAAAGAGTACTAACTTGGAGTTGGTAGATGAGTACGTTCTGGAGATCTAGTGAATAGTATTGTGATTATAAGTAGCAGTACTACTGTACTATATACTTGGGAAGTTGCTAAGGTAGATCTTAAATGTTCTCACCTCCCCAAATTACTAAAAGAATGGTTAATTATCTAAGGTGATAGAGGTGTTACCTAATATTACGGTGGTAATTATATTGCAGAATATGTGATTCAGATCAACACATTATATATCTTAAAGTTGTGTTATGCGTCAATTATATCTCAGTTGAAAAGTTGAAAAGAATTGAGGAAAAATTGAAGGATGGATCTCATAGACGAAACTTTTAAGGATAAATATGGTTTCTGAGGAAGAGTAGAGCAAGCAAAGAGTAAGAGAATTGAACTAAATATATCCATATTTGGGGTACTAGAGAAATGGATGTGAGGTCAAATAATTTTCATTAGTATTTGGAGGAAGTACCTTTTTAAAAAGTTGTCATATTAGTTGATGTGATTTCCTTTTTAAAAACATTTTTTAGGGGCGCCTGGGTGGCTTAGTCGGTTAAGCATCCAACTTTCGCTTAGGTCATGATCTCACAGTTCGTGGGTTCGAGCCCCACGTCGGGCTCTGTGCTGACTGCCAGCCCAGAGCCTGGAGCCTGTTTCAGAGTCTGTGACTCCCTCTCTCTCTGACCCTCCCTGTTCACACTGTCTCTCTCTCTCTCCTAGAAATAAATAAAAAAACATTTAAAAAATTAAAGAAAAAACATTTTTTAATGCTTTATTTATTTCTGAGAGAGAGAGCAGGGGAGGGTCAGAGAGAGAGGGAGATACAGAATCTGAAACAGTCTCCAGGCTCTGAGCTGGCTGTCAGCACAGAGCCCAATGCGTGGCTCGAACCCACGAACCATGAGATCATGACCTGAGCCGAAGTCAGACGCTTAACTGACTAAGCCACCCAGGCGCCCCTGATGTGATTTCCTTTGACTCCCCTCCAAACATACCTTACCTGTGACCATATCACTCTTTTTAGATGAACCTAATTTCTAGTCCACAAAACTAGTTATTTATCATTTATTGGGTTTTTTTTTAAAGTTTATTTATTTATTTTTGAGAGAGAGAAGGAGAAAGAGAATCCCAAGCAGGCTTCCTGCTGAGAGCATGGGGCTCTATCCCAGGAATTGTGAGATCATGACCTGAGCCTAAATTAAGAGTTGGATGCCCAACTGATTTGAGCCACCCAGGAGCCCCTATCCTTTGTTGTTAAGATGCTAACACCAACACTGTCTAGTATCTTCAGATTCCAAGGCAGCAGTATCCAGTAGAAAAATAGTGCAAGCCACATACGGAATTTAAAATTTTCTAGTAGCCACATTAAAAAAAAAAAGGCAGCGAGAAATTAGTGAAGATAATTTTAATAATAATTTTTTTAATGTTTATTTATTGGGGAAGGAGAAGTGGCAGTGAGAGAGAGAGAATCCCAAGCACTCAGCGCCTGATGTGGCGCTCAGTCACATGACTGCAAGATCACAACCTGAGCCGGTATCAAGAGTCAGATGCTTAACCAACTGAGTCATCCAGGTGCCCTTAATAATAAATTTCTAAAATATTCTCATTTAGGCATATAAACATAAAAATTAATGATATTTCCCATTCCTGTTTTTGTACTAGGTCTTTGAAATCTGGTATGTGTTTTATACTGCAGGACATCCCAGTTCAGGCTAGCCATATTTTAAGTGTTCAACGGTGACATGTAATGAGTCTTTACTGTATAGGTCAGTGTGGTTTCTAAGGTTTAAAGACTATAATGAGATGAGTTCTTCCTAGGGAAATCTTCGATCTGTTTTATCATAAATTCCATGAGCATTTATTCTTTGATTTTCAGCTTGTTTGAGGTATATAGAAATAAAGCAAGCTTAGAAAGGGAAGTGGCATAGTATTTTAGTGTCTGAACTCTAAGAAAATCCTTCATCTCTGCCTTTAGACTAGAAGAAACCAGTGTTACAGGTTTAAATTAGTATTAAACACTGTAGGCTTTTGCCATAATTCTCATGTAACATAATCTTCCTAGCGGGGGGTGCCTGGGTGGCTCAGTCAGTTGAGTGTCTGTGTCTCAGGTCATGATCTCATGGTTCATGAGTTCGAGCCCTGCATCAGGCTCTGTGCTGACAGCCTGGAGCCTGCTTTGGATTCTCCCTCTCTCTCTGCTCCTCCCCCACTCGCACGCACACTCACTCTCTCAAAAATAATTAACATTAAAAAAAGTTATAATCTTCCTAGCAAACATATATAAGCACCCTAACTAGTATTTCTTAACACTTTCAACCTTCCCAATCACAATAAAATCCTCCAGATCACATTTCTTTTTTTTTCTTTTTTTCTTTTTTTAATTTTTATTTCTAGGAGAGAGAGAGAGACAGCATGAGCAGGGGAGGGTCAGAGAGAGAGGGAGTCACTGACTGAAACAGGCTCCAGGCTCCGAGCTGGCAGTCGGCACAGAGCCTGACGCGGGGCTCGAACCCACGAACCGTGAGATCATGACCTAAGTGAAAGTCGGACGCTTAACCGACTAAGCCACCCAGGCGCCCCTCTTTTTTTTTTTTTTTTTAATGTTTTATTTATTTCTAGGAGAGAGAGAGAGACAGCGTGAGCAGGGGACGGTCAGAGAGAGAGGGAGTCACAGACTGAACAGGCTCCAGGCTCTGAGCTGGCAGTCAGCACAGAGCCCGACACGGGGCTCGAACCCACGAACCGCGAGATCATGACCTAAGTGAAAGTTGGACGCTTAACCGACTAAGCCACCCAGGCGCCCCCCAGATCACATTTCTTATGATAAGTGTTAGTAATCCTTATTAAATATATCCTCTGCTTGAACATGTCATTTAATGTGATGCAAAAATTGATGGTATATTTCCACAAGCATTAACTTAAAACAGTTAAAGTTTAGGTATTAAATTAAGAAGTAGAAAAGTTTGTTTTTTAATTTTTTTATTATTTTTTAAATTTATTTACTTATTTAAGTAATCTCTATACCCAGCCTGGGGCTCGAACTTATAAACCTGAGATAAAGAGTTGCATGTTCTTCTGACTGAGTCAACCAGGCCTACCCAAGAAATAGGAAAGTTTAAATGAATTCTATAAACCTCTCATTACCAGGAATTAATGAAATTAGAAGTTTCTGTAATTTACATTTTAATTATATTTTATTTGTTGCATGCTACGTAATAGTTTTCAAAATTGAAAATTACTTAAATATTAAATGTGAGGAATTGTCTTCTGAGGTAGAACAACAGATATTTGTGTTGATTGCCTATGCGCATTATTTAATAAGAAAAAAAAATTTTTGTTAGTGAACTAATTTAAAATATATGTTTAGGTTGTTAATTTTGAAAATCATTACAAGGAACATGTTAATATTTATTGATTATAAATCAAGACAATATCTGTATCCTAATGTTGTAATATAACTTGTTGAAAATTGTAATGCAATAAACCAGGAAGAAAAGTACTTATGCAGTTTTGATTATGAGATATAATTCAGCAATGGGCTAGTTAGGGATTTTCCTATGAGTTTTCTGTTTGCATCTTGTTTACTTGGGATTTAAGTAAAATAGGAAAAAGCAAATCAGAAATATTTTCCAGATATATTTATATATTTATATTCTTTTTTATAATACTTTAACTTTTTAAATATATTTTTTTATGTTTATTTATTTTTGAGAGAGAGACAAAGAGACAGAGTGTCAGTGGGGGAAGGGGAGGAAGGGATGGAGTAACAGACTCTAAAGCAGGCTTCAGGCTCCCAGCTGTCAGCACAGAGCCCAACACGGGGCTCAAACTCACAAACCATGAGATCATGACCTGAGCCTAAGTCAGATGCTTAACCAACTGAGCCACCCAGGCATCCCTTAACTTTTTTTCTTTAATGCTTATTATTTATTTTTGAGAGTAAGAAAGACAGAACGGGAGTGGGGGAGGGGCAGAGAGAGAGGGAGACACAATCTGAAACAGGATCCAAGCTCTGAGCTGTGCACAGAGCCTGATGCCGTGCTCGAACCCACGAACCGTGAGATAATGACCTGAGCCAAAGTCGGATGCTTAGCCTACTGAACCACCCAGGTGCCCCTGTTATACTTTTATTCTCAAAAGTTTAAAAATATATTACAGTTTAAAAATAGGTAAGGTATTAAAGAAAACTGAATGTTTACTTAGAGTTTAACAGGTGTATATACTTTTTATGTAGGTTAGCAGATTCTCAGATTGGGTACTTCCCCAGTCTTTTGGATCTTTGAATAGTTATTCTGTTATTATATTTCCTTTTTTTTGAACTTTTATTTAATTTTTAAAATATACATCTATTCTATTTCTACTATTGATTAAGATTTGTAAGTAATTGTGATTTGTTTCTTTGTTTTTTGTGTTTTTCTTGGCAGAGATAAAAGCAACGGTGTTTGATGACTGCAAGAAAGAAGGGGAATGGAAGGTAGAATATGCATATTTTGCCCTTTAATTGAGGACATCAATCTATTGTCCTTATACTTCTATAAGAGGGTAGAGTCTAGAACCATACTGATTGCATTCAGATCATAGCTTCACCACTTGATAGCTGTGTCTTCTTAGGCAAATTGCTTGACCTCTCTGTTACTTGTCTCTAAGATAGAGCTAGTCTTACCTCATAGCATAGTTGTAAAGATTAAATGAATTAAACCATGGAAAATAATAAGAATGGCACCTGGAATAATTATTGTTCTATAAGTGGCATTTTATAATTAAAAAAAATTGATGTTAAACACAGGATACACTTAAAATGAACAAGTTCTCTGCTTCAAAATGGAAATGTTTCTATTTGCTTACTTACGTATAATATATGTATGTATATTGAGAAAATCTCTAGGTCATGCAAGAGGTGAATTGAGATAATTTTGCCTACTGTCCTAATATTTTCATTTTATATTATAAAAGGTTTATGTTTGAGTAGGTTTAATGGATTAAATTCTATTGTGAATTCTTGGCAATCAAGTACTTACTTTATTTCTTAATTTATATTCATTTTAAGATCATGCTTTTAGATGAATTTACCACTAAGCTTTTGGCATCGTGTTGCAAAATGACAGATCTTCTAGCAGAGGGTATAACTGGTAAGTGTTACCAATACTCATCATGAAAACTTTTTTGTTATGATTAGGAAAGTTTGAAGTATTAAATTTAGTTAGTCACTGTATTTCTGAGGGGGTTATGTTTTATTATTTTATAACTAACCATGTCTCTTTCTCTCTCAAAATAAATAAATAAATTAAAAAAAAAAAAAACACTACACCAGTATTTTCAAGAAAACCTGAGCAATGTGTACAAAGGGAGGATTGTCTAAAAATTTTTGTAATAATTATTTTCATATTTATATATAAATTCTTTATAATATTTTATTAGTGATTATATATTTGCAGCTTGTCTTTATGGTCTTTATGGCCTTCTCAGTGGAAAAAACTCTCAAGTAGAAATCAAAAGATTAAAGCCTTAATTTTTCTACTACTGGACAAATGTAGTATTGATTAAGCCATGAAGTTTTTTTAAGTTTCCAAAGGTCATTCTAATTAGCAACTAAAGTGAGAACTAATTTTTAAGTCTTTTTTTTAATGTTTGTTTATTTTTGAGAGAGAAAGAGACAGAGTCAAGTGGGGGATGGGCAGAGAGGGAGACAGACAGACTGAATCAGAAGCAGGCTCCAGGCTCTGAGCTGTCAGCACAGAGCCTGACACGGGGTGCAAACTCATGAACTACGACATCATGACCTGAGCCAAAGTTGGACACTTAACCAACTGAGCCACCCAGGTGCCCCTAGAACCATTTGATAATATGTATGAAAATATAATGAAGCTATAGAACCATTTTGCACTGTAAGGAGGTTTTATTTAATTTTTTTAAACCATTGTTTCTTACTGTGTGTTTGACGTTGATAGATAGTCTTCAAGGAAAAAATTCTAATGCCTAGCAAATTTGGGATATAGCATTAGACAAATCTAAGCAGCTTTCTTTCTTTTTTTTTTTTTTTTTTTTTTAATGTTTATTTATTTTTTAGAGAGAGACAGAGTAGGGGAGGAGCAGAAAGAGAGGGAGACAGAATCCAAAGCAGGCTTGACTCTGAGCTGTCAGCACAGAGCCCAATGTGGGGCTTGAACTCATAGACCGTGAGATCATGACCTGAGCTGAATTTGGACACTCAACTGACTGAGCCATCCAGGTGCCCCTAAACAGGTTTCTTTAGAACTTTCCAGAGTTGTATTTTTTCTTAATGTTTATTTATTTTGAGAGAGAGAGAGCATGAATGGGAGAGGGGCAGAGAGAAAGGGAGAGCAAGCATCCCAAACAGGCTCCACACTAATCAGCACAGAGCTCACCTTGGGGCTAGGACCCAAGAACAGTGAGATCATGTCCTGAGCTGAAATCAAGAGTCGGACACTCAACCAACTGAGCCACCCAGATGCCCCTGATTTCTTTAATTTCTGAATCTTGAGTTTTACATCCTTACATTGTAAGGTTTTAGATATTAATATTTAACAGCCACTCAGGCATCCCTTAAAAACCTTTTTGTTAAATCACTTATTAGATACTCATTTTTCAGGGAATTGAAGAAGCGGTACTTTCTGCTATTAATAAGCAGACATTTCAGATTATTTTCAAAGTCTGTGTTCTAAAAAATCATACCCACAGTAGTTTCACATTTTAACATGTACATTACTGACCAAACATTGTATGTATAGCATAAGATGACTGTAAGGCACTTGACTTTGAGTATTAAGCAGTAAGAGTAAGTTTACGTAGGTTTAACCTTAGTCTTTTAAAGGTGAAATTACCATAGTTGGGAATGGAGATAAAAATACAATTAAATATTTCCTTAGAAACTTTATTTGATATCCTAATAGAAGCTGTGATAAACTTTTACTTTACTAATACAAATGTAGGAATGAGAAGGTGAATCATCATATTTATCAGAGAAGTTAAACAGTAACCTACCTTGCCTATCAGATTAATCTTTTTAATTCTTTCCAGGGCTTTTGCCAGCATTAGTCTTGAAAGGTGGTTCTCTTGATTTGTAGAATGATGCTTAATTTTTTAAAATATAGCTTTAGTAGTTAATTTGACAGTTTAGAGTTTACTAGTTTTTTTATGTTGTTTGCTTTTCTTTTCTTTTTTTTTTTAAGTTTATTTTTTGAGAGGGAGAGACAGGGCAAGTGCAGGCAGTGGGGGTGGGGGGGGGAGGAAGAAGGGGAGAGAGAATCCCAAGCAGGCTGCACACTGTCAGCACAGAGCCCCATGCAGGGCTCGATCTCACGAAAATGTGAGATCACCACCTGAGCAGAAACTAAGAGTCCAGCACTTACTGAGCCACCCAGGCGCCCCTAGAGTTTACTGGTTTTAAATTCATTTTGTTTCATGTTAGTTAATTTCATAAACTTCTTAATTTCAGTAATAAAAATACAATTGAGTAAATTATGGTGATGTTTAATTGTTAAAAATACTTTAAAATTATTGCATAGTTTTAAAAGAAAAAGAGTTAATTGGCAGTTTATTTAAAGAATATTATAGCAGTTAAAACCTTGAGTTCTGGAGTCAAACAGATTGGAGCTGGAATCCTACCGGTTCTACTTTCTAGCTTTCAAGTTACCTAACTTCTTTAAGTCTCAGTTTCCTAATTTGTAAAATATTTATTTTATTGGTTTGTTATATAATACTTATTAGAAGGTTTAACGGATAAATTATGTTAAGTGCTTAACCTGATATCTGGTATTATATTTGCTATCTCATTAGAATATTTTTAAAAAGATACATGAATTTTAATTTTTAATGCATTTCCTTGCTTTATGGCATGTTGATTGCTTATACTGGTAGACCTAACTGTGAAATAGCTGCTTCATCCTTTTTTCTCATGATGAGCACTTAGCCTAGAATTTATGTTTAGGGAAGATACATTTTGGGGATTTTTTAAATTTATCAAAGGGGAACAAAGAAAATGTTAAACCCCAAGATACGTTAATGTGTTTCCCTATTGTAAATAAGAAGTAAAGCTTATTTTAAAACTATTTCAAGTGTATAAATAGTTGGTTATATAAAATGGACTTGTTTTTTTATTAGTTGTGGAGAATATTTATAAGAATCGAGAACCCGTCAGACAAATGAAAGCTCTTTATTTTATCTCTCCAACACCAAAGGTGAGTGTTTTGAATCTTTAAAAAGTATCTTCCTCATTCATCGACATCATTTTCTCATAGGCAATTGAAAGTAATACACCACCCTTTATTAGAAAAATAGTGCCATAAACGAGTTTGCTTAGGAAAGTTCTTCTCTGTTAGAAAATTATTTCATTTGCGCTCTTCTTAATGAGAATATATAAATGAAAGAATTCTCTCATCATATCTGAAAGTAAAATTTAATTGTATTAAAATGATGGAGTTTGAGTGATTTACTCATGCTGTTCCTCTGCAACAATATTTTTTGGGAAGATAGAAATATACAATAAAAGAGATGGTCATAGATTAATTCTTTATCTTAAGTTACTTCCCTGTAGCATACATGTATGTATATACACATGTATGCATGCATATATATGTAAATAATCTTTTATGTCAAAGGAATTAGTTTATAATCTGTGATTGAATGCATATTAAAGCCAAAATTTTAGAGCCAAGTAAATATCAGATTCCTTTATTCTAATTTTTTTTAATGTTAATTTATTTTTGAGAGACAGAGACAGTGTGTGGGTGGGAACATGCAGAAAGAGAGGGAGACACAGAATCCAATGTAGGCTCCAGGCTCTGAGCTGTCAGCACAGAGCTCAATGTGGGACTCGATTGTGCCACCACGTCAGATTCCTTTATTCTGTTCATTATCTGAGAATGGATTTTCTAATACAATCTTTGGCTTATTCCCACCCAGAACTTAAGTTGGCAAATGCAGTTTCATTTCTTCTGATTCTTGCAGACAGCAGGGGAAAAAAATCACATATTCACTATTTAGTCTCTAGATGCTGGCTGCTGGTGGGTTTTAATGACATTTTATATCTTAATGCTAATTCTTACCATTAATAGATTAATAGTAGGAAAGACTGTCCATTAAAAAATGAGATTTCTGGGAAATTTTAATGATTTAGGTAAATGTTTATTTTTAATGTTATGTGACAGAAGCAGGATACAAAATTGTGTATTCAGTAAAGGAGCAAAGGGCTCAGAGAAAATGGTATCTGAATGTGATTCCTTTTTCTACTATAAACAACTCTAGTTTCTCTTTCTGTCCTGAGTCAATTACCTGTTGGGCCCCCCAGTCCTGGGGGTACCAGTGAGGGCTTGGGCTGTTGGACACTAGTGGAGAAGCCTAGTGAGAGACTTCCTTCCTTAGTAGCTGGGTAGGCATCTGGAAACCAGGGTCAGAGTATTCCCAGCCAGGGGCCATAAAATGACAGATTTCAGAAGAGTTTGGCTGTAAGAGATCTCTGAACCCCAGGGGAAAGGTCAGTTGGTGAAAACGAAAGCCCTGATGGTTTGTCTGCTTATATACTTAGAGCCCGCAGGAAGAGAAATCTTTTTGCCTTCCCCTCTTGTAGAACTGCCTGTATTTAGGATTTTTCTAGCAACAAACCTATACCTTCAGTGAGTTAACAAAGGAATTCATCAACACATCTAACTGGGCCAAGCTGCCAGAAAGAGGAAGTTCAGTAAGAATGAAGAATATACAAAATACAGCTTCTTGGAGAGAAGGATGAATTGAACAGAAAAATGATACATGTAGGAAGAGTCTAGTATAGCATATAAAAAATTTCCTGAAGCTCAAAAGTGTGTGATTTTTCAGTTTATTGGCAAAAGAGGATAATCGCTATTGAAATTTAAGTTAATAGCTTAGTTAAAATGGAATATCTTAAAGCAAAAAAAAAAACCCAACAGTCATGAAAATCATGGGGGAAAGATAAGAGACTTGCTGGACTGATTGGATTGATCTGTGAGGCCTAAAAGAAATAGTTCTAGGAGTTCTAGGAGAAAAAGGAACAGATGGTGGAGAGATCGTTAAATTTTGTGTTCTTCATTTTTGCTTCCAGATCATTGTATCTTTAAAACTACCAGCACTGAGGCGTGCAAGCACTACCAGACTTTATTACTTGCCATTCCTCCTTCTTGCATTATCCCTTGACAATTTTACTCCTAGCTCACTGTCACTCTCTTCAGCACTTTCCCAGTTATAATCACAATGCTTTCATTACTCAGGTATATAACATTTCCAGTATGTTTATTGGCTTCTCATTCCTTGATTTGTTACCTTCTCATGATCTCTGTGGCTTCAGCTTCCCAGTCACTGGATTGTTCCTGGATCTTCTCATTGTTGAAACTGTATTCTGTTTATACATACTACCTTACTCCTTCTTAAGTTTTTAGCTATTACTGGCTAGATAAGATAGCATTGTAAAAAATCAGTTTATAAAGTACACTTTGAGATAGTTAAGGTTTTGTTTTATTATCAAAAAAGAGTATTGTTAGTTATTTCAAAAGCTAGCACGTTTAAATTAGCATTTGGTTAAATGTGTATTAACATCTAACCTTTTTTAAGTCTGTAGACTGTTTTTTACGTGATTTTGCAAGTAAATCCGAGAACAAATACAAAGCAGCATATATATACTTCACAGACTGTAAGTAGCTTTGTAAAAGTATTGCTTTTTTGTTTAAAATCCTATTAATTGTAAAATATTTCTTACAATACTATTACAATATTAAGACTTTCTATTTATTGCTTGTTTAATTAGATTAGAAAAAATCTAAAAATATAAGATCATATCTGTCCTAATTCATGTTAAAGTAATAGAAAATTAAATTCTGACTAGTCATTTTTGCTGGTGTACAATGGTAGGGGGTTGGTAGTGAGAGCTATACCTCAAATTTTATGCTGATGACAGGAGGAATTCTTTTTTAAATCTAAGTTTTAATTGGGGATTTGATTATATAATCAAAAATAAGACCCATTGGGAGGGTACTGGAGAAATTGCCATCTGTTTGACAAATATTAATGGAGAGAATCTGTCACATTTTTCTTACCATGCCCTATGTTCAAACAGAAAGCACCTAAACAAAAGCATCAGAGAGAAGTCCAGACACACACATAATTCTGCTTTATGTTATATCTTACATAATTATCTTGCAAAATAAAAATGCCATTCATTAAGTATAGTCTTGGTCAATGCTATTAGAAATTCATAATTTTAAGCAGTAGATTGTTTTTCCTGTAAGTTATTTATCTCATAGTAGTAGTTTGCATTTTAAATATATCATGCCATAAATATTTGTCTTTTAAAGAACCATATTATACAGAAATTCATGTTTATAGAATTTATAAAATTTAACGAATGTGAAGCCTCTTTGAGGCTAAAGAACATCATGTTAAAAGACACTAGGACCCAATGGTTGATGTTCCAACCTAAGTTTAATAGAGATATAAACAGGTAAAGGGAGGGTGGGGAGAACAGGCTCTGTATTAGTCTCAGGATTTCCTGTCATTAGAGAAGTTCTTGAAATACAAGGAAAAACTAACAATTTGTGTGGGATGGTTGCACTTAGTGCCACATTTAGAAAAGTAGTATAAATTCCTAAGAAATTCTGAAAGTCCTATGAAAGTTAATTAAGTCATGAGTTTGGACATGATTTTCCTTCCTAACTATTTTAGTTTGCTGTATAAGCAGCTCTCTAAGGAAATAATAAGTTATGGTGCCTATAATGGGGAAAATGGAATTTCTATTACTAGCCCTCTTGGCTAGAATACATTTTTTCTGCTAAGTGAAGAAAAACATTTAAATATTATCTCTGTCCTTATAGTAAATTGCTTTGTGAAAATCGTTAATTATATGTAAAAAATAAATATTCTTGGATGTTAAAATGATTTATTCAAAAGAATAACAATTTAGATGGAGTTATATCCCTTGATTGTTTTTTTCCCCCTTTCAGTTTGCCCTGATAGTCTCTTTAACAAAATTAAGGTTTCTTGCTCCAAATCAATAAGAAGATGTAAAGAAATAAATATTTCCTTCATTCCACTTGAATCTCAGGTACTTCCTTTTTTTATTTTAATTTTAGTTCATAGTGTATTTTAAAATTTGGTTTTATGAGCTTCCTTGTGAATAAGGTATATCTTAAAGATATGTTATATGTTATGTATTTGGTGAATTTTGAATGATCCACGAATAAACATATCATGATGAAGGAAAGGAGAGGAGAATAAATTGGAATAGAACATTATGAAAGTGGAGCTTAAATTTCACAGCTGCCACTAAGTCCTGTGTATGTCAAGTTTTACAGAACTATTAGATTATGAAATCAAAAGATTTGAGCACAGTCTATGTTAGATGACTCAAACATTTTTAGCTTCTGTAACCATTTGTGATATTAAAACAAATGTTCTTCAATAAATTTTTCCTGTAACAGTATATGGATTGCTTTAATTTATAAAATAAAGGATTTTAAAAATATATTTTGACTTTGGAATAGTTATGATCCTTCAATTAATCATAATAATGGTGATAGGAAACACCTACATAGTATTCTCCATGTGCCACTTTCCTAAGTGTTTTCCATAAATATATTCATGTAATCCTCATAATAGCCCTATGAATGGATAGTAATTCTGTCTTCATTTTAAAGGTGGTGAAATCAAAGAAGTTAAGTAACTTGCCCCAAATCACACACCTGGTGCATTGCTCAGCTTTGCTGTGCTCTGTTCTCTGTGTTTGGATTCTAGCATTTCCTAGAATTGTAATAGTTCACTGTGGTTTGGAATTATAAGGTCAGTATGTTAAGAGAAAGAAAGGTCCTAGATAAAGGAATTTTTTTTCTTTTCTTTTTAAATGTTTGTTTATTTTTGAGAGAGGGGGTGCAGGTGAGGGGTAGAGAGAGAGGGTTACAGAGGATCTGAAGCGGGACTCACCCACCCTCAAACTCACAAACCATGAGGTCATGACCTGAGCTGAAATGGACGCTTAACTGACTGAGCCACACAGGCGCCCCAAGGGATTTTTCTTTTAAGCTTATTGCTATTTTGGGCAAAGAAAGATTATAATCCAAATTGTAAAATTTTAAGATATCTGTTTAACATTGCACTGTTGCCAAAGGTTACCTTTAGGCCTTTTCCTTTTAATGTGATATGGAATTTTAATACAGGGTGAGATGGGCTTTCTGAATGATGTGGGGTATAAACAGTAGTGTGATAAATATTATAAATGGATCCAGAGCATCTGCCGTACAGATGGTAAATATAGTTTTAGCCTGAAAATTCATCAAAATTCTGCAGTTACTCTATTTGAAGGAGAGATTTGTGTAGCTATCTGACCAATTTGATTGGTGATGGAAATAACTTGTTTTTGTCTATATAGAGAAATCTCATGAGAATCTTCTTACTGTGTCTTTTCAAAATGTGATTATTTAAGGTTCTGTCTGCTTTGTTTTTCCCCAAAGAAGTTTTTGCTTTTATTTCCTTGATAAGTATCTTAAGAGCATTTACTTAGTAAATGTAACTGTTACAGAGAAATTACAGTGAAAATGTTTTGAACTTTGTAAGTGAAGATATAAAGGAAATACTACCAAGTGCTTTGAGCTAAGAGCAAAGGCCTGTATGAACATTTATCAAGATCTTGTACAGTAGATACTATTGGCTAGATACAAAGTCAGATGGGATAGTGCTTCAGAGAAGATAAGTTGGACAGACATTCAACACATTTAGAGGTTGCATGAAGAGGAAGGAAATTGATTCAATCCTGAATTTTTGAGTCAAAGAGATTAAAGAAACCTCTTGCTTTACTTCTTAGAGGATTTAAGATAATTAGTGCTATCACATATACATGAGGGTAATTAAAGGGAAAGCAGTTAAGAATGTAGAGAAATTTGATTACAGTGGACCTTCCAGAGTATGAAGAGTCTGGTATAGTTAGTGGGGAGGGTGCTAGATATAGAAATAGAGCTAAGCCAGCTATAGATTAGCAAAAAAAAAAAAAAAAAGATGAAAGTGGCAGGGGTGGGAGGAATCTTTACTTAAGGGACTGATTGTGGGTCATAAAATTGAAGAAAATATTTGGTAATGATCTGAAGGAACATGTAATGGTAGTAATGGAAAGTGGAGAGGAGGAGGAGAAGGGACATAGAAGAATGGAAGAAATATGAGTATAGAATTCTCTTTGGCTCATTGGAGTATTAGATAGCTTAGGTTAATTTTAAAGTATTGTAACAATTCCCTAAATCTCAGTGCATTACTGTAGCCAAGTTTATTTCTCATATTTTTGTCCATTATGGTTTGCCTGGGGCTTTGCTCTAGATTCTCTTCATTCTGGGTATGAGGCTGAAGGAATAGCCCTTGTCTGGGACATAGCAGAGGGAAAAGAGAAATTTCGGAGCCACACAATGGCTTTTAAAGCTTTTGTGGGGAGTAGCACATGTCACTTCTACTTATGTTCCAGTGCCCATAGCCAAGGCTGACTTTAGTAAGTGGGAAGTATATTCTTATAGGGAGAGAGGCCCTTAGGGAGGGACAGTAAGTATTTTTGAACAGGTAATATTATCTACTGTAGTGTAATAGTGTACTAAGAGAAGTGCTTGTTGGCAGTTAACAGCCAAGACTTTGAGCAACACAGACATAAGTGGATTAGCTATGGCTAAATCTGAATCCATATTCAGCCTGCTGCTGTTGGTTTTGTGTTATGTTCAGAGAAATGAATGGATATAAAATGAGAGGAAACTTTTCACAAGGGAGTTTATTCATAATGCAGGAGTTTAGCATGTAATGTTTATTACATACTTTTATACTCAATGCATTATCCTAGGCTAAGAGGGATTGTTACCATTGTCTTAAAAAAATAAAAATAAAAATTAGTTTAGTGAAGAACTCTCAACCCCAGTAAAAGAGCTTCTTCTTTTGTTTTCATTTTTAAAGTTTGTTTGTTTGTTTGTTTAGAGTATGCGAGCATGAGTGGGGGTGGGGCAGAGAGAGGGAGAAAGAAAATCCCAAGTAGGCTCTGCACCATCACCACAGGGCCCAGTGTGGGGCTTGGTGTCACACTATCTGTGAGATTGTCACCTGAGCTGAAACCAAGAGATGCTTAACCTACTGAGCCTCCCAGGTGCCTCACTTTTGTTCTCTTCAAATAATAATAGTAAATCTCTAATCCGGTTCTTTTTTTTTTTTTAATGTTATATATTTATTTTTGAGAGAGAGAGCAAGAACAAGCAAGTGCATGCACACACACAAGCAGGGGAGGAGCAAAAAGAAAGAATCCCAAGCAGACTCCGAACCATCAGCACAGAGCCTGAAACTGGGTTCGAACCCGTGAATAGAGAGAGCCTGACCTGAGCCTAGATCAAGAGTCCGTTGCTTAACTGACTGCACCACCCATGCACTTCTCTAATCCAGTTCTTTGCACATAAGTAAACGGTTTTGTTAGTTGAATAAATGTGTCTTTGAGGTTTCAGTGTATCTATGATTAGACCAGTTACTGTGTCTGGCACAATACTGTATCTTTTGGGGAAATATATCTCTATTTTAAGAACATGAAGAATATAAGCTAAAGAATTGAAGATACATACCAACTGTGGAAGATTTCTAGATTATTCTCTAATGGATTAACATTTTTAATGTGTGTCAAATATATAGACCAGTTTTGACTTTGTTTTATTTCTTTGTGCCAGGTATTAGATTTTTATTTTAGTTTGACTACCTTAGATTCCTTCATCTGTTGCACAGGTAGTGAGAAACAAATAATACAGTATGAAACAAGAATTGAAGGAGAGAGGTAGGCTAAGCAGGAAAGGAGAGTGAAGAAAGAAAGAAAGATGAAATCAAGATGACAGAAAATGAGATTTGATTAAGGTAAAGACACAGTGGTCTCAGGAAACAGTATGGTTAAGCAAGTAATTTTTTTAATGTCCCAAATAATAGCCACATTTTTCTTGATTTTTTTTTTTTTTTTTTAACCATGACACCAGTTGACACAGTATGACCTTTTTTTGTTTTGGGCCTAACTTAGGTTTATACTCTTGATGTACCGGATGCATTCTATTACTGTTACAGTCCAGACCCTAGTAATGCAAATGGAAAAGATTCTGTTATGGAAGCGATGGCTGCGCAGATAGTTACCGTATGTGCTACCCTGGATGAAAACCCTGGAGTAAGATATAAAAGGTAAGACCCTCAGTACTGTCTGTATATGTTATGCTTTCTGTTTGATCTCTAGTACAGAGGGAAGTAATGTCTCTGTGTATTGGTTTTCAGAGTTTACTTTGCAAATTCCATATAAAGTTATGCTGTTCAAATAGGAGATTTAAAGTTGAAAGTTGAAATTTCCAAATAACTAATAAATAGACTCTGTTACTAAATTTCAGAGCTTAAATTTGATATAATTTGCAAGCACTTTTTTAAAAATGTTTGTTTATTTATTTTGAGAGAGAGCATGTGAGCAGGGAGGAGGAGCAGAAAGGGAAGAGAGAGAATCCCCCCAGGCAGGTTACACACTGTCAGGGCAGAGCCGGATGCAGGACTCAAACTCATGAACTATGAGATCATGACCTGAGCTGAGATCAAGAGTTGGACGATTAACCAACTGAGCTAAACAGGTGCTCTTAAATATATATATTTTTAATGTTCATTTATTTTGAGAGAGAGTGCTTGGATGATCTGGGGAGGGCAGAGAGAGAGGGAGAGAATTCCAAGCAGGCTCCCTGCTGTCAGTGCAGAGCCCATTGCAGGGCTCACTCAAACTTAAGAAGACTAGAGATCATGACCTTTGCTGAAATCAAGAGCGAGACTCTCAACTGACTGAACCAGCTCGGTGCCGCCTAATGGCCATTCTAAATAGATTTTATTGTTTGTTTTGTTTAGAGCTAAAGTTTGACTTTAATACTATGTACCTTTATTTATTTGCTTCTTTTTTAAGAACAAGATTTACTGGGGCACCTGGGTGGCTCAGTCAGTTGAGCATCCGACTTAGCACAGGTCATGATCTCACAGCTTGTGAGTTTGAGCCCCACATCAGGCCCTATTGACAGCTCCAAGCCTGGAGCCTGCTTCAGATTCTGTGTCTCCCTCTCTCTCTGCCCCTCCCATGCTCACACTCTGTCTCTCTGTTTCTCAAAAATGAATAAACATTAAAAGATTAAAAAAAAAAAAAAGATTTACTGTGGGATGCCTGGGTGGCTCAGTCAGTTAAGCTTCCAACTTTGGCTCAGGTCGTGATCTCACAGTTCACGGGTTTGAGCCCCACTTTGGGCTCTTATGCTCCAGGCTTGCTTTCTGAAAAGTGCATAAAGTATATGTATATGGCTTGATAAATCATTCCGAAGTGAACATACCCCTTAAACCCTACCAAGGTCAAGAAATAGAACATAAACAGCATCTCAGAGGTTCTGCTCATGATTCCTCTTGATCACCACCCTCTTTTTTCTCCGTGAAGGTCACTACTATACTGACTTCTGACATGTATTTTAGTTCTGCCTTGATGTTGAACTTGGTAAAAATGGAATCTTCTGTTTTTTGTTTCTGCATTCTCTGTTCAACATTATGAGAGTCATCCATGTTGTTGTATGTAACCAGACAGCTTGGATTTTAGTCTCTGCTAATTACTCAGTTGGTTGTATATCTGACTTCAGCTGTATGACCCTTCTGCCCTCAGTTTCCATATCTATGAAATAGGAATGATAATAGTACCCACCATATTAAGTTGTTGTTAGAACTCTGTCAAGCATTCAGAATAGTGCATGACATTAGTAAAATGGTAGTAGTAAATATACTATGGTACTACTGCAAGTATTATCACTCATTTCTTTTTTAAAAGTTTCTTTAATTTAAACATTTGCATTTGTCAAGTTTGTTGGCTGAACTGTTTAATTTCAAATTCATGTATTTTATATTTAAGTAACATTAAAATCCTACTTGTAGGGACGCCTGGGTGGCTCAGTCGGTTAAGTGTCCGACTTTGGCTAAGGTCATGATCTCATGGTTCGTGGGTTCGAGCCCCGCATCGGGGTCTGTGCTGACAGCTAGCTCAGAGCCTGGAACCTGTCTTTGGATTCTGTGACTCCCTCGCTCTCTGACCCTCCCCTGCTCACACTGTCTCTATTTCTCTCTCAAAAATAAATAAAACATTAAAAAAATTTTTTAAAAATCCTACTTGTAGTTTCTCAAAGCATTCCTTTATGTCTTGTGGACTGTTAAAAATAAAATTATTTCCTTTTGAAAATATTTTAAAGCTAAACATGTAATAAATCATTCTTTATAGTTGCTGCTTTATGTTTAAGGTATAAAATCTAAAGAGTCTTTAACGTTTGAAGCCCTCACAATGAGACCCTCCATTTTTGAGATTGGTGTGCTAATTGAAGAAACTTTTACAGCATTTTTTCCTGTAGACTGAGAAGTTATGCTAATGCCACTGGTCATGAAGTCATAATTTAGACTATGATTTTGTCATTTTAGAAGACCGTAATATACAAAATTTTATGCAAAAGGTTATATTGGAAAGCTGATTAAATGTTAGAGAGCACATTGAGAAATCTCACACTGCTAGGAGGAAGGATAATTGGTCAACTCATTGGAGAGTAATAGGCTAATATCTGGAAAAGTAAAGATGTTCTTCATTGACTCAGCAATTGCATTTAAAAAAAATTTTTTTTTAATGTTTTATTTATTTCTAGGAGAGAGATAGAGACAGCATGAGCAGGGGAGGGTCAGAGAGAGAGGGAATCACAGACTCTGAAAGAGGCTCCAGGCTCTGAGCTGGCAGTCAGCACAGAGTCCGACGCGGGGCTCGAACCCACAAACCGTGAGATCATGACCCAAGCGAAAGTCAGACGCTTAACTGACTAAGCCACCCAGGCGCCCCAGCAATTGCATTTTTAGATGTAGAAAAGCCTACATGGAGATACAGTTAAAAAGATATTTGTTACAGTTTATTATAAAATTGAGAATGATTTAAACATCCATCTTTAAGGGGCACCTGGGTGGCTCAGTTGGTTGTATATCTGACTTCAGCTTAGGTCATGATCCCATAGTCTGTGAGTTTGAGCCCTGCATTGAGCTTTATGCTGACAGCTGAGAGCCTGGGGCCAGCTTCAGATTCCATGTCTCCCTCTCCCTCTGCTCCTCTTCCATTCATGCTCTGTCTCTGAAAAATGAATAAACCTCAAAAAAAGAAAGTCCATCTTTAAGGAGATGAATACATAGAATCCAGTATAATCATATGATGGAAAACTGTGTAGAACTAAAGTGAATACATTTGGTATGTATATGTCAACATAGATCTCAAACATATATAATATATACTGTCAAACATATAGAAAGCAATATATATATATATTTATAACAGCATTGATAGGAAGAATACACACCAAATTCATGTTAGTGGTTGCTATTGAAAGTGGAGAGAGGTAGAGGACAAGATTAGGAATGGGGAGGGAAATACAGGGAACTGTAGTTTTGTTTATAATACATTATTTTCTTTAAGAAAATCTGAAGTGCATATGAGGTTTACATTTGTAAAATCCAGACAAATTGGTATAATATTATATTTGATATATTTTTAATTGAAGTTTTCTGTGTTTATAAAATCTTTTAATTATTGCGTGGTTTAATTTTAGAATTCAGCTTTATGATATTGCAACATGTGTTTTGAAAGGATAATTGTTTGAACATTTTTTCCACTTACAGTAAACCTCTAGATAACGCCAGTAAGCTTGCGCAGCTTGTTGAAAAAAAACTTGAAAACTACTACAAGATTGATGAAAAGAGCCTAATAAAGGTAATATATAAAAGGCAAATAGTGATTATGAACAGTCTATCTTATTTCTTCATAAATCAAAAGTATTATTGTTCATTTTCCAGTGTTGATTTGAGAATCATTAACATAGATCCCCAGTATTGTAAGAATAATTAATATAGATGGTAGTGGGAATCTTAATAATAGTGTGGTTTATTGGGAGACATGGGTTTTGAAGTAAGCACTGTGTCCAAGTCCTGGCTCTGCCATTTTTAATTCATAGATATGTCAGTTTGGGTAAATAATGTAACTTCCCTGTGCCTAAGTTTTCTTAAACTATAAAATGGGGATAATAAGAATACCTATTTTATAAAGTAGAGGGTTAAATGAGTTATGACTTTTAAAATTCTTACAATGGTACTTGCTGCTGAGTAAACATTTAATAAATAAAGTTACTCTTATTGCCATCTCTGTGACTTTGTACAAATTATTTACTCTGAGTTGTATTTTCATATATAAAATGTATATGATAAATGTATAGCTTGCTTGGTTGGCATGAAGATTAGGTGAATTAACGTGTTCAGCACATACAGGAGTTTAACAAATGGCAGCTGTTACTATCTTATGAAGACAGTATAAAGTAATCAGAGACTAAGGTTGAGTCCTGGAGAATACCAGCATTTAGGCTATGGCTGGAAAATGAAGAGTCTGAGGAAACTGAAAGAGGTGAGACCAGGGGGCTCAGAAGCTATATTAAATGAGCAGAAGAAACTGTTGATAGCTTAGAAGAGGAGATGGGCAAGGGAAACCACTGCTACAGTGTTGTTTAATAAGTGAAATGAAATAAATAATACATAGAATGTAGTGGGTTTAATCTAACTGGAGGCTTGGAAAGCATCCCAGAGGAGGAGGCTCTTGAACTTATAAAAATTAATACAACATGGGGCGCCTGGGTGGCTCAGTCAGTGAGTGTCCGGCTTCAGCTCAGGTCATGATCTCGTGGTTCATGGGTTCAAGCCCTGTGTTGGGCTCTGTGCTGACAGCTGGCTCAGAGCCTGGAGCCTGTTTCAGATTCTGTATCTCCCTCTCTCTCTGACCCTCCCCTACTTGCGCTGTCTCTCTTTCTCTCAGAAATAAATAAAAAACATTAAAAAAATTTTTAGAAAATGAGTACAACATGATGGAAGAAGGAGTTTGTTGCTTGGATAACAGGATTCTTTGACAGAGGCATAGTGAAAAAGGGAAATTTACAAATACCTGCACAGGAATAGGAGGGTGTAAGCTTAGATATAATGTTAGTTTACAACTTTAAGAGTTACTATAGTCTGGTGAAAGCTGTGCGAGTGGAGTTTTGAAAACAGTGATTCAGTGTGTAGCATAGTAATAGTCAATGTATATTGAATGAGGGAAGAGATACGTGATGGGTATGTTAGTAAATATCCTTTTGTCCTTTATGATTTCTATGGGGGAAAAAAAGGCAAGATCCACCAAAAAAAAAAACAACCCACACAAAACTTGTCCTTTCCATTCTTCTGCCTGGGAAATTATACATCCTTCAAATGCTTGATATTTTTCCTTCATTTGAGGACATCATGAAGTGTCATCTTCTTTTTGAAGCATTTCCTGACTCTTCAGGTCAAATGATAGTTCCTCCCACATATTGTCATAACCCCAAGCCCTGATATAACACTTGTATCACACCATCTCTTTCATATTTGTATTTTTGAGGACTTGTAACTTAAATGTATTGAAGGCTTATTAAATGCCAGGCACTAAGTGTTTTATGGTGTTATTACATTAAATTTTTTTTAAGTTTATTTATTTTTGAGAGAGAGGCAGAGAGCTGTGGGGAGGGAGGAGGACAGAGGATCCAAAGCACAGAGCCCGTTGCAGGACTCAAATGTACGAACCCTGAGATCATGACCTGAGCACTGAGCCACCCAGGCGCCCCTACATTAAATTTTTACAATAATCTTATACAGCAGAGGTTCTGGTTATATTTTGTTTTACAAATGAGAATACTGAGATACTAAGTTAAACAATTTGCCCAAAGTCATTTAGCAAGAAAATGGTCAAGACTGAACATATAGATTCCTAGATCTATATAATTCCAGAGCCTGTGTTCTTAACTACTGTATCATACTATCTCAAGGTTTAAATGAGTAAAGGGTTAAATAAAAAAATTTTAAAGGTCTTTCTTACGTAATTTACCTATATTTGATATATGTAAATAAATAGGAAATATTTGTCTAATGAGTTGTTATTTCTTACTGCTTTAAATAACAATCCAAATAATTTATTATTTTCTAAAATGAAGTATATGAAAGATACTAGTATTAACAATAATTTTCCCAGCATTGTTATTCACTGTTTAATAATTACGGCTGTTTGTGAATTAATGATAACAAGGCCTTCATTTTGATTTGCCATCTTAGCTGGTATCAGTATAATCCTTTTAAATAACATAATTTGAAGAATTATTTGAAGAACACAGGCATGGAATGAAAACTGACATGGGTTTGAATCTCCATTTCTCCACTTACTAGCTATGTAATTTAGTAAAGTTACTGAATTTTGTGCTTTAATGCCCTAATCATATAGAGATCTAATATCTGCCTTACAGGGTTGCTATAAGAAATAATGTATATATTTTTTGCTTCGCACATGTGTAATACAAGGAGCCTAGTAGTGACTGCTGTTCATATTTTATGTCAGTTTTAGTGTTTATGGAGCTGAATTACTAAGAAAATGGATTTAGTGCAAGGCAGATGTTACTTTTTTAAAACAAATTTTCACAATATTGTAATATTGAGTATAGCCCCTTAATCTAAGTTTTTAGTTTTGTAGTCTTGTTTTTTCCCATATTGTGCCACTCCAATTTTTCTGTTTTAATAGAACTTCACATTCTTGAGAATGAGACAGAAGTTAGGAAAAGTCTGCTTTTGTTTTCTGAGATTAACAAAGTATTCACACAAATTGAAGTTTCTGAAGATAATTTTATCTTGTTATTCCAGGGTAAAACTCATTCCCAGCTCATAATAATTGATCGTGGCTTTGATCCTGTGTCCACTGTCCTGCATGAACTGACCTTTCAGGCAATGGCATATGATCTACTGCCAATTGAGAATGATACATACAAGCAAGTATATCTTGAAGGGCATATAAAGGGCATATACAGAGAACATACAGGATATGAGCATTTAATGATTCGTGTAGGCACCGGAAATCTAAAGCCCCTGTAACTTTGTTATTCAGAAACTTTATTATTCTCTTATCCCTGTAATCATAATGTATTAAAAAATACCTTCACCTTGTAAGTTAATGGGTAATTTGACTGCTTTGAAGCTTTTACGGTGTAGTTGCTTCATTAACACTGTCTACAACAAAGCTACATTTAAACAGGTGGAATTTGGACTTCTTGCTTATGTTAAGAGTAGATACCAGGCCTACTACTTTATTTATTGAAGTGGAAACCATATTAAAACTTTTTAGGCTATAATTATTCTGAATCACACATCCAAAGGTATCTGTGTGTATGTCTTGTCAATAAAATATCTTTAAGAAGATTAGAAGGCTGGAAAACTGAATAGGATAGCTCTTGAGAATGGACATAGTCTTACTGATTTGGTGCCTATTGACTTAACTCTGATATAAGCATATATACTTTAAAAGTAAGGTCAAATAGCTAAATGAAAAGTGAAATAATTTTTCTATTAGGGAACAATTTTACTGTATTTTTGTGAGTCATTATGAGTTTATATATATGTACATACAGCCATATATATTATGTGTTATTTGATATCATAACCTCTAAGTCCAAATTGGCATTTTTCAGCTAAGATTTACTACTTGAGCATAGTAGTAAAAATGAGAATTAGTTTTCTGAAATTTTGTTTAAATTCAATAATTGTAATAAATTAAAAAGATCTTCTTTCTATTGTAAGTATTTATGTATTTTCTATTGTACGCTTATTTGCATTCTGGTCAGTCCTGGCTTCTGAATTTCTCTCCTGTAATTTATATTACATCTGATGACGTAGAGAAATCAATATAGCTTATTTTTCTAATATAAAGGTAGTTTCAAATAGTTCATTGAGAATTTTCAGAAGAGAGGTATACTGTTTACCTCTGTTGTCCTGTTAGGTCTGTAAACCTGCACTGCTCCAGAGATTAGAAAGGAGTGAAACTAACTGACGGTGAAGGACTTGGCTCCAGACATTTCAGGCAGTTCTAACCTAGTATTTAAAATATTTAAAAATTAAGAAAGTTTTAATTTTTTTAAGAGTAAGGGAGAGACCTATTTAAAAAAAAAAAAAAAGCCATTGTTACTGCTTTTCATGAGTCAGAAAAGTCCAGGGATGAGACGAGATGAAAGTTTGAATTCCCTATGGTTTGTGCTCCATTACAGTTGTTAACAGAGACAGTACGAAGCAGGAAATTTATATTTTTTTATATTGGTAATTTCTTTAAATGTACTCTTAAAATGAAGTTGTCATCATCTTTTAGTATTGTCAGGGTTGCTGTCTTAATCTTTATAAATCACAGGTTAAAGGTATTATGAAAGTACAGAGTGACGTTTTAAATGGCAGATAGGCTGTTCTGTCCTTAATGTGTCTTCTGATTAAGCACAGTCATTCTACCTTTGGGTATCTGCAATTAAGACTACCTAGGTAAATGGCTTTATAGGTGGGACCTGTAATTTTTGAAGCTATGGAAGTAGGATTATATTCATACAGTAAAAATCTACATTTATTATCTGGAATCTAGAGCTGGGAAAGTTCAATCAAAGCTGTCCTTCCTAATCTTGGCTCAGGAAATCGACAGTTCCAAGGATGATTGAATCTCCCTAGGTCTACAGAAGGAGGCTATCTGCATTAAAAAAGAAGGGAGATCTTATATTTGGGGAGGCAGTCAGGAAGCCCATTTTGAGTAATTTCATGAGCCCCTTGAATTGCTGCTCGCCTCTGTAGGACTCATTAAGGGAATCAAAGATTTTTATGACTGCGTTAGTTTTTCTCTCATTTCCTTTCTCATTCTTCATTGGAGATGTGACTATAGGATTAGGGAAGAATCTAGAAACAGATGATACATGTTTATGAATTTATATACTTGGATGCATGTTTGTGAAAATGTGAACTCTGAAACACCTTCAGTATTTAATAGGCTACATTGGGGGTGACATTTAACAGGTGTTTAATAGTTGTACTGATGGTTATTAACACAAATAGTATTTTAAGCAATTAGAACACATTGTTAATATAAATTCAGTCTTGTTCTTAGAGTCGATTGTAGAATGTTGAATATTTCATAAAATACCATTTTGCTGAGCTAAAACTCTATAATATAACTGAGTCTAACATTTGAAAGCAGAAACGTCTTGGTAGACATAGCACTTTGATTTTGAATGTAAGGATACCAATATGCCATAGTTTTGAGTAGATATTCATTATCCTCCTAAAATAATGGATTGAATATATGTATTGTTCAGTTTCTTGACCTATGTCTTAGAACTGTTGTTTGTAAAAATGTTTCTTCCACTTTAGGTGGGAGATAATTCTAAAGCTTTATATTTTTGTCTGCTTATAGATACAAAACAGATGGGAAAGAAAAGGAGGCTGTCCTTGAAGAAGATGATGACCTCTGGGTCAGAATTAGACATCGGCATATTGCAGTTGTATTAGAGTATGTGAAACCATTTTAATTCTTACTCCATATTTTTTAGGTACTAAGTATCTGAAAATACATTCTGTAATCTTAAAGTATTTCTGTAAAGAGTTAGACCTTAGAAATCGAAATAATTTTCTCAAATTTAACAGGGAAATTCCCAAACTAATGAAGGAAATTTCATCAACAAAGAAAGCAACAGAAGGAAAGGTAAGAGTTTTACTTAACATTCAAACTAATGATGGTGAATTTTAAAGTTTGCTTAAAATTTGTATTTTAACTATTTAATTTTCCATTTTGGGAAATTTCTAACATACACTGAAGTACAGAAAATGAACTCCCATGTACCCATTACCTAGTCTCAGTAGTTAGCAACGTTTTATCTGTCATTTCATTTGAGTTTATTTTTAAAAGGCCGTTGGGGTGCCGGTGTGGCTCAGTCAGTTGAATGTCCAATTTTGGCTCAGGTCATGATCTCTCAGTCCGTGGGTTCAGGCCCCGTGTCAGGTTCTGTGCTGATAGCTCAGAGGCTGGAGCCTGCTTTGGATTCTGTTTCTCCCTCTCTCTGCCCCTCTCCTGCTCAACAGTCTGTCTCTCTTCTTCTCTCTTTCAAAACTAAATAAAAAATATTTTAAAAAATAAAAATAAAAAGCCATTTAGGTCAACTTCATCAATGCATTCTTGTTAGATTTTTTAATATTGAGGTGTGATTTACCCAAGTGCACAAATCTTAAGTGTATATTGATCAACTTTTTACATATATATATATGTATTTTACATATATATATGTATTTTACAAATATATATATATATTTGGAACCACCATCTGAAAATAGAGAGCATTTCCATCATTCCAAAAGATTACACAATATTATCATCTGTGAATAAAGAAAATTTAGCCTGGCCCTTTCCAGTCTTTATACATTTAAAATAGTTTACTTATATATTTTGAGACAGAGAGAGGACACATGCACATACACAAGTGGGGAAATGTCAGGAACAGAGAGAATCCCAAGCAGGCTCCCTGTTGTCAGCACAGAGCTTGATGCGAGGTTTGAACCCACAAAACCGTGAGATCATGACCTGAGCCAAAAACAAGAGCCAGAACTTCAACTAACTGAGCCATCCATTTGCCCCAACAATGTTTGTCTTCTAATTGGAATGTTTAGTCCATAAGTATTTCATGTAATATTGATATAGTTGAGTTTATGTCTACCATCTTGTTTGTTTTTCTTTGTTTTATCCTTTTGTCTTTTTCTTTTTTGTCACCTTTTTAAAAAAAAATCCATTTTATCTCTAATATAAATTTGTTTTATTTTTTAGTATCCTTCTTACAGTCATTATGTTGGGTATTACTAAATGTATCCTTACATTATTCACAGTTTACCTTAAAGTATCCTTTTGCCATGTCCTGAATAATTCAAGAGCCTCATAAAAGTTTAGCTACATTTACCCCCTTCCTCTTTTGTGCTATTGTTGTCATGTATTTTACTTTAACATGTGCTTATAAACTTAAGATGTTATTATTTAAATTCTCAGTAGACTTATATTGCCCTTGTATTTATGAGCTCTATTGTTAGTTATAACTAGTCAGTTTTTCAAGGGCTAGATGAATTCTCTCAGCTTTTATTTTATCTGAGGATATCTTTGTTTTGCAAGCTTTTCAGCTAACTTTTGCTATGTTTAAAATTCAAGGTTAGCAGTTTTCCTTTCAGCAATGTGAAGATTGCAAAACATAACCTTCTGGCTACCATATTTTATGTTAAAGAAATCAGCTGTCATGTTATCTTCCTAAAGATAAAGTGGCTTTTTAAAGAATTTCTCTTTATCTTTGATTTTTAACAAGCCATCATATTTCTTACTGTACTGTGTATATTGTATATAATGTGTAAAATATGTATCTTCCTTGGTTTGTTGGGCTTCCTAAATCACTGAGTAATAACTTTCATCATATTTGTAAAAATTGTTGGTCATTATTTCCTCATGTTGTTCCTAATCTTTCTCTGCTCCTTCTAGGACTCCATTCACTTAAGTTTTAAATTTTTTTAAATGTTTTATTTATTTCTGAGAGAGAGAGCGTGAGCAGGGGAGGGTCAGAGAGAGGGGGAGACATAGAATCTGAAGCAGGCTCCAGGCTCTGAGCTAGCTGTCAGCACAGAGCCTGACGCGGGGCTCAAACCCACCAACTGTGAGATCATTACCTGAGCCGAAGTCGGATGCTTAACTGACTGAGCCACCCAGGCGCCCCCATTCTCTTGTGTTTTAGAGGATTTTTTTTAAACCACATTCTATATCTTTTACATTCTGTTCTTTTTTCCCCCATATTTTCCTATTTTAATTGAATATTTTCTGTTAACTTTACTTTGAGTCTCCTATTTCTGTCTGTTTTCTGTCCAGTCTGCTGTTAAACCCATTGTACGTATTATTTTTTTTTTAATGTTTTTTATTTATTTCTGAGAGAGAGAGAGAAACAACGTGAGCAGGGGAAGATCAGAGAGAGAGGAAGACACAGAATCTGAAGCAGGCTCCAGGTTCCGAGCTAGCTGTCAGCACAGAGCCCAATGCAGGGCTCAAACCCACGAACCATGAGATCATGGCCTGAGCTGAAATCAGACGCTTTATCGACTGAGCCACCCAGGCGCCCCTGTATTATTTTTAAATTGATTCGTAAAGTTTTCCCCCTACAGTATAAAATTCTCTTAGTTTCATCAAATTCATGCAATCATATAACCACAGTCAAGTTATAGAATAGTTTCACCACCTCCCCAAATTCCCTTGTGTCTCTTTGTAGACAACCTCTCTATACAACTCTTATCTCCTGGCAACCACTAATTTGTTTTCTGTGTCTATAGTTTTGCCTTTTCTAGAATGTCATCTAAATGGGATAATACAGTATGACTTTTCTCACTTACCATAATGCACTTGGCATTCATGTTGGATGTAATAGTGGTTTTACCACTTTAATGTTCAGTAGTGTTCCATGGTATTTATCTTTATCTATTCCCAAGTTGCTGAACATTGAAATTTTTTTCAAGTTGTTGGCAATTATGAATGAAGCCACTATAAAACATTCAGGTTTTGTGTAAAAAGATGTTTTCATTCCCTTGGGTAAATAATTAAGAGTGAGGAGTGCCTGGGTGGCTCAGTCAGCTGAGCTTCCGGCTTCGGCTCAGGTCATGATCTCACGGTTCGTGGGTTCGGGCCTTGTGTTGGTCTCTGCTGACAGCTAGCTCAGAGCCTGGAGCCTGCTTCAGATTCTGTGTCTCTCTCTGACCCTCCCCTGCTCATGCTGTCTCTCTCTCTCTCTCAGAAATAAATAAAACATTAAAAAAATTTTTTTTATTAAAAAAAATTAAGAGTAAGATTGCTAGGTCATATAGTGAATGTTTGTTTAACTTCATAAGAAAATTCCAAACTACTATGGCTGTACCATTTTATAGTCCCTCCAGCAGTGTAAAGGAGTCACTATGTTTTTCTTTTTTTTTTTTTTTTGCTTGTCAGTAGCAGTTTTATTTATTTTTTAATATAATTTATTGTCAAATGGGTTTTCATACAGCATCCAGTGCTCAACCCAACAGTGCCTTCCTTCATACCCATCACCCACTTTCTCCTCTCCCCTAACCCCCATCAACCCTCAGTTTTCTTTATTTAAGAGTTTCTTATGGTTTGCTTCCCTCTCTCCCTATAAGTTTTTTCCCCCTTCCTCTTCCCCTTCCCCATGGTCTTCTGCTAAGTTTCTCCTGTTCCACATATGAGTGAAAACATATGTATCTGTCTTTCTCTGACTGCCTTATTTCACTTAGCATAATACCCTCCAGTTCTTTCTACGTTGCTGCAAATGGCCAGATTTCATTCTTTCTCATTGCCTAGTAGTATTCCATTGTATCTGTAAACCACATCTTTGTTATCCATTCATCGGTTGATGGAGATTTAAGCTCTTTCCATAATTTGACTATTGTTTAAAGTGCTGCTATGAACATTGAGGTACATGTGCCCCTAGGCATCAACACTCCTGTGTCCCTTGTGTAAATTCCTAGCAGTGCTATTGCTGGGTCATAGGGTAGTTCTACTTATAATTTATGTTTTTGATTTCTAATATTGCATTTAATTCTGAGACACCCATTGAATTTTTAAAATCTAATTTTCTATTGAAAAACTATATCTTTTCATTCATTTAGTTCATTATTTCCTTTGTTTTCTTTAACATAAATATGTTATTTTTGAATTTCTTGTCTGCTAACTCCAACATCTGGATCGTCCTGGGCCTACCTCTTTTTTTTTTTAGATCCCAGTATAGTTAACATACAGTGTTTTATTAGTTTCAGGTATACAATATAGTGATTCAGCGATTCCATATATGATTCAGTGCTCATCATGATAAGTGTACTCTTATTGTTTATTCATTTTTGAGCAACAGAGAGAGACAGAGCATGAGTGGGGGAGGGCCCAAGAGAGAGGGAGACACAGAATCTGAAGCAGGCTCCAGGTTCTGAGCTGTCAGCACAGAGCCGGATGCGGAGCTTGAACTCCCAGACCACGAGATCATGACCTGAACCGAAGTTGGACACTTAACTGACTGAGCCACCCAGGCGCCCCAATAAGTGTACTCTTAATCCCCTTCACCTATTTCACCCATCCCTCTACCCACATCCTCTTTGGTAACCATCAGTTCTCTGTAGTTAAAAGAGTCTGGTTTTTGGTTTGTCTCTTCTTTGTTCTTTTGTTTTGTTTTTTAGAGTCCACATGAGTGAAATCATATGATATTTGTCTTTCTCTGACTTATTTCACTAGCATTATACCCTCTAGATCCATCCATGTTGTTGCACATGGCAAGATGTCATTCTTTTTTTACATTTGAGTAGTATTCCATTGTGTACACATAGCACATCTTCTTGGTCTTGGGTCTACTTTTATTGACTATCACTTCAGTATCAATCACTTTTTTTTGGTCTTATATGTCCAGTAATATTGTAGTGTATGTTAGACATCACAGATAACATATTGCAGAAGCAGCTCTAGATGATGTTTTTTCTGCAAGAGTATTGAGTTCTATTCTGGCAGGCATTTGATTTGCTGATGAATAACCTTAATTCTGTTGAGACTTCATGTCAGGCACTGTTATGGTGAACATATTTCCTTAGTTCAGAGACATAGTCCTAGAACTGAATCTCTGGGGATGTTTCCTTAACATTGTCTTCTTTGGATTAGGGAATGCCAATATTTTCTTAGCACAAAGACCCCTCTGAAATCTCTGTTCAGCATTTAGCCACCCAGCAGTTGTTCTGTGCCTTTTTTTTTAAAGTTTTTCTTAATATTTTATTTATTTTTGAAAGAGACAGAGCACAAGCAGGGGAGGGGCAGAGAGAGGGGGAGACACAGAATGTGAAGCAGGCTCCAGGCTCTGAGCTGTCAGCACGGAGCCGAAAGCATAGCTCAAACCCATAAACTTAGATCCTGACTTGAGCCAAAGTTGGATGCTTAACCAGCTGAGCCACCCAGGCTCCCCTCTCTCTTAGGCCTTTAAAAGTTTTGCCCTTTACATATACAGGTTAGTGTTTGACCAAGAATCCAAAGGCAGCGCCCTCTTTGAGTTATATCTTTGAGTTATGTTGTAACTGGCTCTTTCTCTCTAGCACCCTGCCCCCCCGCCCCCTCCCAAAGCCTATCTCACCAGTCCCAAACTCTGACCTCTTTTCCTCTGCCTGGAAAGATTAGTGATTTTACTTGAATTCTATTTGCTTCCACTATGTTTTCAAAAGTGTCCCAAGAAAAAGCTACAGTAAGTGTAGGGATCACCTTCTGTGCTTTCTTCTGCTTACCTATCTTAGCTGTAAGCAATTTTTCTTGACCATTGTTTGAAAGCTGTTGTCATATTTATTTTGTCCAATTCTACTTTTCTTTTTGTAGGCAGAATAATTTTGATATTAGCTACTTTATCGTGACTGAAACTGGAAGCCTCTTGAATTTTTTTAATTTGCCAAATATTTAGAAAATTAATAAAACTACAGGATTTAAAAACTGTTATATAGAATACCAGAATTATAAGTTTGCTTTAAAAATGTTTGATATTTTTCTAGACATCACTTAGTGCTCTTGCACAACTGATGAAAAAGATGCCCCACTTCCGTAAACAGATTACTAAGGTAAGTAACCAGTATTTGTACATGAAATATCTTATCATTTTTAGTTTATTACTGCCCAGTTCTACAATCAGGTTTAGTAGTGGGTGTCATGGGATAGTTGGTGTTAGTTATCCTCTAAAATATTACTCTAGGCCTAGGAAATACTCCAAATATTTAAGCTTCTCAGTAGTATTCTCTGTATATAATCTAGATTCATCCAAATCCAGCGTAAACTTTTTATACCTTTGTCTTGAGCAGCCAGAGAATTTTGTAGTTATCAGTTTAATAAGAAAATTTAATAATTTGATTGACCAGTGGTTGTTATTCTACTTGGTTCTTTAATAGTTATGTTAGAAGGTAAGAGTAGCTAAGCCATGTTGGAAGGTAAACTTTATTTATTTATTTATTTATTTATTTATTTATTTATTTATTTACTCTATCAGTCTTTCTTATGAGTCATTATCAGAATAATCTTAACTCACTTTTTATCATATGGCACCCTAATCAAGAACCAATAATATAAATTCAAACTTTAAGGACTTAGCTATTTTGCTTTCTGTGCTTCTTTTTCATTACTCTTAAACCCAACACATATTCAACCCTTCTCTTTTTTGCTGTCTGTTGATTGTCCCCTGTGGACCATGTTAATTCTTACTTTTTTCTTTTCCTTGAACTATTTTCCTTGTTTTACATGGTACCTACTTTCTGCCTAAGCCCATAATTTCCTTCAGGCCCATCTCACAAGTTTAGTATTATCAGTTGCTCAAATGGAAATGAAAATGTTTTAAATGATTGATTTGTTTTTCAGCAAGTTGTCCATCTTAACTTAGCAGAAGATTGCATGAATAAATTCAAGCCTAATATAGAAAAGCTCTGCAAAAGTGAACAGGTATGTGCAGAGTGAGAAATACGTATGTCCTAATAAATGTCTGGAATTAATTTTGTAAGGTGTGCTAAATCACAGAATCTCTCTTAGAAGGGCACTCAGCTAGGTAGTATTTAAATACATCACTGTCCACCAGCATTATAATGTGGTGATAAGTATCATAGTAAGTAGTCCTTCCTACTCTGCTATTATGCGTGTTTGGTTAAATAGAATAATTTAAGTATTTAGAACATTGTTTCAGAGTAGCACTGTTGGCAGGCCTTTCTCAATAGGTGCAACATTTAATGCAGTATCTTGCAGAGTACTGTATTGGCACATTTAACTTGTTTTCGAGTTTAATGCCAAAACTGTTTAGTGCTAAGAGAAATAGAATGCAAGCCATATGTAATTTTAATTTTTTTTTTAATGTTTGAGAGAGAGAATCCCAAGCAGGCTCTGCACCATCAGCACATAACCTGATGCAAGGCTTGAACCCACAAACTGTGAGATCATGACCTGAGCCAAAACCAGAGTCAGATGCTTAACCAACTGAGCCATCCAGACTCCCCATGTGGTTTTAAATATTATAGTACAGCTGACTCTTGAATAGGGATTAGGGGCACTGACCACCCACACAGTAAAAAATCCATGTGTAACTTTTGATTCTGCCAGAACGTAACTACTAATAACCTCCTGTTGGCCAGAAGCCTTGCTGATAACATAAGCAGTTAATTAACACATATTTTGTATGTTATGCGTATTAAATACTGTGTTCTTATGGTATTGTTAGCTAGAGAAATGAAATGTTTCTAAGAAAATCACAAGGAAGAGAAAATAAATTTAAAGTACTGTCCTAGGGTGCTTGGGTGGCTTAGTCAGTTGGGTGTCCAACTCTTGATTACAGCTCAGGTTGTGGTCTCTCTACCCCTCCCCTACTCACGTGCCTGCACATGCACATGTGGTTTCTCCCTCTAAATTAATTAATTAAAATAAAATTTTAAAAAATGCTGTGCTAAACTGGTATAGCCACTCTGGAAAACAGTATGGAGTTTCCTCAAAAAGTTAAAAATAGGACTACCCAATGATCTAGCAATTGTAGTACTAACCCAAAGTATACAAAAATACTGATTCAGAGGGCTACATGTATCCCAATATTTATAGCATTATCAACAATAGCCAAATTATGGAAAGAGCTCAGTGTCCATCGACTGATGAATGGATAAAGTGTGTGTGTGTACACACACACACACACACAGAGGAATATTACCCAGCCATAAAATAATGAAATCTTTCCATTTGCAACAACATGGATGGAGCTAGAGAGTATTAAGCCCAACAAAATGAGTCCATTAGAGAAAGACAAATACCATATCATTAAGCCCAACAAAATGAGTCCATTAGAGGAAGACAAATACCATATCATTTCACTCATATGTGGAATTGAAGAAACAAAGCAAATGAACATTGGTGGGAGCGGGGAAGAGAGAGAGGCAAACCAAGAGACAGACTCTTAACTATAGAGAACAAACTGATAGCTGGAGGGGAGGGGAGTGGGGAGATGGGCTAGATGGGTGATAGGTATTCAGGAGGGCACTTGTTATGCACAGTGGGTATTTAAGTGATGATGAGTCATGTAATTCTACACCTGAAACCAAAACTACACTGTGTGTTAAATAACTGGAATTTAAATAAAAACTTTAAAAAAAATAAAAAATAAGGGTGCCTGGGTGGCTCAGTTGGTTAAGCATCCAACTTCGGCTCAGGTCATGATCTCACGGTTTGTGGGTTTGAGCCCCACATCAGGTTCTGTGCTGACACCTCAGAGCCTGGAGCCTGTTTCGGATTCTGTGTCTCCCTCTCTTTCTGCCCCTCCCCCACTCATGCTCTGTGTCTCGAAAAAGAAGTGTTTTTTTTTTAAATTAAAAATTAAAACACGACTATGCTATATTTATTGAAAAAATCCAGGGTGCCTGAGTGGTTCAGTCAGTTAAGCATCTGATTCTTGATTTTGGCTCAGGTCATGATCTTAGGGTTTGTGGGTTCAAGCTCTGTGTCCGGCTCTGTGCTGTGTTAGCACAGAATCTGCTTGGAATTCTCTCTCTCCCTCCCTCTCAGCTCTTCCCCAGCTCATGCTCAAACTCTTTGTCTCTCTTTCTCAAAATAAATAAACTTAAAAGGAAAAAGAAAAAAAAAATCCATGTATAAGGGGACCCACACACTTTAAACCTGTGTTGTTCAAGGGTTAGCTGTAGTCATATTAAAAGGTAAAAAGAAACATGTATAGTTAATTTTAATAATATAGTTGACTTAACCTAACAAATTCAAAATATTTCAACATGTAATCAATATAAAAATTATTAGTGAAATATTTTACATTCCTTTTTATAAACTAAGTCTTCAAAATCTGGTGTTTTCACTTGTAAGCACATCTTAATTTAGTCTAGCCAGATTTCCAATTTTCCTTGACCACATACATGTGGCTCAAGGCTATCATGTTAGCATAGGTTTAGATTAATGATTTTCTTTGAATTAATTTTTGACTTTTATATTTTAAACAGTAGTTTCCAAGTGATGCCTACTTTTTTTGTGAAGTATTATCAGTGTTACATTAAAATTTGGCATAATTTGAAGTTATTTTTTAGAAGATTTCATTTTTAAGTAATCTCTACATCCGACATGGGGCTTGAGTTTAAAACCCCAGGATCAAGTGTCATACTCTCTACTGACTGAGCCAGCCAGGCATCCCTGGATTTAAGATGCTTTTAACTCAAAAATGAGTTTGGATTATAGGCCACTGACTATATTTAATTTTCATTAAGGACCTGGCACTTGGAACCGATGCAGAAGGACAGAAGGTGAAAGATTCTATGCGAGTGCTTCTTCCAGTTCTACTCAACAAAAATCATGATAATTACGATAAAATAAGAGCAATTCTACTTTACATCTTCAGTATTAATGGTAATTGAGAGTCTGTTTTCATGAATATATTGAAATACTCTGCTCTAAAATCGATTATTTTTATTTATTTATTTATTTATTTTTAAATTTATTTCTGAGAGACAGAGACACAGCATGAGCAGGGGAGGGTCAGAAAGAGAGGGAGTCACAGAATCTGAAACAGGCTCCAGGCTCTGAGCTAGCTGTCAGCACAGAACCCAACACGGGGCTTGAACTCACGAACTGTGAGATCATGACCTGAGCGGAAGTCAGACACTTAACCAACTGAGCCCTCCAGTCACCCTTAAAATCACTTTATAATAAGTACTTTACTGTTCATCATAAGGGAGTCTCAGAAAATTCAAAGGTTGTAGCTGAAGTTGATTAAGATAAATATAAACAGGAAATTGGGAGAAGATCAAATGGGCTATGTAATTAAACACTTGCTTTTTATTTAAAAAACTTTATTCATGAGTACTACCTAAGCCTATAGATGATTGTGGTAGCAATTATGTGACTGTGTACTTATATATTTTTATCTAAGGAACTACAGAAGAAAATTTGGACCGATTGATCCAGAATGTAAAGATAGAAAATGAGAGTGACATGATCCGTAACTGGAGTTACCTTGGTGTTCCCATTGTCCCCCCAGTAAGAATTTTACATTTGTATATATATCTTCATGTACATACATATGTGATTGTTTACATTAAGTATGTTTTCTCATGGGAAATCTATGTGGATAGTCTTCTCAATTTGACTTGATAGATTTGTTAAGCAAAAAAATCTTAATTTTGTTGTCTGTATATGAGTAATTTAGGCAAATACATTTTCTAGTGAATTTATACCTTATGTTTTCTGTTATAATTTGCTTTATACTTTTCTGTATGATTCATTTACAGCAAATTTTGAAAGAACTCTGTTTAAAATCTTGGTCTTTACCATCAAGTTTTATAGCACTTTTGAGTAAACATAATTTCTGATACTATTACAGATGTTATCATTAGAGCACAAAATACTGTGAAATTTTGTGACCACTCCTATTCAGATTTTTTTGAGTAAGCATTTCCACTCTTAGTTCTAAGTCAAATATACATAGTATTTGCTATAAATTGCCTATCTTTTTATGAAAATGTAATAAGTTAATATTACTAAATAAAAATTACTGGTTTTGAATTTTTTCCTCTGTATTAGTCTCAACAAGGCAAACCATTAAGAAAGGATAGGTCTACAGAAGAAACTTTTCAACTCTCTCGATGGACACCTTTTATCAAAGATATTTTGGAGGTAAAATTCTTTATATTTTACCTATACCCTAAGTGCCTATCTGTAGAGTATTCTTTACTCTTTGTATGTTTATCTGTTAGTCTGAGCATATCTGTGGGTTAGGAATTTTCTGCAGTACTGGGAAGGTTCACAAAAGAAGGCTGTATCTGGGGTCAGGGGAGGAAAGGAAACTTGAAGATTCTTTCCATGAAGATATCAAACAAACTTACACACTGATGGCCTCAAAATAAAAATAAGTACACATACTGCCTTATGAAAAAAAAACTATTGTTTTAATAACTCTCGGTAGCACAAATATAAATAATATATTTGAATGGAATGTCAACAAAATAACATTTGTATGTGACCACTGTTAGACAGTGTTAGACTCCAGGGGCTCCTGGCTCACTTGGTCAGTAAGCGTCTGATTTCATCTCAGGTCATCTCTCTGCTAGTGAGTTCAAGCCCTGTGTCGGGCTCTGTGCTGACAGCTCAGAGCCTGGAGCCTGCTTCAGATTCAATGTCTCCCTCCCTCTCTGCCCCTCTCCTGCTCATACTCTTGTCTCTTTCTCTCAAAAATAAATAAATGTTAAAAAAAAAAAAAAGGTTAGGTTCCAGTATTCTTGGAAATCTATTTGTGATACATTTGTAAACTATAGTTTGCTGTTATATCCAACAGATGGTTTATGCCTTTAATATTGTTTCCTTTTAGAAATTAATATTCAATTATAGGAAATTAGAAAATGAACTAATAGAAGTTATATTATGAACAATAAAATCATGGCATTGCTTCTTCAGTTATAATCATATAGTTCTATTTATTCCAGTTTTCCTTTGATTTAAACCCCAATTTCTACTTTGCTTTGGAAACTAAACATTTATAGTTTATTACTATGATTTTCCTGTTTTGCTTGGCTAATTTTATGTCACTCACACATGTTTAATCATAGGTAAAAATTTAAAGAATTTAGACTTTGTTATACAGCATAAGATTTTTTTCTCTTATCCATAACACGGATGTAGAACTAAGTAGTCTTTCTTGGCTACTACTTAAAAAAATTTTTTTTCTTAATGTTTATTTTGAGAGCAAGAAATAAAGCAGGGGAGGGACAGAGACAGAGAATCCCGAGCAGGCTTGGCACTGTCAGCACAGAGCTTGATGAAGGGCTTGATTTCTTGAACCATGAGTTCATGACCTGAGCCAAAATCAAGAGTCAGACACTTAACCAACTGAGCCACCCAGGTGCCCCTTCACTAGTACTTTTAAAATAAGAATTGACTTTCCTGTACATGTAAACAAGGATTTACATGTTAATTAAAAAATAAAATCCATTTTAGGCATTTTAAGGCCTTCATAATTTTTCCTGAAACTTTGCTTCTTTGCTTCTTAGAATCTATTTATGTATTTATTTATTTAATATTTACAATTAAACATTAAGTTTAAGTAAGTAAACTTTACTTTACTTGCTTATTTACTTTCTTACATCCAAGTTAGACTTCTTACAGTCTTAATGAAATATTCTTGGACTACTCAGTACCTTGCGCTCATTCCTCGTGCCCACTTAGTAATACCTTTTATTACTACCATGCTGTAAAGCTGTGGTCTCCAAACTGTTGTAATCATGTACACTGAACTAAAAATTATGAACATGAGCTTATAGCATATGAACTATTTATAAGCTATGTATTACTGTACTAATGAAGCATCTATATATATATAGTACACCCATACATAAAAATATGTCATAAAATATAACCCTAAAAAAAGGAAATTTTCTTAAACATAAGGGAAAACTTCTCTTATCTCCTTAGATTGTCTTGATTACCACGAGGTCAGGAGTGTACATTTTATTATAGAACCATTGCAACGAAAGCCAAGGACTGGACTCTCCAGTAGCCTAAGAAGTTTGTCAGGACTAGGATGGTAGGTAGAAACCCCTAGTGCTCTAGAGATAAAGGTGTTGATAAAGTGTCTGCAGTCCTTACACCAGTAGACCCTCCAAATGAAGAAGTTTAGACATTCTGTAAATATTAATTTAATAAGTAAAGGATTACATTAATTTTTGGAGCAAATAAGGTTTATAAGTTTCAGAGAGAGGGTTATTTTATTAAATTTTTACCTTATTTTATTAAATATTTATATATCTTTATTTTATATATTTATATATATAAATATATATATTTAAATATTTATATATTTATATATCTATTTTACCTTATTTTATTAAATATTTATATATCTTGAGGTTAATTGTTAACACAAATTTTGAGTTTTATGCAAAACATACAAATAAAAAATCCTAGAGGGTGTGCCTGGGTAGGTCAGTCAGTTGAGCTTCCCACTTCAGCTCAGGTCCTGATCTTATGGGTTGTGGGTTCAAGCCCTGCATTGGGCTCTGACAGCTCAGAGCCTGGAGCCTGGATTTGAATTCTGTGTCTCCCTCTTTCTCTGTCCCTCTCCAGCTCATGCTCTGTCTCTCTCTCTCTCTCTCTCCAAATAAAATAAATATTAAGAAAAAAATCCTGGAATTTACATTTTTTGATGGTGTTAATTCTTTTCTTCTCTAGGATGCCATCGATAATAGATTAGATTCAAAAGAATGGCCATATTGTTCCCAGTGTCCAGCAGTATGGAATGGCTCAGGGGCTGTAAGGTAAAATCTATGAAAGTATGATATTATAGACTAGTTATTGAAAGTATTCTTATATTGAGAAGTACTCTTATATATTGAGAATGCTCTTGGAAGCATAGTTACTTAACTAGCAGTTTTTCTTTAACTGTGACCTGTTTTAAATGAGTCTAGGTAAGCAATATGAAAGCATACTGTACCATAGAACAACTGAATGTCCTGACCTTATGTAATGCAGGGGTGTCAACTCCCAGACCCTACTTTGCCTGGTGCCTAAGACTTTGTCTCCTTTGTTCATTAAACGGGTAAACACCCTTGTTTGATGAGATTAAGCAAACATTCTATGAGGCAGACCAAGCCTTAACTCAGTTAACTAGCCTAGTTTTTAGCTTCCTTTTTACTTCTGGCCTTTTGGAGATTTCTCTTACTTGTTTACTTTCAGCTGTGCTTTTAAAAAGAGGTTTACTCTTATTTTAACCAAAGCTTCTAGATGCTTTCTAGAGTGAGATTTTCAGGATCTAGGGATTTTAATTATTATTTTTTGTATTTATCAGAATGTAAATCACTAGCACAGCATCTTATACATGTATGTGAAACAAATTAAATATAAACTTCTATTCAGAAGTTTAAAAATAGAATCACATAATTGTTTTGAGCAGTATAATCTCCCTCCCCCATGCCCCCTTTTTTTTTTTTTTTTTTTGCTTTCTTACTCTATTTCTTTTGAAATAGTTTTTAAACCAAAATTGCACTTTTAGGGTCTGCTGGATGGCTCATCTGATTAACCATCTGACTAGCTCAGGTCATGATCTTCACAGTTCATGGGTTCAAGCCCCGCGTCGGGCTCTGTGCTGACAGCTAGTTCAGAGCCTGGATCCTGTCTTTGGATTCTGTGTCTCCCTCTCTCTCTGACCCTCTGCTGTTCATGCGCCCGCTCTCTCTCTCTCTCTCTCTCTCTCTCTCAAAAATAAATAAAACAAAAATTTTTTAATTGCACTTTTAGTATCTCCTTGATTTATTTTCTATGGGAATCATGAGTGTATGTTAATTCCTGTTTCATATTTCAAACCAGTTACTGATTCTCTTTACTTTTTTCTTTTGCTTACTCCTTCATTGTTTCTTAAGATGTCAGATGGACGTAGACCAGAACATTATTAAAAGTTTACCATGGGGTCCTACATTGCAGGATCTTAGAGGCCCTCTAGAACATGGTTTCCAAAATGGGTAACAAGATGATTTGAGGGTATTTATTTTTACTAAAAAAGGAAGAAATTAAAGCTTTATTAATATGCATCAGTACACATATAATTTTTATTTTATTTTATTTTTAATTTTTTTAATGTTTTATTTATTTCTAGGAGAGAGAGAGAGACAGTGTGAGCAGGGGAGGGTCAGAGAGAGAGGGAGTCACAGACTGAAACAGGCTCCACGCTCTGAGCTGGCAATCAGCACAGAGTCCGAGCGGGGCTCGAACCCACAAACCGCGAGATCATGACCTAAGCGAAAGTCGGACGCTTAACCGACTGAGCCACCCAGGCACCCCCACATACATAATTTTTAAACTAGTATATATTTTTAATAGATGTACAAAAATTTTTTTTAAATTTTTAAACATTTATTTATTTTAATGTTTTTATTTATTTGTGAGAGAGAGTGTGTGTGCAGGGGAGAGTCAGAGAGAGGGGGAGATTAAGAATCTGAAACAGGCTCCAGGCTCTGAGCTAGCCGTCAACACAGAGTCTGACACGGGGCACAAATCCACGAACTGTGAGATGATGACTTGAGCTGAAGTGGGACACTTAACTGACTGAGCCACCCAGGTGCCTCTAGATGTACAAAACTTTTATTTTGAAATATATGCTTTTCAAGTAAAAGCTCAGAATTTTTACTAGTGAAGATGGGAACAAAAAAATGATTCCTATGAATAGCAGTGGCTATCCAATAGAACTTTCTTGCAGTCCTGGAAATACATATCTGCCCTCTCTAATATGGTAGTCACTAGCCACATGCACCCCTTGAGTACTTGGTATGTGGCTAGTATGACTGAATTTTTAATTTTATTTAATTTTAATTAAATTTAAGTAGCCTCAGGGCACCTGGGTGGCTCAGTCAGTTGAGTGTCTGACTCTTGATTTCGGCTTAGGTCATGATCTCACACTTCATGGATTCGAGCTCTGCATCAGGCTCTGCACTGTCAATGCAGAGCCTGCTTGGGATTCTCTCTCTTTGCCCCTACCCCATTCACGATCTCTCCCTCCCTCTCTCTCTCTCTCCAAATAAATAAATAAACTTTAAAAAAATTTAAATAGGTTCATCTATACAATGGAACACTACATAGCAATGAGAAAGAATGAAATCTGGCCATTTTTAGCAACATGGGTGGAACTTGAGGGTGTTATGCTGAGCAAAATAAGTCAGGCAGAGAAGGACAGATACCTATATATGTTTGCACATATAGGTGGATTACGAGGAACTAACAGAGGACCTCGGGGGAGGAGAAGGGGAAAAATAGTTGAGGAGAGGGGGGGAAGCAAACCATGAGAGACTTTTGAATGCTGAGAACAAACTGAGGGCAATAGGGGTGGAGGGCAGGGGAAAGGGGGTGATGAGCATGGGGGAGGACACTTGTTGGGACAAGCACTGGGTATTATATGGAAACCAACTTGACAATAAACCATTTAATAAGAAAAAAAAAATGTAAATAGCCTCATGGAGGTAGTGGCTCCTGTATTGGACAGTGCAGATGTAGAGCAGTCAGGGAGAGGAAGTGATATATAAATAATAGCTATTTTTTTATTGAATGCTTCCCTGGCACCAGATTCCATGCTTTGTGTATCCTGTACATTTTTTAATTTAATCTGGAAACAGCCCTTGAGGTTTAGAGAGAGGTTCTATAACTTGCTGAAAGTCCATCTGATTTAGAAGCCAGCAGAATCAGAGTTGGAACCCAGATCTAACTCTTTTTTCTTTTTTAACAACTTTACTGAGGTGTAATTGACTTAAAAACAATGTATATGTTCAAGATCTAGGACTTGGTATTTTGATATATGTATATTGTAAATGATCACAAAGTAATAAATATATCTGTTACCTCCACAAAGCTACCATTTTCTTTCGTGTGTGTGTGTGCGTGTGTGTGTGTGTGTGTGTGTGTGTGTGTGTGTTAAGAAGGCTCAATTAATAATTTAAGAGCTAACTTTTTAGCAAATTTCAAATATACAATATAATTTTTAACTATAGTCACTAGGCAATACATTAGATCTCTAGAATTAATTGACCTTGGATAACTGAAACTTTGTGCCTTTTGATCAACACTACCTCATTTCCCTTCCCCGCCCCTTGCTCCTGGTAGCCAATATTCTCTGCTTCTGTGACTCTGTTTCATATTCCACAGAGAAGTAAGATCAGACAGTGTTTGTCTTTGATTCCAATGTAATTTCACTTAGCATAATGCCCTGCAGGTTCATTCGTGTTGCCATTAGCAGAATTTCTTTCTTTCTTTTTTTTTTAAATGTTTTTTTTTTTAATTCAGAGAGAGAGAGAGACAGTATGAGTTAGGGAGGGTCAGAGAGAGAGGGAGATACAGAATCTGAAACAGGCTCCAGGCTCTGAGCTAGCTGTCAGCACAGAGCCTGACATGGGGCTCGAACCCATGAACCATGAGATTGTGACCTGAACCGAAGTCGGACGCTTAACCAACTGAACCACCCAGGTGCCCCCCCCCCTTTTTTAAGACTGAATAATATTCCCCTGAATACATACACTGCATTTTCTTTATCCATTTTTCTACCAGAGGATGTTTTCCGTATCTTGGCTGTTTGACCTGAGCCAAAGTCGGACATTAGACCGCCCGAGTCACCCAGGCATCCTCCCCATTTTTCTTTTCAAGTTTATTTATTTATTTAGAGAGAGCAAGCATGGGAGGGACAGAGAGAGGGAGAGAGAATTCCAAGAGTTGTACCTTCTTCCATCTGACCCAGCCAGGCATCCCTGATGACAGGTAAATTCGAAGTGGGACTGTCCTACCTAATTCTTGGTTCTCCAGTCATTTCCATAAAATCAATGTAATTGGTACCAAATTTGAGTTTGCTTGAATTAGCCTTTTTAAGAAATCTACAAGCACTATTGCTTTAGAAATGTTTTTAACATGTTTGTATTTATTTTTTAGTGCTCGCCAGAAACCCAGAGCTAATTATTTAGAGGACAGGAAAAATGGGTCAAAGCTGATTATTTTTGTAATTGGAGGAATTACGTACTCTGAAATGCGTTGTGCTTATGAAGTTTCTCAGGCACATAAATCCTGTGAAGTTATTATTGGTAAGACTTTTTTTTCCTGTTTTCAATTTTATTTTAAGTAAACTCTAAATGCAAGAATATATGTAAAACATTATGTTGTATTTTACATGTAGAACTAAATTGTTCAGTGCAAAAGTGTATTAATCATAGTGTGTTTTATGTGATGTCCTAGTTTTTCCTGGTTGATCTTTTTGATAATTTGATTTTTAAATATTCTGATTTTGAAGGAATAATCTTCAAGATATTATATTATTTAAATATTTTTTTAAAATATTATGTTCTCTACTTGCTCTTACTATTAAATAAGTTTTGAGACATAAGTACATTTCAATTACAGAAATATTTTGAATGTTTTTGTGGATGTGACTTTGGCAAGTCCTGTGTGGAATTTAGTTTTAAGAATTTCAATCAAAACCACTGAGATATAACCTCTCCTCGTCTATTGAATGCAACATTTGTACACCAGGTCTAAATCTAGAGCACTGCTTACTGGTCCTGTGATTGAACAGTGACTATCCTGTTCTGCCACAGGGATAGAATAACCTCCAGTTTTGCTCTTCTGCATATCAACATATAGCACAAAGGAGACAGAGCCCTAGGAGTGAGTTACTAAGTCTGCTGTTCATTGAAGAGGAAGGACTTGAAATATTGTGGTATAGACAGATTTCAGGAATGTGTCCTACAGAAATTTTGTTAAATTGCCCCAAGCTGTGGCACTTTGCAATATAATATATTGTGACAGGGCAATATAATTATTCAGAAAGAATCTATTTAAGTGCTGGCTTTTGAAAATCTTATCTTTTCTCCTACCAGGTTCTACACATATTTTAACACCCAGAAAGCTTTTGGATGATATAAAGATGCTGAATAAATCCAAGGATAAAGTCTCCTTTATTAAGGATGAATAAGGATTTTTTTTTTTGAGATTTCTATTAACATGTTCAATGAAAATAGATCAAGACAAGGTTGATACCATGTAATTTAAACACTGTAAATATTTTATGGAGTAATGATTTTTCAAACATACTTCTTAATGGACTTTATGATTACATATTTTTGGATTTGCCATGTTTGATAATTTAAATAGTGTTGCTGCTTTGTAGATGATGAGATGAAATGTTAAAATGCTTTCTAAAAGGAAATTTTTCATGTTTGGAACTGAATATATTAGAATTGTGGGTAATTTTTCACAACTACCTATGTACGTATTAAGTACTTACCAGATACTTACCTGTCTTAACTGAAGTATAGTTTTTTGGGAAAGAATTATTTTAAAAGAAAAGGTGGTAAAATTAAAAAGTTTAGGTGTGTGTGTGATAGAATGATTTTCTTTTAAGTACAGGTTTTTTCCCAATTGAAATTCATAATTTCTTTTGTCATTAATAGAAATAATTTTACACTATATCCTGTCTTCCCAGATACTTCTGAAGAACACAGTTTTATGTAAATTCAAAGTCATGTATGTTTAAATTAGAAAACCAAAAATAATTGTGAATATTCTAAGAAAATAAATACATAGTTACAAAAGTTTTCTTTTTGGGGTCAGGGGAAGAAAAGGAAGTTGGGAAGCTTTAAAGTTCTAAGTCAGAGTTACAAAAAGAAAAAGAAGGCACCATAATCTTCCCACCAAGATAGCCTGAGTTGATTTTCTATAAAAACAATGTAATATTTGTATAAGGTAGGATGATATAAGGATGTGTCTGCACTGGTGTTACTCAAAGGAAATGTCTTCATTTCAAATATCTCTTTTAACCTGGCCTCATGGTGTTGTCGCATTATGGACCATAATTTTATATATTATTCATCTTCAGAGTTTTGCTTTTACGTATAATGCTGCATTATGTGGGTTCATAACCTTTGCAGACACACTTTTTGTATAATATAAATTTCTAGCAATGGCATAGCTGGTCAAAATATTTGGGCATTTAAAATACAGTTGACCTTGAACGACACACGTTTACAGGCGCTGACCCACCCTCCCCAACCAAACGATTGAAAATCTTCATGTAACTATTTACTCCTCAAAAACTTAATTACTAATAGCATACTGTTGACCAGAAGCCTTACCAATAACGTAAATAGTCAATTAACACACATTTTGTGTTATATGTATTATATGCTGTATTCTTACAGTAAAGAGAGAAGAAATGTTAAGAAAATCATGAGAAACAGGGAGCCTGGGTGGCTCAATTGGTTAAGTGTCCGACTCTTGATTTCATCTTAGGGTTTAAGCTGTGCATTGGGCTCTGTGCTGACGGCACACAGAACCTGGTTGGCGTCTTTCCCTCTTTCTCTGCCCCTCCCCTGCTTCTGCATTCTTTCCATCTCTGGATGGATGGATGGATGGATGGGTGGATGGATGAAAATCATGAGAAAATAATTTACAATACTGTCCTGTACTTATCTTTAAAAAAAATCTATGTTGTTCAAGGGTCAACCGTGCTGATAGGTATAACCATTGTTATTATGTAGTAAATCCATCACTTTTCCTTTATGGCTTTTGTATTATATGTTGTACTTAGAAATACTTTTTACGCCCAATATTATAAAGTCACTCACTGTTTCTTTTAGAATATTTTGATGAGTTCATTTTATTTTTACAGATAATTCATCCATCTGGAATTGACTTTAGTGTGAGAATACATGCTAGGTACAGTCTCTTAGCACTTGGCATTATGTCCTATGCCTCCCCATCTCATACCAAAGGGGATGAGAGGCCAAAAATGAAGTTTTGCAGACTCTAAGGTAAGTAGGGTTTGTTCTGAACAGGTTAGGTTCTACCAGTGATTTGCATTAGGTCAGGATTTGGAAGGTAGAGACCATCTACCTTGGCTGTGCTAGTGGATAAGCAAACTCCTGCCATCTGAAGTTTGTAGCAACCAGACTCCATGTTTTAGTGTCTGTTAGCTGCAGCATGGGCATGAGACAGTGCTGGTGGCAGTAGCAGCACTGAATTTGTATTCTCTGCATCACAGAAGGTGATTAATAACCTTGAGTCTAAAGCATGTTGGCTGGGGCATCTGGTGGCTTAGTCGGTTAAGTGTCTGACTCTTGATTTCAACACAGGTTATGATCTCACAGTTCGTGACATTGGGCTTTGTGCTGACAGCGCAGAGCCTGCTTAAGATTCTGTAACTCTCTCTCAAAAAAAAATGAACGTTCTTTTTAAAAAAAATTAGTAAAAGCATGTTAGCCCCTAGTTTCTGCCCCTGCAACTTTTTCTCTAGATTTTTAAGACCTATATTCGATCCCATTCTTTAAAATACCTAGCAGAGTTTCTGTTCCTACAATGAACCCTGACTGATACATTATTTAATGGGAATCCAGCTCTCTTCTAAAACACCCAGATATTGTACAGATTTTACTGGGTAATGCCTCTTTCCCCAACTAATCTGAAATACTACCTTTATCATAGACTAAATATGCATATTGGTCCATATCTGAATTCTGTTTTATTGACCTGTAGTTTGTGTTTTTCCCTATTTTAATTCATGCTGTTTTTTGATGTGTGGTAGATATAATCTCTACTCCACCTAAGTGACTGCTACTTTTCAGAAGTTTTCTGGCTATTACATTTTTCTAAATGAACTTTAGTATCATTTTATTAATACCACAAGTTATTTTAGTATGTTTATTAGGTTTGCATTAAATTTGTAGGTTAATTTAGGAAAAATTGATAGCTCTATAATATTAAAATTTTTAATTTAGATATATATATCTTTTTATTTACCTAAATCTTTATAACCTTCAGAACCTTTTTTTTATTCATATAGGAACTGCATATTTCCATAATATCTTTATTTTGTGATTCCATGTGAACTGTATCTTTTATGTTATTTTCAAGCTTTTTTTATATAGGAAAGTTGTTTTGATATATTAATTTCATAACTTGCTGTTTTGCTAAATAACAATAATAATACTTTCATAACTTGCTGTTTTGCTAAATAACAATAATAATACGCAAGTGCTTACTTAGAGCTTTATATATGCCAAGCCCTGTTTTGAAGTGCTTATATTACCTCATTTAATCTTCCGATTTATTCCTGTGAAGATAGGTACTATTATTATCATCTCCATTTTGAAGCTGAGGAAACTAGGGCACATAGAGATTATGTAATTCAACCTGGATGTGTATCTGAAGAGGAAAGTCTTGACATTAATAAACAGTTCTCTTTGAATATCAAGCATGAGAACAGTATTTTGCTAGTGAAAGGGTTAGTTTTGGGTATCTGCATTTTATTTGCGGTCCTTGTATGCCTTGGTTACTAGCAGTCCAGGGTTAGTACTTGTGTGGAACAGAGATCTACACTAATCCAATGCCCTGTGACAAATGGAACCAAAAGTGTGATGAGTGGAAACACTGGTCCATTCATTCAGTCACTTCATACTCAGTGATGACTTTGTCCTATCAGTGATGTGAGATCCTTGCAGGCCTCCATTTTACACATATTTTAGGCTTAGAATTGGAGAGATCCTTTGTTTCCTAAATCTCTTACTGAATTTGAAAATGTAAGTGTTCATCTCACATAAATTCCTAGTACAAGCTAATTCCACCTTCAGATTAGCAATTACAAATTCCGATACCAAGACCCTGAAGAAGACATTTCACCATTAACTAATTGAAACCATTTATTCACTGTCTCTGAAGCCCACATTTGCTTCCTGTTGATAAGTGCTTGGCTTATAAAATCCAGCAGATTCAGACTGTTCAGTCATATTCACAAAAAGATAAGAATATCATTCACAAAGACAAAAATTCTTGGATTTCAGCCCAAAAGCCTGGCACCTTATTTTTGTAAGATGTGATGGCTCTATAACTCACTTCTGCTATAGGTAATTGTGACTTTCTGTGAATTCTGTCAGGTCACAGGCAGATTTCTTTTAAAACCAAAGGAGCAAAAGAGTCTTCATCCCACAGTAAAATTTCTGCTACCAAAACAATATTTTGGGTATTAAATGTATTCATATTTAGTATGAATTAGGTCTGTTTTTAATCATTAAGATTCATTCATATCAGTAAGATTGCAGTAGAAAGGAGTGATAAAAAGATGTTTTCATTTGTATAATAAAGTAGATGGCTGAATTTTTTTTTTAGGATTTTACTTTTGAGTAATCTCTACACCCATCCTGGGGCTCTCAAAATCCTGAGATCAGGAATTGTGTGCTCTCCAGACTAAGCCAGCCAGGCACCCCCTAGCACTTAATTTTTTTTATTTTAGAGAATACAAGCTGGGCAGAGAGGCAGAGGGAAGAGAGAGAATCCCAAGCAGGCTTCATACTCAGCACGCACCCCAACGCTGGTCTTGATCCCATGACCTGGGATTGCGACCTGAGCCAAAATCAGGAGTCAGACACTCAACCAACTGAGCCACCCAGGCACCCCTAGAATTTTTTATTAAAGAGATAAAAGCATTCCCCCTCACCCTGCTGTCTTGCCCCTGGCAACCTGAAGCAGCCAGAACACAGCTACACATTGGAAGTAAACAGAGAGGCCTGTGAACAGTGGAAGCTGCCAGATGTGTCTTTACCACACTGCTGCCCTCAGCAATGGTGAGCCCCTTGACTCAGCATTAGAAATAAAGTTAGTTAACGAGCTTGTTTTTCTGGTCTGTTACAGCCTCAGAATTAAAAGAGATCTGTCAGAATTTACACAAAGAAGGGAGGAGACAGCCAAGGCTACATAATCAGTAAATACAAAATTACCTTTATAAGCCAGAGCTTAGCACTTCCAGGACTTCTTAAGGGACATTGCCCTATTTCTATTTCTTGGAATAAGCATGTCGCAGTGATTGTTCATAATGATCTTCAGTCATTAAGGAAATATAAAAATAACATTTAGAATATAGCTTAATAAAGTAGAGATGGGCCATATTTTTAAGGAAATGATTACAGTAGTTAATTTTCTATAAAGGTTAATTGAGGGCTTAGGAATATTCACTTACTGTGGTCCTTTCTAACCTGGGTTCCATGGATTTGCTTCAGGTGTCTGAACTTTTAAAAACTGTGCAAAATTGTGTGTTCTTACATCCCTTTTCCCTGCAAGAGTGGAGTAAGGGAGACTCCATACCTTTCATCAGATTCTCAAAGAGGGTTGAACCCAAAAAAGAACTAATGAATCATATAAGAACCCTGCAGGCCAGAGAAGTGTAATTTTAAACTTGAGGACAGGATGGTGGTGCTTGGCACATAAAACAGGTTATCAAGTTGTGATTAAACTTAGGTAAATGATGAATCTAAAAGCCTCTTAAAAGAGTATATACGCAGTTTATAAACTCCCTTTTTTCTCTTAGAATCCTACTAACAATGTTCACTATCTTCCTTATAGTGCCACAGCTTAAAGTACCTTTAGCCACAAAATCAGAGGTATCTTCAGGCCGGCCTCTGCTTTATCTCTTCTAAGGCACACGTAACCAGTTTCCAAGCCCTAAAGTTAAAAATAGCCTGTTCTCCAGCCAGCCCCAGACAAATAGCAGCTGCCTTGGTCACCACGAAGATCTTCAAAGTAGGAATGGATTTAACTCTACCACTAAGTAAAGCTCTGGGAGTTAGGAAAGCATTTGTTGACTGTTTTGAGTGAATACAGGCCTCAGGAAAGAGGGAAAGAGTCAATGATGTGCTGCTCTGTCATTAAAGAGGTTCTAAATCAGCCTTAAAGAAGCAAATCAGAATCTTGTTCTGGCATTAATCCCTGGTACATAGTTTTAATAAATTGTCTTAACTTTTGTCCTAAATTCATTAATCTAGGACTAAACGTGTTTGCCTGTTTCTTACTTTAAGAGATTAAGTTAGAATACATATTTTAAGAATTTCATATTATACAGAAAGTAAATGAAAAGGAAAGATTCTTCCTTCTCTCGATGACTCCTAGCTCCATTTCCTAGAAGTCCACTGGATATTTTTGTGTATGTTTGCAGAAAATATGTATGCCCTTTGAAAACCATACACAAACAAAGTGACACTACATGTATTATTAGTCATCTTGCTTTTTTCACTTCCCCCCTCCCCGCCACCTCTCCCATGGCTACATTTTTTTCTGTGGCTGCCGAGTACTGACTGATTGCATTACTGTTGTTTATTAATTCTCATCTAGGGTGTTTAGATTCATCCCACCTGGGGACTCTTCCCATCAGTGCTCCAGTGGCCATCCCTGTGTACTAATACCATGGCCTATTGTGGGGAGCTACCTATAAAGTCATTGCTAATAATGGAATTGCTGCTCAGAATTTAAGTGCTCTGACATTTGTAGAATTTTGTACCAAGTTGCCTTCTTCCCACCAGATTGCACCAATTTATACTTCCACCCTCAGTGTAGGAGAGCCCTGTCATCCCCAGCCTTGCTCACACTGGGTCTTCTAAACTAAAAGGCAAAAGTATAGTCTACTGTTTCATTCTGTCCTCTTTTTTAAATGTTGTTCTTGGTTTTTTTCTTTTTTTAGTAATCTCTGTACCCAACATGAGGCTCGGACTCATGACCCTGAGATCAAGAGTTGCATACTCTTTTGATTAAGTCATCCAGCTACCCCTAGTTTATTATTTTAATTTCTTTCATTATGAGTTAGGAATAACAGATTTATTTGAAAGTAATACTTGTTGATTTCAATTTTAAGAATCAAGGTCCATTGGTTTGTTTTTTTTTTCCTTTTAAGCATGTGGGGCCCCACATTTCCTATGGTTTTGGTATTTTCTCTAGAAAGTCCTCTTCCAAACTCGTGTAATAAGATACTTTTTGAGGGAAGATCAAGTTTCCTTTGCATTTTTCTTTCTTTCTTTCTTTTTTTTTTTAAAGTCTGGTTGTCTTGGGTCAAACTAGTATTTCAGTTGATTCCTCCATCTCTGTACTTTGGCAAGATCTTCTGCAACAGTTGTTATCATTCGATCAGTAGTTTCTTTCAAAATGGTTGCTGTCCTTAGGGCATGATCCAAAGATGAATTTAAAATCTACAGAGGAAAAGTTCACATATTTAAAGTTACTGTTTCTGTTAATTGGGTTATCTCATTATTAAACATTGCAAGGTGGAATTTTTGGAGCATTCTTTTCCCACCCAGTCTATTCCTGTTTTTGACTGTTGGTTTCCTAGGAAACCAGTCTGAGATGGAATATATTTTTTAGAGAAAGGGACAGAAAAAAGACCCAACACATGACTGATGAGCGTGAATCAGAGGGTGAGGTCAGCAACCTGACGGGGCTGTTGCTCTGCCACAGAGGAAGAGACCTGTGAGAAAGAAGGAAAGCTATTGGGGCTCGTCAAAAGAGGGTTTAGGGGCCATAACCCCTGAGAGGGCACCCAGAGGCATTAGTGCTTGCATTCCAAAGCATTTGAAGGTGGCTTGGGATTTGATTTGAAAATAGGGAAGTGCTGGCAGCTCTAACCCCAGTGTCACTGGAACAGACTTGTGAGCGGCTGGAAACACTCCACTACTTCACTCCAGGTCCAGGGAGATCCTGTAGTGGAGGCACCACCCACAAAACACTTTCTCCAGGAAATTTCCCTTGGAACCAATTTAGGAATAATACAAACCATGTGGCTGCTTAGGCTGTGTCTATGTTAGTGCTGAGCACAAACTATTTCAATTAGAGCATTTTCTGGTGCCACCATACTGGAATGATTTAAAAGCCATCAGTTTTGTGACCAAGACCATACTTACAAGCTGCAAGCATTTTAGAATGGTTTTTTTCTAAGTCCTCACCTCAGATTCCATTTCCATACTGTCAAAGTTGCTTAAGGATTTGATTCCAGAAATCCTGGAGGGGTGGAAATGGGGTGTGGGTGTAGCAAGGTCTGAACTGTAGGTCATGAAAATCTTACGATTTTTTCTGGAAGGCAAAAGCACATTGATATTTGTATGAAGCTCCCCTCACTTCCCTAGCTCTGTAGTTCAGTAATGGCTCTATGTGTAGCCCTCATAGTCTCATGTGGCTGACCACAGATGAGCTTTAGAAAAAGGCGGTTGCATGACCGTGATCTGGGAGGTGTTTTTCCCCCAGAATCTGTCTCCTCTTCTGTTGTCACAGAAAGAGGCAACACTCCAATTTATGCAGTTTTTGTTCTTTGGGGGCCAGCCTTCTACCCTGCATATATATAAAACAAATGCACACAAATTTGCCAATTGTAGGCACTTTGAGTTCATTCTAGCACCAGTGAGTTTAAACAGCAATGAGGCAGCAGCAATAGAAAAATAAAAGCTGGGGTGTCAGGGTGGCTCAGTCAGTTAGGTGTCCAACACTTGATTTCAGCTTAGGTCATGATCTCATGGTTTGTAAGATCAAGCCCCACATTGGGCTCTGCACTGACAGTGCGGAGCCTGCTTGGGATTCTCATTCTCTCCCTTTCTTTGCCCCTCCCCCACTTGGATGCACTCTCTCTCAAAATAAATAAGTAAACAAAAGAAAAGAGGCATCTCTTTAAATAGGCATGCCTGGACTACTACACTGTAAGTATGACTCTCTCTGATAATGGTCTGGGTAAATAAGGAGAGCCAGGTCACTATGTACAGTTGTTCTGGTTGTGCACTGCACAACTCTAGGAAGTTTCATTCACACAGTCTGTATGAAGGGCACTGCCTGGAGTTATGCTTTGCACAACCATAAATAGTGGTCTTAGGGGATGCCACAGTTCCTTGCCTGTTGACAGGTGGGCCATGGAGCCATCTTCACATCTCCCTGGCTTGAGATTCCTTCTGTTAAGCATTACTTCTTTGGTACATACAGCACTTGTAAGCAGTCATCTCCAGGAAGTCTGATTTCAAATGTGACTCTAAGCTTCCCTTCATCTATCTCCCCTACCACATAGGAGTTGGTTCTGCAGGTTAATTTAACACTTTGGATCTATTATCCAGTTGAGAACATCAAAGAGGATTAGCATCAGTGGCCCCTAGCTAATAATAAAAAACTCCAGGCATGGCAGGGCAGTATGGAGTCCTGTCCATCTTCACATCCAGTCAGTCACCATGATCAACAACAATAGCCATCACTTGCTGAGTGCCATGTACCTTTCTGAGTGCTTTATATGTATTGACCCAATCCTCAGTGAGTTTGGCAGTATTATTATTCCCATTTGGGGAATATTGAGGAAGCACAGTGGGGAAAGGGAGGCACAGAAAGGTTAAGCAATCAGCCCAAGGACACAGAACCAAGATGCAAACCCAAGACCTCCCCAGAGGCCACATTCTTAAACACTGCACTGCATATGATAGTAGCTAGTGAGTTCAGACTGAGTTAATGCAGAGCCTGAACTATTAACCACTCTGCTACACTATTGATTTTGCCTCTTAAATAGCTCTTGAATACTAGACCTCTCCTTTACTTTCATCCTTGGCCAAGCTACCATCATCCCACTTGGATTATTGCACCAGCCTCTTACTTGGCCTCTGTGCTCCAATCCTTGACTCCTTTAATCCATTCTCACTTTTTCTTTAGAGTGATCTTTTTAAAACACTGGGAAACTTTTTTTTGTTTTTTAGTTTATTTTGAGAGAGAGAGAGAGAGAGGGAGAGAGAGAAACCCGAGCAGGCTCTGCTCTGTCAGCGAAGAGCCTGACTGGGCTCAATCTCATGAACCTTGAGATCCTGACCTGAGCCAAAATCAAGAGTCAGATACTTAACCAACTGAGCCACCCAGGTGCCGCAACACTAGGAACTCTAAAAACACCCTGGTTAAAAAAACTTCATTGGCTTATTATACCCATGAGTCTGAACTCCTTCCTGTAGCTGACAAGGCCGTGCATGGTCTAACCCTACCCATCCCTTCAGCTTCCAGTCGCCAGTCCCATCTTGCCCCACAGCCCCACTCGCACTACTCTGTTCCTGAACTTGCCAAGGGGCCTTTCCACTCCAGGAAGCCCTAGTATATTGGAATGCCCTTCACTCTTACCCTCCATATCCCCTTGCTAGTTGATTCACACTTATCTTTTGGTATTCAGCTTTCCTGAACCCCCAAGTTAGGTAATAACACTCTGCATCCCCCCTTTTTGGCACTTTCAAAGACTGGCTCTTCTACAAAAAAAAAAAAAAGTAATTTATATGAGGGCAGAGACAGTAGTTTAATTTTTCATTGTGTCCTCAGGACTTAGCACAAGACCCTGCTAATGACACTCAAAATATTTGTTGGATGAATAAATGAAGTATTAGCCATACTTTGGTTTGAATCTTGGCTCTACTATTTATGATCTCGGTGATCTTGAGCTGGTAATTTAATGTACTAAGCACATTGTATGTACCCAACTAAGTCATTTTTGTAATCACCAATAAAATAATACTTACTTTCCTGGTATGGGCTCATGTTCATCTTGAGAGGATTTTGGATTCGATGTCTGGGAACAGATCCATTCTGGTTTTGAAGAAGCTGAAAAATGTTAGCTATGATTAAATTCAGAGCATCAAAAATGATCCCCAAATGGTGGTATATGGATATCATTTCCCGAACTTTTCTGTATGAATGAAATAGTTCATGAAATCTTAAAGTAAGAAAACTAGGGAACACAGAAAACAAAGAACTTTCTTTCTGAATTCAGGAAAAGAAATTCAACTTACTTATTTTAAGAAATTCAGCAATCCCTATCAAAATAACACAAGCATTCTTTACAGAGCTAGAAAAAACAATCCTAAAATTTGTACAGAACCAGAAAAGACCCTGAAGAGCCAAAGCAATCTTAAAAAAGAAAACTAAAGCTGGAGGCATCACACTCCTGACCTTCAAGACATATTACAAAGCTGTAATCATCAAGACAGTATGTACTGACACAAAAACAGACACTCAGATCAATGGAACAGGATAGAGAACCCAGAAACGGCTCCACAAATGTATGGACAACTCATCTTTGACAGAGCAGAAAAGACTATCCAATGAAATAAAGACACTCTACTCAGCAAACGGTGCTGGGAAAATTGGACAGCGACATGCAGAAAAATGAACCTGGACCATTTTCTTACACCATACACAAAAATAAATTCAAATGGATGAAAGACCTAAACATAGACAGGAAGCCATCAAAATCCTCGAAGAGAAAGCGAGCAAGAACCTCTTTTACCCTGGCTTCAGCAACTTCTTACTCAACACGTCTTTGAAGAAAGGGAAACAAAAGCAAAACTAAACTTTTGGGACCTCATCAAGATAAAAATTTCTGACAGCAAAGGAAACACTCAGCAAAACTAAAAGGCAACCGACAGAGTAGGAGAAGATATTTGCAAATTACGTATCAGATAAGGAGGTAGTATCCAAAATCTATAAAGAACTTATCAAACTTACAACATCCAAAAAACAAATAATCCACTGAAGAAATGGGCAAAAGACATCAATAGACACTTCCCCAAAAAAGACACCCAAATGGCCAACTGACACATGAAAAAATGCTCACATCACTCATCATTAGGGAAATACAAATCAAAACCGCAATAAAATACCACCTCACACCTGTCAGAATGGCTAACATTAATGGCTTTGGCAACAATAGATTTTGGCAAGGATGCAAAGAAAGGATCTCTTTTGCACTGCTGGTGGGAATGCAAACTGGTTCCTCAGTATGGAGTTTCCTCAAAAAGTTAACAATAGGGCTACCCTACAACCCAGCAATTGCACTACTAGGTATCTATCCAAGGGATACAGGAGTGCTGTTTCGAAAGGGCACATACACCCCAATGTTTATAGCAGTGCTATTGACAATTGCCAAAATATGGAAAGAGCCCAAATGTACATTGTCAGGTGAATGGATAAAGAAGATGTGGTATATATATACAATGGAGTATTACTCGGCAATCAAAAAGAATGAAATCTTGCCATTTGCAACTACGTGGATGGGGCTAGAGTGTATTATGCTAAGTGAAATTAGAGAAAGACAAATATCATATGACTTTACTCATGAGGAATTTAAGATACTAAACAGATGTACATACAGGAAGGGAAGCAAAAATAATATAAAAGGGGGGAGGGGGACAAAACATAAGAGACTTAAATATAGAGAACAAACGGGTACAGGAGGGGTGCTGGGAGGAGGGATGGGCTAAATGGGTAAGGGGCAGTAAGGAATCTACTGAAACCATTGTTACACTAGATGCTAATTAACTTGGATGTAAATTAAACAATAAATAAATTTTAAAAAATAGATAAACTGGGGGCGCCTGGGTGGCTTAGTCGGTTAAGCATCCGACTTTCGCTTAGGTCATGATCTCGCGGTTCGTGGGTTCGGGCCCCACGTCGGGCTCTGTGCTGACTGCCAGCTCAGAGCCTGGAGCCTTTTCAGAGTCTGTATCTCCCTCTCTCTCTGACCCTCCCCTGCTCATGCTGTCTCTCTCTCTCCTAGAAATAAATAAAACATTTTTTAAAAAATTAAAAAATAAAGTCACGCTTTTAAAAAAAAATAGATAAACTGAATTCCTTCTGCACTGAAAAATAAATTAAATAAATAAATAAAACTCAGAATTCTTACCTGGGGAGAGCAAAATGGTTATTGGGGGTAGTCTCTGCACCCCTTGATCATCTCTAACATTCTGTGATTGTGTTGAATGTATTCATTTATTTGGGGGAAAAATGGCATCTTAGAATAAAGAGTCTTTAAGTTCTAAAAAAGAAAAAAGGAAATTCAATTTTTTTAAGTAGGACCCACACCCAGCGTGGTGCCCAATGTGGACCTGAAGCTCACAACCCTGAGAATCAAGATTCAGATGCTTAATTGACTGAGCTACCCAGATGCCCCTTTAAAAGGAGCTTTTTCAGTAGACAAGAGACAAGGAGTCTGGATTTAGGTTCCGTGGGTGCTAACTGTGTGACACCTGGGCATGCTGTCCCACTTCTGTGGGCTCAGCTACTTCATCTGACAAGTGGAGGGATGATTCCTTCCAAGAGCATGGACCAAATGGATTTCTGGAAGTCTTAAAATCCAGGAGCAAGGATTCTGGGAGTCGGAAACTAGATGATGGTACAAAGACAATTCCAGAAAATAGAGACTAAACAGAGAAGAAGACAAATGTAGGAAAGTCAGCATGAAGACAAGAATAAAGCCAGGAAAAGGAAGGGAGAATAGTCAATAGCCAATGGCTAAGAAATCTGCCTTTCTTGTTGCTGGTTCTCCTTCCAGGTTTCCTGTCTTATTCATCAGTCTCTTGTAGCCAGGCTTTACTTCCTCTCAGGAGGGTGCCATTTGACAAGGGATCTGGATGATACTGTCCTTAAGACATGGAAGGTAGAAGCCAGAAAGTCCAAATTAATCATGCTGGCCCCCCAAACATAAGTCATGATGAGCACTAACGAGTTCAGTCTGAATCCTTTGCTAGTCTCCAAACATAATTTTGGATTTTATTTGAAACAAGGAAATTCAGAGATGGGTAGGACCATAGAGTCATCAGTTACGATTCTAGTCCAGTCTACAGATGTGCAACATCTTGACAAAGTACATGGTCTCTGGATGGGATCTGTAGAAACATCTCTACAGATGGGGCTAATGTCCTCCTACAAAAGCCCACTCCATTCCGGTTTCTGGGAGGTTCTTTTCAATGTTGAGAGAATATGCCTCCCTATGACTCTAGCCTCTTGGCCACTATACATTTACTAATGAAGTTCAAGGTCACACTTCCGATGACATAGCTGATTCCCTCATGCCCTCATATATTGGAATAACAAGTCCCATGGGGTATAGACCCAAAGGCCAAGGAGGTGGTAAAGAAACCTGCCCTGTTGCTCCCGCAGAGTTTTAGTGGCTGTCATCTTGAGAGAATACATCCAATTGGAGAAGTTAGCAGCTGGGGAGTGGGGGTGGCAGTGTAGGGGACGACCAGCTGAGTTCAGTCAGGTAAATGGCATTTTTTCATCTTAGAAACTGGCAATTGTGAAAGATAACAAACATCCTCCCTGACATTCTGTCCCCAGATCTCTGGAGAGAAAGAGCTCTGGAGGTATCAACTTTCCCACAAGAGAGGATGTCAAAGAAGATATGGCCATCATTTAGAAGCAAAACAAGGAGTATGTCCTTCCCTCCTTTATGTGCCCTTAGCACACTCTGACTTTGTTCATCCTAGCACCACATTTTGCCTTGAACTTTCCTTATTTGGGTATGAATTCTTTTTAAGACATTGTGAAATCCTTGGGAGGCAAGAGCCATGCCTTATTCATCTTTATAAATAAATGTGGGAGTTTAGTTTTTTTAAAGATAGCCAAAATTTACATTTAAATTAGTAATATGATGTTTAAGGAGTATAAAAATAGTCTATTTACATGCTGACTTTCAGTAGGGATATATTTAAAGCTTTGACCACTCCTGAACAATAGGAATAACAGTGGCAATTATTTAATTGGTCATCTGTTTAGCAAATATTTACAATTTGTTACCAACTTACACTGAGTTAGCCCTTCACAACTTTCAGAGTCTTTTATTGCTAGGATTTCATATCTCCCAGCCCTGGCCCACCCTTTTGCCATCCAGGATGTGGGAGTGTCAGATGAGTACAGGAGGTCCAGACAGCAGACCAGAGAGGGCAGGGGCTCCCCAAGCGGAAGCAGTGGCTGGTGTGATGTGGGTCCTCCAGGCCTGGGAGACCAGATTGTTTACAAAGATGAGATCATGCAGCAGATGTACTTACAAGATGAAGAATTTTTATTTTCATTTAAAAAGCAGAGCTGGACAAAGTCGCTTCTTTCACTATGATTTAAGGAATTCTCTCCTGGGGTGTTGTATCTATAATAAAACTCTAAAAAGAAAAGAGAAATACAACTCACTGCCTGGGAACAACAGCTGTCCCCACTCATACCTTCCTTCTAGGGCTCCTGAGTCTCACTCACCTTCAAGTGTTTTTTTGTCACAGGCTCTTCCGGAATTATGACTCTTAGTGCCACAGTTCTGACCTTTATCACTCGACAGTCCAGTCTCAGGAGCAGAAGAGCAGCTGTTGCCTGTATCAGAACCTGAAAAGTTCCAAGTTACACAAAGCACAGGTGAGTTTTTTCATTATAGTCACAGAATGTGTGAAAAGTAGAGCTCTAACCTTGAGAGGTACGCGTTAGGCGCCAAAGTGTTCAGCTTCCCCAGCTGTTTTACCAAGGGAAGTTGCCAGCCTCAGGATGGCATTTGGAATCCCCTTATGACAACTAAGAGATGTTTTCAGAAGTAACAGATCTGATAGGAAAGTCTCAAGGTTTTCCTTGCATATGTATGTACTTTGTGAAGGTCTGCTGAATCGATGGGTCTGTGAAAATTTGGCCTCCTGAATTAACTACAAATGGAAGATGGTATTTTCCCAGATTTGCCCTGATACACCCGCATTCTCTTCTCAGACTCTGTGTGGCCAAGAACTTGTGTTTTGTCACCAGACAATTGAAAAGATGGTTTTACTCTACTGTCAAATTCATGATCTGATATGGGAAACTGCATTATAGCTTTGCCTTCATCTTTGCCAAAGAGGGGTTAGTAATACAGAGTGTGCATGTCCGGTACCTGTCTAGAACCTGGCAGGCTGTGGGAAGTGGAGCCTTCCAGATAATCCAGAACGTGAGATCCTGGGCCAGAGCAGTGAGCACAACAGGCTTGGATGTTCAAGCAACTTCTCAGCTCCAGGAGAGATGAAGCCAGGTGACAAAGCAACTGCCAGGGCTACCTGCCTTGCTTCTCTCGTGATTACACTCCTTTGTAACATAATCTTTCAAAGAGTAAGTCACAAATGGAATGAGTTCGAGGGATGCTTTTCCCCCCAAATCTCAGTCAATCAATAGTCATTGAATTCCCTCTCAATCCAGAACACAAGGAAATTAAAATAGCATGAGGTTCAGATAGACCTAAGGTTGAAGTCTGGGTCTACAGCTAATTAGCTGTGATGGTTAAAAATATGTCCACAAATTCTTTTGTATGTTCTTCAAAAGGTATAGCGTAATTCCTCCCTCCTTGAGTGTGAGCTGGATTTAGTGACTTGCTTCTCACGGATAAAGTGGTAGTGATGGTGTATAACTTTCAAAACTAGGTCATAAAAGACCTAGATCATTTGGCTGCCATGTCATAATGACATGCAAGCAACCTATTGGAGAGGCCCATACGGTGAGGAACTAGGACCTCCTGCCAATGGCCATGTAAGAGAACCATCTTAGAAGCAGATTCTCCAGTCCAGTCAAGCCTTCACATGATGGCAGTATTGGCCAACATCTTGACCACAGTCTCATGAGAAAACCTGAGCCTGAGTCACCCGGCTAAGCTGCTCCCAAATTCCTGACCCATAGGAATTATGAGATAGAAAATGTCTGTTGTTTTGAACCATTAAGTTTTAGGAGACTCCATCACACAGCAGCAGATAATGCAACTGCTCTTTGACTGGCAAGTCACTAAATTTCTCTGAGCCTCCATTTTCTTATCTGTAAAATAAAAATAATAATTCCTACTCACAGGGCTATAAAGATAGTTAAATGTTATACACTATGTCAGCAGTTCTCAAATTTTTTTTTAATTTTTTTTAATTTTTTATTTTTAAAAAAAAATTTTTTTTAATGTTTTTATTTTATTTCTAGGAGAGAGAGAGAGACAGCGTGAGCAGGGGAGAGTCAGAGAGAGAGGGAGTCACAGACTGAAACAGGCTCCAGGCTCCGAGCCTGCAGTCAGCACAGAGCCCGACGGGGGGCTCGAACCAGAACCGCGAGATCGTGACCTAAGTGAAAGTCAGACGCTTAACCAACTAAGCCACCCAGGCGCCCCTCAATTTTTTTTTTTAAAACCACTTTACACTCTTAAAATTGAGGACCTTAAAGAGCTTCTGCTTATTATAGTTTTTATCTACCATATATCGTAAGATGTGCCCTTTTTTTATACCTGTGGTGAAAAATCTCCTCCTGTATTGGAGAATAGCTATTATACAACATTCAGCCAGCTGAAGATGGGCTGGTGCAGAGGTACCTATTTATAAATTTTAAGTCAATTTTGCTTGTGCAGAATCACTCAGATTTTCACAAGACTGAATGCACAGTCCTAAGGCTTTAAACATTTTTTCCTTTACTTATTTCTTTTATTATTATTTTTTAAGTAGGCTCCATGCTGGGTATGGAGCTCAATGCAGGGTTTGAACTCATGACCCTTAGATGAAGACCTGAACTCAGATTAAGAGTCAGATGCTTAACTGCCTGAACTACCAGATGCCCCAAGGCTTTTTTTTTTAAAATAGAATTTATTATGTCATTTAAAACCAACAGTAATTCATTTCATGCTCACAAAATAACAGGTTTTTAATGCAAAGTGGCTATTTTTTTTTTAAATTAAGAGTATTAGAAGAGTGGCAGTATTTTATGTTTTGGCAAGTATCTTGAATATCTGGCTTAAAAGAAGGCAGGTGGATTGCATAGCTGCACCTCCATTCAATCTCCTGCAGTATTGGCCTTACACAGATATGTAGCTGGGAAAGAGAGGACCTCACGGTCCCCTGAAAGGGTGTCAGGGGACCCAGGGGCCTTCTGATCACACAAGCTCTGTTACAGCATCTGATATAGTAGGTATTCAGTTGATGAAATATTACTATTACCACTAGAAAATGAATCATCTGGGCACCCGGGTGGCTCAGTCAGTGAAGTGGCCAACTTTGGCTCAGGTCATGATCTTACGATTTGTGATTTCAAGCCTGGTGTCGATCTCTGTGCTGATGCCTCAGAACCTGGAGCCTGCTTCAAATTCTGTGTCTCTCTCTCTCTGCCCCTCCCCAACTCATGCTCTGTCTCTGTCTCTGTCTCTCTCTCTCAAAAATAAACATTTCCAAAAAATTTTAAAAACTGGGGGCACCTGGGTGGCTCAGTCAGTTAAGTGTCAGACTTCGGCTCAGGTCATGATATCGTGGTTTGTGGATTCCCACCCCTCAGCGGGCTCTGTGCTGACAGCTCAGAGCCTGGAACCTGCTTTGGATTCTGTGTCTCCCTTTCTCTCTGCCCTCCCCCCGCTTACTCTCTGTCTCTCAAAAATAAATAAACATTTAGAAAAGAAAAAAAAATGAATCATCTGCAGAGAAGTAGAACTCCATGTGACATAGTGATAAATACGAAGTTGAAGGAAAGACTCTTGACTAACAGCGTATATGAACGTAAACAAGCCTTGTTAGGTCTCTGGACCTAGTTTCTCACTTAGAAAACAGGGTAGATGAGGCTCTGGTGATTTTCATGCTCAGGAGCTGCCTGAACAGGCAGGCCTTGGCCTCACCTCTTCCTCATGCAGGCGGCTCTGCCGGGGATGTTTTTCTGCTTCAACTACCTTTGGAGGAAGGCTCCTATGACTAAAAATCATTGAATTCCACGCCCTGGTGCTCTCTGGGTCTCCTTCCAGCTCTCATTTTCTTTGCTTCTTAAAAATGTTTATGGACAAGTCGGCAGCAACTCTCCCACGTCCAGTAAGCTCACCAGGTGCACGTTATGGGTCATGTGGCTAGGATGACACACAGAACTGAGGCCACCGCTTGACTGAGTGCACGGAGTCCTGTGGCTCCTGCACAAACAGAGGTGGCACTTTCACCCTCTCTGACCACATTTGATCTCTTTGAGTCTATTTGATTATTAATACTTGCAATATTATAACTTTATATTATTATAATAAAAAAAAACTTTGTATTATTATAAAGTTTGCAAAAAAACACAATATGCAACACCCTAGTCCGGGTAATTCTGTTTGGTGTGGAGATGGTCTGCCTGCCATGAGCAGACCCATGGAGAGGGACCTTGAAGACGGAGCACCCACAGCACCAGGCCCCTCAACTTACCGAGTACTGAATCTGTGTGCAGTGTCTTTTTTTGAATGAAAGTGGGACACCTTCCACAGCTGGGCCATCTGTGCCCTTTTTTCTCTATGTTTTCCTTCCTAAAAAAAGGTGCATAAGATTCAATAAACATTTAACGTACTTCTAATAGAGGCCATGAGAGTATTGGTAAAACTGAAATATTAAATTTCTTATATCAGAGCCTGGGATGATACAGGATTGACATGTTGTCCTCAACAGAGATTCCTTCTGCCTGTCTTTCTGAGAGCTTCTCTATGAGAAACTGGACCCAGCACAACTTGGCCTGGTAAGAATGTGTCTACCAGATGTTAAAAATAAATCTGTTCTGTTCCCGAGAGGACAATATCCAATCATCATGCACACATATGCAATATAGAAATTTGAAGTATGGAATTATAATAATTGGAGTTTTCTTCATACTCATGTCTCAAATTCAACTATTTTAAATGTTTTTTTTTTTAATTTGAGAGAATGCATGTACAAGGGGTGGAGGGGGGGAGAGAGAGAGAGAGAGAGAGAGAGAGAGAGAGAAAATCTTAAGCAGGCTCCATACTCAGTGCAGAGCCCAGCATGGGGATCCATCTCACAAACTGTGAGATCATGACCTGAGCCAAATCATGAGTTGGACACTCAACCAACTGAGCTACCCAGACGCCCCTCAAATTCAATTCTTATCAGGGAAAGAAGTTGTGCTACATGGCAGTAGTAGGTCCGTGCTTTGTCTCCATAAGTACAAGCTGAATGTGTCTAAAAAGTCTAGCAAGATGGGTTTTGTCCAGTGTGTATGGGGCTAAAAGCTAAGGGAGCACATTGGGTTAATTTTAGCGGTACAAGGCCACCAGGGGGCATCAGAAAGATGACTTTCAGTTCTCAGTTACCAGGACACCCTCTGACTTGGCTGTAGCTTCAGCCTGCCTTCTTCACAGAAATCTTAACCCCTTCAAAGGAATTCTAGTTAATCACAATTCTTAACAAAGCCCTTGCTCAGCCCCTGAGATACAGTAATAGCCCTCCAGGAAAGCGGCTCATTCTTAGCGAAGACACTGTGCCCAAGATATCCTGCACGCGGCTGGTGAGAGGAATGAGGCCAGTTCCCCTGAGGGTGGGGTGCGGAACCCTAGGAATTGCTTGGCAAATGCAGCACACCCAGCTGTGCCCAGGCCTGCCTGCTGTGGAGAGAGCCGCTGTGCGCAGAGTTGGTGGGGCTGGGGGCTGAGGAGCTGGGCCCTTCCCCTCCCCTTGGAAAAACATGCCCTCCTCCTGAGTCACATATTTTCTCACACCTCATTTTCTGTCTCCACCCTCCCCCTTTGGGGCATTTGAACATCTGCTCTCCAAAGTGGGAAACTTGGATCTCTTTCAAGTGCATTCAGTCCAACACAACTTTCTTTTATTGCTTCTTTTAAACTTCTTTGTGCACTTAAAATCATCGTGCCAAACATAAGAGCCAAGGGCAATTCTACTTGAGAGGACAGTTTTCAAAGAACATAGAGTGGCTAAAGTGGACTCTTAAATCCCAAATCCTGTATCAGACATAACACAAAGGGATATGCATTTTATATGTAGCATATAGACCATTGATCTGCATGTATATAAAAATACCCCTCAAAGGCCAGCTAGCTTCATTTAGCTTCATTCAAGTCTTCTAGGAGAGCAAAGAGTATACGTGTGTGTGTGTGTGTGTGTGTGTGTGTGTGTGTGTGTGTGTGTATCCCTTTGTTCAATTAATTCCTCAGATTATTAGGTAGTTTACCAAGATTTTAATTTATAAACCATGTGTATCTCCATTTCACACTCCAGTGACAGATGGGTTGTTAAATCTGATTTCACTTGGTTGTGTTTTTACTTCCCTCTAGTCCATGATAAAACAGAATATTTAGTCTGGGACATTGGTCCTTGACTTGGTACTTAAGAGTATCTGAGGTTCTAGAGTAGGAATTTGACAGACAAACATTTAATACCTTGAATGCTTCATCAGAATGTTTTTTAAATGTCAAACTATTTTTATTATACTTAATAAAATCAAAAAAAAAGTAAAAACCTAGGTTTTATTCAATAAATAAAATTAGTGGGCCTGGGGTAACTTGGAGTAGGCATCATTATTGCCTCCTATATTTAAAGGAGGGTCAAAGCTGATGACTGGCATGTCAGTTTAAAGTAATAGTCCACGCCAGATGACACACGGTCATATTTAGCACAAACACCCTTCTGTTTCCTTTTTAAGGGGGCGGAAACTCAATAGAATACTTATGAGAAGTGCCCATTCCCATGGCAGAATGCTTTCTAACTTCAGACCTTGTCATCTGCTTCTATTAGAGCCTATTACATACATGTAATAGTGGTTGCTAAACAGCTCCTCCCTCCTTGACTCTTGACCTTTGGAAGGTAAATTAGCCAAGCTTTGGCAAGAGTTCTTAGTACCTCCTGAACTTGGAGGTGGTGCCTCTCACTAACTGATAGAAGCTTCAATAAAGGATTCTGACTCCACATGGCCTAACAGTTGAGCCAAAGAGAGTTTCAAGAATAGTAAGGATTTCTCCTTAGGATTTTACGTCTTTATCTTTTTTTTTCTTCATAATTTACAGCTTGTTAACCTCTAGAAGATTTCTTGCTGAAGAATGGGGAGAAGTAAACATGACACGTGGAATTAGGCTTATTTCCAGTGGGACTGGGGACAGAGGGTGGGACAGGGAAGATTTTTCACTCATCATGAGAAGCTGCTGTACAATGGTGCCCAATAATCTCCATGTGGATAATGTTCAAATGCAGCCTGCAGGGCAAACTACCCTCCGTGTGTCGCAGCCATGATTCTTAACCAAGGGAATTTAGGAGAATCATTTGAACAGATTTAAAAGTAGTATTCCTACTAGCACTCCAGCCTGGGTGAGTCTGATACACTTGGTGACGTTGAGGAATGTGCACAATCAAAAATCTCCCCTATGACTCTGATGCTCTCCCCACTCAAGAGCCACTGCTGGAAGGATTTGTGAATCAGGAGGGAGGCTGGGCATGCCCAGCCCTGACATCCGTGATTCTGTAACTTGGCCAGTGGCTTCTGGCACCTTTTCAGGTAGTTGACGCCCACTCTCGCTGGAGCTATTATCCCAGCACCTGCTCCCGCCCACCCTGGGAATTTAACTAGCAGCAAGAAGCCCTCACCATTCAAGGACCGGGTGGCTACAGGCACAGCTTGGACTGGTTGTCTCTGCATGGTCCGGCCTTTCCGAGGTGTTGTTGGGATTCTCCTGCACCACAAAGCACACACAGATGTGGATGTGACCGAGGAAGTGACTCATCCCTCTGCTGCTCATGCACAGCGGCAGAGCAACTCACCGCTCCAGGACTCCTTCTCGGTGGGGTCTGTGCTCTAATGGCCTGGGGCTCAGAGAAAGAAGGCTGCAACACTGTCTTGGCACCTCTCCTTCTCCAAACATTTGAAAATCTAGTTTACAGATGAGAGAATACTTCCCCACCCCCCTCCCTTTTTTTCTTTCCTTAGTTTCAAATGACCCCAAGTTCCACCAGGGGCTGAACAGATTTAAGAAGATCGTTTTTAAATCCATCAGTCTTACCCCATTAATAGAGGTCTAAAAGCTTTTCCAAAGAAATGCATTCAACTACGAATTAAAATGAGGCTTAGGAACTATTTAGAGGCTTAAAGTGTTTATATGTCCTTTTTTAGCACAGAAAAATTACACTTCTTTACCAAAAAGGCCTGCCGCCCCCACCCCCAGTGTGTATTTTTTACTATGTTTCTACCTTTTATGTAAACAGAGAACGTGCCCTTCTCACCATTATAAACAATGCTGGCATAAGCATCATTGTACAGATAGCTTTTCCCATACTTTGAATTACTTCCTTAGGAAACGTCTAGGTCAAAGGTAGTGAACATGTTTGCGTGATGACACATATTGCCAAATTGCTTTCCACAAAGGTGGTAAGAATTACACAGCCATCAACAATGTGCGCAGCTCAGTTTGACCACACCTGCCTCTGCATCAGGAATTACCCTTGAAAATGTTTTTGGTAATTTAAAGAGGGGGGGAGCTGGTACCTTGTGTTAATTAGCATTTCCTCTATTATTAAAGGAGATACACATTTTCCCATGTACTTATTTATTGGCTGTGTTTCCTACTTGTGACTTTTAGTTCATATCCTTTGGAGGACACGTCAGTGTTTCCATATTCATAAAAACAACCATTTATTGATCTCTCATTGTGCCACGTGCTTCTCATAATAGCCCCCTTTGTTCCTTCCTGCCATCCTGGCAGATTGTACCCATTTTAATGCCCATTTTTAATCATCTGAGGCTCAGAGGACTTAAGCAACCTGGCAAGTTCACGCAGAGTATAAGTGGCAGAGCTGGGATTTGAACCTTTACTCATATGTCTGTTTTCTTAGCCATAATTTTACTGCTCCTTTGTGCATTTGTCAGAGCACTTTGTATAGGAAAAATCTCAATCTTGAACATTATTGGTTCTTAATATTTTCCAGTGTGTCTGCTCTAAAAAACAAAAGTGGCTGCAGTTTCGGTTTTGCAAATATTAGACAAAATGTTGATGTTGTCAAAAGAGGAGTTAACAATGGCCAAGAAACATGAACATGAGGTAAATTTCATAAATAGTCAAAGAAATAGAGATGAGAACAATGAGAAATCGGTTTCACTTATCACTTTAGCAAAGGCTGGGAGAAAAAAAGAAAAAAAGAAAAAAATACCCAGGGTGCACTCAGGTGGTCACATCTCCTTTCCCAGGCGCAGCTGGGGCAGATGCTGCTTTGCTAAGGGCCCTCTTACTAGAATTTGCACTGTGTGCCTCTTGAACCATTAACTGCACTCCTGGGCTTTTATTCTAAGGAAATAATCAAGTACAGTCAAAAGCTTGCATATAAAATGATGTTAATGAAGCAGTATTTTTTTTTTTTTTTTTATTTCTAGGAGAGAGAGAGACAGCGTGAACGGGGGAGGGTCAGAGAGAGAGGGAGTCACAGACTGAAACAGGCTCCAGGCTCCAAGCTGGCAGTCAGCACAGAGCCCGACGCGGGGCTCGAACCCACGAACCGCGAGATCATGACCTAAGTGAAAGTCGGACGCTTAACCGACTAAGCCACCCGGGCGCCCCAATGAAGCAGTATTTATTGTATCAAAGAACTGGAAAAAACCTAAATGTCCACAACAAGGGATTGGTTAAATAAATTGGTATAATAAATACAATGCGATCCTTAAAAATGAAGCTATAGATTTTTTCTAAGTGATTGTTGAGATGCCCACAATAGAATGTTAAATGAAAAAATGTGTCATAAAACAATACATACAGGGACAACTATATGTATAGCTTGACTCGGTGGCTCAGTCGGTTAAGCATTTGACTCTTGATTTTGGCTCAGGTCAGGATCTCGGTTCATGGGATCAACCCTGCATTGGGCTCTGTGTTGCCAGTGTGGAGCCTGCTTGGGATTCTCTCTCTCTCCGTCTCTCTCTGCCCCTCCCCCATGCCACCCCCTCAAAATAAATAAGTAAACATTTAAAAAATCTATGAAACACCAATACGTATAGTATGATCTCATTTCTTGCAAAAATGTATTTGTGTATGCAAACAAGAAAAAAGACTGGGAAGATACACACTAATATATTAGCTATGATTTTTCCCTCTGTGAAATGTTCTTCTTTATACTTTTTTTCTATCCTCTATTTTTTACAATAAGCATGAATCATTTTTGTAATTTAAAAAATAAAGGGTTTTCCCCTGTGTTTTCTTTGATCAGTTCTCACTTCTAGGCCTACAGGGTTCCCTTGCACTTCACATATAAGGCAGATTTACATGAGCAGAGTGTAGGCAGGTGCCCCCCACCTGAACTGGGGGATCCATTGTCCCCTGATATTCATCCTAGGTAAATCTTACCTTCCTAAGTTTCCAACTCTTCTTCTGCCTAGTCTTCACAAACTGGAGCTCTGAACCACCAAAACTATTACTGTTCACTGCTGCTTATTATAATTTTGTCATTATCATTTTAGACCCAGGGGTTTTTAATCCCAGTACTCCCAATTCATTCTTAATGAAATACTCTCGGGGTGCCTGGGTGGCTCAGCTGGTTAAACATCCCACTTTGGCTTGGGTCATGATCTCATGGTTTGTGGATTTAAGCCCGGCATCAGGCTCTGTGCTGACAGCTCAGGGCCTGGAACCTGCTTTGGATTCTGTGTCTCCCTTTCTCTCTCTCTCTGCCCCTCCCCCACTCATACTGTGTTCATTCCCTCTGTCTCTCTCTCTCTCTCTCTCTTAAAAATAAACAAATGTTGGGGTGCCTGGGTGGCTCAGTTGGTTAAGCGTTCCATTCTTGGTTTCTGCTCGGGTCATGATCTCACAGTTTGTGAGTTCAAACCCCATTGGGCTCCATGCTGACTGGAGCTTGCTTGGGATTCTATCTTTTCCTCTTTCTCTCTGCCCCTCTCCCCTCTCTCAAAAGTAAATAAATGAACTTAAACAAACAAACAAATAAATGTTAAAAATTTTTTAAAAAGAAAAGAAAAGAAACACTCTCAAGCTGTGGTCCCCATACGAGAAGCATTGGCATCACCTGAGAGCTTGTTAGAAATGTAGAATTCGGGGCACCTGGGTGGCTTAGTCGGTTAAGCGTCCGACTTTCACTTAGGTCATGATCTCGTGGTTTGTGAGTTCGAGCCCTGTGTCGGGCTCTGTGCTGACTGCACTCAGAGCCTGGAGCCTGTTTCAGAGTCTGTCACTCCCTCTCTCTCTGACCCTCCCCTGCTCATGCTGTCTCTCTCTCTCTCTCCTAGAAATAAATAAAACATTAAAAAAATTTTTTTTAAAAATGTAAAATTGCCAGCTCACCCCAGTGAATCAAGCCTGCATCCAGTAAGATTTGCAGATGATTCCTGGGTGCACTGTAGTTGGAGAAGACCTGATCTAGAACAGGTGCCTCAGGCTGGTGTTTCCTGAGTGCTGAGAGGGAAACATTAGCAATACCAGCAGCTGTCTCCAGCACTAACACTCCAGGTGTTAGTATAAGAGCCAGGTGATCTCAACAATGCCAATTTCAGAGCCACATTCAGTAACACTGGTTATGGTCAGAGATCTAACAATGAACTGAACTAAGCAGGACTGGGCTGCTGGACATGACCCTGGAATCAGAGGACAACCTTATGGTCATTTGATCTAGTTACTCTGTGTTATTGTTGTTGTTTGGGTTTTGGGGTTTTTTTTGGTTTTTTTTTTGTTTGTTTGTTTTGTTTTTTTTAAGGCAGTTTGAGTTTAGAATCAGTTCTTGAGCTACGTGGGAGTCTCACTTTGGGAGATTATTTGGCTAAGAATTGGCATTCCTGGGACGATGGGAAGGAGCAACCTAAGGTAGGGTGTGATGGGGCATCATGTGGCCACTCTCTCTCTTTCCTCTGGGAACTTGTTTGAGAAGAAAGGGGCCTGTCACTGTGTTCTTTGAGGGAGCTGGGGTGAGGGGCCTGTGGGGCCGAGGACTCAGGGCTGTGGGGCTAGCCCACCAAGCCCCTTGGAGGAGGGTCCTACTGCCAGGGGGCCCTTGTCCCCTTCACACGCACATGGGCTCCAAAGGACGGCCCCAGTGTTCCTTGGGAATCCACGGAGCCACACAGAGGCTCTGCCTTTAGGGTTGCAGTCTCATGGGAAAGGGCTCCAGTCAGCTGAGCATCCCCACCCCACCCTCAGGCACCATCACATCCTGCCTGAGGTCCTTGTCCCTGGACCCCTCACCTCCCTGCCACCTTCTCATCCCTCCCTCCCAAACAACTCAGTTCAAATCTTACCCTCCCTGACCACGTCTCCAGAGTAACTTTGCCTTCCCATAGTGAGTGACTTTGGTCACATGCCATTACCTAATAGTCACAAGAGCTAACACCCAGGTAGTATGCTTCCTATGAGCCAGGCTCTGTTTCAAGTCCTTTACCTATATGAACACAACACCATAACAACATATGGTTGTTATAACATACAACAATATAATAACAATTTCTAATGAGCTGCCAGGTGATATTATGGCTCTTGTTCTGGGGACCACACTTGAAATTATTTCATCATAAATTGATTGGAAGTGCTGGGATTAAAACTCTGTGGGTCTAAAATGATAATGACAGGGCGACTGGGTGGCTCAGTCGGTTAAGCGTCTGACTTCGGCTCAGGTCATGATCTCACGGTTCATGGGTTTGAGCCCCACGTCGGGCTCTGTGCTGACAGCTAGCTCGGAGCCTGGAGTCTGTTTCAGATTCTGTGTCTCCCTCTCTCTCTGACCCTCCCCTGCTCACGCTGTCTCTTTATCTCTCAGAAATAAATAAAACATTAAAAAAATTTTAAATGATAATGACAAATTATAGTGAGAAAGAAACAGCAATAATTCTGTTCAGAGATTTACACTTTGCAAAGACTTTTTGCAGAAGAGGACTTGGAAGCTTAGGCAGGTATTATCTTTATTTTACAGAGGAGGGAACTGAGGCACAGAGAGTTTACAAAACTTTCCCAAGGTCACAAAGCTGATGAGTGACAGAGCCAGTTCTCAGACCCAGGCAGTTCGGCTTCAGAGTCAGAGTAATGTATAATGTTAAGTGCATTGCACTTGTAACATTCTGTAACCACATGTTAACTTTATTTGTTCATTGTTATGTGTCCCTCACAAAAATATACGTATCTTGAGGGCAAGTTATTTGTCTGCTTTTTTTTTTTAATGTTTACTTTTGAGAGAGAGTGAGAGACAGAGTGTAAGCAGGGGCAGAGAGAGAGGGAGACACAGAATCTGAAGCAGACTCCAGGCTCCATGCTGTCAGCACAGAGCCCGAACTCACAAACTGTGAGATCATGACCTGAGCCGAAGTTGGATGCTTAACCAACTGAGCCACACGGGTGCCCCTGGTTTATGTTCTACCCCAATATCAAAAGTACCTAGCATGTAGCAATAAATATTTGTTGAAGAAATGAATAATCCTGGCAGTAGACTCTCTTCAGGGCTATTTATCACAAAGTTAGAGAGTTCTCATTATTTCATAGCAAGTGCTGTAAACTTGGGACCAGATAAAGAAGAGCAAAACCAGACCTGAGAGAGCTGCTGGGCAGAAGGCTAGGCTGACTCCCTGGCTTCCCTTGTACCACCTGGAAGCTAATGCAGGTTCAGAACTGGAGGCATAAAGTGCTGTGAACTTTGGAGACAGTTGCGAGGTGTTGGAACTGTTAAATCCTCGAGGGCTCGGAGGTTACTATACTGAGCATTCACACTAACCAGGCGTTTAGTCAGATGTTTGGGATATAAATATAGGTATAAAGGCACAGGGACCAATGAGACACAGTCCTGTGAGGACACAGAGGTCTGAGCAAAGAATTCTGCCTGGGGTGGGGAGGCATTGTGTTGAGGTTATACAAATGGGTGAACTTTTTGCTGGGCAGGTTAAGTGTTTTAAAGGGTCAAAGGCATGTCTCTGGCAAGGCTAGTATTTATATAATCTTCAGCATCTTGTTCTTAACTCTGACAAATCCTATTCGGATTTTGAATATCAGCCACAGGCAAATACTGTCTGAAACAAAAGAGTCAATTTAAGGCAATTATCCAGATGATTCAGTTTCTCAGAATTTTAATTTAGTCTGAATGTTCTGATAGTTGAGGCCACAAAAACAAAAAGCGCAGAAAGACTGTGTGGTGATTGATTTGAATTCCTATTCTTGCATGTGTAGACAATCCAAAAGAATTGGACTTGAAAGAAGGAAAATGCAGAAGTGGACCAAAGGAAAATAGTTCTTCCTACTGAGTGTGTTATTCTTTATGTAGAAGACGGAATATAAAACTATTAAGAAGAAAAATTATTTCTTCCAGGCACGATCCACAAAAATGTTGCTATTCATCCAGAAGAAATAGCTTTTCAGTGGTTCATCAGTTTAAACTGCATTATTACATCTTAAACTATTAAGATATTTCAAAAACCAACACTTAAAATAGCTTCTAATTTTTAAAAGCTGGTTCCATGAGACTTTGGAAAGTTAAATTTTCATGAGATATTAAAATAGAATTCATGAGTTCATGAATTAGGATTCTATAAATGCATAAAAAACATTTTTCCTGGCATGAAATTAGGCTGTAGGTTGCTGTTATTACCTCATTTGAGGGTGGAGAGGATGTGGATGCCAAGTCATCTGGGATAATTGGAGGAGAACTCCCAGAAAGAGAGACGGCTGATGTATATTTGCCCTTATTAATTTTCTCTTTGACATCTTCAAGTAGCATCTCCAACTTGAAAATTTCACCTTCCACTTCTCTAATAAACATAAACAAGCATCTTATTGGATATGCAGTCAACATTCTAATTAGCAACAACAGTTCTTGAATATAGCATTGATCTGTATGATTAATGTGGTTTGGCTTCAGACGGGAAGGGTAATGGACACCCGCCCTGACATGCATCCTGTTTAGAGTTTCATTCCAAAGGTCTGGGCTCTAATCCTCATTTTGTTATTCATTAGCTGTGTATTCTTGAGAAAATCACTTAATCTTCCTGTGCCTCCAATGTCTCAACTATAACATAGGATAATAACAATACTCTGCTTATCTGGACCTAATTATTTTGGGATCCCTTACAGTTCTTTTTATTTAATTTTTTTAACATTTGAGAGATAGAAACAGAGTGCAAGTGGAGGAAGGGCAGAGAGAGAGGGAGATGCAGAATTCAAGGCAGGCTCTAGGCTTCGAACTGTCAGCATAGAGCCCAACACAGGGCTCAAACGCATGAACTAAGAAATCATGACCTGAGCTAAAGTCGGACACTTAACCAATGGATCCACCCAGGTGCGCCAGATCCCTTACAGTTCTAAGAGCTATGATTCTGTGGAAGTAATGATTTATATCAATTGAAAAGAAGAAGGACATGAACTATCTGAATAATTTGATTAACAAGCTTGGTCTATATGCATATGTACATATATATGTACACACATATATACGTACCTGTATATATAAATATAAATATTTTACCCAGGAAGAATCCACTTTCTTCAAGCTCATTACGTTTATAAAAATTTACCTTATATTAATGCACAAAGAAGAATCTCAACAAATTCCAAAACCTTAAAAATTATATCAATGCTCTCTCACTAAGATCAGGAAAAGGGTGTCTATAGCCAATACCACCCTGAACATGCCTGATCTCGTCTGATCTCGGAATCTAAGCAGGGTTGGGCCTGGTTAGTACTTGAATGGGAGGAAAAAGGCAAGAAAGTCCCTTCTCACCACTCCTTTTCAACATTGCACTGGAAGTCCTACTTAATGCAGTAAGACAAGAAAAGAAAAGGTATACAGATTGGAAAGGAAGAAATAAAAGTGTCTTTATTCACAGATGACATGATTGTGTAGAAGATCCAAGAGAATCAACAGAAAAACTGAAACTAATAAGCAGTTGTAGAGAAGTTATAGGATACAAGGTTAACATACAAAACCGAATCACTTTGCTATATACTATCAATGAACAAGTAGAATTTGAAATTAAAGACAGTACTATTTACATTAAGATCTAAAAAATGAAATACTTAGGTATAAATCTAACCCAAATATACAAGATCTATATAACGAAAACTATAAAATTCTGATGAATAAAATCATTTATTGAGTTAATAAATGGAGAGATATTCCATGGTTATGAATAAGAAGACTGAATACAGTCATGATGTCCATTGTTCCCAACTCAATCTATAGATTCAATGCAACTGCTGTCAAAATCCCAGCAAGTTCTTTTGAGGATATTGACAAAATGATTCTAAAGTTTATATGAAGAGCCACACTCAAAATAGCCAACATAATATTGACAAACAATAACAAAGTTGGAGGACTCACACCACCCAACTTCAGGCCTTACTATAAAGCTACAGCAATCAAAGCAGTGTGGAGTTGGTGAAAGGCTATACAAATAGATGAGTGGAGCAGAATAGAGAACCCCAAAATAGACCTACATAAGTATAGACACCTGATGTTTGACAAAAGAGAAAAGGCAATACAATGGAGCAAAGAAAGATAGTCTTTTCAACAAATGTTGCTGGAACAATTGGACATTCACATGGAAAAAAAAATTTCATTACATTGTATAGATAAACCACATCTTCTTGATCCATTCATCAGTTCAGGGACATTTAGGCTCTTTCCATGATTTGGCTATTGTTGAAAGTGCTGCTATGAACATTGGGGTACATGTGATCCTATGCATCAGCACTCCTGTATCCCTTGGGTAAATTCCTAGCAATGTTATTGCTGGGTCATAGGGGAGTCCTATCGTTAATTTTTTGAGGAACCTCCACACTGTTTTCCAGAGGGGCTGCAACAGTTTCATCCCCACCAACAGTGTAGGAGGGTGCCCATTTCTCCACATCCTTGCCAGCATCTATAGTCTCCTGATTGGTTCATTTTAGCCACTCTGACTGGCATGATGTGGGTATCTCAGTGTGGTTTTGATTTATTTCCCTGATGATGAGGGATGCTGAGCATCGTTTCATGTGTCTGTTGGCCATCTGGATGCCCTCTTTGGAGAAGTGTCTGTTCATGTCTTCTGCCCATTTCTTCACTGGATTATTTGTTTTTCAGATGTGGAGTTTGGTGAGTTCCTTATAGATTTTGGATACTAGCCCTTTATCCTATATGTCATTTGCAACTCTTTTCCCATTCCATCAGTTGCCTATTAGTTTTATTGGTTGTTTCCTTTGCCATGCAGAAGCTTTTTATCTTGATGAGGTCCCAGTAGTTCATTTTTGCTCTTGATTCCCTTGCCTTTGGGGTTGTGTCAAGTAAGAAATTGCTGCAGTTGAGGTCAAGGAGGTTGTTTCCTGCTTTCTCCTCTAGGGTTTTGATAGTTTCCTGTCTCACGTTCAGGTCCTTTATCCATTTTGAGTTTATTTTTGTGCATGGTGTGAGAAAATGATCTAGTTTCATTCTTCTGCATGTTGCTGTCCAGTTCTCCCAGCACCATCTGTTAAAGAGGCTGTCTTTTTTCCATTAGATACGCTTTCCTGCTTTGTCAAAGATTAATTGGCCATGCATTTGTGGGTCCAATTCTGAGTTCTCTATTCTATTCCACTGGTCTATATGTCTGTTTTTTTGTGCCAGATATGCACATTTAAACAACAAGATGCCACTATACATTATTAGAATGATCAGAATATGGAATGCTACAAACACCAAAAACTGGCAAGGATGTGGAGCAATAGGAACTCTCATTGACTGCTGGTGGGAATGCAAAATGGTATAGCCACTTTGGAAGACAGTTTGACAGTTTCTTTCAAAATTAAACATATTCTCACCATACAATCCAATACACTCAGTATTTACCCAAAGGAGTTGAAAACTTATGTCAGCACAAAAATGTGAAGACAGATGTTTATGGCAACTCTATTCATACTTGTCAGAACTTAGTAGCAACCAAGATGTCCTTCAGGAAGTGAATGGATAAATAAACTATGGTACATCTAGACAATGGAATACTATTCATCACTAAAAAAATTAGTTATTAAGTCATGAAAAGACATGTAGGAACCTTAAATCCATATTACTAAGTGGAAGAAGCCCAATCTGAAAAGTCTACATACTGCATGATTCCAACTATGTGACATTCTGCAAAAGGCAAATATAGCAATAATAAAAAGATCAGTGATTGCCAAGGGTTGGGTGGGGGCAGAGGGATGAATAGGTGGAGAATAGATGATTTGGGGGGCAGTGAAAATTCTGTCTGATGCTATAAAGATGGATTCAAGTCATTATACATTTGTCCAAACCATAGAATTTGCAGCACCAACAGTAAACCATTAATGCAAGCAATGAGGTTTGGACAGTTATGATCTATCTGTGTAGGTTCATCAGTTGTAACAAATGTACCACTCTGGTGTGTGTGTGTGGGTGTTAATGGGGGAGGCTGTGCATGTGTATAGGCAGAGGTATATGGAAAATCTCTGTATCTTCCTCTCAATTTTCCTCTGAAACTAAAAATGCTCTTAAAGTCTTGAAAAATTAAAGTCTTAAAAATTTGATCACTGGAAATTAATAATAAAAATATGGCAACAATAAGAACAACAAACAACTAATTGGAAATTTTAACACTCATCCTATTATCTCTTATCTCCCTTAAGATATTATTAACCCTATTATCTCTTGGGTTAATAGGAAGTAAAAATAGAGATTAAGGGTACTCTATAAGTGGATAATAAAAAAGAAAACCAATGTAATGTAGCTAGTGCAGTACTCTGAGGAAAATTTATAGCCTTAAAATGCATTTACAAGGGAGAAAAGTTCAAAATCAATAAACTAAGTATCCAAAACAGGAAGATAGAATAAAGAACTACAAAATAAACCCCCCAAAGGAGAAATAAATATAAATTTGAAAGAATTTTATTAACAAAATAAAACATGTCTTTGAAAATATCCATAAAAGAAACTGCTGGAAAGTCTGACTGAAAAGCATAAGTAACATTAAGAATGAGAAAGGAAAGATACCAGAAGAAAAAATTTTTAAATCAAATGGGATTGAGCAACTTTATACCAATACAGTTTAGAATCTGGATGAAATGGACAAGTCTCTGTGAAAACATAAATTATTAAAATCTACTCAAAAAGAGGAAGAGAGTCTGGAAAAAACTAATAACCAGAGAAAAATAGAAAAGGTAATCAAAAACTACCTTCCCTAAAGCCATCAAATCCAAGTGGGATTCTGGGTGAGTTCTAGTAAGACTTTAACTCTTTGAAACATAAAAATAAAAGGGAAAATTTTCCAAATCATTCTATAATTAAACATTAGGACATTTATTATTATATTAATAGAGTTAGGAAATAAACAAAATAGATTTCTAAATCCCATTTGAGTAAACATTAAAACATAAAAAAAAAACAAATCTAATTCTAGTAAATCAAGAATAGAAGAAAACTTTCTTGATAAAGATTATCTACTTGAAATTACAGCAAGCATCATACTTGAAAAAAGTCCCATTACTGTTTGGAATATGAAAAGAATGATTGCTTTTGCCAGTATTATTTAACATTGTTTTGAAAGCCTAGCAAATAAAATAAATAGATAAAAATATAATATATAAGAATTAGGGAAGAAAAGATAAAGTATAAATATTTAGGGGGAAAACAGGAGTTGGGGGGACCTATCATTATTTTCAAATGCTATGATTTTGTCATACCAAAAACTTAAGAGAATCAACAGCTAATTAAAAAACACTAAGAACAGAAATGCATAAGATAGCCCAGCACAGGATAACTATATTACTTTTCTTTATTTCCTATATATCAATTACAGAAAATAACTATTAATAATGCTGAGAAAACCTACAAAATATTTAGGAATAAATCTAACAAAACATGCATGATCTACATGAAAAAAACATGCTCCTGGATGGGACTACCTGTTGTAAACATTTAACTCTAATCTCTAAATTCCACACATTTCTGAAGAAAATTCAAGTAGAATGTCATTAAGGAAGTTGTGTGAGCTGATTATACAGTTTATGAGTAAGATGAATGTGCAAGAACAGCTAAAGAAAATTTAAAGAAGAAATATATCAAAATATACACTAGACTATAGTAATTTATTTATTTATTTAATGTTTATTTTTGAGAGAGGGAGAGACAGAGCATGAGTGAGGGAGGGGCAGAGAGAGCGGGAGAACAGAATCTGAAGCAGAATCCAGGCTATGAGCTGTCAGCACAGAGCCAAATGCGGGTCTTGAACTCATGAACCACGAGATCATGACCTGAGCCAAAGTGGGACATTTAACCAACTGAGCCACCCAGGCACCACTAGACTATAGTGATTTAAAACTGTGTGGTTAATGTAGAAATAGAAGTATAGATCAATGGGATGGAATGGAACCAGTCCTGTCTACATGGGGAGGGTTTTTTATCTGATAGCAGTACTCTTTTCATCCAGTGGGAAAGGCTGCTGTACTCAGAAAGTGGTGGGACGAAAATCTAGCATGGAAAATGGTACTGATAATCAAGGAAAATATGTTCTAATCTAGCAGGCAGATGAGAATTAGGCAGAGGACGAGGAGAGGCTGAAAATTTGAAGGAATGTCTGAAATGGTGGAGATAGACCTGAAGGTAGAGGAAAGAAATGAGCTCAAGGACCATGGCCAGATGGGTTGGAGGTGAGTGAAAGAAGAAAGAGGTGGTGAAAACATGCAGGTCTGGAGATGGAGAGAAGTCATTTTTTGAGGGAATCTGTGATCTCTTCTGTAAAGCAGAAGACAAGACCGTATGTTGATAATATCAGAAAGAGGGATTGGTGGAGGCAGAACCCCATTTCTTAACTCCTTGACTTCTAGAGTCAGTGTCTGAAATGACTCTGAGATCACGTTCTGACAAATAAGATGAATGAAATCAAACAACTATTTTTGCATATTACATCTTAAAGGCAGTAAGAAGGTTTTTTTTTTTTTTTAAAGTTTATTTAGATTGAAAGAGAGAGAGTGTGTGCAGGAGGGTCAGAAAGAGAGGGAGAAGGAGAGAATCCCAAGCAGGCTCCACACTGTCAGCATGGAGCTCAAACTCACAAACCTCGAGATCATGACCTGAGCCAAAATCAAGAGTCAGATGCTTAACCGACTGAGCCACCCAGGTACCGCAATAAGAAGGTTTTAATAAGAGCACCCTGTGGACTTATACAAGTAATTAGTCAATGAATTTGCAGAATCCATTCCCTTACAAAAGCCATCTCCAATGGCCTTTAGATGCAACACTTAGCTTTGGACAATTGTATGGAGTTCCTTTCATTGCCACATTATGCCCATGTGAAAACAAGAGCACCAGTGTCAAGCTGAGCAGCATTGCTTGCTCTGAGGTGGTTTGAACGGAGTTTTGGGTCCTTCCCTGGCCCCAGTGTTGAAAACTTTTCCTGTATATGGGACATAATTACAGTTGAAACTATTTTGACTTCTACTGGGGCCAGCACACTGTGGGTGTAACTAGGATATAAATAAAGCATTGCATAATTTTGGTCTTACTGTGCACAGAGGCCCAACTTTAAAATGACTGCCCAGACAAGTGGGATTCCTCAGAAAATAAATATCCTTACTCTATTAGTTTTTAAATAAATAGTGAAAGTATGTAGAGATCTTTCTTTTCCCAGAAAACAAAATAAGCTTTTGGGAAAGAAAATCAATATTAAAACCTCATCCTTGCTGTCTGATTACTCAGTATTGAAATAACAGTAGACAGAGATTTCATTCATTTTGAAAAGGTAAAATTGTACTTTGGAAAAAATACCTCAGGACACCCGTGCTGAAATATAAACCATTAAAGTAATCTGGCATCAAGAATGATTCCGTGTTAAAATGCTATGAATAGAAAGAACTGAATTTACAGAGATTAGGCCTCCTAAATGGATTCTTTTAATTCATACCAGGATATTAAATGGAAACAATCCTAGCCTTGAGTCCTGGAATACATCTTAAAATTGTTTGGATTGGAGAGAGAGGAGCACAGGGCCATAAAAATGGCCACTTGGAAACTTCAGTGAGTTTGCATCCAAGTTTCTAATGTGAATTAACTCATAAGTCATTTTGACTTTAAGCTTTAACGTTTTTCCCTAAATGTATCAGGATTCATGGGTCCTTTACCCACCCCCACATTAACCAACCTAGCAATGACCCCCTCATACCCAACTGCCCCTTTGGAATTGTCCATGGATAGGAAAGAAAAGGGGGGGGGGGAAAGGGATGGACAGGAGAACCAGGCAGGGGAAACAGAGGAAGAAGTGGGGTGAAGGACAGGACTTGAGGAGCTTGGAGAGAAGGCCCTCTGGGGTTAGCGTGTGAGCCTTTCCAGGATTTTCTTATGCTGTTCTGGGTCTCAGAATCAGTTATGACACACAACAGAGTGCAAGATTGTAGTTCAAAATCTCTCCTCTGGGGGACAATTGTTCATCTGGATGACTCTATCTGGGTCAGTGCCCAGGACAGGACTTTATACATAGTGGGAATTCCACACTGCCCAGCTCATGCACTAACACTTGTTCATTGGTGGCACCATTTTTGCTGACCCTAGAGCAGGGGCTGGGCAAGCATTAAGCCAGCAGCTACATCAGAATCCCACCTGAAGGAGGTTGCCTCTGACCCCTCCACCTCACACAGTTTAAGCCTGACCTTTCTGGATCAAAGTCACCGACAGCTGGGGATTCATGCCTGTGAACTTGCTTCAAAGTTAGATGCATCTCCTTGTTGTCCCAAAACTCCTGCTCCAGTAGTTCAAGATGTCCCTGCAGTTTCTCCAGGACCTGTAGCAGTAAAGTCACCAGAATCATGCACGTGTGTTTGTTTACCCCCCAAATATAAGGAGGGTGTACTCTATGGTAGTTTCAAAATGAAGCCACCATTCTCCCAGCAATTGCTTTGTTTCAGAGTCTGACATCTAAAACAGAGACAACTCGAGAGCCATCTCCACATTCACAATGCCCTCCTAGCATACAGCTTTTTCAGTACGGTGACTTCTGATTTCTCCCCCAGAGCCCACTCAGAGACCTCTGAACTCCATAACAGGATATCAATAGTCCTGTGCTTTTGCAGAATGGTTTTTAGCTTACAGAGCTCTTTCCCGAGCATTATCTTACTTAATCCACATGTCAATGTTATAAATGTTGCAAAGTAGACTTTATTATCTATTATATAGGGGAGGAAATTAGAGCTCTAGGAGGTATATCTGAAGCCACATAGACCTTAAAAGGGACTGAAGTTAGAGGATCTGAGTTTGAGTCTATGGCACTGGGAGGGATGGAAAATCAGGAAGTTTAGCCAGAGCTTCAAATGGGTCTTCTAGACGTCAACACATGCAGCCTTGTGCGGATTAATACTTACTTACATGGTGCAGATTAAGGTCTGGTCTTGATGTATAGAGGCTTCAGCTCTGCAGCCCCAATAGCTAAATATTCCCTGGGCAGTGCTTATGCATGGCCCTGGGCCAAATGTGTGAGAGATACAAAAGTTACATCAGTCTCAGGGATTTTATTCCAGTTGGGAAAAGAGACTGGATTCAAGGACTTTGCCATGGCTTGGTGGAAGAAGTGAGACCTACATCAGGCTTAAAAGATGCTCAGGAAGGCCTGACCCAGGCAGTGTCCATGAACATGGAGAGGATAGGAGAGTTGGAGGGACACTGTATAAAGCACAATGAAGTTACAGGATCAGACACCCCAGGGTTCAAGTTCAGACTCTTTCACCTAATAATTATTATGGTTTTAGTCAACTTGAACTCTAAACTTTACTTTTCTGATCTGAGACAATAATAGCCCTCACCTTATACTGTGAAAATTAAGTGAGTTAATGCTTAATGTCAGGATCATCATCAACATCATCATCATCATTATTAAATCTGATTATTATTCCAAGTTTGGAAACATATTGGCCATAGGGCATAAAAAATGACAAGTGTGGTAGATGTCTTCCCTGTTCCCTCCCCCTGCCCAGATTCGTACTCCATCTTTCTCTGTGCCCCAGCCAGGAAGCTGACCTTCAGTGGACTGCACCAACAGGCTTCCCTGCCCTGGCTTTGGTTGCAGCCAATGGAAGGCAACAGCGGAAGAGATGAAATTAAGAAGGATAAGGTAGGGGTCCTTATTTCCCTGATGTCCTCCTGCCTGTATCACCGTGGGTTGGCTGTGTCTCTTTACCAAAAGCAGAGCTTGTCAGCTACTTATACCACTACAGCTACTCTCCCTAGGCTCCAATATCTGCTCTTCCTCCTTCCTTTCTGCCCCACTGTTCCTTCTATGAGATGTTTTCTGTCCCTTATTGGTTTCCCTTATCCTTGCCCATGCTGTTGTACAATGATGCCTTATTAAACTCCCCTCATTTGCTCTGTTAGAATAAATGTCTAGTTCCTGCCAGGACCCTGTCTGGTACTGCTGTAAATTTCATAGACAATGCTCAGGTTTCTAGCTTGGGAGGCAGAAAGAAGGTGAACCCCTGACTGAACTGAGGAATTTGGAAAGGCTAACAGGTTTGAACAGAGCTGTCAATGTTGGACATTTAGAATTTTCAGCAAGAGTGGGAGAGCCAAGTAAAGATACACACAAACATTTGGAGCTGTAGATGAGAAGTTAGGACCAGGAATTTAGGAATTGGTAGCATGCAGATAGTGCAAATATAAGAAGGAATTAGGTGTTCAAAGGAAAGAGAAAAGAGAGATAGCCAATTACAAATTATAATTTAAGATCTTGGGATTTAAATTATATTACATTTAAGAAGAAGATAGGGCACGGTTTTCTAGCCATAGATGTACCTCGTGTAATTCTCATTACAACTCTAGGATGGGAAGTGCCTAAGAGCGTACAGCCAGTATATAGAACTAGACTATCCCAACATCCAAATGCTTTCCACTCTGTCGTGTTGCTCATGCTGAGAGGGTTAGTTTTAGCCCTCTCTGGCCTTCTTCCAATGCTGAAACAAATGAGCCTGGAACTCTCAGGCCAAGGCTGACACTATCAGGAGTCACCTTGACTCTCCTCTCATCCCAACCCGAATCCGCACATATCTTCTAGCATCAAGGGGAAACATCCTGGATCAAGGCCTCAGAAAGCTAGTGCCTTGAACCCATTCCCTCTACTTTGCTCAGCCCTTTAAAAATCTATGTTCTCCCAGTTCCTGAAAACCAGGCTTTTTTGATATCTCCTTTATCATTCACTGCTTCACTCCTGCAATCTGGTTTCTACAGATTCACCACTTCATTAAAACTGGGCTTGCCAAGGTCCCACATGATCTCTTGGTTGCCGAATCCGATGCACTTCTTGATTTTTTTCCCGTTATTCGAACATTTGTTGTTGTGGCCCACACTCTCTTCTTTTCTTTTGGCTTTACAGCTCTGCCCCTTGCAGGTCTGCCTTGAGCTTTCAGGTCATTCCTTGTCAGTCTCCTTTGAGGAAAACTCTTTTACCTGCCCCTGTTTGCTGATTCTTTCCTTGGACTTCTTTACTGCTTACTCTGCAGGTTTGCCTGGTCAATCTCATATACTTCATAGCTTCAACCCACAACTATATCCAGATTTACATTTCTGGCCCAAGCAACTCCTCTGAGGTCCAAATCCATTGCTCTAATTGCCTACTGGATCTTTCCAATTGGATGTCCTACAGGGACCTCAGAATGAACTTGGCACCTTGCCTCCTGCCTGCCTCCCACACCCATTAGGAACTGGATCTTCCTTTTCGAGTCCTGGCCTTGGTTGCCCACGCTAGAAATCTGACACTCATCCAAGCCTCCTCCCTTCCTTTCATTACCCTTTTCAATGTGCAACCACTTTGTTAAACTCTTAGATTTGTCCCCTCTCCATCCTCATTGCTACTTGTGGTTCAGGCCCTTATAACTTGTCACCTAGAGTATGGCTTCCTGCCAGGCTCTGCCCCTGCAGTCTTACCCCCATGGTGCTCACCAGTTCTTGGCTTTCCATACTCCAGTGTTGCCCCCTCACTCAACCTCAGGGTGAAATCCAACTTTTTTTAAAAGATTCTTTTTTTCAATAATTTATTTATTTTTGAGACAGAGAGATACAGAGTATGAGTGGGGAGGGGTAGAGAGAGAGGGAGATACAGAATCTAAAGCAGGCTCCAGGCTCTGAGCCAGCTGTCAGCAGAGAGCCCAACGCGGGGCTTGAACCCACGAACCGTGAGATCATGACCTGAGGTGAAGTTGGACGCTTTAACCGACTGAGCCACCCAGGTGCCCCTAACTTTCTTAGCGTGGTTTAAAGGTCTTTCATGAGTAGTCCTTGTCTCATCTCTTCCTCTTCACCACATGAACCCTGAGCTCCATCTGGCTAATTATAGTACCACACGATTCCTCATCCCATCAGGGCTTTCTGTCCCCTGTGCCATCATGACTGCTGATTCCTTTTCTTGGAACACCCTTTTGCCACTACCCTGTCAATCTCATACATATTCATCCTACAATGCCAAACTCAGAGGTCAGTCACTTCCAGGGAGCCTTGCAAAGTGCCCTCTAACTGACAAGAGTAAGCCTCTCTAAGCTGCCGTTAGCATAATTTCTTGAGCTTCATGTTGCTTGTCTCTTTTACTCTCTCTGGTTCCTAGGAGACTATAAGCCACTTGAAAAAGAAATTGTTTCTTGATCTCCAAATCCCTAGTCCCTGGAACAGAGTCTTGGACATAGGAAGTACCTGATAAGTATTTGCTGAACAAATGAATGTATGAATGAATGAGTCATTTAATTAATATGATAAATGAATGAGAGTGATGAACTGTGTCTCTTAACATTTGAGTCCTCCTTTCCTTTGTCTCTGCTGTCTGGTGTCTACCACACAGTCTGCCCTGGCTTTGTTAGTGGTCCTTCACAACAGGGCTTCTGACCATTTGCCTTGTTGCTGACCCAGTGGCCTGAATGACATCTTTGACTTTGCACATTTCTGGCTCGAGCAATCTCAGCTTTTTGCCCCATTGCCATGCTCCACCCCCACTTGCCACACCCTGGCACTGATGAACAAGGCTGTATAGTTACAATATAAATTAGTGATTTCATTAAATGCAACAACAAGCAAGGATGTGAAAATCACAGATTTTGAATGAAAAGCATAGCTTTAAGATCAGGTTTAAGTTTTCAAAGTTATATGTCGATATGTTGTCAGATATTGGCAAATTTTACAATCTGTATCCCCCAGGACCCATCAACTCTGGATGGACTTGCCCTTTATAACAGCTGACATGTTATTCTCTTAAGCCTACCACGGTCTCAGATTTATTGTAGGGTGGCTGCTGAGAAATAATAGCCATAAGTAATAGATTCCTCTGAGAATGAGAGAGAGATAAATACATACAGAAATAGAGCTCTAAGCTCTTTTAGCTCTTGTAACACAAACCCCTGAGCCTCAAATAATCAATGTGATCCTGAGCCTCAGCGTGTTGGGAGGTTGGGTAGAGGGAAAAGGGAAATAGTATAAATTAAACATTAACAAAATTTTGTACTAGTAACCAAATATATCAAGCTTGAAATAGATAATTAAAGATCTTAATCATTAATAATTAAGGGCATAATATATGTAAAACACAAGGCTAGGCCTTGGAGGTCACTGCCCTTAATCTTCAGCAAAACATTTCTACCAGAACATTTCTAATTCCCCTAATGTAGAGAAAACATGGTGCTATAAATTCATTCATATTCAGGTACATCAAATTCCCTAACAAAGATGTTTAAAACTGGATTAAATTTATTACCAGCTTCTTGTCTTGCAAATGATAAGGAGAGTCATGTGCTATACTTTTGGAAAATTCTTGTACCTGTGGTGAAAAAAATGCAATATTTCATTAATGACATGATGTCTTATGTCTGAATTTGGCCACTTCTATTGGTCATAGTAAGCTTTAAAAATATTACTTTAGTCTTCAGTTGGTCAGTCTGTTCTTTTAACTTCTGGCACATCTGTTTCCCTTCAGTTATCTTTTGAAATATGTAAGAAGAACTTGGGCAAGGGTCTTTCTGAGAGGTTGATGACACCTTAAAGAAACTTGCCTCAGATTCTATTCCTGTATAAGAGAGAATAAGTTTTGGCTTCTATTCATCTCAACTTCACTACAGATTTATGAAGTACTAAAAACAGAAGTCTGTGGCAACCATCACCATTTGCTATTAAAATAAAAGGTTTTCTTTTTTAAAAAATTTTTATTTATTTCTGAGAGAGAGACAGCGTGAGCAGAGAAGGGTCAGAGAGAGAAGGAGACACAGAATCCGAAACAGGCTCCAGGCTCTGAGCTGGCTGTCAGCACAGAGCCCGACGCAGGGCTCAAACCCACAAACTGCGAGATCATGACCTGAGCCGAAGTCAGACGCTTAACCCACTGAGCCACCCAGGTGCTCCAAAACAAAAAGTTTTCTAAATGTATATATAAATCGGTTTAAAAATGCTAGTGGAGCAGCTGGGTGGCTCAGTCAGTTAAGTGTCTGGCTTCTTGCGGTTCATGTGTTTGAGTCCTGCATTGGGCTTGCTACTGTCAGCCTGTCAGCATAGAGCCTGCTTCTGATTTTCTGTTCCCATCTCTCTGCCCAATCCTCTGAATTCGCATTCTCCCAAAAATAAATAAATATTAAAAATAAAATAAAATAAAAATGCTAGTACCTGTGAGATGTTCTTGATGAATATGTATTGTGGGCTCCATCTGCACAATTAAAGGATAAGAAAACATTATTGTTGACACAGATTAATGATGCCTTTATTCAAAATAATCCAAAATGTTATGGTCATCATGGAGGCAGCCCAGAGTTGTGTCAAGAGCTGGGTCCCCAATGCCAAGGCTGAATTCTACTCTGTCACTTACCTCCCAGGTGACCCAAGGCAATGACTCCATCACTATAAACCTCAAATTCCTCAGCAATAAAATAAGGGTAGAAACAGAACCTACCTCCTAGGGTTAATATAAGGATTAAATGTTAGGTATGACCATATCTGTTACTACTACCATGTTTGCTACTATTATGGGGAATACTGAAACATTTCTCCTAAAACTGGGCCATAAGCTTCATGAGGGCTGGGGACACTGTTGGCCTTGTTGCTAGCTCTGTCGCTGGTACTCTCACTAACACTGTGCACACAGTAGCCACATTCTAGAGAATAATATAAAATAGTAGTATGCATTGTGTCAAAATGTGTGTCACGATAGTGATTGTTTATTCACCATGAGCTAACAGGACAGGAACTTAAATTCCAGAGTGAGTCACCTTGAGGCTCTTCCCATTGTTCTTAACATGCAAAGCTCAGAAACCGGCCAGTACCAGAGAGCTAAATGGTCACACTAGACTTTAGTTATTACGATGGACAGAGAACTGATAAAGTCCAGTTCTCCAATCTCAACTGGCAGGACTAGAGGAAATAAGACACCTGACTGTAGACTTGCACTGACAGAGAGAGGTTAGCCTAATATCCAATCTGTTCCTACTAACCTTAGGGCACTGAGGACTATGCACACCCAGGGGTATTTTCCTGCAAACAGAATGAGGACCCCTGAGACTTGCCAATGTCAGACATTGAGAAGCATTCCAGTCAAGGCCAGGTGGGCTGCTGGCTTCAGGTATGGGGTGGAGGTGGGGGAAGGGTTCTGTTTAAGCTCCCCAGATCATTCAGTTGATAGAGAGGGGAGTTGAAGCATGAACGAGTAGAAATGGAAACAGGTAGAGAGTGTTCAGTCCAGAGTGCCCTTCAAACAAAGCTTAAGGGAAAGATCATACCATCCTGGCAAAGTGCCAGAGAACTGAAATGTTTACTTTGATCATTCATGTGAATTTACCTAACCACAGAACCTCAAATAATCAATGAGGTCCCAAGCCTCAACATGTTGGGAGATGGATGGGGGGATGGGGAGATGAGGAAAGGGGAAATAGTATAAATTAAACATTAACAAAATTTGGTCTTCAGGGGTGCCTGCCTGCCTCCATCAGTAGAGCATGTGCCTCTTGATCTTGGGGTTGTGAGTTTGAGTCCCATGCTGGGTGTAGAGATTACTTAAAAAGAATCCCAACATAAGCATTTAAAAAATGGTACTAAATAGTTACCAATATAGCAAGCTTGGATTATGTTATTAAAGATCTTAATTTGATTCAATTTAGTGCTAATAACTAAGTAATATATGGAAGACACAAGACCAAGCCCCTAGGGGAATTAGACAATGGAAAGATGAAGGCAAGGTTACTGCTCTCCAGAGTACTCAAATCTAGTGGAAGAAACAGATATTTCCAATTTATTATGATCCAAAGAAGGGTGAGATAAATGTTCTGAGAGAAAACTAAACAAAAGATGTGAAGGCCTGACCGGGAGTTGGAGTGAGGGTTTGAAAAGCCCTGTGGCCAACTCGGAATTGAAAGAGGCCATGAACATGAGCAGATCTTTGATAAGCAGAGGTGCAATGTTCCATGGAGGACAGGAGCTCAGTGGGTGCTTGGCCAGAGAGGTTGGGAACCAGCCAGGTCATTGAATTTGACTCCTGGGGGATGGGAGCTAAGTTTATAAGGGTAGGATGAAGGGGGGAAAAATGGGGACATTAAAATTCCAGGTCAAAGAATTTGGAGTTTATATTATTATGTATTGTTTGTCCAGCCCCCGCTTCTTCTTAGGAAGACACCCGCTGAGCTTCTGAGGGGTCAAGACTAGAAGTCAGTTCCATGCACCTTGCAAAGGCCCACTGATATGGATGGGAAGTATGCACTTCCTGGAGACTACTTTTACTTACCTCTATCTGTTGTGAATTATCGGTAGTTTTCCTTTTCTGCTTTTGTTTTTCAATACAATTTGACCTAGACAAGCTTTCTAAAATATCTTGCACAATAACTGACTCATCTCTCAATTTAGGAGAAAGGCTGGCTTGTTTCTCTATAAGTGGTTCATTAACTATGTTAATTTTAGGGATTTTCACTTTGGCAGCAACCTTAAAGAAATCAGAGAACTGGTAATGAACCTGACCATGGCCATATTTGAACACACTGCCTGAAATTACTTTTTCAGTCTGCTGTTTCTGGGTTGGCTGCCCTTGGAAACTTTTTGGTTTATCACATGGACTCTTGATTTTAGTTAGAAAATTTGAAGTTTCTTGATAGCTGCTTTCTCCAGCAACCACTGGCTCTTCTAAATCAGAGATGTTTTCTTCTCTCATAGTTCGAGAACAACAGTGCTTACTGCTGTTTTCACCATCGCTTTTGGGGCTGAGAGGGCCTGTGAGTTCTGGGTTTTTTTCTTTTGGGCAAGAATTCTTAGTATAGCACAAAATAATATTTTTAATAACGGCTTCATCAGAACGGTCAGCATTAGAACTCTTGGGGAAAGTTGCACAATTAATGCCTTGACCTTTTAAGAATTTCTCTCTGGAAAGATGATGGAGTAAAATATTAGAAAGGTTTGACTTTGAAGGGTCCCTTTCATTAGCTGGAATATCAAGATTTATGGTGGCTTGTTTCTCTTTATCATAGTTTTTGTTGATACCAATTTTGATCATTTCATCTGAAGTCTTGGCCATGTCTGCATTTCTGCAAGTCTCTTTATATGTAGCCTTTTCTTGAGGCTCACCTACTGTTGACATAATTTTATATGAGACATCAAGGATGTCATTTTTCGAGGTAAATTTGTAATCATTGTGTATCTTAATTTGGGAGACATTTCTACCAAAAGGCAAACATTCCTGTTGCTTAGAAGTTCTATCTTCTGAGAAACTGGCTTCCTCCATGTATGTGCAGCTTGACCTCCTTTGTCCTTTGCTGCCTCTTCTTGATGTTCTCAAGTATAACTGCAGATCTTTTGGTTCTCATTGGTTGTCTTCATTGTGTGTCCTAGTCTGTGCAAAACAAGAAGAATATCATTGTTAAATATATTGGAATAATGTATGACACTATGCTGATATTGCTGTCTATGCCAGAACAAAATGGATGCTTCTCATTTAGGGAAATTTGGTTATAAACATGAAGACAGTATGCTCAGCCAAGCGGCATATAAGCAAGGAATTAAAAAATAAAATTGAGAGGAGGTCTTACATGTTTTATTCATTAAATTTTGAGGTAGAATTTGATCTCTAGTTAATGACCACATATTTATCAAACTCTCTTAGGAGATGTTATTTGGAACTTACTCTCCCAAAACAGCAACTTGGGGCGAAAGTGAAAGATTGCTATTTTAAAGTGCCAGGGCTAGGGATGCCTGGGAGGCTCAGTCGGTTAACTGGCCAACTTCAGCTCAGGTCGTGATCTCATGATCATGGATTTGTGAATTCGAGCCCCATAGCTGGCTCTGTGCTGACAGCTCAGAGCCTGGAGACTGCTTCAGATTCTGTGTTTCCCTCTCTCTCTGCCCTCCCCTGCTCGCTCCTGCTCTCTCTCTCTCTCTCTCTCACTCTCTTTCTTTCTCTCAAAAATAAATACACATTAAAAAAATTAAAGTGGCAGGGGTGTAATTTGTCCATGTATCATGCTGTGTGGCACCAAAGGCTGGCTCAGCTCAAACATAACCACCATCCTTCTCTGTTCTGGTGCTTTTTCATCTGTACCTCCAGACATTCTGGTCCCCTTCTCCTGGTTTTCTCTTATGTGTTAAAGAAAGGCAGAGGAGAAGAACAGAAATACAACCAAGGAACAAAAAGGCCTTTTGAGTACACGGAGGCCAGTCTGCCACCAAGCATCCGTCTTCTGACTAAAACTCAGTCAGAGCCCAGTCAGAGACTGCTCTGAGCAGTCCCCGACAGGTTGCCACAGCCTGGTGGTAACTGGGTGTGTTAGGGATACTCTTGAAAATGGTTAGAACAAAACCATCTGTTATTTGGTATCAGTCTTTCTTTCTTTTATGTAAAATTGAAAACATCCATTTACTTCTTTATTTTTATTTTTTAAATATAATTTATTGCCAAGCTGGCTAACATACAGTGTATACAGTGTGCTCTTGGTTTCGGGGTAGATTCCTGTGATTCATCGCTTACATTCAACACCCAGTGCTCATCCCAACAAGTGCCCTGCTCAATGCCCATCTTCCCATTTACCCCTTCCCCTGCTTCCTCTTCCCCATTAAACCTCAGTTTGTTCTCTGTATTTAAGAATCTCTTATGGTGTGCCTTCCTCCCTCCCTGTTTGTAAACAAAACAAAACAGAACAACAAAAAAAGCCTACGTCCATTTAGATATCTCTTCTCGATTTGCGAACTCGTTGAACAACTCCTTAGACAGTAAGATTTCCTCTAGGTTGAGGTGGAGTAACTGAGGCTCTGACTCAACCAGGAGGCCTGCAGCCACCAGCTGCCTCCCTTGCCCATATAATGACAGGGTTGGATGAGTGGATCTCAGCGGTTCTCTCCCCCTCTAAATTTTTCTGAGTCTGTGAACTTGCAGTTTATTAGATAACCTGAAAATCTAAAAGAATATGTTTGACCAAAAAAGAGAGAGAGGGCTAAATTCTCCAAGAAAAAAAGGAGTACAAAGTAAATGTGGTAAAGAAATCTACAGAACATTGTTCAAAAATCTTAATTTATAGATATATGCCAATGTTAGAGAACTCAAATCAAAAAGATATTTTGTTTAAAGTGAGGGGAGAGAGGGGAAAGAGAGAGGGAGGGAAAAAAGGAGGGAGAGAGGGAAGGAGGGAGGGAGAAGAGAAGAAGAAGAGGAAGAGGAAGGGGGGAGGAGAGAAGAGGGAAGGGAGGAGGAGGATGGGAGAAAGAGAAGAGAATCACTGCAGAACTACTTTGAATTATTTAGTTCCTAATATTTACCGTAAAGTGAGGTATATCTTCATGAACAGAATTACAGATTACTCCAACCCAAATTGAAGAACAAGAGAAAATGCTTCCCAAAGAAAGTCAAGAGCACAGTGGGAAAACAAGAGTTAAGAGACCTGGACGTGAGTTCCAGCTTCTCTACTCATTAACTATATGCCATCGGGCAAGTTACTTAATTTTTCTGAGTCTTAGTTTCCTCTTCTGAAAAATAGGCATAATAGTACCTGGTTTACAGGACTGCTAAGAGAACATGAGATAACGCATGTAAAGCTCTTGGCATAGTGTTTGGCACAGAGTGAGCATTTAGTAATTGGTAGTTGAAAAATGAAAAACAAGGAGCTCATGGGTGGTTCAGTCAGTTAAACATCTGACTCTTGATCTCAGCTCAGGTCTTGATCTCAGGGTCAGGAGTTCAAGCCCCATGCTGGGCTTCACAGTGCTCATGAAGCCTACTTAAAAGAAAAAAAAAAAAAAAAGAAGGAAAGAAAGAAAAAACAAAAAACAAAAACAATCTCAGTGTTTGGAATTCTGAAGAATGTCCAGATACAGAAAGTTAGGTACTCTGTTTGTGGGAATATTTAAATAATAAAGGAAGTAACAGCATGTATGAGACATGATTTCTATAAGAGCTTTAAAACTATTTTAAAAATCTACCCATAAATGAATATATTGTTCGACATTGAAAACTATCACTAAATAAATTTAAATAGAATGTGTCTAAGATATCCAAATGGTCAACAGATACCTGAAAAGATGCTCAACACATCACTCATCATCAGGGAAATGCAAATCAAAACCACAATGAGCTATCGCCTCACACCTGTTATAATAGCTATCATCAAGAAGACAAGAGATAACAAATTTTGGATGCAGAGACAAGAGAACCTTGTTACACTGTTGGTGGGAATGTAAATTGGTTCAGCCACTCTGGAAAATATGGAGTTTCTTCAAAAAATTCAAAGTAGATCTACCATATGATCCAGCAATCCTACTTCTGAGTACATACCTAAAGAAAAGGAAAACAGGATATCAAAGAGATATAGGCCCTTCCATGTTTATTGCCGCATTATTCACAAAAGCCAAGGTTTGAAACAACCTAAGTCCCATCAATGGATGGGTAGATGAAGAAGATAAGAAAGAAGAACATTCTTCCATTTGCAACAACATGAATAGACCTTGAGCACATTATGCTAAGTAAAATAAGTCAATCAGAAAGACAAGTATTGAATAATACCACTTGTATGTGGAATCTAAAAGAGCCAAACTTGTAAAAACAGAAAGTAAAATGGTGGTTACCAGGGGATGGGTGGCTGTGGGGGGGGGTGGGGGTGGGGGGTGGAATAGGACAGATGTTTTCTATTATAAACCTGCATTGAGTGACAAATAGGCCCTATAGCTCTAATGCACAGCATGGTGAATAGAGACAACAATATAGTATTGTAATCATAAAACTTGCTAAGAGACTAGAATTTAATTATTCTAACCACTAGAAAGAAATGATAATGGTGTAATGTGATAGAGATGCTAATTATCAAAACAATGGCAGTCATATATATAAATGTATCAAACTTAATGTGTACACTTTAAAATTACACAATATGAAAAGTCAAATATACTTCAATAAAAAGTCTGATTTCTGAGGGTAAAAAGAGTATCTTTAAATACCTACAGAGAAAAGAAAGATGAATTCTAGTTTTGCAAGACCTATAGTGACCCAGGCTATAGCCCAAACTCCTCCTTGTGCCTTCTTTGTATCTTGAGATGCCCCTTGCTGCCCTCCAAGCCTTTCTTGCTAAGGAAGTAAAGAGCCTTCCCACTTAAACTGATGAAATCTAATTTTTGCTAAGAAACATAGAAAGAGACCACCAAGATAAGCCAGAAGTTTAAAGAACTTTCTAATTAGACATGGGAAAACAGCTTCTGTTTCTATTATTGTTATTTGTGTGTGTGTGTACAAAATATCAAAAGGATTTTTTCTATTAAAGGACAGTCTACATCCTTGGCATTATAATGAGCCCCTTACAGGTAACCAGAAGGAACTGGAACATCTTCTTATGTCAAAACCCAGCTTGGTCTTGGAATCCGAAGGCACATCCAAAGAGATTCCAGTCAGAACCCAACAGAATCTTTCTATGGACCCAATCTGACTTACTGAGTTCAGGTGAACACATTTGGGGCCAGGACTGCTTATGTAGCTGTACTGACCATTATGTGCTCAGCAATAGCTCACAAATCACCATGAGCATGAACACTTTGAGCAAACAAGGCTAGCACATCCCAGGGACCCAGCCCTGTGAAAACACTTTAGTCTGGGCCCTGAGCAGGAATGAACAAGGTGCTCACCATGCTGACATCTATTCTCTGTGTAGTTTACTTTTTTTATAATGTCTGAAGTTGGTATTGAAGTGCTGACTTACACTCAGTACTTTGACTAGTTTAAGAGAAAAAGGTAACCATGGCTGGGATGACTAGGAATCTGATGGAATCAACTAAGAATGTCTCTACAACGGGTGCACGTAGGTGGCTCAGTCAGTTAAGTGTCTGACTTTGGCGCAGGTCATGGTCTCATGGTTTGTGAGTTTGAGCCCCACATTGGGCTCTCTGCTGTCAGCACAGGGTCTGCCTCAGATCCTCTGTCCCCCTTTCTCCCTCTGCCCTTCCCTTGCATGCATGTGCATGTATGCAGTGTGTCTCTCTCTCTCAAAAATAAATAAACATTAAAAAAAAAAAAAAGAATGTCTACACAAGGGAAAACCAAAACTTCTTACTGGTTAGAGGCCAAAGATGGTCAGCAAATCATTGTTTTTGGCTAGTGGGTGATGTTTATTTTATTCGATGTTATATATCATGTTCTTTTTTTTCTTTTTTTTTTTTTTTCTAGGAGAGAGACAGACAGACAGCGTGAGCAGGGGAGGGTCAGAGAGAGAGGGAGTCACAGACTGAAACAGGGTCCAGGCTCTGAACTGGCAGTCAGCACAGAGCCCGCCGCAGGGCTCGAATCCACGAACCGTGAGATCATGACCTAAGCAAAAGTTGAACGCTTAACCGACTAAGCCACCCAGGCGCCCCATTATATATCATGTTCTATAAGGGAGGATAATTGCCATCTTCAAAAGAAAACTGTGGGACCATGTGCCTGTGACAATCTCTTAACCTTATCCCCAATATCTTCCATTTTGTGTTTAGACCTTTGCTAGCTTTCAGACACGGTGTGTATGACTCAAAGACAGAGGAGAAAGCAGACATCGTTTCTACCTACCCTTCTACAACTCCCTGCACTAAAGTATGAACCACTTAACACTCAGATCTTGAACCCCACTCTAGGTAGTAAGATCAACCCTACTAATTAATAAAAAATAGTTGACTATTGGATCCAAACTCTCCTTCTTCCGTTATATGTGTGCCATGAAGAATGTGAATAAATTACAGTTAGGAGCTTTAAGTTCATGATCCAATAATGTATTTTTTTAAAGATTTAAAAGTTTTAGGTAAACTCTACACCCATGTGGGGCTCAGACTCAACAACCCTGAGTTTGAGAGCCCCATGCTCTATTTTCTGAACCAGCCAAGTACCCCTGCAATGATATTTTGTACTGCCTAAAACAATATGCTGCTCTATAAGATTTCAACCAATACATGCCACAGTTGACATGAAGAGGTAAAACAATAGCAGTAACAATAGAAAGCCACCTCCATCTTGGAGTTTCTAGACATCATGGAGTGAACCAGTGAAGCTTTTAATACAGATAAGCAATCCTTTAATTCCAAATCATCTTTCTTTTTTTCAATAGTAGGAGGTTGGCTGCAATTAATTAATAGAACAAAAACTGAGTTTCCAAATGATGGTGTGCCTACTTCCTCCATGTTCCTTCAATTGCAAGAAATTAATTTTGAAGACTGTATAAGGAACTTGTGTGTGATTAAAACTTGTGTGTGTGCATGTGTGTGGTCGAAAATACTTAGTTTGACTCTGTTTTAATTTTCAAGTTCTCTCCCTCTGTTTCTAGCTCAAGATTTCTATTTACCCATGAAGGCAAATAGGAGATGGTTCAGAATAGTATGTCCTAGGCCACGTCCAGAGGCCAGGTATTCATGGATTTGTATCCAGTGTATGGTGTTTCTATATTCAAGTATTTTCAAAGGTAATGTGATATGGGCTCCCTCTGCAATGACTGCATTTGATTACATGCCAGTAATGCTATCAGCTAACTTTATCTCAGAAATGTGGGTGCCCACAAATGCAGTGTCTATAGCTGTAACCATATACCTTTGAGCATGGCTGTCTGGTTCCCTTCTGTCATTGAGTTCCCTCCTTATAAGTAGGGAGACACTGTTGGAACAAATCAATCCAGCACTCCCTTGAGAGCCATATGGGTATATTATTTACAACCCATCTTGGAGATGTAGGCCTTAGGTGAGCGTGCATGAATCTGATGACCAGCTGTTACAAATTATTTATTCTGAAACTATTTGAACAGTCTGAATAAAAAAAAAAAACCTTTTGAAACTACGAGTGAACCAGTATTTGGAAAAGCTTCCTCCCTGTGTTTTACCAGCAGATTTTGTTTGGTTTTCTTACACTTTGGGGGTTCAGTGCTGTCTCTTTATCCAATTTTCCCATTGACATACCCATGTAGTCATCATAGACTGTCTAATTTGTGCTGTAAACCAAGGACCTTCGCTGTGCTTTGGAAACATTTAGAACACTCTTGCCAATTGGTTTTCTGAAAATAATTCTAATAACAATTTTTTAAGTTTTATTTATTTTGAGGGGGGGAAGAGCAGAGAGCAAGGGAGAGAGAAGGAATTTCAAGCAGACTCTGCACTCTCAGCATAGAGCCCATATGGGACTTGAACTCATGAACCGTGAGATCATGACCTGAGCAGAGATCAAGAGCCCAAAGCTTATCTGACTGAGCCACCCGGGCACCCCTCTAATAACAAATTTTAAAGCACAGTGATTTAAAGAAATATAATTAAAAACCAAACAAAAAAACCCACCCACCTTGTCCTTTCCCTAAACTTTGTAGCTTAAGTTTGGCAACCCCTTGAGATAAGAGCCAGAATATAAATTATGCCCTTGTAGAATACTTAGTACTACTTCCTTAACCCCTTTCTTATTTAAACAAACAAACAAAAAGCCCATAGCATTTTACATTGTAATCAATTAGACTCCCCCATCACTATGAAGTAAATATTATTTAATCAAATGCTGAAATGCCAATTTTTATTGGCATTTATTAATTTTACTTGCTTTATTTATTTATTTATTTATTTTACTTGCTATATTAAGATCCTAGAAGTGACAATAATACAAAAAGAAAATAATGCTCAACATTCAGCCTATTATGATTGGCCTGTGTAGGCTTAATAAACATTAATTAATTCAGACACACAATACCCAGATGAAGTATTTCTTCACCCACTCAAGCAATATCATCATCTCAGAAATGGAAACTCAGTACAGTGCCAAACAATTTAGGACAGGAAATAATTACCTGTTCAAAAGATAACAGTACTTTGCATCTAACCAGCGCTTTTTAACCAACCATGTCCAGCCACATTACAAATGCTAATTAAACACTCTCAGAGACTTAAGAAGTATTTCTCTTTAACCTCAACAGATTGAAGGAGAAAAAACAATTAGCCAAAATTACACAGAAGGTCACCAGGAGTGAGGGTTTAGTGAGATTCTAGTATTTTGTGGAAAGTAAAGAAAGCATGTGTTTATGTTTGGCCAACTATGTACTGAGCCCTTTGTGTATTTTATCTCATCAATCCTCTCCATGGCCCTTCAGATAAACACTCTATGATCCCTGCTGCACGCTGAGGACAGGTCAGTATGATTCCAGAGCCAACTTATTTCTGTTCTTATGAGACCACGTGTCACAAAGTGGAAGAAATAGAAAGTTCAGACTCACTAGAACTTTTTTTAAAAAGTAGAATTGGTACTTAGTTCTCTATTCCTGCTGTAACAAATTATCCCAAACTCAGTGGCTTAAAACAACACAAATTTATTATCTTCTAGTTCTGGAGCTCAGAAGTCCGAAAATGGGTCTCACTGGGCTGAAATCAAGGTGTCATCAGTCTGCATTCCTCCTGGAGACTCTAGAGGAGAATCCATTCCCTTGCTTTTTTCAGCTTCTAAAGACGATCTGCATTCCTTGGCCAATGGCCCCCTCCTCTATCTTCAAAGCCAACATCATAGAATCTTCAGATCTCTTTTTGACTCTGACCCTGGTGCCTCCTTCTTTCACTTAACAGAACCCCTGTGATTACAAAAATGGCCCCACCTGGGTAATCTACAATAAGCTCTTCACCTTAAACTCCCTAATTTAATCACTTATAGTGTCTCTTCTGACAGGTACATGAACATATTGACAGGTTCTAGGGATTAAGACATAGACATCTTTGGGGCCATTATTTTGCTTATCACAGTATTTTATTTTGGAAAATTCTTTTTTTTAATATTTTTTTAATTCTTTTTTTTAATATTGGGGGGAGTGCAAGTGGGGGAGGGGCAGAGAAAGGGAGACAATGGATCTGAAGTGGGCTCTGCAGTAACAGGCTGACAGCAGAGAGCCCAATGTGGGGCTTGAACTGGTGAATCTCAAGATCATGACCCAAGCCGAAGTCTGAAGCTTAACTAGCTGAGCCACCCAGGTGCCCCTATTTTGGAGAATTCTTAGAAAACTAGGGTCTGTGATGGGGCGCCTGGGTGGCTAAGTCGGTTGACTTTCGCTTAGGTCATGATCTCACGGTTCATGGAATCGAGCCCCGCGTTGGGCTCTGTGTTGACTGCCAGCTCAAAGCCTGGAGCCTGTTTCAGTCTGTGACTCCCTCTCTCTCTAATCCTCCCCTGCTCACGCTATCTCTCTCTCTCTCTCCTAGAAATAAATAAAACATTTAAAAAAAAAGAAAGAAAAAGAAAACTAGGGTCTGTGCCTCATCATTTCTTCCCCAACTAGTATCTCGTACATCTGTTACTTCCAAAGACCCTCCTAAAATGGAACTTCGTCATCCCATGGGCCAAATTTGTTGAGATACAGTAAACACTACAGAAGGGTGTACCTCAAACATGGAAGGTTTAAAAAACAGAAAATGTGGGGCACCTGAGTGGCTCAGTCGGTTAAGTGTCCAACTTTGGCTCAGGTCATGATCTCATGGTTAGTGGGTTCGAGCCCGTGTCAAGCTCTGTGCTGACAGCTAGCTCAGAGCCTGGAGCCCGTTTCAGATTCTGTGTGTCCCTCTCCCTCTGACCCTCCCCTGTTCATCGTCTCTCTCTCTCTATCTCTCTCAGAAATAAATAAAACATAAAAAAATAATAAATAATAAATAAAGAACAGAAAATGATAGCTATTGTCATATGCAACTACCTGGATGTATATCAAAATAATTATGCTATTTGAAATAAGCCAAAAAAGAGTACCTGTTTATATAAAATTCTACAAAATGCAGACTAATAGATAGTGACAGAAAGCAAATCACTGGTTGCCTTGGGTTGAGGTACAGGTTGGGGGAAGGATTACCAAAGGACATGAGGATATTTTTAGGACTGATGGATATATTGATTGTGGTGATGGTTTCACAGATGTATAAATATGTCATACAAATGTCAAACTTAACAAATTGTGTACTTTAATTATGTACTGTTTATTATAAGTCAGTTACAGCTCAATAAAGCTGTTTAAGGGGCGCCTTGGTGGCTCAGTCGGTTAAGCGTCGGACTTTGGCTCAGGTCATGATCTCGCAGTTCATGGGTTCAATGTCAGGTTCTATGCTGACAGCCGGCTCAGAACCTGGAGCCTGTTTCGGATTCTGTATCTCCCTCTCTCGCTGACTCCCCTGATCACACTGACTCTCTCTCTCTCTCAGAAATAAATTTTTAAAAACTTTTAAAAAATTGTTTTTAATTAAAAATAAGGCTGTTTAAAAAATACATGAGGAGTGTCTGGGTGGCTCAGTCGATTGGGCATCTGGCTCTTGATTTTGGCTCAGGACATGATCTCAGGGTTCATGGGATCAAGTCCAGTGTTGAGCTCCATGCTGTCAGCACAGTCTGGTTGGAATTCTCTCTCCCTCTCTTTCTGCCCCTCCCCCCTCTGTTTCTTTCTCTCTCTGTCTCTCTCTGTTTTTTGTGCACGTGCTGTCTTTGTGTATCTGTGCTCTCTCTCCCAAAATACATGAATAAACAACAAAAAAAAGATTCTCTTTCTCCCTCAGGCCCTCACCCCTGGTCACACTCTCTCTCTAAGATAAAAGTAATAAATAAACAAAAGTATTAAAAAATACATGAAAAGAAACCAAAATCCTCCAAGGCACTCAAGAACTACATAATGAGGTTCAAGAGTCAGAGAGAATCTTGTGTCATGCTTCAGTAACCTTATCTTTATAGCTCTTCAGAAAATTCTTAAATACCTTGCTCAGATGTTATCATTTCAGAATGATTGAAGATCTGCAAGTATAACACATTTAGGAGCTCATTTGGCATATTATCTAGGCTCCTTAGCTTGGCAGAGGGAGGCCCTTTGTGAACCGTGGGGGCCGCCTACCTCTCCGACTTGTCTTCCTACCACACCTGGACTTGAAATTCATGCTTCAACAATGCCAAGCTGTTTACAGCTGTACAAGCTCACCTGGTGTTTTAGGTCTCCATAAAATGTGCCGCTGTCCTCTCTGCCTCCTTGGCCAAGAGAAGCCACCACTTCTCTTCCACCACCTCCATTTCCTGGACAAGCATCTTCTGCTGCAATTTCCCCACCATATTGTACTAATCATTTCACATCTGTCTCTGTCACTAGCCTATCTGTACTCCCAACCCTGGCATATTGCAGAGACTCAACAGCTATTTCATTGAATTAGAAATGCTCCCCGTTCGTCGTAGAGACAAACATCAGAGCCATTAGGGCATCTGTCGGGGAGGACATCCACCAAAAGAAGAGTTGGGATGTTGGTGGATGAAGGGATAAAGCGTGGTCATGAAGGCGGTGACAGTGACACTACTGCAGTCCCAACTCGAGCAATGGTTCTCAGCAGGAGGCAGGACTACTCGAGCATTTCAGAAACCGTGGGGAGTTTTTGGTTTTCGCAGTGCTGCCTGACTGGGAAGGTGCTACTAGTAGGTCGTACCTGGAGACCCGGGTGGAAGTTAGGTACAGAGCACCCCTATAAAAAGAAGTATCACATCCAAGATGCCAATAAGGCCTTCATTTAGAAATAAAACACACTACTCTAAAGATACAAAGTGTTTTCTTTGTAAAGACTGAAAATATTCCCTGTCCTCAGTGCTTCAGGGGAAGGACCAGAATCCTCTCCCCCAGCTGCAAGCGCTCACTCCCCCTGCCCCTGTCTGCTTCACCAGTGTCACTCTTCCCTCTCGTGCTCTGCACTTCATCCTTGTTCCTCAGATATCCAGTCTCCTTCCCACCGTAGGGCCTTCACTTCACGCTGTTCACTCTGCCTGAAGTGTTTGCTTCCCCTCCCTCCCTTCTACCTGGTTACTTCTTACTCATCCCTTAGCATGTCATTTCCTCTAGAACCTTCCCTCGTCTCCTATACTAGGTCTGCTTCCCCTGATGTAAGCTTTCAGGACATTCTGTGTATCTCTCTAATAGCCTTTATTACAAGAATAAAATCTTGGTGGAAGAAAGAAGGGGAGAGAGAGAGAGGAGGGAAGGAGAAGGAGGAAGGCAAGCAGAGAAGGAGACTCATTTGGCTGTTTGAAGAGGCTGGAAAGAGCACACATTTTATTTTTTAATGTTTATTTTTGAGAGACAGAGAGAGCACGTGCACCAGCAGGGGAGAGGCAGAGAGAGAGAGGAACAGAGGATCCAATGCGGGGCTCCATGGATCTCACGAAATGTGAGATCATGACCTGAGCTGAAGTCCACCACTTAACCGACTGAACCACCCAGGTGCCCCAGAAAGAACACACATTTTTTTAAAAAACCAGACTCTTAGCTCTGTTAACTGAGGAACTTGAATAAGTTACCTAACTGATTTGAATCTTGGTTTCCTTATTCACAAAATGGGGCTAAAGGGCGTTAGTGAAGATTAAAGGACAGAAGTATACAGAGTATCTTGCTCAGTGTCTGACACATGGAGGGTGCTCAGTAAATGCCAAATCTTCTTTCTCTCTCTCCCTCCTCTTCCCCCAAGGGAAGGGCATGTAAATGCAAAAATTTGTTGAGGCAGCTGGACTAAAAAAACCTTGATGCCTGGCTTGACAAGAGGAGTTCTATAAGCCTTCTAAATGGGCTTAAGTGACTCTGAGAACTTACAAATGCCTTAAGGAAAGCCCGTGGGTCAGGGGGTGGATAGTTGTAATGGGTTGTGAGTAGAAGCAATGAGAGGAATTCATAGACACTGACCTGGAGAGTTGCTCAATTCTTGAAAGACCTTCTCTTCATAATCCCTCCACTATGCTAACAAGTATATGTAGGATGACTATATCTGGTTTCTTGGAAGGAATGTGAGCTAACTAGGAAGTGAGGCACTTCTAAAAAGTTACTTAATTCCTTATGTCTTGAGATCATGGTCCCACTGAAGTCCTAATGCCAAAAAAAAAAAAAAAAGGCTGGGAAGGGTCAGTGACAACTACATGAGGTGTCCTGTCTAGCCACTAAAGTAAAAAGAGTTCTAAATGACCACAATTTAGATTCGTATGATTGCCATCAAAGGAACCTCTGGGCACATCTGCAATCCCATAATTAAGACTGATAATAGCGTCATAAAATAATAGTTATAATCTTCAGAGGGAAACATCTGAGTACGCACACTATCCTAAAGGCAAACAGACTCTCAGAAGTTCAACACATGGGAGATTGCAACACATAAGAGCGTCCCCACCTCCTTTCTAAGCAATCCACCCTAAGTGATCTTTAGGATAACACAGTAATAAGTAAGTTTCATTGTGCAACTTCTTTCTGCCTGACACCAGGTGAACTAAAAACATTTGATTGCTTTGCTAACACGCAGCTTCCAAATCTACTGTTAAGCGATGATACTGACCACTTCAACTTTAGAGAACCCTAAAAGTTAACCCTATAAACTAACACAGGTCTGTTTCCTGATTAAAGCCCTGAACTACTAGCTTTTCTTTCTCAGACAGGCTTCTTAAAACGACCTGCTTTTTTCCACAAGTCTTAAAGTGTTGCCTTGCTCCCCTGCCTTTACCAATTCCTGTCCTGGATTTAAAGTAGAAAGCTCTCATTTTGGGATGCCTTCAGTGCAAGAATGATTAGTCACCCTAGTGTAGGATGGACACCCTCAACCCTGCCAAACTCCTAACCTGTTATTCCCTCACCTCTAAGTATTTATCCCTGTTTCATATCTATGTATTTTTTTTTAAATAGAAAGCCACCAGAAGGAAATAACAAGAGAGCACCCCTATGAGGGAATATTCATCTCCATAGAATTTTGTCTTAGTTTTTAACCTTTTAAAAATTACTTTATGCTTTTAACTTATTGTGTAAAATGGGAAAAGTACAGAAATGTCCAGAGTCAGAAGACTTCAACATAATTCCTTCTGCTTATTAAACATGTTTTACATAGTTGGGGTCATAATAAATGAGCAGTTTTGCAACATGCTTTTTTTTTCCACTGGACATAAAGAACATTTCCCCATGTTATTATACTTTGAAATAAATATGTTTCTAATGGTTATATCCACTACATGGCTATACTGTAAATAATAATTTCCCTGACAACAGACATTTAGATTGTATCTAGTTTTCAATATTCTTAAATGACATAAGAGTAAACATCCTTACCTATATTTTAAATTATCTCTTCAGGGTAAATTCTTAGGTGGGAAAGTATTAGGACACAGTATAAACATTTTAATGTTCCTAATACTGATTTCAAAAAGTCTATACAGGCATATATTCTCAACAGCAACATGGCAGTGATACTTTGAGATGCTCTATAACACTGAGCAGTAACATTTAAAAAAATCTTAGTAGATTAAAAAAAATGTATTTCAGTGTTGTGTTAATTTGCAGTACTTTGATGACTGGTAAGGTTAGAGATTTTTCATATGTTTATTGGTCTTTTTTATATCTTCATTTGTGAATTACCTCAGTCCTTTGCTCACTTATCTATTATCTACAATATGACTAGTTTTTTTCTTATTACAAAAGTCATACATGTTTGTTGTGAAATGTGTTGGAAAATATTAGAATTGATAGAGTTTTATAACTGCTTAGAGTGCTCCTTAAAGAATTCAATCCAATATATTGTATCTGTCAACCAGTATATGTTTAAGCTATCTTTTTTTGAAATATAGTTGACACACAATGTTACATTAGCTTCGAGTGTACAACATAGTGGTTCTGACAACTCTATACATTCTACTATTCTCACCACAAGTACAACTACCATACAACCCTATTACAATACCATTAACTATATTCCCTATGCTGTACTTTTTACTCCCATAATTTATTCATTCCATAAAAGGGAGTCTGTGCCTTCCACTGCCCTTAACTGCTTTTTGTTCAACAGTCCCCCTTCCCTTTGGCAACCACCAGTTTGTTCTCTGTATCATCAGTCTTTTTCTGCTTTGTTTATTCATTTGTTTTGTTTTTTAGATTCCACACATAAATGAAATCAAATGGTATTTGTCTCTCCCTTTCGGACTTGTTTCACTTAGCACAATACTCTCTAGGTCTACCCATGTTGTCACAAACTGCAAATTGCAAATATTGTATATGTATCATATATATATGAATGTATATCTTATTCATTCATCTATTGATAGGTTACATGGCTATTGTAAACAAGGCTGCAATAAATATAGGGGTACATATATTTTTTCAAACTAGTATTTCATTTTCTTTGGATAAATAAATACCCAATAGTGGAATTACTGGATCATATGGAATTTCTATTTTTAAATTTTTGAGGAAATGCCGTTCTGTTTTCAACAGTGACTGCACCAATTTACATTCCCACCAATAGTGCATGAGTGTTCCTTTTTCTATATCCTTCCCAACACTTGTTATTTAAAAAAAAAAAATTTTTTAATGTTTATATTTGAAGGAGAAAGTTACAGAGCATGAGCAGGGGAGGGGCAGAGAGGTAGACACAGAATCTCAAGGAGACTCCAGGCTCTGAGCTGTCAGCACAGGGCCCTATAGGGGCTCAAACTCATGAATCTTGAGATCATGACCTGAGCTTAAATCAGATGCTTAACCAACTGAGCCACCCAGGTGCCCCAACACTTGCTATTTCTTATCTTTTAGATAATAGCCATGGTGACTAGTGTAAATTTATTTCACTGTGGTTTTGATTTGCATTTCCCTAATCATTAAACCTGTTAAGGCTGGTAATAGACTGTATGCACCTTTTCTTAGATATTCCTTTGGAAAACTCCTTCCCTCTCATCCCCTCCCCCCTTTTATTCAAAAAGGTAGAGAGCTACCAAGTCCACATCTTTATTGAGGAAACCCTATACCTAACATTCTGACTTGCTTTTAGTTAAGGAAGCACTGTTGCTCTCTGATAGACTTTGTTGGAAAGGGAAGAAACAAGTGTTTTCTCCTTGATTATTCAAACTTGCTGTAACTCAGTGGGATCATTTATGACTGAGAGGAGAGTCCAGCCACACTTGCTTTATCTTAAGAACAAAACAAAACAAAACAAAACGAAGACACTAAGCTTGGGCCATCATAACAACCTTGCATGTTGTGAGGCTATGCACACTCTCATTGCTCTCTCCCTTCTCCAAGGCACTGGAAATTGGTGAAGGAAGAGTCAATGTCAGCAGTGTCAACACCAGAGGAGTTTCCAAGAAATGTGGAAATGCAGTAAAAACCCCACTAAGTCCCTAGAACCCAGAATAGTGTTTGGCACATAATAGGTATTTGAACATATGTGTTATTGAACAGATGAGTGAATTTAGAAAGAAAGAGCAATGACATTGGTTAATAGTGGTTTATATTTATCCACATATGATTATCACCTTCTTCCTTCATCTTTATCTAAGATCATTTTCCTCTTCTTGAAGGAGAGCCTTTATAACTTCCATTAGTGAGGGTCTGTGATGGAAAAATCAGTTTTTGTTCACCTAAAAATGACTTTATTTCACTCCCCTTTTTAGAAGATATTTCCACTGGTTAAATAATTCTAGGTTAACAGTCATTTTCTCTCAGCATAGCTTGAGCACATTCTTTTGGCTTATATTTTTACAGTTGCAAAGTTACCCATCAGCTAAGTGTTGTTTCACTGGAGGTAGTCAGCCCTTTCTCTTGTACAGCTTGTAAAGTTACTTCTTTGTTTGTGGTGCTCTGAATTTTCATTATCTTATGTGTCAATATCTTTTCTTTTTAAAATATTGCTTAAAGTATTGTCCTTTTTTCTTCTTATTATTTTAGAATTTTAACTATACACATTAGAGCTCCTTCTGTCCTCCATGTTTCTCTTTTATATGAAAAAATGAATTTGGTTCTAGCTTCCAATTTACTAATTATCTCTTCAGCATGTCTGATCTACTGCTAAACTTGCCCACTGACTTTTAAATTCTAATTATTATATGTCTTTTTTTTAAGTCTAGAAGATCTTTTTCTTTTTTTTAAGTTTTAATGTTTTTTATTTATTTCTGAGAGAGAGAGAGAGAGAGAAGAGAGAGAGAGAGAGAGAGAGAGAGAGTGAGAGAGACAGACAGCATGAGCAGGGGAGCATCAGAGAGAGAGGGAGACACAGGATCTGAAACAGGCTCCAGGCTCTGAGTTGCCTGATGCAGGGCTCGAACCCACAAGCTGTGAGATCATGACCTGAGCCAAAGTCAGATGCTTAACCGACTGAGCTACTCAGGCACCCCTTTAATTCTTTTGTAAATCTGCCTGTTCATTTTTGGCAGAACTTTGCTCTTTATTTATATTTTCAATCTTTTATTTTATTGCTTTAAATATATTAAACATATTTATAATCTATGACTGGTAATTCCAGTTTCCATGTCTTTATGAGTTTGATTCTGTTGTTTTTTTCCTGCTAATTCTTGTTTGAGATGCCTTGTTTCTTGTATGGTTTGTAATTTGACTGACAATTTACATTTCTTGGAATTTTTTCTGTGTAATTTTTGGGCTCTGGATTAAGTTGGTGTCTTAGTCAATTTGAGCTAACAAAATACCATAAACTGGGTTGCTTAAACAAAATATTCCTCACAGTTCTGGAAGCTGGGAAGTCTTAAGTCAAGGTGCCAGCAGATTGTGTCTGGTGAGGGCCCATTTCTTGGTTCTCAGAGTATGGTCATCTTACTGTGTCCTTATTTAAGAGGCTACTTTTAGGGTCTTGTATTTTTAATATAAGGGCACTAATCTCATTCATGAGTGCTTCACCCTCATGATCTAATAAAAGACCCTATCTCCAAATACTGTTACATTAAGTTTAAATATAAAATTTTGGGGAGACACAAATATTCAGTCTATAGCAGTTGATTTTCTCTAGAGGTGATTTGGTTTACGTTTGCCAGCTGGCTGGGGGCACCACGAACCTGAAACCACTTTATATTATGTGCTTGAATTTCAGACAAGCCAGGTAGAGCCCATTATTGCCTTTGGTTAAAAAAAAAAATCTCAGAAGAGATTCTATGTTAAGGATGATTAAAGGCAATTTTCTTTTGTTGTCTTCTGGCAAAAGGTTGGAGAGGACTTTGGGAGATCCTGACCTATGTGTGAAGTCTCTTATTGGATTCCTCATCTTGATAGGACTTGGTCTTTGTCTCCTTTTTCCATGCCTCATGAGACCACGACAACTAAAACTCAATAAACCTAACTCCAATGCTGGCTCACTGGTAAGTTTTCTATTCTTTTTTTAATATTTAAAAGCATTTTAAGTTGTTTTCAGTGGGAGGGTTGAACAAGGAATCTGGTTTATTACTGTCAGACATGGAAGTCTACAGAGTGATTTCCTTCCCTACTTTTTATTCTGAAATATTCCAAATTTCTAGAAAGTGTAAAAGAATAATACATGAATAGTATAGTATAAGAAGAAGAGATATATCTTCACCTAGATCTAATTGTTAATATTTAGTTTGTATTTCTCTCCTTTCTCTGTCTTTTGCTAAACCATTTGAATATAAGTTGCAGAAGTCATGTCTTTTTATCCTTGAGTATTTCAGCTTGCATTTCCTAAGAATAAAAAAATTCTCTCATGTAACCATAATTCTATGTCACCTCTAGGAAAATTAACAGTAATTCTCTAACATTATCTAATATATTATCTACATTCAAATGTCCCCAATTGCTTCTAAAATGTGTATGTCTCTCTCCTTCTCTCTCTCTCTCTTTCTTTCCCTCCCTCTCTGACTTAGGACTCCATCAAGATTCGTGTACCTTTTTTGGTTGGTTTGTTTTTCATGACAGCGAAGTTTATGAAGAGTCTGGGCTAACTGTCTTATAGAATGTCTGAGATTCTGGTTTTGTTTCAAAGTGCTCCTTTAAAAATATAAACAAACGAAGTTATTCTCATGTTTAAAATCTTCCTCTGGCTATTATAACATTTAGAAAACAAAGCCCAAACTCATTATCCTGGTTCACAGAGGTCTACATGATCTGGTGTGACTTCACTTTGTATGTTCTTCTCTACCTCACTTCACTTAAGCCATAGTGGTCTTTTTCCAGTTTCTCAAACCCACAAAACTTGCCCTCACAGGGCTTTGCATTATAGCTGTTCCCTCTCCCTAATATTCTCTTCCCTGAGCTTTGCTTGAAAGTTGGCTCCTTATAATTAAAGTCTTGGTTTGAATACCATCTTCCCAAAGTGGACTTTCTTACTACCTTGACCCTCAATGTAAAGTAGTCTTTCAGTCATTCACTCTCACATCACCCTACTTTGAATTCTCTGCATGGTACCTGTCACAACCTGATATTTTTCTTATTATTTATTTTTATTGGGCTCCATGAAAGCAGGGGCTGTGCTCGGTCTTGCTCATTACTATGTTCCCAGCACCTAGAACAGTTCCTGACACATAGCAGAAACTTAATAAACGCTTGCTAAATACTGTAATGAATAAGTTGAAAGCTGAGGGCTGAAAAGTAGCCAGCCATTTAAAGGGCCGGAGGGAAAAAATTTTGGCCCAGGGAACTGCCAGGGAGAAGGCCCTCAGAGAACCCTGAGGCTTGGTCTATTCTAGGGATGTAGGAGTGTCCTAAGTACTTGGAGGGAAGCAAGCTAGGAGGAGAGAGAAATACAGGAAAATAGAGAGGTGAGTAGGGCAAAGATGACTTAGGGCTTTGTGGGCCATGAGAGGGAAGTTAGATTTTATTTTCAATCAAATGAGAAATCTCAATGAATCTAATCCAAATGAAAACTAGAAGTTTCAAATAGGAGAGTGACATAACCTGATTTATGCCTTTTAAAAGATAATCTAAAAACTAATTCAGCTTGAGTAAGAGGGAGATAACTAATACCAATGATAGAAAGTCATGTGTAAGAAAAGATCTGCAGGCGGGAAATAATGATTCATTTTTGTCATGTTGAATTTGATATACCGCACTTCCTTTGTGGTTTTCCTATCAACGCCCAAAAAAGAATTTATGAGTAAGAAGGTATTCTAATACCTACCTCCGAAATGTTACAGCCATCTAATTCAGTTGTTATTTATAAGTACCTGATATTAAAGGTAGTTGTTGATAATAATAAGTACCATATATTAAGCACTCAGGCAATGTTAACTGCTTAACAACACTTCCCTCGCTGAAGTATCACAACCACCCTTATAAGACGATTTCTTACTTGTGTTTTACGGTTGAGGAAACTAAGGCTAAAGAAGGATAAGTAACTCGTTCTAGGGCAATCAGCCTGTAATTGGCTGAGATGGAACTCAAATCCAGGTCTAGTCTGATACCAAGGTCTAGTCTGATGCCAAGCCTGTTATTTTAACCAATTTGCAGTTAACACATTCCCAGCAAGAGAAATACTGCTTGGATCACTGGTTATGGCCATCATTCAGAGAGATACTGAAACTGGAGCTTCCTCTAACATCCGTAGGCCGGCAGAAACATTTAAATTTCATTTCGGTGGAGAAATATTTGAGAAGTAATCTAATTAAATTCATCTGATTCTTGGTATTTTTGTGAAGAACTGAGACCAATTTTCTGGTTAAACGTGGCAGGGAGAGGAGGTGCACGGAAGTAAAACTGCTCTTCCCGTTGTATTTGGCATACACTGGCCTGCAGCTGAGTAGACTGCCACCCAATTTTCCTGGGGACCGGCAACTCTGCAGTCAACACAAGTTTGCCTTCCTGAACAGCTGGAACCGCCAGAACTGTGACAGGCGCGCAAGAACTGAGGCTGCCTTGTTTGACTTCCACACGGGTCCCTCTGTTTCTGTCACAGAGCCCTCTTTTTTCTTAACTATCCCGCATAAGCCGCTTGGGAAACTCATTCTCTAGGCCGGACGGAGTCTGAAGCGCAGGACGCATTTGTTCTCGGCGCCCGGCCTCTCCGAACATTTTTCTGGAAGACATTTATCGCGCCACCCTTCAGTGTCTGAAGAAGATACAGCAGGGCAGTTTCAACCTGACGGTTGAGGACAGGCCCCCGGAGCGGCGGAGGGGGGCCAAGCCCCCCAAAGTTTCCCTCAGCTCCGCTGCCCCTGCACGCCCGCGGGGGACCGCGGAGGCAAAAGCGCCGACACCCGCCCCGCCCCGCCTCCCCCACGCCGGCCATTGGCGGGTCCGAAAGACGCGGGGCGTTGTCGGTTTGAATGGGAGAAACAGGAGCTGGGGCGCAGGCGCAGAGGAGGGAGCCGCGGAGGCCGGGCGGCGTTGCGGGACCCTTGCGCCGGGAGAGGCGCTCTGGGGGGCGAGGAGAGCGGCGGGCGCTCTGGCTCACGTGACCCACAGCGAGCTGGGGCGGGGGCCGCGCGCCTGCCTCCCGCGGTGCCCCTGCCTAGCGAGGCGCCAGCGGCGCGCGGACTCGCCTGGAGGAGGGGCCACGGCCACCCGTCCGTCGCCCCAGGCGGCCGCTGCTGCAGCTCCGTGGTGTCCGCAGCTCTCCCGGGACTCGCCGGCCCGCGGGAGGTGAGTTCTGAAGCGTCTGACGGCGCCCCGCGGAGGGAGCTGTCGGGGACGGGCCTGCGTGTCCCGGACGGTAGGGTAGGTGGGTCCGGGGTCCCGGGGCCGCCCGCTGTGTTCGGGGGTGGTCGGCGGCGACCCGCGCTGCGGGGACCCGAGCGAGGAAACCAGAAACGGGATGGGGAGCAGCTGGCTGAAGTGCGAGTTCTATCTTGTTGCGGGGTTTTTAAATGAGAGTCGAGTTTAAGAGCTTTGTTCCCTTTTTAAAACTATAAAGTGTGATAGGGGGCAGCGACTCCTCACGTATTCTGAGCGTAACAGACAGTGGATTAAAAGCCCGAACGCCCGTGGAATTAACCCGAGGCCGGTAGCATTCACGTGCAGCCTTGCGCTGGCTCGCTGAAGCCGGCGGTGTTGTCGGACACCTGCGGCTGCTCGTTTCGGTTCACGCGTTCTGCGCACCGGCTTGTCGAATTATCGTAGAAATTGGTCGTTGCTATGGAAACTAACTTGACAATAAACTATTTTAAAAGAAAAAGAAATTGGTAGTTGCTGCGGAAAGTTTTAGTAAGAAGAGAATGTTAAGAAAGCCCTTATCCGAAAATCTATATAATCTATGGAAAATCTTCGAAGAGTAGAAAGTGGAAAATCTATTAATTTCCTTGTTTTAATGGTAACTAGTTAGATCATATTAACGAGTAGTATTTGAACTCTGTTCAAGAAAACGAGGAAGGATGGAAATTTTATTTGCCTTCGTGCATAATTTAACCCTGCCGGAGTGAAACGAAGTAGGTTCTAGGCTTTCCTTTCTGCCGGCTTGTGTTGGAGGTGGTGTGCGGGGAGGGAGGGGGTGGGGAGGGGAGCCGGGGAGGGGCCTGGGGGTGTTAATGTACCAACCCAGCTGAATTTTCAGGCTGCCACTTTAGGAGGGTGTGCGAAGATTTCCGGTCTGATAACCACCGCTGTGATTACCTCAGATAAAAACCACTTTTGCTAGGGTTGTCACTATTGGAGAAGCCGCTTTTGTTGATTTTTATGTTGCTTACTTCTAAACAAAGGCACGGTCGCCGTCGGTTGACACGGGGACGTGTGAGGAGAGTGAGGGCTCGGGAGAAGGGCAGTCCCGGACCTCCTCTGCTTTACGCCTTACCATGTATTCATTCTGGCAAGCCCTTTCCTTCGGCTGTTCCTTATTTACAATATGAGAAGTGGAACAGATACAAAGTAAAAAGTTGCTGCCGTAGAGATATTTCCCCCCAATCTGTTTAAGCTAGAGCTGCAGTTTAGCTGTATTTTCTAATGTGATTAAGTCAGGCATGAAGTGTTAACAGATATTATATTTTAATATAAATTTCAGATTTGGTGCTAGGCTAATTACAATGAAGATAGCCTATAGCGATTTTTTGTAAATGGCCTTAAGCATAAAATATGTCTGTGGTTTACCCAAACAGTAAAATTTTGTAATTCTCTGGAATTTGAAAACCAAAAACCTGATGTGGATTTAGATTAGTCTAATAATAGACATTTAAAAAATAATAACAGCTACTAACATTATAACTACTATACTTCATTGAGTACTTTCGTTAAGTACCAGAGCCAGACACTGGGTTACGTACTTTAGAAATCCGATCTCTCATCATCACAACACATGTTGGATAAGTGTCATTATGCCGAAACCAACTCTGAGAGTTTAACTAGCTCAAGATCATCTAACTAATAAGTCACTGTGCTAGGATTCAAACTGTGGCCTGATCCCAGAGCACTCGCTGTATTGCTTCTGTGCGACTGTTTAAATCTCCTCCAGATCTCTGGATTCCATTTGTAGGGACATAGTCCACTTTTAAGATGCCTGTAGGTGTTGTGTTTTGTTGATGACAAATAAGAAATATTTCAGTCTTTCTTTTAGGACAGCTGTCTTCCTTTTAAGACCTTTTAAATCTGTTACATTTTCAATATCCTTTAATCATCTATTTTATAAAGACATTAAAAAATTGAGTAAAACTTTCCTGATGTATTTACATGAATATGAATATACTCTTTACTGTGGAGCAGATATGTATTAAAGCCCAGTGTTCTCACTGTTCTAGGGTTCTTTGCCACTTCTTAGCTCTTCTCTTCTCAGGCAAGAAATCAAAAAAAGTTTGCTAAACATCAATTATGTGCAAACCAATTTGCTTGGTGTTTGTTGTGAGATGACAAGAGAAAACTTCCTATTCAGTAGTTGCTTCTGGAAGTTTAAAAAAATTTTTTCTTTGAAGTTTATTTTATTTTGAGAGAAAGAGAGCAGTCGGGAGGGGGAGAGAGAGAAGTGGGAGAGAGAATCCCAAGCAGGCTCCCTGCTGTCAGCACAGAGAGCCCCATGTGGGGCTCAAATCATGACCTGAGCTGAAACTAAGATTTGGATGCTTAACTGACTGAAATTTTTCAGCAGATTCTAAGCAGCCTCTGAGCTGACAGCTGTGGGCCGGAAGCAGGGTTCCAATTCAGGAACTGTGAGATCATGATCTGAGCTGAAGTCAGATGTACAACCAACTGAGCCACCTAGGTGCCCCGCTTCTAGAATTTTTAAAGGTATCTTTCTTCTTTCTCCGTGTTCTACCCTATGTGTTGCTACCAGTTTATCTTACTAACACAGATCCAACTTTGTTATTCTTCCATTGAAAAAATTACAAGGTTAAATACAAGTCCACATACATATTCACAATCCCTAACACTTTCGTACTGTCTTAGACTTCTCTTTTCCTACTCCTAACCCAGTGTGCTTGTCCTGGGCACACAGTCTGTGCATTCCTACCTCCTTGATTTTGCTTGAGCCATTTCCCTGTGACTGGAATGCTTTTCCTCCATTTGCCTAATAAGGTCTCCCTATCCTTTAAGGTGCCGGCTGGATTCCTTGCTTCCAAAAAGCTTTCCCTGGTCCTCTTTATTTAGAATCATTCTAGGGGCACCTGGGTGGTTCAGTTGGTTAAGCATTGGACTCTTGTCTTCTGCTCAGGTCATGATCTCATGGTTCAGTGAGTCTGAGCCCTGAGCTGGGCTCTGCGCTGACAGTGCAGAGCCTGCTTAGAGTTCTGTCTCCCTCTCTCTCTTTCTCTGCCCCTCCCCCATTCATGCTTGCTCTCTCTTTTTCTCTCTCTAACAATAAATAAACCTAGAGAAAAAAAATAGAATCATTCTTCCCATATCTCATAGCATTACTGAATTGAATAATCACATTTTAAAATTTTTATTTATTTATTTAAATTTAAATCCAAGCTAGTTAACATATAGTGTAATAACGATTTCAGGAATAGAATTTAGTGATTCATCACTTACATATAACATCCAATGCTCATCCTATGAATAATCACATTTTTCCCCAGGATAGTGATAACTTGTGGAAGAAGAAAAAGTTATATTTTCCTATAAAGAATTCTAAATTCAAACTCTCTAGCAACCCTTTTAACATTTTTAACCCTTGTGCATTTGAGATTTATTTCTGCTTAAAAATTTATTTGAAACCAGTTTTGCTTTTTTAAAGTCCTGTTAAGAGAGCTGGTTTGTTTGTTGTCACTTAACTCTAGAACAATGGCTAGTAGAAAGGACCACTCTGTTCTCTATTGAGTTTTTCATATATCTTTTGATTTAAGCTGATGACTGACCAACACTGATAGTACTGAATAGCTATAGGTCAATTATTCAGGTAACTTGTTTACCAGTTTTTCTATAAGTTGTTTTCTCCCCGTTCTGTCTGTGTATCTATCTCTTCTTTCTCTCTCTTTCTTTTTTTTTCTGGCACAGCAGTGTCTTCAGAAAGCTGTATTTATTTTTAATTTGTTTCTTTGAGCTCCAATTAATTGCATCATGGTTGTCCAAAATTTATATAGGCCCTAAAAATAAAACATATAAATAAACATTTATTTATTTATTAACAAAGAGATTACAGGTCAGAAAGAGCAAGGACTAGTATATATACATGTAAGGATTTTGTTTTATTTTGGTAGAAATTGGGCTTAGTGTAAATTATCAGTGTTTTTGGATTGCAGACATATTCTGTGATCTCTTGGTCTTTTAACCTGAGTAGTCCTTTGGAAAGCACTGAATGTATAATTGGGAATGACGAAAATTTAGAATATCTTTTTTCTCAGTCATTACTATGCCTTTTATAACTTTGGTATTGTAATACTTCTATGAATCCATTTTTATGTGTTTATAAGTGGTAACTACAAATCATTTTTCTTATGTGTTTAATTGAAACTCTTGCAGAAGGTTCTTAATTTTACTAATACATTAAATGAACTACCTTTTTTTTGTAGGAGAGAAAATTAACATTATTTGTAAACTCCGGGCTTCAGTTTGATGAGAAATAAAACCAAGTAATAGGGAGAAAAATACTAATATTCTAATGAACATAACTATTCCTTTAGTTGAACATACCTATATTTTTAAATATAAATAATCTTGTTGGAGCATTACTTGTGATTCAGTAACTGCTTTGCAGGGAAAAAGGAAACCAAGATTGGGAATGTTAAATAAAAGCAATCTGTCTTTTGGCCTTGAAATTTTTAAACAACTATTTCATCCTCTTGAATTATTGTAATCACTGAGGATTGTAATTACAAAACAGCAGTTTTAATGATTGGTGTAGTCATTGGTATAATTCAGAGGGACTCCATGTATAATATAAAAATGGAACCCTTTTCCCCCCAGAAAAATCTTCAGTATTCAACTTCTTCCTGATTTATCATGGCCTGCCAAACCAAAGACACTGAGTCTGCTCATGTAATAATTATTATATCCATAGTGCTTTGTGTACAGACTTTTGGAAACTGCCATTGACCCACAAACATTCAGCATTTCTTATCCAAATAGACGCATACTTGGTCCTTTCTCACTGTTTAACAATGATGCTAAGATGAAGTCTTGAAATATTCAAATCTTTTTCTTCTTCTACGTTATATTTTGTTTTAGTATTTATCTAATTTGAAATTTCGTATATATTTGTATTTGGTTATCCAGGGATAATTCATTGGACTCTTTAAATACAAATGTTCCCCATCAAAAAAAGGAAGATTATGCAGTTTAGTTGTTTAGAGTGGTGAGCTTTTAGTTGTAAACACTGAAAACCTGAAAAAGAATTCTTACTGTATATCGTTAGAATTGTTTAGATTATATTACTCTGAAATGGTTGCATTTGTTGTTTTGCCATTTATAAAGGCCATAGCTCTGGATGGAGATACACACACACACACACACACACACACACACACACACACACACACATATATTTTTTTTGAGAGAGAGCAAGAGAGAGAGCGGGCATGACTGGGGGAAAGGCACAGAGCAAGAATCCCAAGCAGGCTCTGCACTGTCAGCACAGAGCCTGATGTGGGGCTTGAACTTACAAACCGTGAGATCATGACCTGAGCCAAAATCCAGAATCAAATGCTTAACCAGCTGAGCCATCCAGGCACCCTTGGATCATAGTATATTTTTTTAACCTGCCAAGAATAATAATGAGAGGGGTGTCTGGGTGGCTCAGTTGGTTAAGCATCTGCCTCTTGGTTTCATCTCAGGTCGTGATCTTGTGGTTCATGAGTTTGAGCTTGACATTTGGCTCTGTGCTGACAGCATGGAGCCTGTTTGGGATTCTCTCTTCCTCTCTCTCTCTGCCCCTCCCTGCCTTGTGCTTGCTCTCTCTCAAAATAAACAAATAAACTTAAAAAAAAAAAGAATAAAAATGAGAGTTTGAAATAGTGCCTTTAGCTTGCATAAATTGGTATCTTTCATAATGACCTTGAGGATTAATTTCTTTTTTATTTTTTTAAATGTTTTATTTATTTCAGAGAGAGAGAGAGACAGCATGAACAGGGGAGGGTCAGAGAGAGAGGGAGACACAGAATCTGAAGCAGGCTCCAGGCTCTGAGCTAGCTGTCAGCATAGAGCCTGATGAGGGGCTTGAATCCCCGAACTGTGAGATCATGACCTGAGCCAAAGTCGGATGCTTAACTAACTGAGCCACCCAGGTGCCCCATGACCTTGAGGATTAATTTCAAATACACTTGGAAACCCTTCTGACTGGTGGTATACCTTTAAGATATAGATTTATTTGGAATCTAAAACCATTATTCTTTTAATTTTATTCTATTTAGCTAATTGATAGTCACAAATAGCTCATTAGAAAGTTATAATAAAATATGTGTTAAGAGTTAGCAGTTACACTGTTAGCTATGCTTGTTTTCTAACTAACTTGGCCTAATATCTCACATTGATTGTTGCAGACTTAAAGATTAGCAATAAATTAAGACTTAGCTTTAATTGGAGTACTTATTTAGAAGTATGTATTTGCTTAAGGAAAATTTTATTCATACAGTTTTACAGCATAATCTGATAAATTTGCATTTCTCTAGAATGATAGAGCATAGAGTGATTTGCTTAACTAAACACTATGATTATTTCATTAATTTAGGATTTTGTAAAGTAATTTACATTTCCTATATATGACAATTATCAGTTGATACTAAAACCATGTTCAACACTATACATAGATATATATGGATACACACTTACAATCTTGAGTTATCTTTAGCTCAGAGTATTATGTAAAAATTTGGTTATGATATTGGTTTAGAGATTGAGTATGTTGAAAAAAGAATCAGAACTTTTATGCATTGCTTTAATTTTTTCTTTCATTGCAATTTCTCTTTAATTTTGCCACTGACTTCTTATTGCAGGATTAACATTTAGATCTCATTGGTACTTTAATTTTTAATGTAAGATGTGCAAAAATTCAGTAATGTCAGTCACTCAGTTCTACTTTTTTTAACCCTTCAGATTCTTACCCATTTATCAAATTTTATATGATTTCAGATTATCTCGTTTGAATCTTTATTTTTTCCAGCTATTAATTGTGAATATAGCACTCTACTGAGTACTAAAGTTTAATAGAAGTCTTACACTTTTCCCCTCTTCAAAGTCTTAAGTATTCCATTTTCTCCCCTTGGAAGTATCCCTCTTCTAATCCAATTTGTCAGTCACTGCACACTGCTACTGTTCCATCTACTTTGAAAATTGGAAACCTTGCATGCTTTATGTTACTGCTTGACCTTTACTTCTCTTATCTAGTCAGTGGCCGTTGTTTTTCATTTTTCTTTAGGTATTTTTAGCCACATTACCTAATCAAGTACCCAGCCATTCTAGGGTCTGACTTCCCTTGCTTTAGGCACTAATTTCCCATGTCATGTATTCTGATGTCAAAATAATTTTTCTTGCTTTGATTGGTTCCCTCAGCACCTGCCACACTAAAATCAAGCTCTGAACTCTTCTTTCTATTGGACTTTGTTTTGGCATCCTTTTTTATTATGTTCATTATTATGTGATGTGTATTTGTTATGACTGGTATCCTTAAGTCTAATATAAAAGAACTTCATTTTAAATGTGTTCTTGATTCTTTGTCCATATTTATCCCTGCCCAAAATTTTCTTTTTATGTTTTATTTATATCCGAGAGAAAGAGAGAGAGACAGCATGAGCAGGGGAGGGTCAGAGAGAGAGGGAGATACACAATCTGAAGCAGGCTCCAGGCTCTGAGCTAGCCATCAGCACAGAGTCCTTCAGGGGGCTCCAACTCACAAACCAAACCGTGAGGTCATGACCTGAGCCATGACCTGAGCCGAAGTTGGACACTTAATCTACTGAGCCACCCAGGCGCCCCCAGCCCAGATTGTTAAAGGATTTCTGACTTGAAACATTACAACTGAAAGGGATTTGGAGAACTTGACTGTTGCTCCTTAGAGGGAATTATGAAGATAAAAGAAATTTAAAGAATTTAGATTATCCAACCTGGAGGCAAGAAAAGTAAGTTATATTTATTGCCTGATGAGAGTTACCAGTTTATTAGAGATACTTAAAGAATCAGCCAGAGGTTATTGTCATTTATGTTGGATAGTTTGAATAAATTGAAAGAAGGACAAAAGATAATACGTATAACTGTGTATCCCTTATGTTTCCCCATCACTTAGTTTGTAAATATTTTACTGCTGATGGAGTAAAGCAAGGATAGGATTTGTTGTTTACTCTGATTACAACTTTGGACAGTGCCTAGAAGTCCACCTAGCTGTGTAATGGGAATCTGCCTATTTTGACTTCCTAATCAGGTAATTAAAAGTGAGGCAATCAGAATTATATACTAGCTTATCTTCCAGTATGCTTTTGTCAGTTTCTAGCATATAGAAAAAAAATATTTCTTACTCTTTATTTCTGTATGATTAGACCAAAAGATGCTGAGAGTTTTTGTTAACAGTGAGGTTTTGGGAGCATTGTTTTTTAAAACCTGAGAGATACTACTAAGCACATATATTTTCCTTGTGAATTATTAGTAATAAGTCTTAATGGAGATTGGAGGTTAAATTTGATGACTACTTAATATTCTTTCAAACCTATAATTTTCATTCTATTTCCTGGTCCTGTCATTAAATTTTCTTATCCTAATGAACATAATTTAATATTTATTACAGATTGTATTACTGTAATATATAAACTTTGTGTTAACTATGAAGTGGGTTTGTTAACCCTTTGTAATGTAGAGCATAAATGAACACATTGTTACTAAATTGGTTAGAGAGTTCTTGCAGAATTAATCATTGAATCAAGAATTACTTGTTCAGTGAATAATTATAAGAAATGCTACTTCATTATGGAGATTGTAAATGAAAGAGTGACTTCTTTGGGGATACACTTCTTTTGGGAATAGTAAAACCGTGTTATAAATTGACCTTACAGAAATGGTGAATAGCATTCTGTCTTCTTGCCTATTTTAATTATTTTTAAAATGTGTCTCTATGCAATCTTAAGTAAGGTATTTCACAATTCCATTTATTTACATTTGTTAATTTGGCTGCATGTTTCCATTTTAATAAGTATGAAGTTAACATATTTTTAATGATTGCTAAAATTTGGAATTTCATTCTCTGAATAAAATATTTCAACTAAATTATAACTTAATTTAATTCAAAATTTAATTTGTTCTAGTACTTACCTTCTGCCTCATTTTATAAATAACAGCCTAAATAGCCTAAACCTCAACATGGATAGGGGAAGACCTTTTGGTTGACAGTTTAGCTATAGTGTAACCTTGTGTACGTTGAAGCTATTGCTATTAATATCTACACTAATAGTGTTAATAGTGTTTTATTATTAAGGAGGCCAGTGAATTCTGAATAAAAGAAAAAGAGGTTTGTTGGATTGATAGCTGCTACCCTGTCTTTTCATCCATTAAGACACTGCTTCTTTTGCTGGCCAAGGGAAAGATAAGAGGAATAATGTTTTGTGTTTTTTATGTGTCAAAATGGTTATTAATGTGAAAACCTCATTTCCTCTGGGAAGCTTGTCAATATTCCCAAGGCTAGTCCCTTCCACCTTCTACCTCCTTCCTCCTCACAGATCCTCACTGCTCTGTTTCTACTAACCTCTCTCAAACTGTACTTGATTAACAAAGCAGTGGGTATGTGTGATTTAGAGTCTAGCTTATGTTATAGTTGAAATATTTATTTTTAAAAGTTTATTTATTTTTGAGAGAGACAGAGACCAGCCTGAACGGGGGAGCAGCAGAGAGAGAATCTCAAGCAGGTTCAACACAGAGCCCAATGCAGGGTTCGAACTCATGAAACTGTGACATCATGACCTGAGCCGAAACCAAGAGTCGGACTCTTAACCAACTGAGCCACCCAGGTAGTTAAAATATCTAAAAGGATGTTATGTGGAAAAAGAAATTAGGCTTATTGGATGGCAGCAGAAGGAAAAAATGGATAGAAATAGATTCCTCAAAGTATGGAACAATTTTCTAAAAGGACTGTTCAGAATTAGGATTAGCTGCCTCAAGAACTTTCTGGGAATGAGGTAGTAAAATGTTAGACTAATTGACCTATAGGGTTGTTTATAACATTGAGATTCCAGGACTTAATAATAATTGTGTATATGTGTGTGTATAAATTATGTCTATTTATACCTACACATACATATATCTACTTTGTTTCTCTCAATTGTTACCTTAGAAGTTAAAGTTTATATCTGATGTTCTATCGTTTCTCTGTGATAGATCTGGGTGTGGCATTCATTTTTATTTATCCTGTTTAGGACTTAGTGTGCTTCATCAATCTGCTAATTCAAATCTGTCTTCAATTCTGATTCATTCTGTCTTTATCACTGAACATTTTTCCTTTTCTTTCTGTTTTTCCCATCTAGTACGATAATTAGACCTATTTCAGGGCCTCTCATTTTGTCTTCCTTTTCTCTGAACTGCTCTTCAGTATTTTTATCTCCTTATCTATTTGTGAATGTCTGGATAATCTCTTCAGATATTCTTCGAGTTCTCTTTAGCTTATCTCCTGTGCTGTTTAACCAGTACTTTGAGTTATTACTACCAGTGTTCATAGGAGTACTTCAGTAATAGCAAAAAACCCAAAAATTACAATCCAAATGTCTATCAATAGCAGAATAAAAACATATTTGGTACACAGCAGTTAAAATATACAAACTGTAGTTATGTGCAACAAGATGAATTTCAGAAACATAATGTTAAGTAAAACCACATAAAACTAAATGATATGATTTTTAGGCCTATATAAGCATTGTACTAAAGTTAGAAATACAAGAAGGGAATAATGAACAAAATTCAGTTTTGCGATCACCTTAGAGGGGAAAGGAAGGTGTGATGGCTTAGGTTGAAGCACCCAGGAGACTTCAGAGACAGTGATAATATTCTTTTTCTTAAAATTGGGTGGTGTTATATAAATATTATTCTATTATACACATATTTTCTGTATTTTTTGTACTTAATATTAATAAAAACACTTTAAAGATCTTAGAAAGTAAAAATAGAATATACTTTGGGAACAAATGAATACAATATAATCTAATGATTACAAATATCTTGAAGGAATAAATTTAAAGTTTGGATTTGATTTGTTCAAATAATTACTGACTTTTTATTTAACTTGTTATAATAGCAGTTTTTAAAAGCTTGGAGTATCATAATTTTGTCTTTAGATACTCTAACACATTCTCCTAAATTTGTTTATAATAAAAATATTACATAAAATTATCATATTTTAAGAGAATTTTAAAAACTAAAGAACAGGTCTCAGACGAAATCATATATTCATATCCTTATTTAGAAGCTGTATGGTGACAGTTAAGCCCTCTGCTGTCTCTCCCCTGATTGACAGGACAGCAGTGTGTGGAGTTCGCTCTGTGATTATGTGCCACTTGGAATTACGTTAGGTTATTGTTTGAAAATAGGACTTCAAGCAAAGCATCTTGTATTCCTTTTGCAGAAATGTTGCTGAAGTGCTGCTGAAAGGGCCAGAGATGCAAGGATTTGGGACACATTTTGAACCTTTAAGCTGTCTGACATTGACCTCCTTTCATTATTAATAAAGAAGAAGCAGGAGCTTAGGATGTATTAACACCAATTCATTAATATACTAACTGGACAATGTGCTGCAACAATTCTACATTGTAAAGAACTGGATTGGCTGAAAATAAAATAATTTCGTATTTTACTCAGCTTATAATATGACTCGATGGAGGAAAATTTGATAAGCATGAGGGAAGACCATTCTTTTCATGTTCGTTACAGGTAAGACCACTACTTTCTTAGTGGGTGGTTTTTAATCCTTATTAAACATGTATTTCGCTCTGGTCATTTCAAATTTAAATTTGAATATATTTAAAATATACTAGCTGTAGTTAGTATCTCCTGTAAACTACATTTTCTTTTTGTTGTGGTTGTTGTAAGATTTTATGTCCTTTCTATAGGAAAATAGTGGCAGAGATCAATTATATATTATACTTTATTAACATTTTGGGGAAGAATTTGTGAATAGTTACTTTATATTTTGTAACTTATAATACAGATATAAAAATGAAATTTATTTCCAAATGTTTGAGGTAAAAGATGGATTTGTAATAGGATCAGATATGAATGACCTAATTTTTATGTTTCAGTTTTTAATGGTGATCTTTTATAAGTGAGCTTTTAAAAAAGTCAGTATCGTTGGAATGGGTGGGTACTTTCTAAACATGATAAACTAACATTTAGGAACAAAACAAAGATATCTGCGTTATTTATTTTTAAATTTTCTATTTATTTATTTTTGAGAGAGAGGGAGCACAAAGCGTGAGCAGGGAAGGGGCAGAGAGAGGGTGGGGGGACAGAGGATCTGAAGCAGGCTCTGCACTGACAGCAGACAGCCCAGTGCGGGGCTCGAACTCCTGAACTGTGAGATCATGACCTGAGCCGAAGTCAGATGCTTAACTGACTGAGCCACCCATGTGCCCCCATTATTATTTAACATTTATTCTGGAAGTTCTGGTCATTGCACTAAACTATAAGATGAATATAAACATAAATATTAGAATGAAAGGCATGTAACTATTAGTAAGGTGATTAGAATATTAATAGATTCTGATTAGAATATTAATAGCTATCATAAGTTAGTAGTAAATAAAAAAACTTGTAGTGAGGATTATTCAGCATATTTGATAAGTTGAAGGTGTTGGTTGCCTAATCCTTGATATCTTAACACATGGTTAGGAAATAGATGTAATGTACTTTGAAGCAGAATCGTGTTAGGGCATGGTGCCAAGGAAGTCTATATACGTAATATGAGGGTATTTCTATTAAAAATTAAAAAAGGTTTGAATAAAAGAAGTGGAGGACATTCAACATAATTAAAATGAACTTTTAATATAACTCTACCCTATTGGGCATAGTTCCAGAAGTCTGGGAATTATCTTACATGTCCCCCCCCACCCTACCCCCACCCCTTCTCACTGTATCCAGTGTAAAGTTATGTCAGTTTTTCCTCCAAAATGTTGCTCAGATTGATCTACCCATCTGGATTCTCCTTATCACTGCTGTGGTTTAGGCCCCCATCATCATCTCTCTAGACTCATTGTATTCTCCATTCTTACCTCTTAGAAACCATCTTTTTAATTTGCCATTAGGGGGCTCAGTCTAAAAACACAGAGCTAACTGTGCAAATTCTGCTTATTCACTGTGATGCCTCCTGGTCACCTATAGGGCAGAGCCAAGCTTAACATAGTATACAATATCTTCCTTTTTCTAGCTTCTGTGTATTCCTTTGTTCTTACTTTCTTCCAGTCCTAACCTTGCACTTTTTTTTTTTTTAATATTTTTATTTATTTCTAGGAGAGAGAGAGAGAGACAGCGTGAGCAGGGAGGGTCAGAGAGAGAGGGAGTCACAGACTGAAGCAGGCTCCAGGCTCTGAGCTGGCAGTCAGCACAGAGCCCGATGTGGGGCTCGAACCCACGAACCGCGAGATCATGACCTAAGCGAAAGTCGGACGCTCAACCGACTAAGCCACCCAGGCGCCCCCTAACCTTGCACTTTGAGCTATGGATTCCTTTACATGTCTTGCTGTTCCATGTGTCTATGCCTTTGCTCATGATGCACTCTATGACTTGAATTACCTACTCCTGGAAACCACTTCTAAACACCATAGTTTGGCTGTGTGCCCTTCATTTGTTCCCATGACATCTTTTGCATATCTCTTTCTTTACATCAACTATATTGAAATTAATTGTATCTGTTTATATGTTTGTGTCCTCTTTGACCACTCCCTTTGACCATTAACTTCCTTAGGGAAGCCATGATGCTTAGCATGTTATCTGACTCATAGTGCACATTTGATGGACTCTCCATTGAACTTCATTGGATATAACTATCAGTTGAACCTAGTAAGTAAGATTTTTGTCTTGCTAAACATTTTGAAGAGTGGTATACTTCTTAACACTGTCTAAGAGCAGCAGGTAAGGAAGAGTGGATTATACATCTGCCTATGGGAAAGTCTTAATTTGTCCTTTTTCTGTGATAGAGTATAGATCAGACATAGTTACATATTGGTATAGGACTTCACCAAAAGAAACTTAAAACTCTGTAACTATTTTTAGTAAGAATATGCCATGGGGTACTTGGATGGCTCGGCCAGTTAAACATCCAACTCGATCTCAGCTCAGGTTTTAATCTCAAGATTAAGTTCAGGTTTAAAACAACAACAACAACAACAAGGGGCGCCTGGGTGGCTTAGTCGGTTAAGCGTCCGACTTTCGCTTAGGTCATGATCTCGCGGTTCGTGGGTTTGGGCCCCGCGTCGGGCTCTGTGGTGACTGCCAGCTCAGAGCCTGGAGCCTGTTTCAGAGTCTGTGACTCCCTCTCTCTCTGACCCTCCCCTGCTCACGCTGTCTCTCTCTCTTTCTCTCCTAGAAATAAATAAAACATTAAAAAAAATTTTTTTTAATTAAAAAAAAAACAATATGTCAAACAAAGCTTTAGCTTTATCAGTGCTTTAGGATCAGCATTCTGTATATTGATATGTATTCTGTATATTAGATTATTGTATAATTGCTGGTTATACTTTTTGTTCTTTGTGTTAGAAGTCGTGGCCTAGTATAAATTATTACTCTACTCTGGTAAACTGGTAGCATGTAGTGTTTAAACATCTTGTTCTCTCATTGTGAAGGTCTTCATTCATCTCTGGAGACCCTTCTATGACACAGTGAGTTTGTAATTTTGAAATAGAATAATTTCTCTAGTTTCTCTAGTTTTGTATTTCTTTGAGAAATGTCTTTGTTCATACTTCAGTAACTTTCATATTATAAAAATTAGACCATTGCACAGAAATTGTAAAGGAATACAGTTTTGGTGTTGAATTCTTCAATTTTGCTAGGTAAATGTAGTTGTTAATATTCTTTCCTGAAGAATAGTTTGAGGTCATGTGGAATGGTGGAAAGAGCACTCTGGGCTTAGAGACAAAGACAGGATTTCATTTCTCAGCTTTGCAACCCTGTGATCTTAATAGGTCACTCAACCTGTCTCAGCATCAGTTTCCTCTTTTGTATAATACCTATCTCAGAAGGTTATTTTGAGAATTAAATTTTAATATAATATGCAGTGAAATAACTTTTAAAACTAAGTTACCAATCAAAACTTAAATCTTAAGATAAATTTATACTACTTTCCCTTTCACAAGTAAACCAGAACAGATACATGTAAATAGAATAGATGAAAATTGTGGGAGGTAGGATTGGTAATGGAAAAGATCCAGGCCCAATTAGAACACTTAGAAGGTGGAACTAAGGTCTGTAAAGAGATTGGACTGCTCTAGAAGACAGCACAATGGAGAAGACACGAGGCACTCTTGCATTGAATCCTAAGTCCTCGGTCCCATTGTTTATTCTTAAATAGTATGTAAACCTACTGAGGGGAAGGTCGGATAAGAATGAACATAATCTGTATCAAATGTTTAAAATGATGTAGCATTGAGGTTTTAATCCTCTTTTGCTTTCATTGATATACTGTGAACATAAGAAACCAAAATTAAGAACGTAAAGGAAAACTTTAGTGAGGAAGAAAAGTAAATAGTAATAATAATTAAAAATATAAAAAATTAAATTGAAATGACAGGAGTTTGTGCAAAAAATGAGGAATTATAATTATAACATTTTGGCAAAAATGAAAACATTTCAGTTAAGTATAGTAGTTGTGTTTAGTTATTAGGAATGTACTTTCTTTGAGTCCACAAGAGTTATTAGGCCATTAGGAAGAATAAAAGAAACTTTGTATGTGGAATGTATTTTAATGGAGGTATTTTCCATTTTGTCTTCTACTCTGAGTGTGTTCTTTGTTTCCAACCCAGCTGGTAAACAAATGAAGTAATTCTATTCTCTCATAGAGACAGAGAGGATATGAAATTACTTTCTCTCTTACTATTTAATGATCTTTTAAAAAATTTATAAACCAACCTGCCTTGACTATTATGCAGTTAGATATATTTGATTGAGGTGTTGGAGATTTTGCCAAAATATTGACTTCTTTTCTAATAAAACATACCAGAGCTACAGCATATCTCAGAATTAATCATAAACTAGAGATTTTGGGACTTTATTTTGGGAATTCGTTACGGAAATGACTTTTCTAAGGTAGTTTCTGTTAAAGGGCATTCTTCCTTCATGTGGACTTCAGAGACAGCTGCGTGGCCCACAGGGTTCCAGTTTGCTGTCACTGTTTCTCATGGAATTATCTAAAATGTCTTTTTAAAAATTTGTAGCTCTTCTGACACTATTCAGTCTGTAGCTAAATTTTGTTACATACATCATTTGGATTTATGGTTCCAGTATAATGTTGTGTAAGTTTCGATCCAGAAAGTCAATATTTGTGATGCAGATATTTATTTGAAGAAGACACATCTCTGGTTTATATGAATATAGGCAAACATGTTGTAAACCTCCAGTTTTTACGTGTCTTATCTATGAATAGCCAATTCTGCCTTATCCCTAATTTTCCTGGCCAGCCAGCTAATCATCCTGAACTGATGTTGCTGTATGTAACTCATTCTCTACCTCTCCTTCAGTGAAATCATGTGCCATTATTAGTATTCCATTGTACAGTGGTGTATAATTTCCTTTAATACTCTGTTGATGGACATTTAAATTGTGTGTGTGTGTGTTTTTGTTTTTGCTGCTGTGAACATCCTTTCACATATATACTCTTGAATTTGTGTGTACATAAAACTTAAAGATCAGTTCCTACCAGTGAAATTGCTCAATGTATAATTTTCATAGATAATTAGAATCATGCTTAAGTTAAAAATTTTTAATAAAGGGGCGCCTGAGTGGCTCAGTCGGTTAAGCATTCAACTTCGGCTCAGGTCATGATCTCACAGTCTGTGGGTTCAAGCCCCGTGTCAGGCTGTGTGCTGACAGCTCAAAGCCTGGAGCCTGCTTCAGTCTGTGTCTCCCTCTGTCTCTGCCCCTCCCTCCCTCTCTCTCTCTCTCTCTCTCTCTCTCTCTCTCTCTCAAAATAAAGACGTTAAAAAGTTTTAAAAAATTTAATAGAAAAATTATTTTATATGTAAAAATATCTTTTCCAGTTTTTTTCCTATGGTAATTCTTGACAGTTCAGTGGTTTTAGTTTTCAGGCCAATAAAGACACCTAGTTGAGGTAGCTAATTTAGCAAAAGAACCTTTAATAAAATCACATTTTTTACATAGTAGTCTTTCACTACCTCATTTCTCTTCATACACAAAATACAACAACCTTATAAAACTTTAAAAATAATCTTTATTTATGAGTCTCTAATTTTCAAAAATACAGTTTTAAAGGGCAGTTTTTACTTGTGAAAGATGAAAATTGGTTTTATTAATTTGAAATGACATGAAATATAAATTTAGCAGGGGTGCCTGGGTGGCTCAGTCAGTTAAGTGTCTGACTTTGGCTTGGGCTATGATTTCATGGTTCATGAGTTTGAATCCCACATGCGGCTCTGGAACCGCATGTATCTCCCTCTCTCTTTGCCCCTATCCTGCTTGCACTCTCTCTCCTCAGACATAAATAAACATTTAAAAATTTTTATAAATAAATATAGCAAAAACTTAAGTTTTCTGATTTAACTGATTAATTTTTCCATGTGTTTTAGCTCTTCCTTTGTATATAATTGGTCTAATATTGAAGCAAAATGTTAAATAGAGGTTCACTTGCATTATTTTGCCTAAATCCACTAAGTGGGGGTGAAATCACTTGTCTAATTGTGATCATACAGTATTCTATCACTTAATTATTTGAGTTATAAAAAAAGGACAGCTGGATGTAAAACTTGAAAAATACCTATCATAGATAACTACATAAATCTGTTTATTCCTAACCAAAAGTCTGCTTTGAACCTTTGCACTTGGCTCTGTTAATCTTAGTCTAGACTTTTCTCTTAGCTTTATCAGATTTATTTTCCACTTTTGCAATTCCAATTTAATTTATGGTTTTAAGGAACATTGAAGTTTTATAGGCTAAAAGATAGCATCCGAAGAAACATGTTAATTGGCCTGCTACTAGAAATACAAAAGTATAATCCTATTTGAATGAATTTAGGGCGAGCTGTGGTTTAATTTCTATTTCTTGTTAAAGGAGTAATTCTCAACTCTGGCTTATATGTTGGAATTACTTAGGGGTATTTTAAAAATACTATAAGTCATACCTCATACCCAGAGAGTGAGACCCAGCATTGAGAGCTTTAAAAGACACTCCATATGAGCTCTGTTGTGGTGCAGCCAGGATTAGGAATCACTGATCTGGGGGCGCCTGGGTGGCTCAGTTGGATAAGCGTTCAACTTCGGCTCAGGTCATGATCTCATGGTTTGTGTTTGAGCCCCGTGTAGGGCTCTGTGCTGACAGCTAGCTAGCTCAGAGCCTGGAGCCTGCTTCGGATTCTGTGTCACCCTTTTTCTCTGACCCTCTCCTGCTCATGCTGTCTCTCTCTTTCTCTCTCTCTCTCAGAAATAAATAATAACATTTAAAAATTTTTAAAAAAGGAATCACTGCTCTGCTAGAGTTGGTCAAAGCTAATTCCAGTAAGGAGTAATTTCATGCTGCTCACAAAATTAGAATGCTTGATAAGTTCAGTCAGAGTTTTCCAAAGGGTGATATGTATACCACTGGTGTTACATGAGGTAATTTTTATTTTTAATTTAATACTTTCATATTTTAATGTGCATTAGAAAATGTAAGTATCACATCAAACTCCTCACAGTTCCATGGATACTGCTTTGAAGGCAGATTTTTAAAAATTTCAAAGAAATTTGCCAGATTATAGAAACACACAAGTGGATGATTATGTAAAATATAGACATATATATTTCTGGCTGAAATCATTAAAATGTTGAAGAAACACAGTGGCAACTTTGGTAAAAGGCACCTACTATAAAATCTAGGATTAGAACCTAAAGTATCAGTGCTTTTTCTCCGAAAATAGATTTACAATAACTTAATTCTTCTGGCTTTTAAAAATCCAGTGACAGACTTTGAGAATTAGAATTTCTGCAAATCTTTAAATTACTGCTTTCTAACGTAAAGTTTCTTGTCACTTAGTTTTCTTGCAGATGTGTGCCTTATAGATCAAAATACTTTGCTCCTTTGTTTTTCTGAGGTATAGATAATACGTGGTGGTAAGGGCAGAAAGGAGTGTGTGTGTTTGAGACAGAGAAAGAGAGATGGGTGGTAGGTGGTGATGTAGGAGGTGGTAGGAGGTGGTAGGAGGTGATGGATGGGTGAGTAGATCACTTAAATACCTGGATAGAGAAGAGTATTAATTATAAAACCTCACCTCCCTTGGTACCCGTTTTCTCCCCACACTCAGGAAGTCCAGAAGTCTGCCACAACTCAAGAGTACTTTAGGAAACACTACTTTAGGTTCTCTCATTGGTGAAGTGGGTTGCTCTGGGTGGGCCAATTAAAATGGGCTCCATGTAGAGGTATTTAGCTATCCTATATAAAAGAGCTCTGGGGCTCAAAGACATTTGATTAGGCAAATTAGCTCATGCTATAAATAATAGTTTACTGTTTTATCAATAATGTATATATGCTTCAATTATAGAGGCAGCTCTTCTAAGCAAGAATAGCCACAGTCAACATTAAAATTGTATTACCTGAGGTGCAGTTGTAAGGTAATGTTGTAAATGTCTGTCTTATATAATTTTATAGAATGGAAGCTTCTTGCCTAGAACTGGCCTTGGAAGGGGAACGTCTGTGTAAATCAGGAGACTGTCGTGCTGGTGTGTCCTTCTTTGAAGCTGCAGTTCAAGTTGGAACTGAAGACCTAAAAACCCTTAGTGCTATTTACAGCCAGCTGGGCAATGCTTATTTCTATTTGCATGATTATGCCAAAGCATTAGAATACCATCATCATGATTTAACTCTAGCAAGGTAATTAATTTAAGCTTTTTAATACTCTTTCTCCCTGAATGTTTCTTAAAAAAACATTTTCATTAATTAAAAAAAACAAACTTAATATATTTTAGTGAGTTGCAATTCAGTAGCATTGCATTTTAAAACGAATCTTTAGGCTGATCACAGTGTAATTAAATGATTTAATAGTGAAATGACACTAGAGTTTAATTAAATGAAGGAAAATTAATTACATTTGAATACAGAAATGTAAGTTTTACATTTTTATTTAAAGTAGGTTTCAAGGCTAATAACAGGTCCTTCTTACCTAAAGCATGTCAGTTGTCCTCTAGGGAAATCTATACTCTGGCTGCTTAATTTTAACACCATTTGCTTTTTCCCCCCCAGGACTATTGGAGACCAGCTGGGGGAAGCCAAAGCTAGCGGTAATCTGGGAAACACCTTAAAAGTTCTTGGGAATTTTGAGGAAGCTGTAGTTTGTTGTCAGCGACATCTAGATATTTCCAGAGAGCTTAATGACAAGGTAATAAGGAATGTTAGATGGTAGGCCAAATGTTTTCTTTGATATTGCTTTGTGTTTTAATTCTATTTAATTATTCTGTAGTTTATCTAAAAGTTAATGCCAATAGGGGCGCCCAGGTGGCTTAGTCGGTTAAGCATCCGACTTTTGCCTGGGTCATGATCTCGCGGTTCGTGGGTTCGAGCCCCGCGTCGGGCTCTGTGCTGACTGCCAGCTCAGAGCCTGGAGCCTGTTTCAGAGTCTGTGACTCCCTCTCTCTCTGACCCTCCCCTGCTCACGCTGTGTGTGTGTCTCTCTCTCTCCTAGAAATAAAAAAATAAATAAATAAATAAAATAAAATAAAAGTTAATGCCAATAAAGAAAATATTCATAGAAAAATCGAAGTAAAAATTTAAAATCGTGGAGAAAAAAATAACCTTCTTCTTTCAGAAGTAATCATTTATTTGGTTCTGTATGGACGGCCAGTGTAAACATTTCTTTCTCTTGACCATCAAGGATATTATAAATAAATATATGTGATAAGCATGATAATACCAGGCTTCTGATTTCAAAATGTAAACTCTGCTGATCTCTTCATCTAGGTGGGAGAGGCAAGAGCACTTTACAATCTTGGAAATGTGTATCACGCCAAAGGGAAAAGTTTTGGCTGCCCTGGTCCTCAGGACATGGGAGAATTTCCAGAAGAAGTGAGAAATGCACTGCAGGCAGCTGTGGATTATTATGAGTAAGTAGCACTGATGCAGTCCTGTGGCTCCCCTGAGTCTTCGACCTGCTCTACATTCTTTATCCAGCAATACATTTTTAAGTTTGGCAAAGGTTTTAGAATTATGGACTAGCAAGTAAAAATAAGCCATCAAATCACTGCTAAAATGTTACAGTGTTAGATTAGAGTAAACCCCTCCCTAGGAAAGCTTTCCTTTAAACTGTTAACCGGTGCCACTTAGTGGCAAAAACAGGAAATATCAATCATTAGTCTGCGTTATTTGGAATAAATTTAGTCTTTTATCAATAAAATTTCATACAACTTCTTAGCTGTAATGGTTCCAAGATTGACTCTGTCCTTGACTCTGGATAGAAGCCTGTCTGAATGGTTCAGTAAACTGTTTCCGGTTATTTCCTGTAGTCCCCCTCCATCATAGATATACCTTTAAAAGGTGGCACATTATAACTGTAAGCTTAGTTAGAATTTTTTTTTATAAGAAGAAATTGATTTGTAAATTAAATCAACACATTTTTTTTTCTCAACATGTTTTTTTCACAACTTTTGTTAACATTTAGGGAAAACTTGTCACTAGTGACTGCTTTGGGTGACCGAGCAGCCCAAGGACGTGCCTTTGGAAATCTTGGAAACACACATTACCTCCTTGGCAACTTCAGGGATGCGGTTATAGCTCATGAACAGGTATAGTGCAAGGCTTTGGAGCCAGATCATCTTCTCCATCAATGTTCTGAATAGTGATTAGATTATTCTTTAGTTTTATTATAGTTATATCTAACCAGAATTTTCTGTTTCAGCGTCTCCTTATTGCAAAAGAATTTGGAGATAAAGCAGCTGAAAGAAGAGCATATAGCAACCTTGGAAATGCATATATATTTCTTGGTGAATTTGAAACTGCCTCTGAATACTACAAGTTAGTCTAATATTTCTATAGATAAATGTAAAATGAATAGTTATGCAATCTTATTAAATCATGGGCTTTGGGTTTAACACTTGCTTTTTGCACACACTAGCAGCAAGACTTTGTGCTTCTAAGCCTCAGTTTCTTCATCTGTCATGGATGATGCCAGTATCTTGCTTTTGGGATTGTTGTGAGGATTGAATGAAACAATATATTAAGCAGTTAGTTTCCATAGGACCTGGCACACAGTCTTCAGTAAATATTATTGTACCTCCGTTTTAATAATAGCAGTATGACTCCTTTATATTTTTATTAGTTTTTATCTTTAAAACTAACCATTTTGAAATGAAATTCTAAACTTTTAAAGTCTTTTTAAACTTGTTTAGCATATGTGGTATGTATATTTATATGCTTTTTTTTCACCCAGTTATGTGTTTGCAAAAAGCCATAAGAAAGTCTGTTAACAAAATTATGCCTGGTTTTCATCAGTGATCACTGAATTTCCCCACCTTTGTGCCCTCGTGTTGAACAGTTCTCCCATCCTCTTCTGCCCGTCTTTGATCCTCACCGTAAGCTTGAGGCCCCACTCACTTGCCTGAGGAGCTGGCAAACCTAGCTTCTTCTGGGCAGGGTCTTTCTGATCTGTCAGTAGACTTGAAACATAGATAATAGGAAAGTGTAGACTGTTGGAGATGGTCTGGTCTGTGCTTTCTGGTTTGGAGTTTTCTCTAATTAGTGGGGATTGGGGCCCATACAGACCTTAGACAGAAGCCAGCTTGAACCAAAGATACAATGATTGATTTATGTTTTATTGTTAAAGAATCCAATGTGAGAGGGTTTGTCATCTAAAAAAAAAAAATTGCTTTAGGTCCATCTAAAAAACTAGAATGTCATCCCACCCTACTTTAAACATTGACTGATGGTTAATATTTGTTAGTTGATTAGTTACATATAAAATATATTACTATATAAGGAGTACGTGTTTTTTATTTTATTTGTATTTATTTATTTTTTTAAGTTTTATTTATTTAATCTCTACACCCAGTGTGGGGCTCAAACTCATGACCTTGAGATCAAAAGTCAGATGCTCTTCTGACTGAGCCAGTCAGGCACCCTTATGTTTTGTTTTTAAATATAAAATTTTCTTATATTTTCAAGTAAAAGGACATAGAAATGTCTTAATAAATGATCTACTTATGTTACATACTGAAAAGTTCTCCAATAAAGTGTATGGTGGCTGTTAGACTAAAGAGCAGGCATATGAAGTAATGACACTTCTTTCTGCTCTCCTCTCCATAAGGAGGCTAGAATTCAGAACTCTCAGGACTAGATAGGAAGGCCGTCTTAACGTTTTAAATCTATAGCCTTCAGGATAGAAAGCCGTAGTAGTAGCAGTTTGGCAAACCTACTTTAGCAGTTGAATTTGGTTCTAGAAGGACTTCTAAACATTTACAAATTAACTGTTTTCTCAAAGAATAGCGGTGTACCAGGAAAATATTCCAGGACCTCAAAGCAACTCCAAAAGTCTTGCAAAAATGTTTGAGAGGAGGCAGTGTTAGCATAAGTGTGTGGCCTCCCCCAGGGACAGCTTCGAAGGTATCATCATTAAGTATAAAATTTCAGGTTTGTTTGCTTAAAACTATATTATCTACCATATACTTATTTTTCATGTAATTCCAAATTACATGAAATATTATTATAGGAGTATTTAAGTTATTGGATCTAAAGCATCTGTAAGGATTAATCACTGGTAATAATAATCAAAACAGTACTAACATTTGTTAGCATGTACTGTGAACAAGATGCTGTTCTAAGCACTTCATATATACTAATTCATTTCATCCTCACAAAACCCTGTAAGGTGTTTTCCTCATTTTACATATGAGGAAACAGAGAGGTTGAGTGACTTGCCCTGTAACAGAGCTAATAATTGGCAAAGTTGGGATTTGAACCCAGTCTGGTTCTAGGGCCCACACTCTTAACTGTGACACTAGCTCCTCATTGATGATTCAATGTGTAGTAGGTAGAATTTGGTTGATATTTAAATGCAGCATTTAATATTTTTCATGAATCAGTGACTACTGCCCTACACTTTAGAATTTTAAGTGTTGTATTTTGAATTTTGACAAAATGCAAAGACAACAGTATGATTGAAACAAGAGGTTATGTGGACAAAATTTTCTTACTTTTAAGTTATTTCCACTACAATTTGGATAGGTTTGGGTTTTTCTTTTTAGGCCCCATGGGCTTTTTTCTTTTATTTCAGGTTTTTATTTTATTTCTGAAAGAGAGAGAGAGACAGAGTGCAAGCAGCAGAGGGGCATACAGAGAGGGAGACACAGAATCTGAAGCAGGCTCCAGGCTCTGAGCCTGATGTGGGGCTTGAACTCATGAACTATGAGATCATGACTAGAGCTGAAATCAGATGCTTAACCGACTGAGCCACCCAGGCGCCCCTGGATAGTTGTGTTTTTTTTTTTTTTTAATGTTAAAAATACTATATTTTCTTTAGAGATGCTTGAAATCATGGGTAAGTATTCCTTTTCTCTGAAGAATTAATAGGGTTCTCAGATTTATTCTGAGTCTGGATTTGGTTTTTGTGTTTCCAAGACAACTTTTCATTTTGTCTAAAAGTAATGGAGAAAGTATGAGATATTAAACTCTAAAATAAATTTACTTTAGAGGCAGGAAGAAAAATGAGTGTCTTATTTTATGATTATTATGGCCAAAAATAAAAATGATCATTATGCAAGAATTAATTTCTTTTTTTAGAAAGACACTGCTGTTGGCTCGACAGCTTAAAGACAGAGCAGTGGAAGCACAGTCTTGTTATAGTCTTGGAAACACATATACTTTGCTTCAGGACTATGAAAAGGCCATTGATTATCATCTGAAGCACTTAGCAATTGCTCAAGAGCTAAATGATAGGTAAGTTATACACCTTCTCACTATAATTATAGTAAAATATAGATGCATTATCAAATCGCTAGAATTTTTCTTTTGTTTTTAAGCTTGTTTCCTTTGTTTTCTTCTTAATTATTTTTTAAGGAATTTGTTCTGTTTTGGTTACCTCCTCTGTATATTATTGTTTGAAGGGGTAGCATGTCATAGGAGTTTGCAATGGTCTATATAGCCTTGAGCCATGATCAATAAATAGGTCACAAACTCAGTTACGTACAAAGGTCCTCCTGACGACAACAGTGTGGGAATTGTGGTGAACTTAGAGATAAGGCCCAGTGTAAGGGGGCAGCTGCTACTCAGCCCCAGCTAAGTGATGCCAGGCAGGACCTAGGGTCTGTAATGTCTGGGTACTCCTCTTTTTTCAAGAGAAGCTGGAAGTCCTGAGTTTTATATGTAATCTGATTTTTAAATATTGGTGGCTGTTTAAAAAAAAACTGATAAAACAGTGTATCTGTGCAGGCATTTAGTCTGTGATGTTTGCTTTAAAAAGACAGATTTTTACTTCACTATGAAGAACTACTTTTCTGTAATTGTTCAAAATGAAGTATGTTACTTCAAGAGGTACATTCTTTCTCCCCACTGGTGTTCAAACCTGGACTGAATGATTACCTAGTAGGGCTGTCGTGGAAAGAAAATGGGGTAGTTTAACTAGAAGACCTATTCCTTAGTTTTTATTATTTTATAATAAATTGGGTGTTTTAAAAAAGGATGTTTCCCATTTTCATGCTTAACTCTGAGTTCGATATTATCTGGGTATTTTCATGTCTCCCATGTTGTCATAGTATATTCTTTATATGAAAGACCAAATCCAAAGCATTGTTGATACCTTTAATTACTGCTAAATAGCTTTTATTCCACACACAGCTCTCTTTTCAGATAACTATATGTTTGCTTTGAATTGTTTTGTAGAATTGGTGAAGGAAGAGCATGTTGGAGCTTAGGAAATGCATACACAGCACTAGGGAATCATGATCAAGCGATGCATTTTGCTGAAAAGCACTTGGAAATTTCAAGAGAGGTATGAAACTAAAAATGGCTGTCTGTGCTATTGTGATTCATAGATTAGCAGGGGGGAAGCCCTATTATTTTTCTAGATTTCTCCTGTATAAGCTAGTAATGAATCCAACTGTGTTATTCCCTTGGCATAAAAACTACACAGAGCATTTTGAGATACAGATCAGAGGTCTGTTTACATTGGCCTTGATGTAGGAAGATAGGAAGGTGAGACCAGGCATAGGGGAATGGAAAGATTACTAAAATATGCCTCCTATCTCTACATGGAAAAGTAGCATGGTACGGAAAGGAAAACGTGGGTGGGTTTTTTTGTTGCTGTCTTTTTTTTTTTTTTAACATGGTTTTTACAGTCAGGGACTTATAATCAAGATAGTAATTGTTCCTGTTACAGTTCCTCTTTCTGGCTATTTGAGCTTGGAAACCTTTTCTGAGCCTCATTTCTCTCATCTATAAAATGGGAAGAATAAGAACTACCTTCCAACTCATCATAAGAATTAGAGATAGTTGGGGCGCCTGGGTGGCTTAGTCGGTTAAGCGTCCGACTTTCGCTTAGGTCATGATCTCGCGGTTTGTGGGTTCGAGCCCCGCGTCGGTTTCTGTGCTGACTGCCAGCTCAGAGACTGGAGCCTGTTTCAGTCTGTGACTCCCTCTCTGACCCTCCCCTGCTCATGCTGTCTCTCTCTCTCTCTCCTAGAAATAAATAAAAACATTTAAAAAAAAAAAAAAAAAAGAATTAGAGATAGCGTATGTAAAAGCCTAGTGTAATGTCTATTGCTGGCTTAATAGAGATTATTACTATGGTATGGAAACAATATTCTAAGGAAATTTTATTCATGTGTTGGCAAGTTAATGTGTCACAGAATAACCTACATTATTATTAAGTATGATTGTAGAGATTAAGAGCAATTACAATTTAGAGAATGGAAATACTGGTAGAATGTAAATCGGCTTTCCTATTGTGCCATATTTTAGAAGGTTTCCTTTTCTTTAAAGTAACTATTACTGAAAAAGCCCATTTCAATCAGTCTCTTAAATCTAATAGAACTATTTTCATTTCTCTACATTTTCTTCCAGCTTTCAACTAATCTTCACCATTGTCATAAACACAGCTCTAAAATATAAATGCTTGTGGTTGTAGGTTGGGGATAGAAGTGGTGAACTGACAGCACGACTGAATCTCTCAGATCTTCAGATGGTTCTTGGTCTGAGCTACAGCACAAATAATTCAATCATGTCTGAAAATATTGAAATTGACAACAATTTGCAGGGTAAGTAGCAGGTCTTCAAACCCAGTTTCTTTATCTTCCATTATATTTAAATTATCACATGTTTACCATCTCCAGAGAGAATATATAACATAGGAAGTTCAGCTTTTTGTAATACCTTTTTGCTTTGCTACAGTCTTGCTGATTTATCACTATAGAATACAGTATTTTACTGTTGTTATCTTGAACTTAGGAATGGTAAAGATATTATTTTCTATAGGGTCACTCAGATTTATAAATGTGAAGATGACAATAAAAGTATTTTATTGTTTAGTTCTTTTTAATTCAAATATTCTTACATATTTGATTTTTGTTTTGTTCTTGTTTCATTTGTAAGGTGATCTCTTAGTATTATTAATTTTTTTTAATTCAAAAAACCTGGGAAATTTTCTTTAGGTCAGCACCTAAAGAAAGATTTTGTTTGACGTCGTTACAGGGAAAAACATGCTAGAATATCTCTGTTTGTATGTGAAAAAAAAATTTTTTTTTTTTTTTTTTTTTTTTAAGTAAGCCTTATACCCCGTGTGGGGCTTGAACTTACAACACAGAGATCACGAGTTGCACATTTTACCGACTGAGCCAGCCAGGTGCCCCCCAAATTCTACTTTTTTTTTTTTTTAATGTTTTATTTATTTCTGAGAGAGAGAGAGACAGCATGAGCAGGGGAGGGTCAGAGAGAGAGGGAGACACAGAATCGGAAGCAGGCTCCAGGCTCTGAGCTGGCTGTCAGCACAGGGCCCGATGCGGGGCTCGAACCCACGAACTGTGAGATCATGACCTGAGCCGAAGTTGGCGCTTAACCGACTGAGCCACCCAGGCGCCCCCCAAATTCTACTTTTGTTTAAAGAAAAAAAAAGGGACAAGATTAGAAACACATTTTTAAATACTATCTATATTTGATTATATGGGATCCATATTATAGATCTGGCCGAAGCTTTAAAAATTCTCAGTCTAAAAAAAGATACTGATAGAGATTAATGTTTTGAACTTAAAAGTCAGTGGAAAATCTAACTTTTATATTTCCAGCTTCCTTCTTTAAACTCATATGAAGAAAGGAAGAAGGAAAAGAAATTAGTAGCTAGTCATCTGATTAAAACTTTGAAAGAATATTTAGTGAAGGATTCTGAAGTATGAGTGGTGTAACAAATTGTGACCCTGTGCTTTGCAACTGAATAATGGGCTAAAAAGTTTTCCTGGGTTTAATTTTCAAGTAGAGTATGTTGTAATAGGTTTCATATTTTAACAAACTATCACTTGTCCTCATGGACTCCTCTAACTGTAGACCTGTTTCTTTGTGCCCACTTACAACCAAACTTGAAAATAGTATCAGTGTTCATTTCTTTACTTCACCTCCCATTCTCTGCTCAACTCACTCCACTTGGACTTTGGCTCCATCATGACACTGAAACCTTTTCAGGATTACCAGAGAGCTCCATTTAATTGATCAAATCATTGATCAATTTTCAGATGTCAAGTTACTTGATTTCTTAGCAATATTTCCTACAGCAGATCATTCCTTTTTCAAAATTCTTTCCTCTTTGGGCTTCCAGAATTACCCTCATTTTCTTGTTTGTCCCTACCTCACTGGCCACTCACTCAGTCTTCATTACTCGCTCCTCATCGTCTTTCCATCCTCAAAATTTGTAGTGCCCAGAAAGTATCCTTCTCTCCCTCCCTGTCTTCTTTCCATTCTATCCTTCCTTCCTTTCTGATTTTATCCTTTTTTCTCTTACCTGTGCTCCAATTCAAGCTCTAATAGAATTTCCTGTGACGACGGAAATATTGTATATCTGGTCTGTCCAAGATAATAGCCTCTAGCCATGTGTGACTCTTGAGCATTTGCAGTGTGGCTAGGGAAAAAGAAGAAATGAATTCTTAGTATTATTAACTGTCATTAAAAATTTAAGTGCCACATGTGACTACTATATCAAATAGCACAGCTCTAGATGATTTCATTCAGTTGGTTGGCTTTTTATATCCTCTATATACTAATGATTTTCAAATTGATATTTCCAGCCATAATTTTTCTTTTATGTTTAAGATTCATATATATAACATTTCCTTTGGAACATCTGATTGGCATCTAAAACTTAACATGTGCAAAACAGACCTCTTGTTTTTCTCCCCAAACATGTTCTTCATCTAGTTTCCCCATCTCAGGAAATGGTACCATCATTCATTGAAGTGTTCAGGCCAAATATCTACAAGTCATCCTTGTTCCCTTTCTTCCACTCACGTCTGCATCCAACCTATCAGAAACCCTATCTTCAAAATATACGCCTAATCTCTCTTACAGTGTACACTGCCACAAACTTAATACAAGCTACCAGCATTTCCTAGTAGGGTATTAGCCTACCAACTCTTTCTCATTTCCATTTTTGTTTTGTTAATGTTTGTTTACTTGAGAGAGACAGAGAGTGGGGAAGGGGCAAAGAGGGAGGGAGAGTATCCCAAGTAAGCTCCATGTTGTCAGCACAGAGCCTGATACAGGGCTTGATCTCGCCAAGAAATCACAGCCTGATGTGAAATCAAGAGTCCATCAAGCTTAAACCGACTTAGCCACCCAGGCGCCCAGTCTTGCTTCCATTTTTAATCCTTCACACTGACTTTTTCCTCACAGCAGTAAGAGTGCTCTTTTAAAATGTAAATCATGCCTTGTCATTCATCAGTTCAAAATCCTCCAGTGATTTCCCATCACACCTAGGACCAAATCCTTAGTCCTCACCAGGGTTAAACGACCTTGTGTAATTTTGACCAACTTCTTTGACATCACTTCCTACCATTCCCCCTTTGCTCATTGTGGCTGCAAGAAGACAAGGTACTTTTTGGTGTCTTTTGTTCATTGCTGTATCTCTAGTGCCAGGAAAGGTTTGCTGGCTGAAGGAACTGCAAGGTAACATATTTGTGGTGTTGGCTCAGGGTAGAGAAAAGGAGTCTTCCTTAAGAATCTGAATTTACAGGGCGCCTGGGTGGCTCAGTCGGTTAAACATCTGACATAAGAGCAACTACTGTTGACTGAAAGTTTTGTTATATATTTGTGTGTGTAGTCAGGGTTGTAATGCAAATGTATTTCTTAATATGTGTCACAGTTAGAAAATGAAAACCATTTTAATGGACATCTAGAATACTGCACCTTAAATCTAAATTCAAATTCTTTAATTATTTTTAAATGTTTATTTTTGAGAAAGCATGTGAGGGAGGGAGGGGCGATAGGTGGGAGGTGGGGACAGAGGATCCCAAGTGGGTTCTGCACTGACAGCAGAGAGCTTGATGTGGGGCTTGAACTCAAGAACCATGAGATCATAACCTGAGCCGAAGTCTGACACTTAATGGACCGAGCCACCCAGGCACCCCAACAATTCAAATTCTTTTAAAGTATTCATTAAACATTTTACAAAAATTTGACCACATGCTAATAAGCCAATAAAGCAGTTCTCAACAAACTTGAAAGAATCTCTATCACATTTTTCATGCCCTGAGCATAGTGCAGTTAAGCAAGAAATTAACAAGATAATGTATAAAACATATTCATTTGAAGGGTTTAAGATATATTTCTAAGTTATGGGTTGGAGAAGATATCATAATAAAATTAGAAATTAACTTAGGACTGAATTACAGGTTGTGAGATAGGACTTACATGGTATCTTAGAGCAAAACTTATAATTAAAAAGGAAAACTGAAAAGTGAATTTTAAGTATCCAGCTTTTAAAAAGTAAAAACAAAAAAACCCTCAAAAGATAGTAGAAGGCAAAAAAACAATAGAAGTTAATGAACTTAAAACAGATATTCAATAGAATTTTGAAAACCACAAATTTGATTCTTTAAAAAGAATCTACAGCAAGGTTTTTTTTTTTTTAAGTGAAAGAGGACATAATAAAGATTCAGTAGAGATTAAAAAGATGAGATTTTCCTGAAGAAATTTATGATGAAATATTTTAAAACCTAGGAGATGTGGACAATTTCTAGAAAAACATATTCCTACAATTGAATCTAAAAAAAAATCTAATGGTAGGATGCAGTGTGAATGACGTCTCTAATGCCTAAAACCGAAAAGAAATTTGATCAATAATGTAAAGTCTTCCTACTAAGAAAAAACTCCAGACAAGATGATTTTACAAATGAGACATACCAAACATTCAAGAAAATTGACTCTAACTTTCACCAAATTTTATAGCTAACTGGAAAAGTAGGAACATTTTATCTGTCCTTTTTTTTTTTTTTAAATATTTTTATTTATTTTTAGGAGAGAGAGAGAGACAGCATGAGCAAGGGAGGGTCATAGAGAGAGGGAGATACAGACTCTGAAACAGGCTCCAGTCTCTGCGCTGGCAGTCAGCACAGAGCCTGACGCGGGGCTCGAACCCACGAACCGCGAGATCACGACCTATGCGAAAGTCGGACGCTTAACCGACTAAGCCACCCAGGCGCCCCTGTCCTTTTGAGAACAGTGTAGCCTGGATATTCAAACTAGACAAGAATATGAGAAGGGTAAATTACAAGTCAGTCTTTATTCCTAAATATAGATGCAGAAATTGTAAACAAAATTTTAGCAAACCAAATGCAGCAATGAATTTAAGTAAACAGGAAATCACATGGGTTGAACATTAGAAAATCAACTAGTGTAATTCACGATTGAACATCGTAAAGGAGAGAATAGCCTGGATATCGAAGTATATCTAATTCTATTAAATATAAATGTTTCATTTAAAGGACAGGAGTATAAGATTGGAAAAAGAGTAAAATCCAACTAAATGCAAGAGAAATACCTAAAGTGTAAGGATATAGTAAGCCTGAAAATAAAAGGATAGAAAAAGATATACCATGGAAAAACAAATCAAAAGAAAGCTCGTATAGCTATATTAATATTTGTACTTTAAGACATAAGATCTTGTTAGAAATAAAGAAGGGCCACTTCATAATGATTAACAATTCAGCTCACCTGAAAGATAAAAGCCTTAAATTTAGGTGTGCCTAGTAAGCCTAAAAACAAAGCAATGAAAATTAAACCACAAATAAACACAGATACCAAACTAAAAGGGGAAATGAGAAAATCCAGAATCATAATGGGAAATTTTAGCATATTTCTCTCAGTAATTGCTCATATCAGAAACCTAAATATTATAAAGGATGTAAGTTCTTTCCAAAATGATATAAATTGAGTGCACTGCCAAGCGAATAACAACAGTTCTTTTATGGAACTTGACAAGGTCATTCATGAATGTATATGAAAGAAGAAAGGTCTGAGAACTCAAAGCCAGAATATTCCTGATAAAAAACAAGAAATGATGTGCTTTCTCTACAGACATAAAGATGATAAAGCCACAGTAATTAAGACTGAGCTTTTGGTATAGAGACAGATAAACACCAGTGGAATGGAATATAGAGCCTATATACTTTATTCCTTACATATATGGAAACTAATATTCACATAAATATATTGATGGACTATGGATTTAAATATGAAAAATGGATTTAAAGCAATAATAATGATGGCTGGCTGAATGCTTACTAATGAATGCTTACACTTGCTGAATGCTTACTAATTACGAGGCAGTGTACTGACCCCTTTTATAGGTAATGATGCATTTACCATCACACAGTGCTATGAGTAGTAGGAAGTATTGTTATTTACAGATGAGAAAACTGAGGCCCAGAGTGGGAGCTGTCCAAGGTTTTATCACAAGTAAGTGACTGGTCTGGCTTCAGAGTCTTGCATGCTGAATCAGTCTGCTGTAAGACCTCTGAAAATAAAGGAGTACATCTTCATGATGTGAGAGAGGAAGGCCTTCTTAAGACAAAAAACTATTAAGGAAAAGCTTGACATTGAAATTAAGAACTTCATTTCATTTAAAGAGATCATGAAGAGATAAAACACAAATCGAGAGAAAATTGCCACACATACAGTTAAAAAAGGATTTGTATTCTCAGTGTAAAGAATGCCTATAGGAGCGCCTGCCTGGATGGCTCAGTTGGTTAGGCATCCAACTCTTGATATTGGCTCAGGTCATGATCTCATGGTTCATGGGATGGAGCCCTGCATTAGGCTCTGCACTGACAGTGAGAAACAGCGCTCTCTCTCTCTCTCTCTCTCTCTCTCTCTCTCTCAATAATAAATAAACTTAAAAAAAAAAGAATGCTTGTAAATTAAAAATAAGACAGATAAGGGGCGCCTGGGTGGCTTAGTCGGTTGAGTGTCCGACTTTCGCTTAGGTCATGATCTCGCAGTTCGTGGGTTCGGGCCCGACGTCGGGCTCTGTGCTGACTGCCAGCTCAGAGCCTGGAGCCTTTCGGTCTGTGACTCCCTCTGTCTCTGACCCTCCCCTGCTCACGCTCTCTCTCTCTCCTAGAAATAAATAAAACATAAAAAAATTTAGAAAAAAAAAATAAGACAGATAACTAAACAATGGGCAAAATGATGAACTGAACACAAATAGCCCATGAATAAATGAAAAGATATTTAACTCATTTAATCAGGGAAAACCACAGTGAGGTAATACTGAAAATCTATGAAGTGGATGCAAATTAAAAGTTCTGATAATACCAGTATTGAAATGTAGGTAATGGAAGTGATAGAAATGTGTTTACTCCCAAGAACAATCTGGCAACATTCTGGTAAAGTTGAGGATACTAAGCATATGATCTGGCATTTCCATTGCCAGTTACATACCACTGATACCCAAACTGGAAGAAACACTCACTCGTGCCACTAAGGGACATTTTTAAGAATTTCTGTAGTAGTGCTGCTTATGATAACAAAAAATAAGAAGCACCCTAAATCTCTATCCCCAGTAGAATGGCTAAAGAATTTCTTACTCCTAACATGGCAATCAGAATTGAACTACACGTAGCAACTTGGCTGAATCTCACAGACATAAAGTTGCTGAAAGGAAGCAAGTTAGATGATATATACAGTATGAGAGCATTTATTATATAATAAGCTAAATTGGAGATCTATAGTATATATGTAATGAAAATATGAAAAATTATAGGGAGGAGGAGGGGACATGTTTTCGGAGTCACAGAGTAGTTAATATGTTAGTGGTTTATTTCTTAAGCTGGGTATTAGGTATCATATATCCCATATGCCTTTAAAATACTGCTTAATCTTTAAAATATTGAATGGATATGAAAATATGAAAATGGATATGGAAATATACTTCTCTATATTTAATGATAATTGAAAAAAAGTTGTAAGGACCATTTTATTTAACATGTCCTGATCAGCAGTAAATCTGTCATCTAATGTGATCTTAAAATGGATATGAGTAACTTAGAAAAGAGTAACAAATAGAACTAGAGGTGTTATTTCGATTCTTACCTTGGAATTGAAGGCCTAAAGCCCTTTCCTTCAGTTTTTACTTGGTTTTTTTAAAGATGTTTCTTTATTTTTGAGAGAGCATGATCCAGGGAGGGCCAGAAAGGGGGCGAGGGGTACAGAGGATCTGGAGGGGGCTCTGTGCTGACAGCAGAGAGCCCCATGCAGAGCTCGAACCCATGAACATGAGATCATGACTTGAGCCAAAGTCAGACATTTAACTGAGCCACCCAGGTGCCCCGGTTTTTACTTACTTAAATTCCCCTACAGTTAGTTATTTCCCCTACTATAATCATTTTAGTGGTGTTTAAAATTTGTACTTTTTCCAGTTTTATTGAGAAATATTTGACATGCATATTGTAAATTTAAGGTGTACAGTATGATTTACATACATACTGTGGTGAAATGATCACCACAGTAGATTCTGTTAACATCCAGCTTCTCCTACAGAAGCTAAAGGGAAAAATTTTCTTCTTATGAGGAACACTCTTAGGATAAACCTTCCTAGCAATTTTCCCAAGTGTCATACAGCAGTGTTGACTGGAGTCATCATGTAATACATTCTATCCTGAGTACTTACTCACCTTATAACTGGAGGTTCGTACCTTTTGGCCACCTTCTTCCTTTTCTCCTCCTGTAACCCTCTGCCTCTGGTAATTACAAGTTTGATCTTTTTCCTAGTTCAGGTTGTTTTTTTTTTTTCTTTTTAGATTCCACTATGAGATCATACAGGATTTGTCTCATTTTTTTTTTTAAGAGTTTCTGTGGATAGTATAAAACCAGTTATTATAAAATGCCTTTTCTAAATTAAGGGGTAATGTCAGTAGCCAAAGTTAGTTTCCAACCAAAATGTAATTCTACATCAAAGCATTTTAGAGGGAGTGTATATTCTATTTTTATGTAGTTGGTATGGAAAATTATTCTCAAAATAATACGTTTGTATATTTCCTCCTTCCATATAGTGTTGTATAACAGACCTTAACATTGAATAACCTAGTCATGCTGAATTTGTAGTCTTAAGGACTTCCCTGTTCATTTGAATTTTTTTTTTTTTTTTTACAAAGGTGCACGCCCCAAGTTTGGACGCCGACACAGTATGGAAAACATGGAACTTATGAAGTTAACGCCAGAAAAGGTTGGCAGCCTTTAGGTTCTTAAATTTCTTGAACTGTTAGATATTTAAGTAACTTTTAACTTTAAATGGATAGTTTAAATAAATCTTGTTTTGTGTGGGTATCACTTTAAAATTTTTCTTTAAAAAGAATTTTTAAAAGTACAATCTAAAAAGAAAGCATATAATATGCTGCCATCTGTTTAAGAAAAGTATTGTGCATATATCCTTTGCAGATGCATAAAACATTTCAGGAAGAATCTCTAAGAAACTTGCTAATAACAACTGCTTCTGGGAAAAGGATTGGGTGTCTGAGTTAGAAGAGATACTCTGTATATAGTTTTACAGTTTGAACTATTTCTGTATTTTAACATGTACATTTATTACTTTTTTAAATTACTGTTTTTATCAGTAATCCCACCCCCATGGGTAAGTACAATTAATATTTTGGTATTTATTCATCTTGCACTTTCATATGAATGTTTATTGTCATGTTATAGATATTTTATAATATGTAGTTAATGTTTTATTTCCATGTCATAAAACATTTTTCTGCCCTATTCTGATAATAGGCATATGATTTTTTAATATTGACTTTTTTTGTGGAAAATAGTTTTCATAAGTTCACATCAGCCAGATATAATTAAAATTGTTCAGAAATTCTAGTTAACTCCTGAAGGACTTCGTGATTTTCCCCCAGATTATCTAACTACCTCCCTCTTATCTTGTGAGTTCACAAATTGGACTGATCTGTGGTTTGTTTGCTTGTTCATTCATTCATTCATTTGGCTAATCTGCAATTTATTTGTTTAATGTTTATTTTTGAGAGAGAACGGGAGACAGAACACAAGCAAGGGGGTGGGGGGTGACGACACAGAATCTGAAGCAGGCTCCAGGCTCTGAGCTGTTAGCACAAAGCCCAGCTCAGGGCTCTAAATCACAAATCGCGAGATCATGACCTGAGCCAAAGTTGGCTGCTTAACCGACTGAGCCACCTAGACACCCCTGCAAATTATTAAAAGAAAAAAAACAAACAACTTTTAAGTCAATTTAGGTCTCTTTTCTATTTCTTGTAGGAACATACTAATAAGTAGCAAAATTAATTTGCTGCCTTGTGGCTAGCTCTGTAGTAGTACTAACGGTAGATTTCACTAAGAAGCCGACCAGATTCAACCCTGTAATTTTCCAAGGGTCAATTAATGGCAGTTTTGTCTCTAAAATACGTTTGGAATTAGTTCTGTGTTTCCTTTTCTTCATAATAAAGTTCCAATTCATTATTTCATTATTCTTAAAGCAAAGGAGCATATGTAAGGAAAACAGTAGACTTCAGTGTTAAAGATACTTGTTGGGAAAGAACAAAACTGTAGGGAACTGTTGAAACCCTGGATGTCTGAAAATGTCTTTTTTCTACTCTCACGTTTGATTGGTAATTCTACTTATTGTGGGATTACTAATTGGAAATCATTTTCCTTCATAATTTTGAAGACATTGTTCCAGTCTGTATTCTTCAGGGTTTTTGTTGAGAAGTCCAAATAAGTATATAGGAAACATTAAAAATTTTTCACATTTCCACTGGGATTTATGTTCTAATAATTGGGCTTGTTTACTTTTTCTCAAATTAATAGACCCTGTAGTCTACTCCAGTAGTTTCTCCTTACCACCTGTATGAGAAAAGGGACAGAGGGGAAAAAAAAAAAAAACTTCATTTGCTGCAGATTGGCGTGGTTTACTCACTAGCTATCTCTCACTCAGGTACAGTAGCCTCAGGGCAGGACTTCCCTATTTTGTGTCTCATGTGATATAATTTTATTATCAATTACTACACAGACCTTTGGACTTAGAAACACTTAAGACTGAATGTTAAAGCTGCAAACATCACATAACTACTGTACATTCTGTATGTTTTTCTTTTTCACTCAGTAAATTTTTTTTTTTGTTTTAGTCATTCTTACTATTTTAAGGGTGGGTTTTTGTTTTTTATTTAGTAAGTTTCTTAATTTTTAGTTTACATCCAGGTTAATTAGCATATAGTGCAACAGTAATTTCAGTAGATTCCTTAATGCCCCTTATAGGATTTCTATGGGATTTTGGCAAACTTTGTTTTCTTACTTTAAAAAAAAATTTAATGTTTCTTTTTGAAGGACAGAGAGAGACAGTCTGAGTGAGAAGGGAGATAGGGAGGGGGGGACACAAAATCTGAATCAGGCTCCAGGCTCTGAGCTGTCAGCACAGAGCCTAGAGCTCTGTGTGGGGCTCAAACCCACGAACTACAAGATTATGACCTGAGCTGATGTCGGACGCTTAACTGACTGAGCCACCCAGGTGCCCCTTACTTTTTAAAAAATGTTTGTTTATTTTGAGAGGGAAAGAGAGGGCACCAATGGGGAAGGGGTAGAGAGAGGGAGAGAGAGAATCCTAAGCAGGTTCCACCTTCTCAACTCAGAGCCCAATGGGGTTCGATCCCACAAACTGTGAGATCATGACCCGAATTTGAATCAAGAGTCAGACACAACTGACTGAGCCACCCAGGTGTCTGTTTCCCTACTCTTAAGTTCCTAAAAGCCACCATTTTAGTGTTTTGAAAATGAAAAGTTCACATTATACATTTAGTATAAGCTGTTGAAAATAGTAAGATATACTGGCAAAAAGGGCCAGATCTAGCTGCAACCCACACTAGATGAGTGGCGAGGGCAGGTTAATATTATAGAAAACCAGAGACAGTTTTTGCTTTTTCATGCTCTGCTTTCCGTATGTTTATAATTTTGTAGGTACAGAACTGGAACAGTGAAATTCTTGCTAAGCAAAAACCTCTTATTGCCAAACCTTCTGCAAAGCTACTCTTTGTCAACAGATTGAAGGGGAAAAAATGCAAAACTAATTCCTCCACTAAAGTCCTCCAAGATGCCAGTAATTCCATTGGTCACCGAATTCCAAATTCTGAGAGGGTATGTATGAAATAAGTTTTTGAGTATTGTACTTTGAGTACCTTCATTTTAGCTTTCTTGTATTCATGCTGAATATTTGACAACTTAGACATTTAATACAAAATAGCCTTTTCATTCAAAGAAGTCTTCCATATTTCCCTATCTTTTCTGTCTTCTTCAAAGTTAGAAACTGTAGTTACTCCATTCCTGGATATGTTGCTTCACTGCTTTGGACAGTAATTATTTGTCACTAATTATAAAAATACTACCTTTTAGGGGCACCTGGGTGGCTCAGTCGGTTGAGCATCTGACTTCAGCTCAGGTCATGATCTCATGGTTCGTGGGTTCGAGCCCTGCGTTGGGCTCTGTGCTGACAGCTAGCTCAGAGCCTGGAGCCTGCTTCAGATTCTCTCTCTCTCTCTCTCTAACCCTCCCATGCTCACGCTGTCTCTCTCTCTCTCAGAAATAAATAAAACATTAAAAAAAAAATACTACCTTTTGTTTTACTATAGTGTCTCACAGTAGAACTCTCCTTTTTTTTTTTTTTTAATTTTTTTATGTTTTATTTATTTCTAGGAGAGAGAGAGACAGCGTGAGCAGGGGAGGGTCAGAGAGAGAGGGAGTCACAGACTGAAACAGGCTCCAGGCTCTGAGCTGGCAGTCAGCACAGAGCCCGATGCAGGGCTCGAACCCACGACCCGCGAGATCATGACCTAAGCAAAAGTCGGACGCCTAACCGACTAAGCCACCCAGGTGCCCCTAGAACTCTCCTTTTGTAGTAGAAATTAGAATAAAGTAAATTCACATGTTCAAGGATTTTAAAATACTGATTTAAAATACTATCTTCTAGCATCAACTTCTATTTATATTGAAATTACAAGAATAGTTAAAAACTGTTTTGATGAAAAATGAACACAGGAGTCAGGTTATTAACTTAAAATATTTAGAAAGAAGAAAATGCCAGGAGTATCTCTAGCTACCCTACACTCTGATAAAAGACTCAAAATAAATTACAAAGATGATACTTCCAATTATCAAGTCCAATTTTCAATGAGAGTTTAATTTTTTTTAAACGTTTATTCATTTTTGAGCAACAGAGTGCAAGCGGGGGTGGAACAGAGAGGGAGGGTGACACAGAATCTGAAGCAGGCTCCAGGCTCTGAGCTGTCAGCACAGAGCCCAATGCAGGGCTCAAACTCACAGAACATGAGATCATGACCTGAGCTGAAGTCAGACACCCAACCAACTGAGACACCCAGACACCCCTCAGTGAGAGCTTTTGGAAAAACGTTAGTCTTACTTTTTTGACCAATTTCTCTTGGTCCTCTTGTCAGCATTCCATCATATCTGTATCCTGGTAGTGTCCTTGGTCTTGATTTTTATCAGTTTATAAGTTGATATATACTAACTTTATATGCTGATATAAAGACTAACAAAAGGAAACTTTATGGGGTGTATAAAAATGGCTCAGGAATATTTCTGTAGATCTAGAGCACATCTCAAAGGCATACCTTTGTTCAAGATCTGAGGTCTTAACTAAGCCCACTTAGCTCAACTGAAAATGTCCACTTCTGGAGCTTTCCTGTGTTTTGATATTCAGAAGTTTGAATCCGAGCCTTTTTTGCACCTAGAAAAGTCTTGTTAGTGATTAATGCATCTGACTACAGCTTATGTATATATTTAATCCGAAACCCCAGATTGTACGTTAAAAACTATACTTTCTCAAACCTTCCTGTTTCCTTTATGCTATGTACTTGGTTAGTCAAGTTAGGTGTCATTCTAGACTCCTTCTCCACTAACCATATCCAATCAATCCCTACATCCCTCAGATATGACCCCACTCCCACCTTTTGAAAATAAACCTCTGCTACTATATCTTATTTCTTAGTGCAGTACTACATCTCTTACCCAGATTTTTGGAATAGGCACCTGAATTGATCTCTTTCCCTACATTCATTAATCTCTGCAACCTTCTGGAGGGGCCAGTTCTGTTTAAAATTGCTACTAGTGCTCCTCTTATTTCACACAGTATTACTTGTAGGTCATACAGAAGCCCTTGTTCCGGCAGCTTATTCCTTCTTCACCTCCCCTACCCTTCAGTTCTTAATGCCCTGAACACTACAGACCTTGGAATTGCACATGAATCCACAGGAAACATATCTGCCCTGTTAATGCTTATTCGTTCTTCAGGAGCCAACCCAAAGACCAATTTCCCCCATTTCCCTGAAGAATTAGTTCTGCCTTTTGCTCGAGGCTTAGACGTTACATGTATATGTACCTCTCCTATAATATTTACATCATTATGAAGAATGAAACTTTTATTAAACATTGCATCTATTATATTAAGCTTTGAAGCCTTCCAAATAAAGTGTGACCAGTTCCCTTTGAAGTTTATATATTTTTCAAGATCTTCAGATCTGTAAATATAATAAAGGACCTTGGAAATCACTATGCTTTCTTAGTTTTCAGTTCTTAGTTTACTTTTAAATTCTGTTGTAGAATCTTAGAACTGAACACTGAGCCTGGGATCACTAATATTTACATAATTCATTATGTGGAGCAGTTCCCCAGAGTTGAGGTACATTTCTTTATTTTTTAGCCTTGGAAATAGAGATTAAAAACTAAAATAACTAGTTTGTTAATTGGATTGAAATAACTTTATTACCAGGGTTGCCATCTTGAATTCTTTATAATGAAAATGCCAATTTTTCTTTAAAGTTTACTTATTTATTGGGGAGGGGCTGGGGACAGAGGATCTGAAGTGGGCTCTGCACTGACAGCAGACAGCCCCATGTGAAACTCGAACTCATAAACCGCGAGATGATTGACTGAGTCACCCATGCACCCCGAAAATGTCAATTTTTATTTTAATCTTCATCCTTTACCTTTTATATATGTTCCATGATATTGTTCCATTGGTGATCTAATGATAATGCTAGAATATTCAGATTTTCTCAATATTTCAGAAAATCAGTGCAGATGTTATTGGAGATGAAGGGTTCTTTGACCTGCTAAGCCGATTTCAAAGCAATCGGATGGATGATCAGAGGTGCTGCTTACAAGAACAGAGCTGCAGGACTGCTTCAGCCCCGGCTTCTTCCACTCCGCCTCGAGTAATGCTAAAAGGTGAGTGATCTGTGCTGCTCTCCCAATTTTGGGAGTTACTTTGATATTCTTGTGATTTCTGAAAGTTTAGTTCTCATCGGAGCAGGTACAGTAAATCAGCCTGAATCCAGGTGTATCTGAAATGCTGGTATTTCTTCAGTTCGAAACAAGGTTTTGTTTGTTTCCCTAGGTTTGTCTGTATTTTAGTCCAGGGTACTTTCTACTAATGATATCCTACTTCCTCCCTAGATTCCTTGGGACTGGGGAAAAAAAAGTCTAACTTCAAAAGTAAAAATAGTGAGGAAAAAATTTAGGTATACTTACCTTATAATTCTATGTAAAATGCAAACGATTTCTATCTGGATTAAAAAAGAAAAGCCAAGACAGACTGAAGAGGAACCTCTAACTCAGGCTGAAGCTAAGGCCTGCCTGAGCCTTAGAAAGGTCTAAAATGGGTTACTTAAGATTTTCTATTTCAGCTACCAGAAGGCTTCCTCTGTCGAACAGGACTTAGCAACAGTCTAAGTTAGCTAAGTGGTTCCCATGCAGGGCATAGAATAAAAACAGTCTCACTCATCTTCAAATGAGAAATTATGTAAGAGAGACTATTTACCTTCTGAAATCTAGCCCAAGATCTTTTAGAGTTACATTTTGAGCAGGCGTTAGATAAAAGGAAAGATGGTTAAATCTGAAGGAATAACCTCCAAGTGAGTCACCTGAAGTACTCTGGGATCCATTCTTCCTTCCGTGCCTCTCAGTGAGAGACGAAGCCGGGGGACAGTGGATGTTGGCACTGAACAAGGCATAAAGAACTATATGTATATTAAAAATAGGCTTAAATATTTTCATAATGTTTTGGATTTTTTTTCCCCTTTCATAGCACCGTCTGTTTCCGTGACGTCCCCCAACACAGATGAGTTTTTAGACCTTCTTGCCAGCTCTCAGAGCCGCCGTCTTGATGACCAGAGGGCCAGTTTCAGTAATTTGCCAGGGCTTCGTCTGACGCAAAACAACAATAAGTCCGTACTTGGCCACCTGATGACTAATGACAACAAAGAGCCTGATGAAGACTTCTTTGACATCCTTGTAAAATGTCAAGTACGTATGTATATTTTTGTCGGTCTGTGTGTAGCTCAGATGCTGTTGACAGCTTTGGCAGTATTATTCTAATTTGGGAGGGGCTCATTTTGTATTAGGGACACACTTATCATTCAGGGATCCTTCATAGACACTATAGATCCCTGTGATAGCTCCTTACTTTGTATTCTTTTGGGTGGTAAGGTGAGGTGTTGCCGATGCTGCCCTCTGGGCTGCAGTGGAGAGGAGACTGAAGGGCATGGGTGGAGGCCTAGAAAAGAGCTCCACTTTCCTAAATGTTAGCATTGGGAGCAACCAGTGATCAGTATGGGGAGAGTTAAGCTGGCGCCCTCTCTAGACAGCTTTAGGCAAAATCTACATATAGAGATAGATTTCATCTTTATTTTCATTTAAATTTAAATTTTAAATTTTAAATATTTATTTTAATAATTATTTGCCAAAATGGTTAAGGAATACCTCAGATGGCTTAAACGTGACCATGAGGAAAATAATCCTTCTTTTATTTAATTTATTTTGTTTTTATTTTTATTTATTTCTAGGAGAGAGAGAGAGAAGGCGTGAGCAGGGGAGGATCAGAGAGAGAGGGAGTCACAGACTGAAACAGGCTCCAGGCTCTGAGCTGGCAGTCAGCACAGAGCCTGACGTGGGGCTCGAACCCACGAACCGCGAGATCATGACCTAAGCGAGAGTCGGATACTTAACCGACTAAGCCACCCAGGTGCCCCAATCCTTCTTTTAAAGTTTTTTAGTTATTTCTTTTTGAGAGGGAGAATCTCCAGCAGGCTCCGCACTGTCAGCACAGAGCCTAACATGGGGCTCAGACTACCGAAACTCAGATCATGACCTAAGGTGAAATCAAGAGTTAGATGCTTAACCATCTGAGCCACCCTGCCATGTACTTGCTTTTAAAGGATCCTGCATGTTAGTGGGAGAGACAATAAGTAAGTCTGTGCACGTGTAGAGATAGATACTATATGTCAGGTAATGATGCTTGCTATAAAGAAAATTAGAGCAAGGTAAAGAAAGGGGTGGGTTAGCCAGGGGTGGTGGCTAGGGGGATGTTCCTGGATTGACAGATCAACAGAGATCTGAATAAGGTAAAATAGCTATGTGAATATTTAGTGAAACAGCATCCTATACAGACACAACATGTCCTTTCTCGAATATAAAAGCTTAGCAGGTTCAAGGAATGGCAAGGTGGCCAGTGTGACTTGCATGGAGTAAGAAAAGAGTGAGGGAGAGTGGTAGGAGATAAGGATGGAGAAGTAACCAGCCTAGATCTTGTGATTTTATTTATTTCTAGCAGAGAGAGAGAGAGAGACAGCGTGAGCAGGGGAGGGTCAGAGAGAGAGGGAGTCACAGACTGAAACGGGCTCCAGGCTCTGAGCTGGCGGTCAGCACAGAGCCCAACACGGGGCCTGAACCCACAAACCGCGAGATCATGACCTAAGCGAAAGTCGGACGCTTAACCGACTAAGCCACCCAGGTGCCCCTAGATTTTGTGATTTTATAGGCCATGATGAGGTCTTGTGTTCCAAATGTGATGATATTGGAGGGTCTGAAAGATCATCTTGGATAGTGCTGAAAGTTAGTGGGAGAACCAGCTAGAAAACCACTGTGGTGATTCAGGCAAAAGATATTGGCGACTTTGACTAGTGTGGTGGTAGTAGTGATGATGAACAGGGGTTTATTTCGAAGTTATGGGTGATTGGCAAGACCCTGTTAATAAATCATGTGGGGGGTATAAGAAGCAAGGAGAGCTCCTACCTTTTTGGCTTTGAATTACTGAGTCAGTGGATGGTGCAGTTTACTGAAATAGAGAAGTTGAGAGGAGAAACAGGTTTGGGGAGAAAAAGCAGGAGTTCTAATTTAGGTATGTAAATTTCAGTTACATAAGTAGGTATTTAAGTGGCAATGTTGAGTGGACAATCGGATATAAAAATCTGGAGCCCCAGAGCACCTCAGTAAGTTAAGGGTCTGACTCTTGACACTGGCTCAGGTCGTGAGATCAAGCCCCCTTCACACTCAGTGCAGTCTCTGAGCTCATGCACACTTTCTCTCTCTCAAAAAAACCCGCAAAAACCTAGAGCCCCAGAAGGAAACGACTTTGGGAGTCATCAGCATGTAGCTGGTATTAAAACCCTGTGAAGATACTACCTGAAGAAGAGATCCGGAAATAGGAGGACTAAGCCCTGGGCATTCCTAAATCTAATTGAACAGAGGAAGATGAGCCGGCAAAGCAGCAGTCAGCTTGGGGGGTGGTGGCAGCAAATTAAAGGAAGTGTTTTAAAGAATGTTCATCTGTGCCAGACACTGCTAAGAAGCCAAGTGAGATGATGGCTGATGTACAGATTTGCCAATGTGGATATTATTAGTCATTTTGAAAGATACTGTTTTAGTGACATGATGGGGACAAAGGATTGAGGGGGTTGAGGAAAAGGAGAGATAGTAAATATAAAACTTTCAAGGGATTTTCAAAGAGTTGGAGATAAAGGATAGAGGTTAGTTGTTTTGTAAATGATCAAGTAGAGGGAGGAACCAGTGATGCAGCAGAGTATATGTCTGCAAATTTGGAGGTAGGTGCAGGTAGGAATTCTCTGGTTATGGAAGTAGGGCCGTTAACTGAGATGGGGGTTGCAGCATTGTAATTTTGAAGAGAAAGAATAGAATATAGTTATTTTGAGAAACAAAGTATGTTGACCAGCAGAAAGTATTGGGATTGTTGAGCTAACTCTGAGGACTCCTTTGAAGTTCACAGTCACTATATTTTCTCAAGGCATAACCAGCTACTTAAGGATACAAAGATTTAACCAAAGTCAGTAATTTGAGAGAATAGGATGGAGGGGGAGAGAAGCACATGCCAGGAACTGATTTTACTAATGGACTTTGGAAACTAGGCTGCATCTAAGAAGGGGGTAGGGAAATGAAAGGTATGGAAGTGACAACTGTCAGTGATCCTGGTGGCTTTAAGAAATCGTGAAGACCTGGGGTACCTGGGTGGCTCGGTCAGTTAAGCGTCCGACTTCAGCTCAGGTCATGATCTCATGATTCGTGAGTTCGAGCCCTGCAGGCCCTATGCTACTAGCTCAGAGCCTGTAGCCTGTTTCAGATTCTGTGCCCCTCTCTGTCTCTAAAAAAAAAAAAAGAATAACAAACCATCAACATAGAGAAAGCAAAAATTGACAGAACTGGGTGGAGAAATGGGCACTTCTACAAAAATAGTTGGGAGATTTCAAGACTCCACCTCACAACCCCAATGATAGGTAGGACAACCAGACAGATGATAAATTTGAACAACACAATAAACCAGCTAGTTCTTAGAGAATACCATTCTTCTCCAGTACATATGGGACATTCTCCAGGATAGACCATATGTTAGGCCACAAATTCTCAAGTTTCATTTTTGAGAGAGACATAGAGTGGGAGAGGGGTGGAAAGAGGGAGACAAAGAATCTGAAGCAGGCTCCAGGCTCTGAGCTGTCCGCACAGAGCCCAACACCGGGCCCAAACTCACGAACTGTAAGTCGTTCAGTCGTACGACTGTAAGTCGTACAGTTACACGAACTGTAAGGCAAAAGTCATATGCTTAACCAACTGAGCCACCCAGGTGCTGCAAGTCTCAACAATTTTAAAAGATTAGATATCATACAAAGTATTTTCTCCACAACAGGATGGAGTTAGAAGCAATAACAAGGAGAGGCACCTGGGTGGCCCAGTTGGTTGGGCATCTGACTCTCGGTTTCAGATCAGGTCATGATCTCATGGTTTCTTGGGTTCAAGCCTTGCTTCGGGCTCTGCACTGAAGGTGAGGAGCCTGCTTGGGATTCTCTCTCTCCTTCCCCTGGCTCACAATGTCTCCATCTCTCTCAAAATAAATGAATAAAACTTAAGGAAAGGGAAAATGGAGAATTCACAAATGGGTGGAAATTAACCATAAGCAAGCACAGGGAAATTAGAAAATAACCTGAGACAGATGAAAATGAAAACAGTATCCTAAAACCTTGGGATGCAGGGAAGGCAGTATTTGGGGAAATTTACAGCTGTAAATGCTTATGTTAAAAAAGGAAGAATATCTCCAATCAGCAACCTAATTTTTTATAGCTTAAGGGCTTAGAAAAAGAACAAATCAAACCTAAAACTAGCAGAAAGAAGTAAATGAAGAACAGAAAAATAGAAAAAAAATGAACTCCAAAAGCTGGTTAGTTGAAAGGTTTAACACAATTGACAAAGGCTCCAATTACAAAAATAAGAAACAAAAGTAGGGACATCACTTCTAATTCTATAGAAATAAGAATTTTTGGAGAATGCTCTGAATGCTTATATGCTAATAAGTTGGATAACCTAGATGAAATGGACACATAACCAGAAACACAAAATCAACCAAGACGGAATCATGAATAGAAAACAGAGCCATAATCCATAAGAACATTTTATCAGTAACCAGAAGCCTCCTGATAAACAAAAGCCCTGGTTCTGATGGCTTCACTGGTGAATTCTACCAAACTGAAAAAAAGGGAATACGTTCTATTCCTAATACTTTCTTTTCCTGAGTCATTCTATGAGGTATCATAGAATGATACAGAATCAGTTTGCCCTGATACCAAAGCCAGACAAGGCACTACAAGAAAAGTATGTGTCCAATATCCTTTTTGAATATAGATGCAAAAATCATGAATAGAATACGAACAAACAGAATCCAGGGGAATGTTAAAAAGATTATACACCATGCCTAGGTCAAATGTGTTCCTGGAATGCAAGGATGGTTCAACATAGGGGAATAATTAGTGTAATACATTTACTACATTAATAGAATGAAAGAGGAAAAAAAAACTGATCATGTAAACTGATGCAGAAAAAGCATTTGACAAAATTCAACACATTTTCATGATAAAAACACTCAGCTAGGAATAGTAAGAAACTACCACAACACAATAAAAGTCATTTATGAAACACCCACAGCTACTCATTGTTAAAAGACAAAAGCTTTTCTCTAAGAGCAGGAACAAGACAAGGATGCTCATTTTTTGCCACGTGCCATTTGTATTCAACATGGTACTAGAAGTTCTAGCAGAGCAGTTAGGCAAGAAAAAACATCCAGATAGGAAAGGAAGAAGTAAAATTATCTCTGTTCAGTAAGGAGTCTTATGTGTAGAAAATCCTAAAGAGTTCATCCAAAAAAAACCACACACACACAAAAACAAACCCTACTGGAACTAAGAAACAAATTCAGCAAAATAACGGTAGAAAATTAATATCCAGAAATCAGTGTGTTTCCATACAGTAATGGTGAACAGACCAAAAGGAAAGAAGAAGACAGCTCTTCTTATAGCAGGAATGAACTTAATCAAGACACTGAAAGACCTGAGCAATGAAAAGTATAAAATGTTTCTGAAAGAAATTACAACTCCTTAAGGAAATGGAAAAAAAAATCCCATGTTCATGGATTAGAAGACTTAATATTGTTAAAATGTCAGAGTGTAATCTATGGATTCAATCAATGCATTCCTTATCAAAATGTAAATAAGGTTTTTTACTGAACAGAAAATTCCATCTTGAAATTCCTATAGAATTTCAGGGGAACCCAAATAACTGAAACTGAATCTTGAGGAAGCAGGACAAAGCTGGAGGACTCCCACTTCCTGATCTCAAATTTTACTGCAAAGCTATAGTAATCAAACAGTATGGTATTTGACATGACAGACATATAGACCAATGGAAAAGAGAGCCCAAAAATGAATCCTTGACTATATCATCAAATGACTTTCCACAAGTGTGCCAAAACTATTAAATGGGGAAAGGAGTCTCATCAACAAATGCTGCTGGGAAAACTATCCACATGCAAAAGAATGAAGCTGGGCCCTTACCTAACACCATATGTAAAAACTGATTCAGAATGGATCCGAGACCTCAATGTAAGAGCTAAGACTTTAAACATACAGAAGACTTAAGAGGAGGGGCACCGGGGTGGCTCACCCGACCTCAGCTCAGGTCTGGATCTCACAGTTGTGAGTTCCAGCCCCCACATCAGGCTCACTGCTATCACCCTGTCAGCATACAGCCTGCTTCAGATACTCTGTATCCCTCTCTCTGCCCCTCCTCCATTTGCACTCACCCACACAAAATATTAATTTAAAAAAAAACCGTAAGAGGAAAGCTTCAAGATTTTGGATTTGGCAGCTCTTTCTTAGTTATGAGACCTGAGTTATGAGGCAAAGGCAACAAAAGAGTAAACAAACTGGACTTGATGAAAGTTTAAAACTTTTGTACATCAAATGACACTATCAACAATGTAAAAAGGCAACCCACAGAAAATACTTCCAAATTACATAATCAATAAAGGATTAATTCAGAATTATAAAGAACTCTTAAAACTTAACCACAAAAAAAAAAAAAAACCTATTTCAAAAATGGGCAAAAAATCCAAAGACATTTCTCAAAAGATCTACAGCCAGTAAGCACAGGAAGAGATGCTCAACATCACAAATCATTAGAGAAATGCAAATTAAAATCATAATGAGGTATCACCTCACACCCATTGGGAAGCTAACATTAGGAAAAAAAAAAAACGGGCACCTGGGTAACTCGGTCGGTTAAGCGTCCAACTTCAGCTCAGGATATTATCTTGCAATTCTCAAGTTCAAGCCCTGTGTAGGGCTCTGTGCTGATAGCTTGGAGCCTGCTTCGGATTCTGTGTCTCCCTCCCTCTCTCTGCCCCTCCCAGCTTATGCTCTGTCTCTTTAAAAAATAAACATTAAAAACAAAAACATCGGAAAACAGAGTTGGCAAGGATGTGAAGAAGTTGGAACTGTTGTGCACTGCAGGTGGGAATACAAAATGGCAAAGCTGCTATAAAAAACAGTATGGTGGTTCCTTACATTATTTACAAATAGAATTAACATATGATCCATCAGTCTCATTTCTGGGTATATTCCCCAAATGACTGAAAGCACAGATATGAACAGATATTTGTACACCCACCTTCAAGCAGCCAGCATTATTCACAATAGCCAAAGGTAGAAGCAACCAAGTGCCTATTGACACCTGGAAAAATAAAATGTGTACATGTACACTGGAGTATTTTTCAGCCTTAAAAATGAGCGAGATTCTGACACAGGCTACAACATGGATGAACCCTGAAGACATTATGCTGAGAAGTAGGCATTTATGAAAGGACAAATACAGTTCCACTGACATGGAGCAAAGTGGTCAGATTGGTGGTTGCCAGGGGCTGGAGAGGGAAGGAGTTTCGGTTTTGCAAAATGAAAACGTTCTGGAGACTGATAATGCTGATGACTGCACAGCAGTATGAATGTGCTTAATACTGAGCTGTACATATGAAATGGTTAAAATGGTACACATATTTTACCACAGTTAAAAAAAAAAATCCTGGAGGAGCACTCTGTAGCCTGATCTGGGAAATTGGAGGCGGTGACCAACATGAGATGTTTGAAATCCTGATTTTCACGACTGTGGTGACTAAGATTGACCAGTCTGGCCTATGATGATGGGAGCTAATGGAGAAGGCAAAGGTGAACAGAGACTAGAATCTGAGGACTGAAATGAAGTACCAAGTGTTGGATCAACTGGAGGACAATGAAATCACTCCAACTTAAAGACAGAAGAAATGTAGAAGCAGGAGCCGGGTGGGTGGGTGGGAGGCTGCTGACGAGGAGGCTGGTGAGGGTCACGGGGCTGTGCAGAGAAATGTTAAGGCCTGTAAGTGCGTGGTGCCCGGCAAAACAGTAGATGCTCAGGTGTCAGCGGTGATAGTCCCACTCTGGAGCTACAGTTCCACTACACTGTACTCATTTAAGTGCTTGTTTTTTATTTGGTAACATTTGTAATGTACTTCTAAAATAAGAATCATAAGTTAGAACTTCAAGGAAGGAACACAGATACCAGAGACTCCACCACAAGCGTGAATCCCACAAAGGACACAATGACTCTAAACCCACATATTTCAATAATAACACTGAATGTAAATGGGCTGAATGCTCCAATCAAAAGACATAGGGTAGCAGAATGGATAAAAAAACAAAGTTCATCTATCTGCTGTCTACAAGAAACGCATTTTAGACTGGAAGAGACCTTCAGATTAAAAGTAAGGGGATAGAGGGCGCCTAGGTGGCACAGTCAGTTAAGCGTCTGACTTCGGGCTCAGGTCATGATCTCGCAGTTCATGGGTTCGGGCCCCGCGTCAGGCTCTGTGCTGACAGCCAGCTCAGAGCCCGGAGCCTGCTTCAGATTCTGTGTCTCCCTCTCTCTCTGCCCCTTCCCTGCTTACGCTGTCTCTCTCTCAGAAATAAATAAAACATTAAAAAAAAAGGGATAGAGAAATATTTATCATGCTACAGGAAGTCAAAAGAAAGCTGGAGTAGCTATACTTAGACAAACTGGACTTTAAAAACAATAACAAGGGATGAAGTAGAGCATTATGTAATAATTACAGGGTCTATCCATCAGGAAGAACTAACAATTAAAAATGTCTACGCACCGAATATGGGAGCACCTAAATATTTAAAACAATCACAAACAATCTTATTAGATAAGAATGTGCTAATAGCAGGGGACTTTAATACTCCGCTTACAGCAATGGATAGATCATCCAGACAGAAAATCACTAAAGAAACAATGGACTTGAATGACACATTGGACCAGATGGATCTGGCAGATATATTTAGAACTCTACACCCTCCGAGGCCATGGAATTCACTTTCTTCTTAAGTGTGCGTGGCATATTCTCCAAGATCACATACTGGGACATAAAGCAGCCCTCAATAAGTATAAAAGAACTGAGATCATACCATGCACACTGTCAGATCATAAGGCTTTGAAACTTGAAATCAATCACAGGAAGAAGTCTGGAAAACCTCCAAAAACATGGAGGTTAAAGAACACCCTACTAAAGAATGAATGGGCCAATCAGGCAATTAGAGAAAAATTTTAAAAATATATGGAAACAAATGAAAATGAAAATAAAACGATCCAAACTCTATGGGATGCGGCAAAGGCAGTCCTAAGAGGAAAGTACACTGCATTCCAGGCCTATTTCAAGAAATTAGAAAAAGCACAAGTGCAAAATCTAACAGCTCACCTAAAGGAACTAGAGGCAGAGCAACAAGAGCACCCCAAGCCCACTAGGAGAAGAGAAATAGTAAAAAGCAGAGCAGAAATAAACAACATAGAGACCAGAGAAACAATTGAACAGATCAATGAAACCAAGAGTTGGTTTTTTGAAAAAATAAACAAAATTGACAAACCTCTAGCCAGGTTTCTCAAAAAGAGAGAGCACCCAAACAGACAAAATCATGAAGTTAGAACTTCAAGGAAAAAATCTGGCCTGTTTGTAACAGATTTAAATGCTTAAGATAGGGCGAGGCAAGCTTCCTGTACAGGGCTACATAGAAAGTATTGTAGGCGTCTCAGGCCTTCACAGTTGCTCCCCTCTGCTGCTGTTGCAGGCAAACAGCCACATGAAGTTTGTAGACAAATGAGCATTGTGGTGAAACAGAAAGGAAACTTTCGGTACAAAACAGGCAGCAGGTTATGGCTTGCTTACCCCTGACCTGACATAGTAGTGCTGCACGGGTTTTATACATAATATATTTCTAAGGATTTGGGTAAGTTGTCAATGCTGAATATGTAAGATTTGACCTTGTAGCTTTTTGACCTTGTATCTGAGTTAATCTTAGCAAAGCCTGAGGTTACAGCTGTGCTTCTACTTAGTACTTGTTATGTTCTGATTCTATAAGTCTTTGGAAGGGTTTTATTAGGTTTCAGGTCTAAAGATTAAATTTCTGAGACGAGGCAAAAAAAAGTTTTTCTTGTGATGACAAACAAAATGTAACCTGGTGTTCTCCTTCCCTACAATATTTATGTTTTAATCTCTTTCTCCTCAATTTTCAGGGGTCCAGATTAGATGATCAAAGATGTGCTCCACCACCTGCCACTACAAAGGGACCAACAGTGCCAGACGAAGACTTTTTTAGCCTGATTTTACGTTCTCAGGCAAAAAGAATGGATGAACAGAGAGTTCTTTTACAAAGAGATCAAAACAGAGACACTGAATTTGGGCTGAAGGACATTTTGCAAAGTAATGCTTTGTTGGAATTTAAAAATACAGGAAAAAAATAAGCAAACCACTAGTTATTATGGATATATTTTTTTAAATGACCTTTTTTCCTTTCAGAACACTGCAGGGGAAACTTTTTTTTCCTTAAAAGGAGAAATTATAGCACTGTAATACAGCTTAAAATGTTTTTAGAATGATGTAAATATTTAACCTTTAATAGTATAGCATTAATTCACATTTCTCTGGACACTCACTTGTTTCACGGTGGAGGTGTCTTATACAAGGTGCTTCGTCAACTTTTTGGAGTAGTGCTTGGGATTGTGTTCTTTGGCAACTTGTTAGATTCCTTTACCTAATGTTTGTAAAGTAGAAACATAAATGAATCTAGAATTTAATTCTCTTGCTGAGATAATTTTTTTAATCTTAATTGACATTTTTTATACTGAACCATGGATGTAGTAAGAAATGATGCTGTTTAGTAAAAAATAACATAATTGACCAATGTGTAAAAAAGTTATATAGTCTCATTAAAAGAATCTAGATTTTTTCTGTTAAAAATCATTTTCAGTGTTATTAGTTAAAAGCCATTATAAAAGCAACTCCAAGAAATAAATGTTTAGCATGTTTTGGACCCTTTAATTTTAAAGTGTGTGTGTATGGGTGGCTTAAAATTGTATCTTCTATTGCAAAATACTGCCGTAAAAGTTTTTAAGACCTAATGTCAAAAAAACAAAAACAAAAAACATCAAAACCCCTGTGGTTAAATCAAGAACATAGGTCATGAAAATAGAGAACAGATGAAAACTCACAAAATTTAAGTATGAAAGATACAGGTTAAGCCCTCCGTTGTCATTAAGCTACCCCCCACCCTCCGGAACTGAAGGTAGTTTCCCAGGGTACGTAATACGACGGGACATGAAGGAAACTTAGCAAAAGAAGACCCAAGGGTGGGACAGAGCAGGGCCCAGGCTAAGGCTGAATTGTAAAACGCAAGTGTCCACACCCAGCACTCATTCACCTCTGGTTGCTTTTGACTCTGCACAGCTGGGATGGTATCTGGGGCTCTGGACCTCTGTCCTTCCTCAGAGTCTTTCAGATGACTTGATGGGCAGGGAGAACCATTTCTCCAAATGGCCAATGTTCACAAAAATAAAACAGAAGAAAGTTACTCAATCTGGAATCACATTAAAGGCTCAAGAAGAAAAAAAAAGTATTCCTGGTTCTAAGATCCAACAAATTTTGTCAAGAGTACTTTGTTAACACCTGAATCACTTTATGGTTTATATATTATATATAGGATATAATGTCCTAGATAGCATCCTTTTAAAAACTGCATGTGGGGCACCTGGGTGGCTTAGTCGGTTAAGCATCCAACTTTCACTTAGGTCATGATCTCACGGTTCATGGGTTCAAGCCCCGCGTCAGGCTCTATGCTGACAGCCAGCTCAGAGCCTGGAGCCTGTTTCCAGTTCTGTGTCTCCCTCTCTCTCTGACCCTCCCCTGCTCACGCTGTCTCTCTCTCTCCTAGAAATAAATAAAACATTAAGAAAAATTTTTTAAAAAAACAAGAAACTGCATGTAAGTTTCATGGGGTTTTTTCTTATAAGCATATTCAACGAACAAGACCGCATACCAAACCACAATAATGTAAAAATGTTTATTTTGTGTATACCATAGTTCTTAGACCCTGTAAACATTCAAGATTACTCCATTTAAAAACTGCTTTTAAAAAGTTATATACCCTACTGATTTGCCTAAAGGCCTACTATAATCCTTGATTTTAAAGATAAATATGAACTGGGACAATAAACAAGCCTATTTCTCCAAGTTGTAAACTGGCCTTGATCTGTTCAGTTTGCCTGAATGTCTTCCCTAAACTGCTGTCATCATTCAACAGCAGTAGTATGTCGTTTTGCTACCTGTCAAAGTGGACTGCATTCCCAAATGGTTATCTGTAGTGAAAGAACACAAAGATGAAATTTTACTTAACTTTTTACTGATAAAAGCAGGAGTTCAAACAGGATTAACTTCACTCTCATTGTTACAGTCTCGCCTGAGGCATTTGCAGCTCTTCAGAGTCCAATCACAGCTCAGAGGACACCTAACCACCCTGGGCGCAGAGTCACCAACTAGAGAACAGGTCTGGTCCTCAAAGAGGCTTTTTTAATCTTTTTAAATGTTTATTTTTGAGAGGAGAGAGAGCACGCATCCGTGCATGAGCAGGGGAGGGGCAGAGAGAGAGAATCTGAAGCTGGTGCCAGGCTCTGAGCCATCTCAAAGCCCGACGTGGAGCTTGAAATCGTAAAACATGAGATCATGACCTGAGCTGAAGTCAAGCGCTTAACCGAGTCACCGAGGCACCCGAGAGGCTTTTATATATATCGATGTTCACTAACCCGCTGCAAACTGCAGGCATCCTTGCATTAGTTCATGTTGTACTCATCTACTGTGTTCTACATTTTTACACAAAATCCTGTTGCATTTTTTGGGGAAAAAATTACTACCTTTTTGATGACATACTAAAGATTCTGCAATATTAAACTAGAAAATACTAAATTATCATTGGGGCGCCTCGGTGGCTCAGTCGGTTAAGTGTCTGACTTCAGCTCAGGTCATGATCTCACAGTCCATGGGTTCAAGCCCCGATGAGGCTCTGTGCTGACAGCTCAGAGCCTGAAGCCTGTTTCAGATTCTGTGTCTCCCTCTCTCTTTGCCCCTCCCCTGCTCGCTCGCTCAAAATAAAATAAACTTAAAAAAATATTAACATTAAATTTTACATCCTCTTGCTGAGGTAATTTTTAAAAATCTTCCTTGACAATGGCATTTTTAAATATTTAACCAAGGATGTAGAGAGATTATGCTGTTTAGCAAAAATAATGTACTCGACCAATGTGTAAAGTACATATTTGGTGGGCAAAGAATACAGCTATTCTCAAAGTCTATGAACTGTGTAAAAGTGAGATTACCAACTTAAACTGCACTAACTAAATTCTCCTGGCAATCTTCAGCTCGGTCTTAGCTGAGGGTAAAGTAGGAGAGGTGGCCAGGAAGCGGGCCCAGTCACCGCTGGAAGAGTTGAGAGACGGAGATGGGGTAGGGAATGACAAAGCCATGGTGAGCCGGGCCAGCTTACACAGACACAAACGGACACACGCTCTGGCAGCTGCATTAAGACACCAAAGGGGGTAAACTTGATGACAGTGGACTTTCCTTAAAAACAGTTTTGAGGGGCGCCTGGGTGGCTTAGTCGGTTAAGCGTCCGACTTTCGCTTAGGTCATGATCTCGCGGTTCGTGGGTTTGAGCACCGCGTCGGGCTCTGTGCTGAACTGCCAGCTCAGAGCCTGGAGCCTGTTTCAGTCTGTGACTCCCTCTCATTCTGACCCTCCCCTGCTCACGCTGTCTCACTCTCTCTCTCCTAGAAATAGATAAAACATTAAAAAAAAAAAAAGTTTTGAGTACTGCCACTTGCAGAAACACATCGAATCCAATGCACAACTGACAGATTACTGACTAAGGTAGGTGTTCTGGGACTTCCCCGCTAGGCAACATGCATGTTGGCTAGTTGGTTCCTATCTATGCCTGTGAACCATTAACTTCTTTTTCATTCCCCCCGGATTCAAACTGACCTCTTTATTTGAAATCAGTGGTACTCGCCATGTGTTCATCTAGGAGATCCTGTTCCAAAATTAACACTTTAAAACTTGATGGGAGGTGTCAATATGAAAACGAAATTAAACTGACAAAAGGTTAAAAACAGAACAGAAACACATGCGTATTCATTTGTTCTGATGGTCATTAAACATCATTAATGTAGAAGTTGGCACCTGTAAATGTCAGAATATGTGGAGAGAACAGTGCATGGCTGTGAAGAGTATACTTTACAAAACCCAAAGATGACCTCAGAGCTGTGGTCCGAGTCTGTGTTCCTCTAGCCCCGTGGGCCACCATCCAGATCCTTTCCACAGCTGGCGGGGCCGGATGCACCGCCTTCCTCTGGGCTGCCTCTGGCTTCGGTCCGGAGCTGGCCCTTTTCTTCCGCAGATGCACCTTCTGCCTTCTCTGAAGTCTCTGGACCAGAGACAGGCTCAGTGGACTGGCTGTTTTCAGTGCTGCTTTCCGGCAGAGTGCCTCCTCCTGGGATTCCACCAATCTCTTTGGACTTTGCATCCAAAACAGGTAATTTATGCTGTAGGGAATTACATTTTAATTGTTTAATTAACGTAACGTGAAGGCTCAGGAATCAAACATGTTTAACAAGTTCCTATGCAGATCTGTGGCATCAAACTCGGAACTTTTTCAGATCCCAGCTCAGGTGCTGTACTGTAAGGGCGCGGACACTACTAAGCCTCACAGAACCATACCCGGAGGGATGGGGACTGAGGATTCGGCAGGTGGTCTGTGCCCCAGATTTAGGAGAGGTCAAGAGGGCTGGTAAACGCTGCTAACTCCTCTTGCCTGCTGAGAATAACTCATTTGAATTATTTATTAAGTCTGCATTAAGTTCTGTGTGCTGGGGATACAGCAGCAACAAAACCGACAAAATCCAAGCTCTCTGGAACTTCAATGAGCCTGGGGCAAGAAGCAACAAATTAACAAAGTACCACACTGGGTTTAAATCAGGTGATACAGGAGTAAAGGCCTGAAGAAATGAACCATGCGAATATAGGGGAACGGCATTCGAGACAGGGAACAGCAAGTATAAAGGTTCTAAGTTCACAGAATAGCGAGGAGGCTACTGTGGCTGAAGGAGAGTAAGCACAGCAGGAGGGCAGGAGGAGAGATCCATGTACTAAGGGGGGGGGGCCTGTGGGCAGATCAAAGGAGCCCTGAGTCACTGTGATAACTAGCTTTCCCTTTTCGTGAGATGGGAAGTCACTTGAGGATTTGGGATGAGCGGTACATTACCTATTAAAGCTGAAAGGCACATCTGAAAATCTTCTAGAGGTATGCAGGTATGTTTCTTCTTCTTATAAGAAACTCCCTGCAAGGGATTCTAGAATGTCCTAGATTCTCCTGGGCTCACAGCTATTTCTCAAAGGTTACAGTTGCAACTTGAACTTTGCAAATGATCATGTAAATTCCTCTCTCAAAGAGGAATGGAAATGTCCCTTTAAATGGCCCATAATGTAGAGAAAAAACACCTCAGCATTCGCAGGTAGAAAGCAGAGTCTAGCCAGCCAATGAATGATACTAAAGACTTGGGAAAGTGTGAGGTGGTGTGGCGCCCCCCCTTCCCACTTCCACAGCTGAATCTTTAGGGCCCTCCTGCGGGTTCCCCAGGGTTCCGGGCCTTCAGTGAGGACGTCTCTCTGAGCTCTTTAAAGGCAGAAATGTTAGTCATGCTTCCTCGTTTTTTCTTATGAATTTCATATGAACTACCACCTGTTCTAACTACTGTTACATAGTACTTTACATAAAAATGAAATCCTGCTTTATTTCTTCTGAGAAGGCCAAACTTTTGACTAGAAAGGAGGAGAGCGTAAACAATTATATCAATTACAATATAATTAACTGTGAAAGGTCAGGGAGAAAAAAATGCTTAAGCAGAAGCTCTGTAGGAAGCCCGCAGGCCTAGCGTGACGGGACGGGACCGCAAAATGAACAGTTGCTGACTTACACTGGGCACCGCCTTGGGCCGCTCTCTCGCCTCTGCGTCTGGTAAATCACATGCCCGGAGCACTTCGGGGCTCTTGTTGCCAGTCTTAAGTCTCAAGTCAACATCTCTCTGTCTCAAAACATCTCTTCTACCCTCATAAGTTTTGTCATAAGGGCCTTGCTCAACGGGGCCGATCGGGCCTCTATAATAGAAATCTGCATCACCTGCTCCACCATGGGGTCTATAACCAACTTCTTTCTGCCGTCCTCTGTCACCCGGCTCAAGTGCCCGGGGTGCTTCTCTCTCGGGACCAACTACTTGTCTGAGCATATTAACTGATTTTCCAGCACCATAGCAGAAACTCTAGAAGGAAAAGATACAGAGTCCTGAGTATTTAATGGCTGACTCACAATGAAATTATTCAGGATGCTAACAAAATTACCTAACTTGACTTGTGGCATTTAGAGACATAAACATTATTTCACCAGTGTTTCATCAGAGATCTCTTCTTTAGATTAATACTAGACCAGACCAGCTAATAAAATGTGAGAAATCATGAAGTGTTACGCACACATTTCGGCCAGCAGAACATATTCTGCCTGAACTGTAACAGAGGCACTTTGGCTAAAGCCCAGAAACTTAAACTGGAAGGTACTAACTGGTAACTGCTCATCACTTATCTCTTTTCACACCCACCATGTAAGGTAATTGCTAAAAATCAGAGTTGCACATCATGATGTAAACATGCTCAGGTAGGGTGACTTTTCAACAGGCTTTGGGTCCCATTTCATGAAAAACTAGGCAGCGTTTCTCACTGTGGGGCCCAGGGACCCCTGGGGGGATGCTTGAGACAGTTTCAGGGACTCTGTGAGGTCAAACTTTTTTCTACTTCAAAGGCCTTAGTCTTCCTCACTTTTCCTTCTGAGCGTGGAATCTTCTGGGGCTGGAATGACTTCCTCACTCTGACAGCTCACCGACTGTGTGCTTGTGTGGACTTGCATTTTAAATTTTTCTTAGTTTTAATTCCTAATATGGTAAGATATCAATAAATAAAACCTCCATAAACAAGAGCTCTTCGCGGTCCTCTGTTTTTGTTTTTGTCATGTGGGCTTCAGTTCTTAAGAGTACGAAAGGGTCCTGAGAAGAAACAATTTGAAAATCACGGAGCTAGACAAACTATGTGAAAACAGAAGCAGTAGAAGCCCTTTCCTTAAGCAGATGAACAAGAGATGATGGTTTTCGGCAGACGCTGGACTATGGGCACTTACCGATGGTTCGACTTACAACTGTGAGACTTCACGATGGTGAGAAAGTGACACAATGCTCTGTAGAAACTGTACTGCAAATTTTGAATTTGGATCTTTTCCTGGGCTAACGATTTGGGGTACAATCCTCTCTGGCGATGCTGGGCAGGGCAGCTCCTGGTCGGCCGCGCGGGCACAAGGATGTGTGCTTCGATCACTCCTACCCGCACAGCCGTTGTTTCTCACTTTCAGTACAATATTCAATAAACGGGGCGAGATATTTGACACTTTACTATAAAACGGCCTTTGTGTTAGAAGATCTTGCCCAACTGCAGGCTACCACGAGCCTCTGATCCCGTTTAAGGTAGGCTAGGCTAAGCTACATGCCCTGTAGCCTGGGTGTCGAAAATGCATTTTTGACCGACTGTATTTTGAACTTACGATGGGTTTATCGGGACGTAGCCCCAGGTCAGTCCAGGGAAATCTGGGGTGCTACACAATTAACGTCGCCTAACAAAACCATGTCGCCTAACAAAACCATACCTCCAAACCTGATTCCTGAAATCACAAGCCCAAAAAACAAAAACAAAACAGGAACAATTTCAAAGCAAATGAGGCATGTAAATTTTATATCCTCAGGGAAGATAATCCTTTTTAATTTAATGATTAAACCTGGAAGGTACTGTCTGATGATTGCTCACGTGTGGTGTATATTCACACCCATCACAGAAAGTAAATGCTGAAATTTATTTAAAGTTGTAAAGTTTAAATAGCTTAATTTCTTTACAGATACAAACTTGGCTTTTCCCATGGCACATCTGAGTTCTTCGTATTTTGTTTTACGTGACAGCTGCTTTATTAGGGTAAAAGCTAAAAATCAACGATAAGAAAGCTGAAGAGGCCACGGATGAATGACGAGTAATGTTTCTATGTGATAAACATCTGTTCCCGGATCCCCACAGTATTCAGTACGCCACCTTCTTCCACGTCCCTGCCGGCTTCCATTACAGCCAACGCTCTTCCCTGCTTGGTGCTGCAAAAACTCAGACTGCAACAGGCCCCCCTTCTCGAAGAGGACACAAACAACTGATTCCACGTATATTAATTCACCAACAAAGTTAAAAGGGTGTTATCATTCAAGTCCCCGCCATGACACCCACAGTCAAACCTGAGAATTATCTCCTTGTTCTACATGAAAGCAAGGAATATACACAAGTATAAAAACATCTGTATCACTTTAAAATCATCTTTTTCATGCCTTTAGGCATGATTGAGCCTCATTTACAACAGCAAAAAAAGTCTGTAATGTTAGAATTGCCTTTTTCCGGCAAGTCCCGTTAACAGCCAACGGTGCTCTATACTAACCAGGACAGCCAACGCCATAGTGATCAGCACGGGGATGTGAAGGATCACGGGGATCTCCTTCATGAGCGCTTTAATAAATTCACCGCCTCCTTTTCCAATGTGTTTCAATGGCTCCGTGACAAAGTTGGTGAACGTAACTGCCAGTGCCTAAAACAAGATATAACAGCGACTTAATTTTTCCCTCAAATGGTTGAGCGCACAGAACATGCCAAACTTTGCATGCACTGGGATGAGACTATGTTCATAAGCTGAAATGCTTTTTAATCTAAAAATCATTTGTAATGCAAGTATTTTTTCTAAAGCAAAGGTTTACTATTAGCAAAATGACTGTGAAAACACTAACTTTTAATAAACACAAGGGATTTTTGACTCTGCAGAAGTAATTTTGACAAAACGAGTTCTTTACCTTTGTTGGTGGGACCAACCAAATAGGGTTGACTAACAAGAGCTCATAGTATTTTTGGCACGGGTCATCCTTATAGGTCCATGAACTTCTAACCACTTCTATTTAGAGACACAGACAAAACAGTCATTTAAAAAAAAAAAAAAAAAAAAGCTGCATTTCATCCCCAAATAAGACGACATCTTGGTTTTGTCCCTGTCCCTGCCACCAACCGGGGTTAAACGCTGTACAAACAGACTGCCTATAACACTGACTTACACATTTTTCACCTTTGTCCAAAATGTTTTTCAAAATCCCTTCAAATCATTCAAGTCCTAGGCAGATAAAACATATTTTATGAAAATTTCTAAGAAGTATTAAAAACTGTTCTTAATACATACAAATGAATCCAAGTAAAACTGGGGAAATGAGAGACTGCTGGATTATGTGGACGTTAACATCCTGGCCGTGATGCTGTGTTGCCGCAGTTGTGGAAGATGGTCCCACCGGAGGGAATGAGGGAAGGGGGCACAGGACCTGTTTTATGGACCTGTAGTTACCTGTGCATCTAGAATTGTCTTGATAAAATTTCGATTTTTATTTATTTTGAAAGAGACAGCATGAGTGGGAGTGGGGCGGAGAGAGAAAGAGAGAATCCCACGCAGGCTCCACGCTGCTGGTGCACAGCCTGCTTGGGATTCTCCTCCCCCCCACCACCAACGGCTTGCATGCTCTCTCTCCCTCAAAATAAATAAACATTAAAAAAAAGACACCAATTCGTACATTACAAAATAAAGAACATTAGTTTCTCCCAATTTTTCTAAATGTTATGTCCATCGTATGGACAGTACACTGCACACCCGCCTGAGCCAGAGGACGCAGTCAGCTGTCCCCCGCGGCCGGCTGCATTGGTTTAGTTCCCATAACTTTTGAAGAGATGCTAATTTGGACACCCTGCTGTGTGCAATCCACGAAGATTCTATTCTGGGTCAGTTATTATAGACGTGCATTTATAAGGTGCCTTTGAACACTAAGCCGTTCCTACTGCTAGATATGCAGAATTAGAAGACAGTCAACACGAGTGAGAATGTTTATAAAGTCTGTGAGATAAAAACTAATTTTCCTCTTAGTTAAAAAATGTAAAGTTACATTTCATATAAGGTTTCATAAGTCATTATCAGGAGATTGTGTCTAAGCTGGATACTAATTTATATAAATACTGCTTTAGTTCTTTAATAAACATGCCAGACCCTCTTCCTAAGGACTAGATGAATGACCTGAGCACAAGCTCCATCACAGTCCAATGGAGAAGACAGGTGACAGGTGACAGCAGAGCTGGCCAAGACAGGTCCTATTCCTTCCCTGTGACTTTACAGGAGCACAGGAGTCACGGTCTGAAACCTGACTCCTCTTGCATGTTCTTCTGAACTAAAGATTCACTCAGTCATGGGAAGCCTCCTTCCGGCATTCTATTATTTCTCTAATTACTAATACGTTCTCGCCTTCTCGGAAATTCTACCCAAAATAAGGTCCAGTGAGCCAACATCTTACCCCAGAGACTTCCGACCCAGTCCATCTTCTCAGCACACACATTGTTCAAAGGCTCCATCTTGGCAACCTCGGCCTGATGCTGTGCGAAGGCTAGCTGATCAACACCAAAAGGGAGCTGTGAGTGGCTGCTAATGTGAGGTCATGTCTACATATCCAAAAATCTTACTTCAAATCGTGTCTTTACCAGATGCCAGACTGTTCACATTTTTTTGATACAAAAAAGTACATATTATTTTAAAATAGTAGCTCTTTTTCATTCACAGCAAAGCACAGTCCTTTTTTTTTCACTAAAAAAATTTTTTTAACGTTTATTTTTACAAGAGACAGAGAAAGAGACAGAGAAGGAGAGACAGAGCACAAGCAGTTGAGGGGCAGAGAGAGGGAGACACAGAATCTGAAGCAGGCTCCAGGCTCTGAGCTGTCAGCACACAGCTGGAAGTGAGTCTCGAACCCATGAACTGTGAGATGGTCACCTGAACCAAAGATGGATGCTTAACCTACTGAGCCACCCAGGTGCCGCCAAAGCACAGTCTTAATACAAGGGAGGATAAAGAACTACAGCTGCCTTCTTTGTAAATCCTTTGACAAGAATGGAAAACGTTTCTACTGAAAAGATTGTTTTAAAAAATTAGTTCAAATATAATTCACAGCACACCCCAAAATATATATATTAAATACCTCTCATTTTCTTTTTACAGTTCACAATAAAATGTTTTGCTCTGGATGATTTTCAGCACAAACGGTCCATATAAAGAAAATATATCTTTTAAATACCAAAAACCCTGAGGGAAATCACCAAAATAACAATATTCAACCAAACTTTCTTCCTTTAATCTGTAAAAAAATTAGCTTTGGAAGCGATAGGACTTAGAGCAAAAAGTTAAAGATGTATCACAATGATTTAAATCAGATAAATGCATCGAAAATGTTTTGCTACCTGTCACCCTGCTAGAAAGATCTAACACTGCCCTTCAATGGTCATGCTATTTTGGCAGGAAGAGTAGTGTTCCACTTGACTTTATTCACTATGATCCCAATTTTGAAAGAATTGAAACTTATTATTTTTTTTTGAAACTTATTTTTTTTTTCATGATTTATTTTTGAGAGAGAGACAGAGCATGAGTGGGGGAGGGGCAGAGAGAGAGAGAGAGAGAGAGAGAGACACACACACACACACACACACAGAATCCAAAGCAAGCTCCAGACTCTGAGCCATCAGCACAGAACCTGACATGTAGCTCAAACCCATCAACTGTGAGATCCTGACCGAGCCAAAGTCAGATGCTGAACTAACTGAACCACCCAGGTGCCCCAAAAGAATTAAAATTTAGAAAAAAGACTGGAAAGAAATATCTCAAAATACTGCCAGAGATTATCTTTAGGTGATAAAATTATAAGTAATTTAAAAAAATCAAAGCTCTCTGTGTATCTTTTCTAAATCGTCTACCATCAACATACGCACTTTCACATTCAAAAAATAACCAAACTTTCAAAAAATAATCTTTTGGTATCTTTTCTAGCAAAGAATAAAAGGACATACCCCTAAATTACCTACATTAAATCTTTAAAAACGTATCTACCTAGCTTTATTCTGATTTAGCTGCCCAGTTGCCACCCGTCAGGAACTGGGCTGTGGAAATGAGGACCACGCCAACTGGTCAAGGACCCAAAACAGCAGGTGCAGGTGTGCAGCTGCCCATTTCCTCCACCCCGCCCCCCCCCCCCGCCTCCAACTACTGCCTCCAGCCCTGCATGAGGTTACAGATCAGCTCTCCATGCACTGTAGTCTTCTTTCATTATGAAGTGACATTTGAAAATTTTAAAACCTCCCGCCTATTTAATACCTTATATAAATACATCCAATTCCAGCCCAAGCTGACGAGAAAACTGATGAATAAAACCCGTCTCAACTGGGTGTACCAATGCACGTACGTCCACAGCTCGGTAGCCACCAGCGCCACGATGCAGAGCAGACACAGAAGCACCTCAAAAACAGGAAGAAGGGGAAAGCGGAGTCACTGTCACACCACCCTCCCCACCAGGAGATGGGAGCCGTCAACCAAAACCAAACCGGGGGTACTTCTCACCAGCACGGCAGCACTGTCTCCGTACCGGCTCCAAACACATGATGGTGGAGATGGTTAGAGATCTTAAGGGAGTTTTACAAGACAAATTGTTAGGTACGTCCCCCTCGTGCCATCTTACCATCAATACGTTATACGGATCCACTCCAAAGGAGTCTTCAAATCGCCACTTCCATGTCTCAAAATCGTGAAACTTAAAATTGATTAAAATATCACTTAATGCATCATCCAAGGCTCCGGGCTTCCAATCTTCTCCGCTGAGGAACTTCTGTATTTCTAACAAGGTTTGTCTTTTTAAGATAATCTCAGCATCATAATGCATATCATCTTTGTTTTCTTCAGGCTGAATTAAATTTGCCAAAAACAAACAAGGGAAGAGAGAAACATTTTAAGACAAAAGTCAATCTGGAACTAAATAGGTATGTGGGTTTTATTTCATATGGATAAGAGTCATACTATCCACCTATTTTCCTCACATAAAAACCAGAAATTTTGCTCTATAAAGTCACCTCGGACGCTAGTCAACAAATGCTGAATGATGGCTCACGCAGGTATACGTGGTCAGGTTCTAAACAACGCATTTTCATCAGCCTGCCAACACAGAACCCTTTAATGTGTTTCTATTTAAAGATACCGTATTTAATGTTGCTGACTAGCATTGAACTCACAGGCAACAACACTCTACCTCATACCCAAACGGAGCTGATCTCACACGCGCATTCTTCTCCGTAAGACACACCCCAGCCCTCTCGTGCTAAGAAGCACTGGACAGCACTACTCTTGGGAGTTTTGTTTTGGTTTTTTGAGAGTACGTGAGTAGGGGACAGTGGCAGACGGAGAGAGAGAGAAACCTAAAGCAAGCTCCACGTCCAGCATGGAGCCCAACGTGGGGCTAGATCCCACAACCATGAGATCACCACCTGGACTAACAGCAAGAATCGGAAACTGAACCAACTGAGCCAACCAAGTGCTCCTACTCTTGGGTGTTATTTTAAAAAAAAATTTTTTTTTTAACATTTATTTTTTGTTGAGAGACAGAGAGAGAATGTGAGCCGGGGAGGGGCAGAGAGAGGGAGACACAGAATCGGAAGCAGGCTCCAGGCTCTGAGCGGTCAGCACGGAGGCCGACGCGGGCCCCAAACCTGTGAACCACGAGATCGTGACCTGAGCCGAAATCGGATGCTTAACCGACTGAGCCACCCAGGCGCCCATCTTGGGTGTTATTTTAACCAGCCAAGTAACAACATCAACAAAAGTGTGAAATACGTGGCACTAAAGAAAGCACAAAAAAGTCATTGTTAACAGTCAGAGAACTGAAACTGAAACAGGAAGACAGAAGACGGCGTTGTGCAGCCTCAGCTGGGAACGGAACGGGGGGCACCAGGCAACTCAACTGCTGTGCTGCCCTGGCATCTGCGCCCCTAGGCGGCTCCGCGGATGAGCCCTGGGCTCACAGAGACAGTTCGGTGGGTGCGCCAATTCGCAACTACCGAATCCGCAAATAACAAACATCAGCTGCTTACTTTAGGATTCACTTGTGACTTTCCGTTTGCTGACTGAATTTTCAGAGAGCCTAAAATATGCAGTAATACAAAAGAGAAAAAGAATCTCAAAAAGCAGCCAAATTGGGAGTTTCTATGAACATACGTATTTATAACTATTTTTATTAGCATGAATTCAGGTTGGCAAAACCATTACATTTTACTTTCATTAACCACTTAAAAAACAGAATATTCTTTTTTCTTTTTTTAAAGAATATAGATATCTATACCTATATTTTTAAGAATACAGGTATCTATATAAAAAGATATACAAAATCAGAAGAAAACAGTGTCCTGTAACATCACAAGTTGTCACTGGGTGTACAATATCAGTCATCGATTACTATTTTTAAAAAAACACTAAATTAAATATTTCTATCATAGGTCATTTTCTGCCTTCATCTGTGTCCTCACCCCACACATTTGTAAGACTTGAATTAAATGGTGCATGTATGAGAACATCTGCTTTTTCACTTCCAAAATAAGGTGGGATTATTAAATATTCATCTAACATTCCTTTCCCCTTTAAACTTTTCTTGATGTTTAAGGGTGCCTGGTTGGCTCAGTCAGTTAAGAGTCCAACTTCAGCTCAGGTCATGATCTTACAGTTCGTGGGTTTGAGCCCCGTGCCAGGCAGTCTCTGTGCTGACAGCTCAAAGCCTGGAGGCTGCTTCGGATTCTGTGCCTCCCTCTCTGCCCCTCCCCTGCTCACGCTCTGTCTCTCAAAAATGAAAAAAACATTAAAAAAAACAACAACAAAACCCCCCCACTTTTCTTGATGTTTTGATTCCCCAGAGTGAAAACAAGTACTCTAAAAGCTGGAATCCTAACATTAATTATGAACACTATGCACATGACATGCAATTGTATAAAGTAATACCTGACACAGTAAAAAGCTTCAGTGATGGGGGGCGGTGCTACTAAAAAACACTGTTCTTTTTCTCAACACAGAATGATCTCACATTGTAAGAATGAGAAAGTGTGGAAGTGGGAGAAAACAAGGGCCAACATAGATTTCCCTTGCCAAGCCATGAACATATTATATTTCCAACCGTTTAGTAATGTTCAAATAGCAAGTTTACAGCACCTTCCCCCCCATGTGAAATTAATACATAATGAAAAGATCCGCCACACAGATGAGTATCACACCAATACTTACAAGTCCAAGCTTTCTGGCTTCAATCAAAATTTTATTTAAGTATCTCCTAAAAACAGGATTGCTTTGACTTTCATAGTCTTCCTGCTTTTTCTTTTCACACTCACCGATCTGTAATCACAGATGTTAGTTAGCATCAAAGGTGAATGTAAGGGTCAAATTTCTAGCCAGAGATCCCATCAAGATCAAGGTAGCAGCTTGCGATTCTCAACTATATGAAAATGTAGAACTTCCTACTTTCTGGGGGTTCTCCTTGCAAAGGGCAGGAAGGCAACCAATGAGCAAATGTGTATTCTACACTTAGCTCTGACTGGCAGAGACTGTTTATTTTGAACAGACTGTTTATTTTAAAAGAACAACCAGGAAGCAAAAACGAAGAGATGCTGATGAGCAGAACATCCAGGACCATCTGCCTCTTCCCAACTCCAAAGTAGTGATTCGACGAACAAAGGAACAAAAGAAAAAAGGAAGGGAAGAAAGAACAGAGAGAGAGAAACACAAGAGGAAGCCAGAAGCTGAAACGAAGGGCCCAGAAGGGAGTTGCTTGCGTGTGCATATTACTTGTGGCCTCGTGGACTTTTATCATTTTTTCCTGTAAGTGACTGATCATCCCCAATTCTATAGGCTGCTTCAGGAGGGCAGGGACATGGCTTCTCCAGTGTCCTACACATGGCAAACCCCTCAGCACGTAATTCATCATTTCCTCCGATGTGGTGTTTCCTCTGATGTGGTGGTTGCTCTACCAATACCACAGTGGTCAAGTCGCTGAGTGAGGGTAGTACCCATCTTACAGACACCAGGACCTGTGATAAGCTACTTCTATTATCTGAGTGTGGACCGTGAGCTGAGTTAGCATGGAAACTGGCCTCAGGTGATAAACACAATAACCGAGCATTACACATAGACTTAGGGCAGAAGGACACTTGAGAAGTCACGTGGCAGTTTTCCCTGCTTGCAGGCAAGGTTTACAAACCTTTTAAATTTTTCTTTAAGAGAATGTGTTTGTTTCTTTTTTTTTTTTTTTTTTTGAGACAGGGAGTGAGAGCATGGCCATGAGTGGGGGAAGGGCAGAGGGAGAGAGAATCCCAAGCAGGCTCCATGCTGTCAGCGCAGAGCCCAACTTGAGGCTCCATCCCATGAACTGTGAGATCATGACCTGAGCCAAAACTAAGAGTTAGACGCTTAACTGACTAAGTAATCCAGGTGCCCAAAAGAGAATGTTTTCTTTACTTTAAAAATTTTTTTTTAACGTTTATTTTTGAGAGCAAGAGAGAGAGAGCGCACGAGCATGGGAGAGGGCCAGAAAGGATCCAAAGCAAGCTCCACACAGTGAATGCAGAGCCCAATGTGGGGCTTGAACTCACGAACCGTGAGATCATGACCTGAGCCAAAGTTGGCCACTTAACTGACTGAGCTACCCAGTGCCCCAAAGCGAATGTTTTTCAAAACAAGAACTCAAGATTCCATTTTGCCAATCATATTTTTACAGTGTTGAATCCATGTTGCAAAGAATGGAATGAAAAATTTCTGTAAAAAGGCATTTCAGCGTTTCCTAGTGTGCAGCCAAACAAACTCATGATGCTATGAAACACTGTTAAAGTGAGGCAAATTTCATCCAAGCATTGCTTTGCTGGCACTTGGAGAGGCAGCATTCACGGCTGGTAAGCACCACGGCAGCGCTTACAGATCTGGAATCGAGATCTCCGGTCACAGCTCTCCCAGTCTCTCAAGCTGGAAAGCTCCCTCCTTCACTCCATCCCTCTCCCTTCTCCTTCGGCCACCCAAGTTGCCTATTCTACCTTGGAGAAGTCCAACATTTCCCTCTTCAACCCTTGTCACTGTCTCGGTTGGGGGCATTCAGCCCTGCTGGACCCTCGTCACCCCCCTCTCCTCCTGAGGCCTCTCCACGAGGTGGCCTCCACATGGCCTCCACAGCCAAGGGGTTGGTTCCCACCCCACAACACACATTCAAACCCCTTAATGATCGTGACATTTCCTTTCTCATCATCTCTACTTCAGCCTCACAAATAAAAGGACTGAATACATGAATAGCTACCACACACTAGATTATAATAATCCCTTATATTTGCAAGAGTAATTCTTACACTCAGGTGGTCATAGGCCCATTTCTTCCTGGGCTACATCTGTCATGACTCTACTATGACCAAGCACTGTGACAGGTGACAGAGAATCAAAAATGACTAAAATAGGGATGCCTGGCTGGCTCAGTTGGTAGAGCATGGAACTCTTGATTGTAAGTTCAAGCTCCATGTTGGGTGGACAGATTACTTAAAAGTAAATAATTAAAAAATACAATCTTAAAAAAATAAAACATATTCTTTATGCCTAAATGCTTAGTCTCATAAAGAAATAATGAGTGAACATTATGAACATGGTGAAATAAATGTTATTATAGGAAAATAAAAGTACTCTTTAAAAAAAAAGGTCAGAGTAACTAAAGAAAAAATTATATATAAATTGTATAATACATACACAGAAACACATATAATGTTAGCAAAGACAGGAAACAGAGTAATTTAACATACTATAAATATAAAATTCATGAATTAAAAAAATTCTAACCTTATGAGTTAAAGAATCAAGTTTGCTATAACATTCCGACAATTCATCAGCACATGACAAGTCAGGACTGACTTCTTTTTTCCCTTCACCATATTTCACCTAAAGCAAAACAGAGATTTTATTTCTGTTATAGTTCAGTTGTAAAACCTATAGTTAAGACTAAAATTTGACTTCATTCTATGACTTGGTTCTATTCTTCAACTGTATTGATCAATCAAAAAGGAGTCTGAAATTTCTATACTAAGAACTAAAATCAAATTAGTTGCTGCTCAACGGGCTTTACGTTCCAATTCAAAACAAATAACCAGGTGGGGTTGAAATTATCCTAGATTAAGAAGGTCAGGGGGATAATCTGCCCAGCTACTAGTCACAGATACACAACTCTCACAACTCTGTGAAAAACAGCAACAGATGCTTATTTCCAGTATAGAACCGAGAAGGTCTTACAGACACACACATGCTTCTTTTTTTTTTTTTTTTTTAAATACCTGAGATTTTCTCATTGTTCCTGAAGCAGCATCATAGTTAAGCATGTCTGTGGGATCAATCCAGTCATCATCATAAGCATAACCGGTCATAAGCCACAGACATTCACAAAGCAGCAGAGAATACAGCATCCTGCCTGAGAGCTAAAAAAAAAAAATTTAACAGATATAATGAAACAGAATTATTTTGAGAAGACATGGTTTTGTAATAAAGGCTATCTACTTCCCTCTAGTGCTAAGATAATGCTTTCTTTCTGAATAATAACCGAAATAAGAATACTCAGTAAAATGGTATTCACATATACACCCATATTTTTGCCAAGAAAAAGAAAATAAGAATTTTTCATATGATGCAGAATTCTATTCCTAGGTTTATATCCAAGGAATGAAAATACCTATCCACACAAAAACTTGTACACAAATGTTTATAGCCACATTATTCACAACAGCCAAAAAGTAGAAACAATTCAAATGGCTGTCAACTGATGGATACCTAAAATGTGGGCTGTCCATACACAGGAATGTGCTTAGTCTGTGGGAAAGAATGAAATACCGATACATGCTACAACTTGGGTGAACCTTGAAAACACTATGCTATGTGAAAGAAGCCAGTCACCAAGGAACATAACATGATTCCATTTATGTGAAATGTCCAGAACAGGCAAATCTACCGAGACAGAGAGCAGATTAGTAGGTCCTCAGGGCTGAGGATATAACAGAGGGTTGGTAGTTAAATGAAACAGGCCTTCTTTTTGCGGTGGTGAACAATAAACCAAAACTCAATGTGGTAATGGATGCACGTATCTGTGAATATATTAAAAACTGCAGAGTCGTGCTCTTTAAAAGCGTGAATTGTATAATATGTGAATCGTTTATCAGTAAAACTTCTTTAAAATAAATAGGTATTTAACCAAACCCTTTCTCCCCAGTTTTTTTTAACACATGGAAATTAGAAAGGTATAAAATTAAGATTCAAGTGAGGTGACTCAACTCCCAAACCATTCAGAGAAAATAACCCGCTTCATCTAAGCCTCTGCAGAAACACTGTCAAATCACTTTTTTAAAGTTTATTTATTTTGAGAGGGGGAGGGTGTGGGAGGACCAGAGAAGAGACAGAGAGACAGAGACAGAGAGAGAGAAAATCCCAAGCAGGCTCCACATTGACAGCACAGAGCCCAATGTGGGACTCAAACCCACAAACTTTGAGATCATGACCTGAGCAAAATCAAGAGTTGGATGCTCAACCGACTGAGCCACTCAAGTGCCCCAAATCATTTCAATACTTAATACTCCTTCTATTCAACACTGTCCAATGCAGTAAACAAACCAAGCGCATGTGGATATTTAAATTTAAGTTAAATTAATGAAAAATCCAGTTACTCATTCACGCTAGCAACTTTTCAAGTGTTCACACACCCCCATGCGGCTAGTGGCTGCCATACTGGACAGTACTGACACTGAACAACCCATCACTGCAGAAAGTTCTGTTGGACACCCTATCTTATACCTACTATGAATAAAAATCAGGTAAGAGAATTCTAAGACAAGAAAGCCCTGCGTTTATAGTCTACCTGTAAAAATAAAGTCACTCCCAGTGAAATGAAACACTCCTCATTGGTGCCACTGAGTGCTCTGTTTATTCTAGCACAACACACAATGAAATGAGCCACTCACTGGCCAGTCTCCTCTGCTGGCACAGTGGGTGCCCATCTTGACGGTGTGTTTAGAATCACCTGACAAGCTTCTAAAACTCCCAATCTTCTGGCCATATCTCAGACCAATTACATCAGAATCTCTAAGAGTGGGACCCAGGCACTGGAATTTTAAAGTACCTCAGGTGGTTCCGATATGCAGCTGGGGTGGAAAAGCACTGTGCTATAAAGTGAACATTTCCAGGGAAGGGAGTATCTTACTCTAATTGGAATTCGCCTTCCTGATGGCTCTCCGTCTTGTCCCCTCAACCTCTCCAAGCCCAAAGCCTGAGAGACGGCGCCTCAGAGATACCCAATAAATGTTAGGCTGCAAATGGTCAAAGCTGTACAGGGATGCACAAGGTTTTAGAGGTTCAAAGGGTGAAGAAAGCACATCTGGGAGACACAGGCACGATTCCATGGAGGAATGGGCGTGGGAAACAGACCGGCAAGTATAGGTAATATGCTAAGAATGAGGGGTAAGGGAGGCAGAGGCGCAAAGCGAACCTTCGAAAACCATCAATTGGGGGATGGACATGGTGGGAGATGGACCGGGAGATGGCGGGGCAGCAACGCCGCAGTGACAATGCCCACGTGAAGAGCTATGGCCAACCTTACCAGCCGACAGTGGCTTTCAGTGGCATGGGCGCTACACTTGGAGAAGAGGGAAGTAGCACTAAGTGTAGAGAATGAGGGGAAAACTGGCTTCAGAGTCTCCTCCAAGGAGGCTGAAGTAGCAAACAGATGCTGAATCACATTCTGAATGTCAGCTCTACAGGCCTCAGCCACTGAACGCACGTAAGAGGAAAGATGTGCAAGCATGGCCAAGATTTCAAGGCGGACCAACTACAAAAACGTGGTATTAACTTCAAAAAGAAATTCAGAATAAAAACATGGTTTGGGGGGAAAGTTCAGCATTCATTCGTACACCATTTACTAAATACCTACTGGATACTGGGCACTGTCTTATGTGACAGGGATAACAAGAAACTAGACCGGCCATGATTTGTTAAGAAGCTACATGGAATAAGTCAGGCAGAGAAGGATAAATACCATATGTTTGCTCGTATAGGAGGATTAGGAGGAACTTAATGGAGGACCATGGGGGAAAGGGAGGGAGGCAAACCACGAGAGACTCTTGAATGCTGAGAACAAACTGAGGGCAGATGGGGTAGGGGGAGCACAAGGGGGGTGATGGGCATGGAGGAGGGCACTTATGGGGAAGAGCACTGGGTGTTACATGGAAACCAACTTGACTAATAAACTATTAAAAAAAAAAAAAAGAAGCTACCATGGGGGTACATGGGGATGGGGGACAGGATGAGACAATAACCTGACCAAAAAATAAACACGATTTCAGGTAGTGATATTGCTGTGAAAAAAAATGAAGCAGGGCAATGGTATGAATGGGTTAGGAAATGTGGAGTATTTTAGGGAAGGTCTCTGAGGGGATTAAAGATAGCCACAAATTCTGTCAAGTCCCCAGCAAGAGATGGAGTTTATTTTCCCTCCTCCTGAATCTGGGCTAACCCTGCGACCATTGTCAACCAAGAAGAGAGGAAGAACTGGTACATGAGCATTTATTTCGGGTTTAGAACTGTAATTTGGGGAGCAGCCTAAATTGTGGCCCCACTGCAGGGAAAACGTTAGGGGGTTTTATAAGAAAAAGGAGGAAACACAAGATACCTTACATCAGTTGTTTCCCAAGAATTATAATTGAATTATTATTACAATTTACAATTTATTGGTTTCCTGGGGATATTATATTAGTTGCTAGCAAAGTCCCTTTTGCAGAATGACCAATTTTTGTCAAACATACAGATACAGTAGTCAGGTGCTCAGTCATATGCCCTTGCCCAGTTCAACAGTGGGATGCAATTCCCGTTTCAAAAACAGAATGAATGGGGCACCAGGGTGGCTCTCAGTTGGTTGAGCATCTGACTCTTTGAGTTCAGCTCAGGCCATGATCCCAGACTTGAACCCCACACAGAGCCTGCTTAAGATTCTCTCCCCCACTGCCCCATCTCTCCCGGCACCCCTCTCACCCACTTGCATTCTCTCTCTAAAAAAATTTAAAAAAAAATTTTTTTAAACACAATGAAGTTTCAGTCACAAAATGGAGTCTCTTATGCACAAATGTTTTACACAGGTTCGCAATATTTAGCCAAAATATTGTGGCAGAAGTGATGCTGTGCTGGTTCTGGGCTGGGCTTGGCCTCTCTGAGGCCCAGCTGCTCCTACTTCATCACTCTGGAACACCTGCTCCTGGCCCTCAGCTGCCATGCTGTGAGAAGACCTAGCCACGTGGAGGGGCACACGAGGCTCCCAGCTGGCAGCCAACATCAAGAGGCAGCCATGGGAATGAGCCATCTTGGTGGCTGCAGTCCAACCCACGGTAACAGACCTGTGACCCGGCCAACATCATGTGGAATAAAAGAACTACACAGGTGAGTCCAGTCAAGCCCCATAGCCCACAGAATCATGAGAAATAGTCAAAAGCTGAAATGCTTCCACACGTGGAGGTGGTTTGTTACACAGCAGTAGAAAACCGCAATGACACATAAGCAGAACGCGGTAAGAAGCTAACCTCAGGAAGACTTGGGAAAAGAACATCTGGAGAGCGGGCCCAGCAAGCATGAAGATCAGAGTGGGGAGAAAATCTGAAGCGTTCAAAGAACAGCAGGAAGGTCAAGGTGGCACAGTACCCCAGGCCCCAAAGCACTCCCTCGGCTCCAGCTTCTGGCCACAATGAAGTAACAGAGGTCACGTGTACTCTCCTGCATGAGAAACCAAAACCTCTGCACAAAGGCTATGAGAAAACAGTTTTCAAGACACTGGATACCAGGGGAGCAAGTGTAACTGTCTTTGAAAAATGGGAAACTGGGGCGCCTGGGGGCCTTAGTCAGTTAAGAGTCCAACTTTGGCTCAGGTTATGTTCTTGCAGTTCCTGAGTTCAATCCCTGTGTGGGCTCTGTGCTGACAGCTGGGAGCCTGGACCTGCTTCCGATTCTGTGTCTCCCTCTCTCTCTGTCCCTCCCCCACTCACACTCTGTCTCTCTCAAAAATAAATAAAACATTAAAAACAATTTTTTTAATTAAAAAGGAAAATCAGAAACACAGGCAGCCCTTCCACTGCCCCAGCTTACGGTCTTAACAGTTTCCAGGTCACAAGCACAGGGAAGGGGAACTCAGGCAGAGCCCAGAAAGCTGAAGAAACGGAGCTGAGTATCTGGGGGGACCAAGGCAGAGAAAGCTGAGGAAACAGAACCCCAGAGACGTGCAGAGGCCCCTGCCTAATCTTTGACCACAGCTCCCCCAAATGCCCTAGGAATTTCCTGCGTGACAGCAGTGTCTTCTGTGATGAGGTACTAATGAGGTGACTCTGCTGGGTCCCAGATAGCTTGAGGGTGTTGGGTGGTCATCAGAAAGACCAAACCAGGAATAGAGGGTTGGAACTTTCATCCATCCAACCTCAGGGGAGGGAAGGAAATCGGAGATTGAGTTCAATCACATGGCCAATGACAATCAATCATGCCCCGCACAGGGCTCTGCACTAACAGTGCAGAGACTGCCTGGGATTCTCTCTCTCCCCGAAATAAACTTTAAATAAATAAATAAACGATCAAATAAACATGAGTAAAAAATTTAGGACACAAACTCATAATTGAGAAAATAAAACCAAAAGTTAGTTCTTTGAAATGACTAAAAAAGTTTGGTATCTCTATCTATAGTAAGATTAAAGAAGGAAAGAGAACCCCCCCCCCAAATCAAGAATGAAACAGGATGAACCTATTTCTGATAAAAACACTTGGCAAACCGGCAATAAAAGAAAACTGCCAGAGTACTACAGGCAAACACCATACTTGATGATAAATACTGAAATCTTTACCTCTGAGATCAAGGAGATAAGGGAAAGGCTCTGGAGGGTTCTGGGATACTGACAGTGTTCTAGTTCCTTTTTTTTTTCTTTTATAATGTTTACTCATTGTTGAGAGATAAAGAGAGACAGAGCACGAGTAGCAGAGGGAGACAGAATCCAAAGCAGGCTCCAGGCTCTGAGCTGTCAGGACAGAGCCCGACACAGGGCTCAAAACCACAAACTGTGAGACCATGACCTAACCAAAGTCAGATGCTTGACCAAATGATCCACCCAGGCACCCTGACAAATGTTCCATTTCTTAATCTGGGAAATAGTCACATAGGTGTATGCTTTTTAATAATTTACTAAGATGAACATTAATATTTTACACACTTTTCAGATTATATATATATTTCAGATTTTACAACAGCCTTGTTTAAAATGGGAAAGACTGAGATACCATGATGGTCTGAACTGTACACCTCTAAAATTCATATGCTCAAGTCCTAAGCCCCAGGTCCGCAGAATATGACTGTATTTGGAGACAGGTCTCAAAAGAGGTAATTAAGTTATAACGAGGTCATCAGCATGGGCCTAATCCAATCTGACTGGGGCCCCTGTGAGAGGAAAGTTAGGCACAGGTCAGAGGGAAGATGGTGGGATGACAGGGCGGCCATCCACAGGCCTAGAGAGGCCTCAGAAGAAACCAACTGGGCTGACAACTTGATCTTGGATTTCTAGCCTCCAGATTTATGAGAACATAAACTTCTGTGGTTTAAGCCACCAATCTTGGTACTTTGTGATGGTGGCCATAGCAAACTACCACAGAGTTCTTGAGACATAAAAAGACTAAGAAAGTCTCCATCCCACGGTCTCTTGATATGCTAAAGAAGTTTAACCTCAATAAGAAAAGGTGTGAATACACCCGAAAAACAAATAATCCAGTGAAGAAATGGGCAGAAGACATGAACAGACACTTCTCCAAAGAGGGCATCCAGATGGCCAACAGACACATGAAACGATGCTCAGCGTCCCTCATCATCAGGGAAATACGTATCAAAACCACACTGAGACACCACCTCATGCCAGTTAGAGTGGCTAAAATGATCAAATCAGAGAACTCTAGACGCTAGCGAGGATGTGGAGAAACAGGCACCCTCCTACACCGTTGGTGGGAATGTAAACTGGTGCAGCCCCTCTGGAAAACAGTGTGCAGATTCCTCAAAAAATTAACAACACAACTCCTCTATAACCCAGCAACAGGACTGCTAGGAATTTACCCAAGGGATACAGGAGTGCTGATGCATAGGATCACATGTACCCCAATGTTCATAGCAGCACTCTCAACAATAGCCAAATCATGGAAAGAGCCTAAGTGTCCATCAATGGACAAATGGATCAAGAAGATGTAGTTTATCTATACAATCGAATACTACATGGCAATGAAAAAGAATGAAATCTGGTCATGTGTAGCAACATGGATGGAACTTGAGGGTATTATGCTTAGTGAAATAAGTCAGGCAGAGAAGGACAGCTACCATATGTATCCACATATAGGTGGATCAGGAGAAACCTAACGGAGGACCGTGGGGGAGGAGAAGGGGAAAAATAGTTGGAGAGAGGGATGGAGGCAAGCCATGAGACCCTCTTGAATGCTGAGAACAAACTGAGGGCAGATGAGGGTGGGAGGGAGGGAAAGGGGGGTGATGGGCATGGAGGAGGGCACTTGTGGGGATGAGCACTGTTATATGGAAACCAACTTGACAATAAACTATTAAAAAAAAGGTGTGAATAAAACAATGAACAAATGAACTGGTCAAACATACTGATAAAGTAAGTAAACCACTGATAATAAAAAAAAAAACACAACACCTCCAATTTTTTTTTAACCCACAACCTTTAATGTTTAAAAATGTAAAATAGGGGGGCGCCTGCGTGGCTCAGTCGGTTGAGTGTCCAACTTCGGCTCAGGTCATGATCTCACAGCTTGTGGGTTTGAGTCCCGCATCAGGCTCTGTGCTGACAGCTCAGAGGCTGGAGCCGGCTTCCGATTCTGTGTCTCCTTCTCTCTCTGACCCTCCCCTGCTCACTCTGTCTCTCTCTCTCTCTCTCTCAGAAACAAATAAAACATTAAAAAATTAAAAAAATAAAAATGTAAAATGGGGAGTCTAAGTGGCTCAGTCGGTTAAGTGTCTGACTCTTGATTTAAGCTCAGGTCATAATCTCACAGTTGTGGGATCAAGCCCAGCCTTAATCTGTCAGCACAGAGCCTGCTTGGGATTCTCTCCCTCCCTCCCTCCCTCCCTCTCTGCCCCTCCCACTCTTGCTTGCTCTCATTCTCTCTCAGAATAATGTAAATGTTAAAAAAAAAAAAAATCTAAAACCAAAATAGTAAGTAACAGTGAGAAAGGTATCCTAGGATCCCTGCCACATTCTAGAAACTGTTAGAAATACTGGATGACTGTAGGGGCGCCTGGGCGGCTCAGCTGGTTAAGCATCCAACTTCGGCTCAGATCATGACCTCACATTTCATGGGTTCGAGCCTTGCACCAGTCTCTGTGCTGACAGCTCAGAGCCTGGAGCCTACTTTGGATTTTTTGTCTCCCTCTCTCTCTCTCTGCCCTGCTTGTACTCTGTTTCTCTCTCAAAAATAAATAGAACATTAAAAATTTAAAAAAAAATACTGAATGACTGTATACTTTATGGGGGGGGGGAGTTAAACTAAGGAATAAAGTCATAAGAGAAGACAAGCTTTAAAAAAAATGTAATGTGTAAAAACTGAGAGGGCTGGGGTGCCTGGGTGGCTCAGTCAGTTGAGCATCCGACTTCGGCTCAGGTCATGATCTCACGGTTCATGGGTTGGAGCCCCACGTCGTGCTCTGTGCTAACAGCGAGCTCAGAGCCTGGAGCCTATCTTCAATTCCTCTCTCTCTGACCCTACCCTACTCACGCTGTCCCTCTCTCAAAAATAAATAAAACATTTAAAATTAAAAAAAAAAAACTGAGACGGGATTAATTTGGAAGTGGCATTAGTCAACTATATTAAATACCTCAAAAAACCTGAGAAAAATAAAGGGGGGTGGGTGGACAGATAGTTAATTAGTTGGTCATCTGTAAAATGACTTCCACAGACTGATAGGGAGAAACCTATTTCTTTTTTTTATTTCTTTTTTATTTTTATTTTTTTACAAAAATTTATTGTCAAGTTGGTTTCCATGTAACACCAAGTGCTCATCCCTACAAGTGCCCTCCTCCATGCCCATCTCCCCCCTCCCCCCCATCAGTCCTCAATTTGTTCTCAGCATTCAAGAGTCTCTTATGGTTTGCCTGATTTTTATTTATTTTTTATTTTTTTAAAGTAATTTTTTTTAATGTTTTATTTATTTCTAGGAGAGAGAGAGACAGCGTGAGCAGGGGAGGGTCACAGAGAGAGGGAGTCACAGACTGAAACAGGCTCCAGGCTCTGAGCTGGCAGTCAGCACAGAGCCCGACGCGGGGCTCGAACCCATGAACCGTGAGATCGTGACCTAAGCGAAAGTCGGACGCTTAACCGACTAAGCCACCCAGGCGCTCCAAAACTACATTTTAAAAAGCAATTTCTATTTATCAGAAAACTCGTGAAAATGCAAACCATGGATTAGATATTTACAATACAAGGGCAGACAAAGGATTCACACCCAAGCTAAATAAAGAACTTGCACGAATCAACAATAAAAGAACAGACAAGTTCCCCCAAATTTGAACAGCTCCCTCAAAGGAAAGGCAAAGGATATGAACAAGCATGGGAGAAACCTATTTCTAACCAGTGAACTAAGCAGGTGACAAAGGGTATCTCTGAATGGAACAGAAGCTCTGAAAAGATGGCAATGTATAAAACCAAGGCTACAGAAAAGGCTTTTTTTTTTTTTTTTTAAATTTATTTTTTAAGAAGAGAGGGCAGGAGTATGAGTGGAGGAGAGGCGGCGGGGGGAGAATCCCAAGCAGGTTCAGCACAGAGCCTGATGCAGGGCTGGAACTCAGGAGCCATGAGATCGTGACCTGAGCTGAAATCAAGAGCTGGACGCTTAACCAACTGGGTCACCCAGGCACCCCCAGAAAAGGCTTTTTTCATAGGCAACAAGATTTTACACTCCTTCATAAACAGAAATGAATAAGCAGGAGTGGAAATAAAGGTTCTAAAGCAAAAAGAAGAGAAGCTGAGAGAGTTCACATTAGCACATGTATCAAGAAGATGGTGAAATGATCCACCAGGAATGTCACTGTGTGAGGAAGCTGGGATGTGGGAATGGGGATCTGGGAAAACAGTTCGATAAGAGCATTATGCAAAGGGAGAGGAATCAAAAAACCTTTCAAGCAAGGGCGCCTGGGTGGCTCAATCGGTTAAGCGTCCAACTAACTTCAGTTCAGGTGGTGATCTCGCAGTTCGTGAGTTCGAGCCCCACATCGGGCTCTCTGCTCTCAGTGCAGAGCTTTCTTTGAATCCCCTATCTCCCTCTCAAAACTAAACAAACATAAAAAAAAAAAAAAAGGTCGCTGCTTAAAAAAAAAAAAAACTCACAACCTTTCAAGCAGCCGAGTTTTGACTACAACCCCTACAAAGTCATGCTATTAGCAACTATGCTACTTTCTCCAATAATAATCAGCAGATCCAGTGCTTTACCTGGGACTAGGAATTAGAACTGAAAAATGCAAGACCAGGAGTTGAGGTAGAAGAGTGGAACCAGCTGCAAGTTCAAGTCCTCCTGCCAAATCCCTGTGGTCACTGAGGGATGGAATTCCTTGAGCACTCTTATAGCTGATCCCACACTCCCTCCAAACAAAGCTGCATCTATCCCTGCTGGGGATCTTGTTAAAAACAGCTTCTGATTGAATACACCTGACATGAGCCTGAGATTCTGCATTCCTAACAGCTTCTAATGGCAGAGACTTTGGCTCACAGACCACATTCGGAGCAGCAAGGTGTTAAAGAAAAGTAACCATCCTGCGTTGGTTTCCTTTAATGAGGGGCACCAGTGATTCCACTACTTGACTTTGACTAACAATCTCTTTCCTCTAGTTCTTACTTTTTAAAATCACTTTTCTCATCTGCTTCAGGCTTTGACACTAATATCAAAATTATAATATATATATAATACTGTTAACTACATGCCAAACACTGTTACATACATTCATTCATTAAATCCTCACAAAAACTCTTGGAAGTAGTACCGTCATCTTCATTTTACAGTTGAGGATAATAAATAACTTGCATGGGGAGCTACCAAGAAAGACCGAGATCTCCAAGGGAAGTTCCAGGTACTGAGTGGGAATCAGCACATAAGAAAGGTATCTGATTCCGATGAATCAATTACACGTGTATGAGAAAGACTAACTTGAGTCAAATTCTGTTTTAACCCAGAAGCACAAGTCAGGAGTTCGCAATTTAGTTCGTGTGCCTATGTGTAGCTGGCTGGCGCCGTGGCTCTCAAACTTGTGAATGTGCATCTCTAACAACCTGCCAGATGACGGTGACGAAGCCACCCATCTGGGGACCACACTCTCATAACCACGGCCATGGAGTGGTTTTTCACCACCCACGCATAAATACGTATCTCTAACTCCTTCTCTTCAAATCAGATTTGGAGTTTTTAAAACATTAACTACAACCAAATCCGAGCTATTCTGCTGGCGGCGTTTGATCAAATGCTACATGAAGTTTTCAGAGACAACTGAAGCCCACGGAATGCCGCGTTCGCTGAGTCTGGCTTTCCACTCGCTGCCCCTTTCCCTAGGCCGCTCTTTGAACCGTGCAACTCCACAGCAGCAGGGCGCTGCTCCTTAAGATAAGGGAGCCGGTCTTCGCCCATCCCGGCGCCGCAGCCCCGGAGAGCGCGCCCTCTCCATGCCCCCTCCCCCGGGAAGCGGCCGCCGCCCGCCCAACCCTCCGGGGCCGAACCTGTAATCCGCCCCCCCGCGCAGACAGCCGACCGCGCCGACTCACGGCCGGGCCACTAGCCTGCGTCTCGGGAAGAAGGGCACCTACCCGGCCGCCTGGAAAAGATGGCGAGCCGCTTGCCGAAGCAACGCGAACGCTCCGGCGGGAGCCGGGCTTCTCGCGGGGCCTCATCGACTTACTCGGCTGGCAGCTGTGCGTCCTTCCCGGGCGCGCGGCTGATTGGCCCGCCGGCGGGGCGGGGCCTGGTTCTGTCTGCAGGCTGTAGGCCAGGGCTTTTTCACTTTGATCGGCTTGCAGACCTGTCTGCGAGTGCAGCCGTACAAGGAAGCCAAATACCTACGAATACGAAGCGTGTTTTCTTAGTATCAATGTATTTTGTAAGTCCTAATATGTAACATCTACAGTAGTTATTTAAGTAGGGTATAATGAACGACGAGGATAGTCCTAAATATGGAGGTGGAGGAGGAGATGCTCACTGTGGTGTAGTTGGAAATTGTAAATTTTGTTTTGTCTTTGTCTTTAACTGCTGCCCTTGCAGTTTCAGGAAACTCCTCAAAGACAAAATGATGAGTTTTACACACTAGGAAGAAATGAGAAGTACACAAGAGTTATGGCAACAAATTTGAAAGCTTGTTAAAAGTGTAATGTAGTCCTCTTGAGTGTGCATGTTGCTTATTACAATTGTTTAAGATTAAAATACACCTGACATAAAGTTTACCAGCTTAGCCACTTCTAAATATTTTTGAATGTTTATTTATTCTGAAAGAGAGAGGGAGGGGAAGCAAGCGGGGGAGGGAGAGAATCCCAAGGGGACTCTATGCTGATAGAGGGGGCTGAATCCCACAACCCTGAGATCATGACCTGAACTGAAATCAAGAGTCTGAAGCTTAGCCGACCTCGCCACCAGGCTCCCTAATCGTAGGGGTTTTTAAGTGTACAGTTGAGGGTCATTAAGAACATTCATATTGTTGTACAACCATCACCACCATCCACCCTCGATAATTCCATTCTGCAAAACTAAACTCTACCCTTTAAACAACTGATCATTTCCCCACCCCTTTCCCTGGCCCCTGGCAACCACCATTCTACTTTGTATCTTTAGGAATTTGACCACTCTAGGCACTTAAGTAGACTTATACAGTATTTGTCTTCTTGTTGCTGGGTTATTTCACTTAGCATAATGTCCTCATGTTTATCTATGTTGTCACATGTAAAAATGTCCATCCTTTTTAAAGGCTGAATGGTATGGCATTGTATACCATAGTTTATCCATTTATCTGTTAATGAACTCCTGGGTTGCTTGCACCTTTTGACTATTGTGAGTAATGCTGCTATGAACATGGATATGCAAACCCTGCTTTCAACCCTGATATCTCTTCAAACTCTTTCAATTTGGGGAGTATATATCCAGAAGCGAGGTGGCTGTATCCTGTTGTACTCACATTTTTAATTTTTTGAAAACCACCATACTGTTTTCTACAGTACATGAACCATTTTTATATGATTAGCAACAGTTTAATGAAGCCATAGCATTTATAGGATTCTCGAGTGGGAATAGTATAAAACCTGTTATCAAAATTAGTAAAAGATGCAAGGTTAGAACACATTTTAATACTGGTACAGTGGCAAATAGCAGCCTTGCAAGTATTTATTTACAGGATTTCTATAGTGTTTTTTTATTCCATAGCATCTTTTATGAACCATTATTCTACAACAATGATCAAATCATCATTTAAATTAGAGACAGTACATGGTGGTCTCAATATTATAAACATTATAAATGCCCCTAAAATATTGTTACAAATACTCAAATGTCTTATTCTCAGTGATTATTCCCTTTATTCTTACATAATATAAATGTACCTAGCAAGTTTTTTGGAAAAAAGAATCAGATACGTTTCATAACTTCATCATCTGTTTCATTTTCATTCATAAATGTGTTGTAAACATAAATGTGGGTCTCCTAAGAACAAAACATTGTCCCCAGGTCTGCTTTCCAGGCTGGTGACTTTCCACAACACTCACTGTGTTTGTCATCTCAAAGCAGTATTTATCTGTAGAATTCTGGGCATTTCTTGGAAATCACTAAAATATCGTTTTTAGCCTATGCTAACTGGGGAGATATTTCAAGGATACCATGTATGTAGCTGCTTCCTGTCAGGCTATAAATTTCAGTGAAGCTCTAAAAACCTTTGTTTCCTATCCACGAGGTGCTGCTATCTTTATTCTTGGACCTGCAGGGGGGTTTATCAGCACCAGAGCTAATCCTGTGCCTACAATCACATTCACCCCTAATGAGAGTTCCCCTTCCTCCATGATACTTAACACGTTTAGTGATGGGGATCCTGGCTGAAGCTATAGTAGTGTCCACCTCTAAATAGATATATCTGACAAACTGGGGGCTCCCAGAAATAATTGGCAACTTTGTAGGGGACTGACTGATAGGGTTGCCTAATATAGAATGTCCAGTTAAATTTGAATTTCAGATGAACAATGAATATTTTTTAATATAACTATGTCCCATGCAATATTTGGGACATAGTTATACTAAAAGAAATCATCCATTGTTTAATGGAACATACTTATACTTAAAATTTATTTGTTGTGAGGCGCCTGGGTGGCTCAGTGGGTTGAGTGTCTGCCTATAGCTCAGGTCATGATCTCATGGTTTGTGAGTTGGAGCCCTGTGTTGGGCTCCATGCTTATCGTGGAGCTTGCTTGAGATTCTCTCTCCCTCCCACCCTCTGCCTCTCTCCCCCCGCTCACATGCTCCCTCTCTCTCTAAAAAAAAAGGAAAAAAAGTTATTTGTTGTTTATCTGAAATACAAATTTGAGTGTTGTGTATTTATAATTGCTGAATCTGGCAACTCTGGGCTGGCAGGAAAGAACAAAAGTGCACCGAGGTATGCATTAATACTGTTACTGAATCGACAGGCTGTTGAGGACAGGGAATTAGGTCTCACAGTGAATCTGCTATGGACTTCAGAGAATCCTTAGGGGCATTGTGGAAAATACAAGGTTCATGTTGAGGTCCTGGTGAAACTTATATATAGCCACATGAATGTGGAGAGTAGATATCAAAGTAAGGAAAATCTCAGACTTCAGTGAGCCACAAATAACTACCTACTTATGATTCTAGAAATGATACATTCTGACTTTTAAGGTGACGGTGAGCATTTTGCTTCAGATCCTTTTGGAAAATAATTGGGTTTGGATGGGGGCTGGTCTTACCCCTTAATTGTTTATGGCGAACAGAAAATAAATCTAGAGGGTCTTTTTCACCGATCAAGTTTCAGCACTTAATGAATGCATTAGCTTTCTAGGTTGAAATAATTATTTTTAATTACCCAAGAATATTCAAGATGAATGAACACCAAGTTATTTTCTTAATGTCATAACTGTACCTATTAAGTACAGATTTGTTATCTAGTTAAATATGAACAACCTCTCCAACCTAATTTGGGTAATTGCAGGTTAAACATCACTTTGGGGATTGCATTTTCTCATCTGCTTTCTTATTGGTTATACAAACTAAAAAATATCCAAATACCCACTTTATACCACAGTATGAATGGGCTCCAAACATATTTTAATTCTTTAGATGGAATTATATACAAGTTAACTATTTCTACATCCTCTACTACATTTAAAAAAAAAGGTTACAGTGATTTTATCTGTGTATTTTTTGGACCATCACATGCAGTCAGGCAGAGTTGGCATCAGTTTTGTTCAACAAAGCTGCCTGTAGAAAGTGGCAGAGTTTGAGTTGGGCTTCCAAGATGATCCCACTGAAACTTTCTCCTTAAGGTCGGGTCGTGACTGGAGTCAGCCTAGCTCACATTCCCGTATTTTCTTTTTTGGTAAGTGGGGTTCCACACAGGCTCCGATCTACAGTGACTTTCCTAAGTAGTTTCCACAGATCTATCTGGCTTTTACCAGGAGTAAATTAGACATTTGTAAGAGTAGATTGGTTACACTTTGGAGCTCTGCAGGTCAGAGACAGTAACTAGTGGGTTCTGTGCCTTTGGTGTGGTACAAACCTCTCCATCAAAACTGTGTCTTCCTTGATTTCAGTTAGTAGATCTTCATCTTTTTTAATGGTGCAGCCTGAGGTGTTTTAGTACAGTCAGAATTTCTGAGAGGTGCCTGGGTGGCTCAGTCAGTGGAGCGTCTAACTCTTGGTTTTGACTAAGGTCATGATCTCGTGGTTCATGGGTTCGAGCCCTGCATCGGGCTCTGTGCTGACAGCATGGAGTCTGCTTGGGATTCTCTCTCCCTCCCTCTCTCTTTCAAAATAAATAAACTAAAAAAAAAAGAATTTCTGAGCAGCAAGGGTACTATCGGTGGTGGAGGTGCAGGCAGAGGAGGAGGTGAAGGAAGTGGATGCAGAGACGGATGAGGAGTTAAGATGGGTGGCTGGCTGTGGCAGCATGGGAGGAAGCACAGCTCAGGATTCTCCAGGATGGTAGACACAGGCAGGCACATTTGTAAATTTACCACTTATGTGACACATTTGACCAGAGCTTGAACAGGTCAAATTTTCAAGATGGTCCTTCAGTGCTTCCTGGAGTTTGCACAGTTCACCTTCCAAAATGCAAAACTGTTGTCTTAGACCATGAAGGTCTCAGTGGCAGAAATGGAATGGAAAGGTGGGATCTTTCAATACTTCTAAACTCTGGGCCATTGCAGTTCTAGTGCCGACCGCACTCTATTTTACTGTATCTTTGATACTGGGAAACTTGAAGCTCCAGCATGACCTTAGCCAGCTTCTGCTGGGTGTTGTCTGTTGAAGCAATAACCACTTTCTGGTGAGGGTAGCAGACTGGGAGGTATAATTAGCTTGAACTGAAAATTTGAAAGGGAGAGCCTTCTCTCTCTTTTTTTGGAATAATCTTTTCACTTTGGCTTTTAGCTTTCTTCTTCATTGCGTGAACTTGGGCATGATTTAAGTGTAGGAGCCTGGGGATTAGAGTCAGGGTGGTGGACTTTCCTTTGCTATAGTGGCTACACTATTTTATGCAAGAGTTCCAATTTGTCCACATGCTTCCCAACACATATAATCCTGTATTTTTGATAATGGCCATCCTTATGGGTGTGAGTGGTATCTCATTGTGGTTTTCATTTTCACTTCCCTAATGATAGTAGTGTTAAGCATCTTTTCCCATGCTTATTGATCATTTGTCTATCTTTGGAGAAATGTCTACTCAAATTTAAAATTTATTCTTTTTAATATTTATTTTTGAGAGAGAGAGAGACTACAAGCAGGGGAGAGGCAGAGAGAAAGGGAGACACCAAATCTGAAGCAGGCTCTGGGCTCTGAGCTGTCAGCACAGGGCCCAATGTGGGGCCCAAACTCACAGAATCACAGAATGCAAGATCATGACCTGAGCCGAAGTTGGACGCTCAACCGACTGAGCCACCCAGGCACCCCTACTTTGCCTATTTTTAAATCTGGTCGGTGTTTTGGTTGTTTTTGAGCTATGGTTCTTATATATTCTGGATATTAATCCTTTATGAGATATATGATTTACAAATATTTTCTCCCATTTTGTGGGTTGCATTTTCACCCTGCTGATTATGTCCTTTGGTACCTGGGTGGCTCAGTCGGTTAAGGGTCCAATTTTTTATTTCAACTCAGGTCATGGTCTCACAGTTGCTGAGATCCAGTCCCTCACTGTCAGTTGCAGAGCCTGCTTGGGATTCTCTCTCCCTCTCTCCTGCTCCTCTCCTGTTCACACTCTCTCTCCCTTTCAAAATAAATATTTTTAAAAAAAAATAAGATTTGAATCAGACTTCTGATACTTCTGTGGTTAGGGGTTAACATTTTCTGCACCCCTTCCCTTCCCCCCTCTCCTTCCCCACATCCCCACTAGATACTTCAGTTCTCTTATTTTCTTGTTCACATGAACCTCCAAGAATCTATTCACCTCCATGCCATGAGGAAGACAGTGTGGAGGCATAGGAAAAAGGACATAAATAACCAGATGCTTATTAAAAGAATATAATGTCTAGTGCTTATTATCTAATACACTACAAAATGAATTCCATACCCCATATACAGGAGGATCTTAAAAGTTCTCTCCTTGATAGTCATGAATATGTAATAATTTTATGAACACTTTTTTTTTTTTTACCATGAAGTTCAGCTGGTCTATTTCAGGAAAATGCCTTTTTTCCTAGTTTTACACTTAACACTAATGACCTGCTGTAATATGTAGAATATGTAAACTTAAGCATGAAAAGTAAACTGAAGAGATGTGGCAAACTTTTAGCAGAATTCCCCTCTGCAAAGGTAGGAAAACAGTGTACCTACTGAATATATACAACTAATTAGATTTCATTTCTTTAAAAGCACTCAGTTCAACATATTTGTAGACTAACTTGCAATTTATATATTTTGCTGGGCTTTTATTAATCAACTTTCACAATATATCCAGGATGGACAGTTCCCTAGACTTCTAGTGAATAAAAGAGATAGGAGACACACAAAGTCAGGCAGTTGCCAGGGGTTAAAAAGTAAGTTAGTAGGGGCACCTGGGTGGCTTAGTCGGTGAAGCATCCAACTCCTGATTTGGGCTCAGGTCATGATCTTGCGACTGTGGGATTGAGCCCTACATTGGGCTTCACACTGAGTGTGGAGTCTCTTAAGATTCTCTTTCTCTCTGTCCCTCTTCCCTGCTCACATTCTCTCCCTCTCTCTCTCTCAAATTAAAAAACAGTAATAAAAATAAATTAAAAAGTAAGTTAGTAGAAGAACTATAGAAAGAAATTTAAGAAACTGATTGTGGGGTTCACTCACTGGACCACAACACCTCCAAGTAAACTGGAAAAAAAATAACACTCTAAATTGAAAGTCACAAACACTGAGGAAGAGGAATTCTTTTAGGTGTCAAGAGGTCTTTATTGAAATAATAGCACAGTTACACTTCTAATATCCTTTCCACTTGTATAGAATAGATTAAAAATGCTTGCTACATACAGTGCACAGACAGTTCAATAATTAGAACCAACTCAACTGTATTTGAAATAAATAAAATAGCCTATTTAATAATTTAAAGTAAAATTACTGTACAATATGAAAATAAAGATACATAAAAGTTAGAATCTACAATGCCATAGAAATAAAATCATTATTCTGCATTACACAAAACAGTGCAAGAAACAAATCTAAATAAGCTTTTGGAGTGCAAAGTTTAAATTTTTCCATTTTAAATTATCATGCAGACATAGCATTTCAAACCATGCTATCGTCTATGGCAAAGTGTTTTATTTTTAAGAGGAAAAAATGCTAGCCAGTCAGCTTACTGTACCATCAAATATTGCATCACATAACGCTGCTGCTCTGCTTCTACAGTACAGTGTAGAAGGGAGGTATCCTGTTGCATTCAAAAAACTGAAATGAACAAGTTTCTGAAGCAAACATATTTACCCTTTAAGCCTGAAACAAAATAATGTGACAAAATAGCAATTATATCCCTGGGTTTAAGAAAGAAAAGGCCAATACCACATAATGAACTAAGAAGCAGTTTTCGTATCCATCTTTCAATTCCATAATGATCCTTAGTGAAAATAACCATGTACTTTTGAGAGAGATATAAAATTCTGACCTCTAGCTGACAAGTGATACAGTATCACGGGCTTGTGAGAAAAGTAATTTCTGAACACCTATGTTTAATTTGTATAGAGCTTGGTTGCGTTACATGTAGTAATATGCTTAAAGTATAGTTCAATTTCAATGTGTATATAAAACTGTTATTTAGGCAAAGACCAAGGAATGCATTTAATACTAAACTGTAAACACATCGTCCACTGTGACTTGGAGTGCACACTGACAACATACGAGCTCTTCCGCAGACTTTGGCAACAAGACTACATATAGCAGATCACAGCAGCACGAGTGCACATGGAAGACTGAAAGCACTGCAGAATAACTCCACCTAACAGTTCCTATCAAAGGGATCCATGTTAATAAGGGGCCTCCTCGTGCTAAGCCACTTTCCCAGTCAGTCTATGTTCTTCAGATTTGTTATTTTCACAACTCAGTAGTCTTAAGTCTCTGTGCTTTCACTGCATAGATCGACACTGGGTGTATTCTATCCGTTGTAAGTCCAGAGAGTTACAGTTCTGTCTGCAGAGGACGACAGGAAGGACAGATCCTGGGTGTGCCATCTGCACTGAATCACCTTGTCCTTGTGTTCCCCCACCACCATGATAGGAAGCTGTTTAGTGAGATCTCCTGAAATAAAAAGAATGACACTGATTTACAATGCAAAATAAGTATACATATGGATTTCACAGACTTCCTGCTACTTGAAGACATTATAGTATACGAAGTCCTAAACTACATCAATTTAACACATTTAAAGGTTTAAACAGGCATAAATTATTCAATATCTAATCATGTTAGTAGTATTCAGTAAAATATAGAGAGCAACATTTGACACAGCTGCCACTCTCTCCTTGAAACTCTCTCTCAACTTGACTTCTCCCTGACTTCGATGCCACTACATCCTTTGCTGGTCTGCTGTTCCTTTCCCAGGAATCAGCTTTCAACATTTCCTGTTTACTTTAGACCCACTTCCTACGGAATTTCATCTAGTACCATGGAACCATGGCCATTTGTATACTTGTGACTCACACATTTCACCACCAACCTTGACTTCCCACCTGAGCTCCCGGCTAGTATGCAAATAGCTACTCATCATCTCACTTGACTGCCTGATACTCCTCTTCATTTGTTCAACTGAACTCTTGATTCTCTTGCCCAAACCAGTTCCTCCTCCTACCTATCTTCCTTATCTCAATTAATGGCACCATGCTGAAAACCTAGGACTCAGCATTCCCCTCACTCCTGAAATTTCATCCAAATTAAAATACATCCTAAATTCAGTCACTCTGTACCACCTCTACCTCTACCCCCTTAGCCCAAGCTACAATCATCCCTCAACTGAACTGTTCCAATAACCTCCTCACTGATATTTATACTTCTAATCCATTCTCCCTACAGAACTCAAAATTATCTTTTATACTTCTAATCCATTCTCCCTACAGAACTCAAAATTATCTTTTTAACAATACCAATAACTATCAGGTCAGATCACCCTTTTTAAAGATGCCTATAAAACCCTGCCTCAGATTTATTCTTCTGTCTCTCACTCCCTTAGTTCTCTAAGTCCCAGCCGCATTGGCTTCTTGCAGTGTCGTGAACCTGCTGAATTCACTCCTGCCTCAGCACCTCTCCAGTAGTTATGGTCTATCCTGGGGTCCAGGCCTGGCTTGTGCCTTCTTATCACAAAAGTCTCTGCACAAATGGCAGTTCTCTAGAGACCTACCCGAGCCTACCTAAAATAGACCTCCCATGCACCCTGTCACTCTCTCCCACCTTGCTAATTTTTCAATAGTGCTTACCAATAACCTGAAATTACATCATTATCTGGTTTACTTTGTGTTGACTTCTAAAATGTAAGCTCCATCAAGGAGGAAGTTCCCTATTTTATTCATCTCTCTTCTGTCCCTAATTGATACAAAATAAATATCTGCATACTAAATGATTAAAAATAAAACTAGATGAAGATATAGTTACACATATTATAAGTTTTTTAAAGTAGAAGCAGGGGCACCTAGGTGGCTCAGTCGGTTAAGCAGCCGACTCTTGGTGTTGACTCAGGTCATGATCTCATGGTTCATGTGTTCAAGCCCTGCATCAGGCTTGCACTGACAGTGCGGAGCCTGCTTGGGATTCTCTCTCTGCCCCTCCCCTGCTTGAGTTCTCTCTTTCGCTCTCAAAATAAATAAATAAACTTTAAAGCAGAAAGAAATAGGAGTTCATAAGTGTGTATTTTAACATCTACCATCATTGAACTCAAAACAATTCAGTGTAGTAAGTGCTGATTCTTTTCAATATTTTAAAAACTACTTAATAAGATATTCACTTGATTTGTTTAATAATTTGCTGTAATTCACATCAATACAGTACCAGTAATTTTCCCAGTGAATACTAGAAAACTAAAATTTGAAAATATTATATAGTTGATTATACTAGATTAACAACAACAAAATACCAAATAGTCATAAAAATCATGGAAGAGAGCACAGGCAGTAATTTCTCTGACAGCAACAGAAGCAACATTTTCTAGATGTGTCTCATAAAGCAAAGGAAACAAAAGCAAAAATGAACAACTGGGATTACATCAAAATAACAAGCTTCTGCACAGCAAAGGAAACAATCAACAAAACAGAAAGACAAAGGATTAGTAACCAAAAAATATAAAGAACTTACACAACTCAACACCAAAACCCCAAATAATCCAATTAAAAATGGGCCGAAGACATGAACAGACAATTCTCCAAAGACGACAGACAGATGGCCAACAGACACATGAAAAGATGCTCAACATCACTCATTTGTCAGGAAAATGCAAGTCAAAACTATAATGTGGTATCAACTCACACCTGTCTGAATGGCTAAAATCAACAACACAAGAAACAACAGGTTTTGGTGAGGATGTGGAGAAAAAAGGAACTCTTATGAACCAATAGATGGGAATGCAAACTTGTATAACCACAGTGGAAAACAGTATGAAGGTTCTTCAAAAAATTAAAACCAGAATTACCATATGATCTAGTAATTCCATTACTGGATATTTACCCAAAGAATACAAAAACACTAATTCAAAAGATACATGCACCCTTATATTTATGGTAGCATTCTTTACAATAGCCAAGGTATCAAAGCAACCCAAATATCCATCAATAGATGAACAGATAAATAAGATGTGGAACACACACACAGGAATATTACTCAGCCATAAAAAAGAATGAAGTCTTGGCATTCCCAACAACATGGATAGAGAGTATAATACTAAGTGAAATAGTCAGGGAAAGACAAATACCATATGATTTCACTCATATGTGTAATTCAAGAAATAAAACAAAGAAAACAAGAGACAAACAAAAAAAACAGAGTCTTAACTATACAGCTCAGAGAACTGATGGTTCCCAGAGGGGAGGTGCATGGGGCCGGGGGTGGGGGTGGGGGGGCGGGGCAGGGGATGGATGAAATAAGTGAAGAGGAAGGGGATTAAGAGTATAATTATCTCAATGAGCACGAGGTGACATACGGAATTGTCAAGTAACTGTATTTTACACCTGAAAGTAATGTAACACCATATACTAATTATATTGGAATTTAAAAAATAAGTTTTAAAAACATTATATGTGGATTAAAAAAGAATCCCAAACAGGAGAGTCTACAAAAAAGGAAGAGGTCAATCTCCCTCACCTTGCAGGTCTGTCACTTTTATTTTCATATCATAGGATCCTGTTAGCAAGTAGTGAGCTCCAGGAGAGAACCGAACAGAGCGAACATCACTGGAATGAGGATGATAGCTTTGTACCATTCTTCCTCCTCTTATGTCATACAACATGCAGCTAGAATCTTCTTGTCCTGTGGCTAAGAGACGTCCACTGGGATCTACCGCTACAGATGCCACCGCACTGCCTGTATAGAAGACAGAATAAATGTTTCACATGGAAAAACCAATACAGCTAATTGTGTTCACTGATCCATACATTAAAAATTTAATGTAGCATATCAATACTGTTAAGGAAAAAATCCAAGTTAACATTCAACCATGGGCTCCTGGGTGGCTCAGTCAGTTCAGTGTCTGCCTTCATTTGAGGTCACGATCTGGTGATTCATAAGTTCAAGCCCTGCATTGAGGAGATCATCTGTCTCCCTCCCTCTGCACACACATCCCCATGCACGCATACACTCTCATTCTTTCTCTCTCGCAAAAATAAACATTAAAAAAACCCATTCAACCAATAAACACCTTCATCCTTTTTAGACACAAAGTATAAGCAAGATTCTATGAGAAATGAGAAAGTCCATCTTTTTAAAAATCATTTGGGAGAACCCCCTGAAACACCGTTACCTGTAACACAATAGTACAATATATAAGCCCCTTATCCCACGGCAGTGCTATCACTGCTGGGTAAGTGTCCAGAAATACTCCTGTAACCAGCTCAGAGTCTAGTTGATGGAATAAGAAATTAAATAATAAAATATGTTTTAGGACATACGCAAGGAAACATAGAAATAACTGCCAGTAGGAACTGGATGAAAATAAGTGTGGAGTTCACAGGCTGCACCCCTAAGTCCAGACCATGCATTTTCAATGGGGGCAATAATGTCCCCAAGGGGGTGCAAAATGGTTCCCAGGGGACAAAAAAATCAAACATCAGCATTAGTTTGTAGCCCTCCCCACAAAGCTTAATCCCACCTAACAAAATCTTATTCCTTAGTATTTAATTTCTCTTGTTAGGAAAAAAGTTCATTTATTTTTTCCCCTAGCAGGGGGCAATAATGAAAATAAGGTTGAAGAACACTCCTCTAGACTGAAGTGGCCTGGGAATACTTCGCAGAAAAAAGGGGCATAAGTTAGATCTCACAGAACAGTAAATAGTATAAATAAGAGAGAGTGTGTCTGTATTTATTATACACATATGTAAAAATAATCTTTGCCTGCAGGAAGAATTACAAGAAATAATGTTTAGAGGAAAAGTATAAAAATGTTTAAGGATAGGTGGCTTAGTCTGCTGGAGTCACTTGGTTCAACAAGTTAACCTAAGAGGTAGTCTGTAGCTAAGACATAAAAGGCAGGTTAGGGCCAGGGATGCCTGCATGGCTCGGTTAAGTGTCTGGCTCTTGATTTCAGCTCAGGGCATTATCTCACAATTCATGAGACCTAAAGATTAGAAGGCCCACATGTTCTTTATCCATCATCAGCTGATGGACATTTTGGCTCTTTCCACAATTAGGCTATTGTTGATAACGCTGCTATAAACATCAGGGTGCAGGTGTCCCTTCATATCAGAATTTTTGTATCCTTTGAGTAAATACCTAGTAGTGCAACATTTAAAGAAGAGTTAATGCCTATTCCCAAAATAGTCCAAAAAATAAAAAAGGAAGGAATAGTTCCAAATTCATTCTGTGAGGCCAGCATTACCCTGATATCAAAACCAGATAAAGACACCACTAAAAAAGAAAACTATATAGGCTAATATCCCTGATGAACATAGACGCAAAAGTCCTCAACAAAATACTAGCAAACTGAATCCAACAATACATTAAAAAAATCATTCATTACAATCAAGTGGTATTTATTCTTAGGTTGCAAAGGTGGTTCAATATTTGCAAATCACTCAATGTGATGCATCACATCAATAAGAGAAGAGATAAGAGCCATATTATAATCATTTCAATAGACACAGAAAAAGCATTTGACAAACTACAACATCCATTCATGACAAAAGCCTTCATATCAAAGAAGGTTTAGAGGGAACATACCCCAACATAATAAAGGCCATATGTAAAAAATCTATAGGAGCATTTGGGTGACTCAGTTAAGCATCCGACTTCAGCTCAGGTCATGATCTCATGGCTCGTGGGTTCAAGTTCCGCGTGGGGCTTTGTACTGATGGCTCAGAGCCTGGAGCCTGCCTCAGATTCTGTGTCTCCCTCTTTCTCTGCCCGCCCCCACTCATGCTTTGTCTCTCTTTGTCTCTCTTGGTCTCTCAAAAATGAATAAACACTAAAAAATTTTTTTTTAATTTATACAAAGCATCATCCTTAATGGGGAAAAACTGAGACCTTTTCCCCTAGGCTCAGGAAGAAAAGGGTGTCCACTCTTACCACTTTTATTCAACACAGTACTAGAAGCCCTACCCACAGCAACCAAACAACAACAAAAAAAATAAAAGGCATCCAAACTGGTAAAAAAAAGAAGTCAAACTTTCACTACTTGCAGATGACATGATACTATACATAAAAAATCTGAAAGACTACCAAAAAACTACTAGAACTAATAAATTCAGTAACCTCACAGGTATAAAAATCAATGTACAGAAATTTGTTTCATTTCTGTACACCAATAATGAAGTAGCAGAAAGAGAAGTTTAAAAAAAATCCCCTTAACAACTGCACCCAAAATAATAAGACACCTAGGAATAAATCTAACCAAAGAGGTAAAAGTTACCTGTACTCTGAAAACTGTAGAACACTGATGAAAGAAATTGAAGATGACACAAAGAAATGTAAAGATAGTCCATGCTCATGGGTAAGAAGAATAAATATTGTTAAACTGTCTATGCCATCAAAGCAGTCTACATATTTAATGTAATCCCTATCAAAATACCAATAGTATTTTTCACACAACTAAAATAAACAATTCTAAAATTTGTATGGAACTACAAAAGACCCTGAATAGCCAAAACAATCTTGAAAAAGAAAAGCAAAGCTGGAGGCAACACAATTCCAGACTTCAGGTTATATTACAAAGCATTAGTACCAAAACAGTAGCACTGGCACAAAAATCAACAGAATAGAAAAACCAGAAATCAACTCACAACTATAAGTTCAATTAATCTTCAACAAAGCAGGAAAGAATATCCAATGGGAAAAAGACAGTCCTTTCAACAGTATTGGGAAAACTAGACAGCAAAACACAAAAGAAAAAAACCTGGACCAGTTTCTTATACCATACACAAAAATCGATTCAAAATGCATCAAAGCCCTAAATGTGAGACCTGAAACAATAAAAATCATAGAAGAGATGGGTGCTAGAGTGGCTCAGTCAGTTAAGTGTCCAACTTAGCTCAGGTCATGATCTCACAGTTCATGAGTTCAAGCCTACATCTGGCTCTCCACTCTCAGCACTGAGCCTGCTTCAAGTCTTCTGTCTCCCTCTCTCTCTGCCCCTCCCCTGCTCATGCTTTCTCTCTCTCAAAAATAAATAAACATTATTTTAAAAAATCCTAGAAGAGAACACAGGAAGTAACTTCTCTGACACTGACCAAAGCAACTTTTTTCTAAACATGTCTACTAAAGTAAGGCAAAGGAAATAAAAGAAAAATAAACTATTGGTACTTGATCAAAATAGAAAGCATCTGCACAGTGAAGGAAACAATCAACAAAAGTAAAAAGCAGCCTACAGAATGAGAAAAGATATTTGCAAATGACATATCTGATAAAGAGTTTAGTAACCAAAATATATAAAGAATTTACACAATGCAACACCAAAAAACCAAATAATCCAATTAAAAATGGGCAAAAATATGAACAGACATTTCTCTAACTCACACCTGTCAGAATGGCTAAAATAAAAAACACAAGAAACAACAGGTGTTGGTGAGGATGTGGAGAAGAAAGAAGTAATGTGTACTGTTGGTGGGAATGCAAACTGGTATAGCCACTCTGGAAAACAGTACGGAAGTTCCTCAAAAAGTTAAAGATAGAACTACCCTATGATCCAGCAATTGCACTACTGGGTATTTACTCAAAGAATACAAAAATACTAATTCAAAGGGATACACACACCCCTATGTTTACAGCAGCATTATTTATAATAACCAAATTAGGGAAGCAGCCCAAGTGTCCATCAATTGACGAATAAAGAATATGCAGTATATACACAATGAAATATTATTCAGCCATAAAAAAGAATTAAATCTTGACATCTGCAATAACATGGATGGAGCTAGAGGCTATAAAGCTAAGTGAAATGAGTCAGAGAAAGACACATACCATATGATTTCACACATATGTGGAATTTAAGAAACAAAATGGAGAGACAAACTGAGAAACAGACTCTTAACTATGGAGAACAAACTGATGGTTACCAGAGAGAGGGTGGGTGAGGGGAGGAGTTAAATAGATGATGGTGAGGACTACCAGGTGATGTATGGAATAGTTGAATCACTATACTGTACACCTGAAACTAAAATAACACTGCATGTTAACTAACTGGAATTAAAATAAAACCTTAAAAAATAAAAAACCAAAAACCCAGAGCACTGAGTGAACTTCAAGTGAAACACCCAGAAATATTTACTGTGTCAATGCCAGTCCCCAGGGAGCTGTATATTAATATTTGGCTGGTAATTTTACACCAGCTCTAGTCATAAAAAAAGTTTATCAAAATAAACCTGGGTGGCTCAGTTAAATGTCCGACTTCAGCTCAGGTCATGATCTCATGGTTTGTGAGTTCGAGCCCTGCATCAGGCTCTGTGCTGACAGCTCAGAGCCTGGAACCTGCTTCAGATGCTATGTCTCTCTCTCTCTTTCTCTCTCTACTTCTTCCCTACTCACACTCTGTCTGTCTCTGTCTCAAAAATAAATAAACATTAAAAAAATGTTTTTAAATAAAAAAACTGATTTAAAAAAATAAAATAAAATAAAATAGTAAGTTAAGATATTCCTGGAGGGTGGGGGGAAGGTCCACGAAAGCCAAGAGAATTGATAAAGCCTAAAATAAAACAAAAATGCCACTTAAAATTAAGAATAAAAGATAGTTCTTTTCACTTGGAACAGTGCCACAGAATTGCTATTAAAAACTACAAAGGCATGGCACAAAAACAGACACATAGACCAATGGAATAGAATAGAGAACTCAGAATTGGACCCACAAATGTATGGCCAATTAATCTTTGACAAAGTGGAAAAGAGTATCCAAAGGAAAAAAGGCAGCCTCTTTAACAGATGGTGCTGGGAGAACTGGACAGCAACATGCAGAAGAATGAAACTAGATCATTTTCTCACACCATACATAAAAAGAAACTCAAAATGGATAAAGGACCTGAATGTGAGACAGGAAACCATCAAAACCCTAGAGAAGAAAGCAGGAAACAACCTCCTTGACCTCCACTGCAGCAATTTCTTACTTGACACATCCCCAAAGGCAAGGGGATCAAGAGCAAAAATTAGTTATTGAGACCTCATCAAGATAAAAAGCTTCTGCACGGCAAAGGAAACAATCCATAAAACTAATAACAACCAATGGAATGGGAAAAGATAGTTGCAAATGACATATCAGATAAAGGGCTGGTATCCAAAATCTATAAGGAACTCACCAAACTTCACACCCGAAAAACAAATAATCCAGTGAAGAAATGGGCAGAAGACATGAACAGACACTTCTCCAAAGAGGACATCCAGATGGCCCACAGACCCATGAAATGATGCTCAGCATCCCTCCTCATCAGGGAAATACAAATCAAAACCACACTGAGATACCACCTCATGCCGGTCAGAGTGGCTAAAAGGAACAAATCAGGAGACTCTAGATGCTGGCAAGGATGTGGAGAAACGGGCATCCTCCTACACTGTTGGTGGGAATGTAAACTGGTGCAGCTCCTCTGGAAAACAGTGTGCAGATTCCTCCAAAAATTAACAACACAATTCCCCTATGACCCAGCAATAGCACTGCTAGGAATTTACCCAAGAGATACAGGAGTGCTGATGCATAGGATCACATGTACCCCAATGTTCATAGTAGCACTCTCAACAATAGCCAAATCATGGAAAGAGCCTAAGTGTCCATCAACGAACGAATGGATCAAGAAGATGTGGTTTTGTACCCCAATGTTCCTAGCAGCACTCTCTCTCAACAATAGCTAAAACATGGAAAGAGCCTAAATGTCCATCAACGGACGAATGGATCAAGAAAATGTGGTTTCTCTATACCATGGAATACTACATGGCAATGAGAAAGAATGAAATCTGGCCACGTGTAGCAACATGGATGGACCTTGAGGGTGTTATGTTTAGCGAAATAAGTCAGGCAGAGAAGGACAAATATCACATGTGTGCACGTATAGGTGGATCAGGAGGAACTTAACTGAGGACCATGGGGGAGAAGAAGGGGGGAAATGGTGGAGGAAAGGGAGAGAGGCAAACCATGAGAGACTCTTGAATGCTGAGAACAAACTGAAGACTGATGGGTATGGGGAGAGGGGGGGAGATGGGCATGGAGGAGGGCACTTGTGGGGATGAGCACTGGGTGTTATATGGAAACCAACTTGACAATAAACTATTAAAAAAATAAAAATAAAAAATAACCTAAAAAATAAATAAGTAAATAAAAATAAAAATAAAAACTACAGGGGCACCTGGGTGGCTTAGTCGGTTAAGCGTCCGACTTTCGCTTAGGTCATGATCTCGTGGTTCGTGGGTTCGAGCCCCGCATCGGGCTCTGTGCTGACTGCCAGCTCGGAGCCTGGAGCCTGGTTCAGTCTGTGACTCCCTCTCTCTCTGACCCTCCCCTGCTCACGCTGTCTCTCTCTCTCTAGAAATAAATTTAAAAAAAAAAAAAAAATTAAAAAAAAAAACTACAAAGGCAGAAAAGGGACTCTAAAATAGTAACAATGGCAGGATACTATGTTGCTCTTAGATACCAGTGTTTTAAAAGATGATATAACACAAAGAGCAGTACCCTCAGTTTACAAAGAATGATCCAAAGTATAGCGTTAAGTTCAAAAAGTAAGTCATGTTTAGGGACATCTAGGTGGTTCAGTGGGTTAAGTGCCCGACTTTGGCTTGGGTCATGATCTCAAGAGTTCGTGAGTTCATGCCGATGTTGGGCTTTGTGCTAACAGTGCAGAGCCTGGAACCTGTTTCAGATTCTGTATCTACCTCTTTCTCTGCTTCTCCTTCACTCATGCTCTCTGTCTCAATCTGTCTCTCTCTCTCTCAAAAAATTAACATTAAAAAAAAAAGTAAGTCATGTATTATATGCTACCATTTCTGTGTGCATGTATACACATGTTTAGAGAAGACAGAAGATTATGACATATAAATTTAATGGTTATATACTTAAAGAATATTTCTAGAAGAATAAATAAGAATTTGGTTCCTTACGGAAAGACATCAAGAAACAGGAGTGGGAAGAAAATGATTATGTTCAATTTCTGCCCTGTGTATTTTAAAACATGTTTTTTAAAGGTCTCATTTCTAAAAGAGCCCTTCTAACAGAATGATTGGGGCATGATATTTAATGTCCCTGGGCCTCAGTTTCCTAAGCTGAATGTTATTTTTACAAAGATAGTAAGAATACTCTGTTCTCTTCAGATCTTTCTGAAGGCATAAATCTTTCGCCTTTTACATAGAAAGTAAGAGATGAAAGTATTGTAAAAGAATTTAAAGTAATCAGTAAACTACCAAGTATCCGTTTTACTATTTGTTCCTACCTTTTTCTAACATATGTGTTGCAGGGGAGAGGAAGTAGGTAAGTGCATTTTACACAGTTTCTTTGTCATATAAATTCATTTTGATTCCAGAAAAACCTACCAGTTCCATGGAATGTTGTGCCCACAACACGAACACAGCTTGGTACTCGAAGATCCCAAAATCTAACAGTCTTATCTTGGGAACCAGATGCAATCATCCAGCCACTCCAGGTATAAAGTGCTAAAATATGCCCTAGAAAAGATCATATACTCAGTTATTATTGTGGACCAATACTTTTCTTAAACACATTCAAAGCTAGGTACTCATTATTAGGCATGTGATGGTGTGGTTAATCAAATACACTGGGTGGCAGGAATTTTCCACATATATCAAATATATCGGCAATTTTCAAAACAAATCTTCTCTGTTATTGAGCATTTTATGATATCATAATTAGTACTGAAAAAAATATTATCATTTGAAATTATGGCAAAACACAGGATTTTGGGGTTAGAACACTGGGTTTGCAAGGGGCAGACCTGAGGTCTTATCTCAATTCTGCCATATTCAGCTATAGGATATTGGTCAAGTCATTTTGCCTTTTCAAGTTTTGTTTATTTCATATGTTAGATGGAAACAAAACTTCCTGCCACATATGATTATTGTAAGGATTAAATTATGTGTATAAGCAAAAGATTTAGCACACAAAGAAATGTTACCTATCATTAACATGCTGTTATCTAAAGTTCCCAAAGTAAATTTTTACAATAAAAATATTTCCTGTCTTGAAGAAGTCCTTTTGATAAAAGCACAGGTTAAACAAAAAGAAAAGTAGCATCTGAAGCTATCACATACCAGTGTGTCCACTCAGAGCATGCAGGCCCTGTCCTCTTTGACAATCAGTTGTATAAATGTTACAATCCCCTGCTCCAGCACTTATCAAAATAGCTCCACCACTTTCTGGGCCTTCCATAAATGCCAAGTCTCTAATTGTCCCATCGTGCATACTAAATTCCAGATCCGGTCCTGAAACAACAGTAAGAATTAAAAAAAAGATGCTGCTCAACTTACTGTGATAATTTGATATTGCTAAACTGTCTCAAACACAAGCAAGAATAATGGTAAAGAGGGATTGATACTACAATCAATTTCACTTTACTAGGCAAAAATCTTCAAGAAATCAAAATACTGATTTAGTTGTTATCAAAACAGAGCTACAGAGTTATCTTCTCTTATCTCAAAGAAAAGGAAAGAGAAGACAGGTACTCTCTGGAGCATATTCATTAATGTACTGCTGGTAGTTATTTAAAAGTTATCTTTTTTTTTTTTAATGGTTCTTTATTTATTTTTGAGGGGGGAGGCAGAGAAAGAGGGAGACAGAGAATCCCAGTTTCCTCACTGTCAGCACAGAGCCTGATGTGAGGCTCAAACTCACAAACCAAGAGATCATGACTCAAGCCAAAATCAAGAGTTGGACACTAAGCCACCCAGGCACCCCAAAAGTTATCTTTCTGAATAACAATAGTTTTCTAAGAATTAGACAACACCTATAAGAACTTACTAAAAAATAATAATGTCTTATGAATGCAACTAAGCAATTATAAGAAAACTCTTAAGGCTATGTTCTTAGATTTTACTGAAAATAATACAAAGATGTATCAAAGATACAACATAGGGAAAACATTAAAAATACATTAGCAGGCTACTGCTTACATACTTGGGACCTACCTGTTGCATTACAAGTCTCTGCATTGAAGGGCAGAACTTTAACATATTTGTCATTTGATCCTGTTGCTAATAATTGTCCACAAGGACTCCAAGCCACACAGTAAATAGATCCTTTATGATGTTTATTCCTTTTAAAACGTACCACTGGCTGCTTAGGGATGTCATGTGCACTAAATGGAAACATTACAGAAAGACATTTCAATTTTTTGCTTGCTAAAGTTAATGAAACTCTATTACAATTGTCTTGATGAAGGGAACAGAAAGGAGTATCAGACAATGCATCTACAACAATTTTCAAAATCTTGAAGCAAAAGAAATGAATTTAAAGTATATTTAAAATGGAAAAGTAAAATTATAAACTATTATTAGACTAACCTATTTTAGACCACATAGGGAATAAGATTATTTTTAATTTTTATTCAGTTATTTAAAAATTTTTTCTTAATGTTTTATTTATTTCTGAGAGAGAGAGAGAGAAAGAAAGAGAGTGTGAGCACGGTAGGGTCAGAGGGAGAGGGAGACACAGAATCTAAAGACAGGCTCCAGGCTCTGAGCTAGCCGTCAGCACAGAGCCCGACTCCGGGCTCAAACCCATGAGCCAGGAGATCATGATCTGAGCTGAAGTCAGACGCTTAACCGACTGAGCCACCCAGGCACCCCAAGATTATTTTTTTCAAAAGTCTCAATTTCACTTGGCGAGTCTGGGTGGCTCAGTCGGTTAAGCGTCTGACTTCAGCTCAAGTAACAGCCTCACAATTTGTGAGCTGGATCCCCATGTCCAGCTCCATGCTGACAGCTCAGAGCCTGGAGCCTGCTTCAGATTTTGTTTCTCCCTTTCTCTATGCCCCTCCCCTACTCGCATTGTCTCTCTCTCTCTCTCAAACATTAAAAAAAAAAAAAAACTCTATTTCACATATTTTTCATGGATTTTAATTCAGAAACACAGAAGAATGAAAAAAAAAAGAGCTACTAATGCTTCCAAATTCAAAAAGTTCAAAAAACATTTATTAAACATATAATATGAGCAATTGACTGGAGCTGAGGGAAGGCAAAGAAAGGAGGCAAGAGTTCCTTCCAGAGTTTAAAATCTTACAGGGAATGGGGTGCCTAGGTGGCTCAGTTGGTTAAGCATCTGGCTCTTGATTTTGGCTCAGGCCATGATCTCGCTCTGCTCTGGGCATGTGAGATTCTCTTTCTCCCTCTCCCTCTGCTCTTTCCCCGTGAGCCCTCCAGCATGTGCATTCTCTTGCTTGCTCTCTCAAAAAAAAAAAATCTTGCAAGGATTGATGCTGTCATGACTACCCACATACAGTAAGGCAAGTATAAGTGTTCTGGTCCAGTACAAAGTACTAGGCCTTAAAGGACAGGGAGAATTTTTACACAAAAAGATGGCAGAATAGCTCTAATGAAGATAAAATAGAGTATGGCAAGTGCCAGCTGGAAACTGACTGACATGGTAGGTGAGGAGTTGCAGGCATGGCTGTGGAAGGCCCTGAATGTCATGCTCTTTTAAGTTTGGCCTTTAATGGGAGTCAAACATCGGTTTAGTGGAGTAACAGATCTTACCTGCACTTTTTTTTTTTTTTAATATTTTTTTAATTTATTTCTAGGAGAGAGAGAGAGAGAGACAGCGTGAGCAGGGGAGGGTCAGAGAGAGAGGGAGTCACAGACTCTGAAACAGGCTCCAGGCTCTGAGCTGGCAGTCAGCACAGAGCCCGACGCGGGGCTCAAACCCACAAACCGCGAGACCATGACCTAAGCGAAAGTCGGACGCTTAACCAACTAAGCCACCCAGGCGCCTCAGATCTTACCTGCACTTTAAAACACAGACTAATAGGATACTAAAAATTTTAGGTATGATGATAACATCAAGTCTGTGTAAGAAAATGTACATGTTTTTGGAGAGTCATCCTAAAGGGTGAAATGACATATCCAGGATTTCCTTTAAAATACTTTAACAAACAAAAAGGATGAAGCAAATATAACAAAAATCTCAACAATTATTGCACTGCCCTGTACTAATATCTACTTTTGTGTATGCTTGAAAAGTTTCATAATTAAAAACAGAAAAAGAAGACTGATAAATCACCAGTACCTAAAAGGTACTTAATATTGATTTAGAAAACGGATCAGATCAAAAGATTCTCTTTCAGTTACATATCGAATTCATGGCCCAATAAAAACATTTTATGACAAAAATTTATAAAATTGACAATTCTGTTGTATATTTCCTAAGCATTGAAAATAAAAATTTTAATGTTTAATAAAAAGGAATAAAAATTAAACACTACTGAATGGCAATTTTTTTTAAATGTTTTATTTATTTCTGAGAGAGACAGCATGAGCAGGGGAGAGTCAGAGAGAGGGAGACACAGAATCTGAAACAGGCTCCAGGCTCTGAGCTAGCTGACAGCACAGAGCCCAATACAGGGCTTGAACCCACGCACCATGAGATCATGACCTGAGCCGAAGTCAGACGCTTAACCAACTGACCCACCCAGGCACCCCAAGAATGGCAATTCTGAAAATAGAACTAATATAGCTAAATTAAAAACTAAAGATTGACAGTACAAAACATCTATCCTTACTTACCTTGGATCGATTACTTCTGGATAGGCACATACTCTCAGAGTTTTTGAATTTGAGCCTACAGCATATAAACCACCACCGGGATGAAAAGCCACTGCTCTAACAGCTTGTGTGTCTTCTAGAGTGTTAATACAAACAAACTGCTTTTTTGATTTGTCATCCTATGGAAAGAACAAATATGAAAGTCATTCTATGAAAAAAGTAAATTTGAAAGAATTTATCTTTAGTCCATTTTAAATTCATTTGAACTGTATTATTTACTTTATCACTTTATGTTCACTACCTACAATCTTTTAAATGGCAAATTCTTTTAAATGGCATAAATCATTTTAAATGGCAAATTCAAATTAAGCCAAAATTTTCTTTTTTGCTGCCCATTTCTAAACTAAGTTCAGAGAGCGCGCATTCATTTTTTTCTTTGCCTACTATGACAAAATATGAGAATATGCATTTCTTTTTTCTTTTTTTTTTAAATGTTTTATTTATTTCTAGGAGAGAGAGAGACAGCATGAGCAGGGGAGGGTCAGAGAGAGAGGGAGTCACAGACTCTGAAACAGGCTCCAGGCTCTGAGCTGGCAGTCAGCACAGAGCCCGACGCGGGGCTCGAACCCACGAACCTCGAGATCATGACCTAAGCGAAAGTCGGACGCTTAACCGACTAAGCCACCCAGGTGCCCCGAGAATATGCATTTCTATATGGCTGTCCTTATCAAGAAAAAAATAGGCCACATATATCATTCCCACAAAGTTAATAGAGTATCATTTGTGCTTCAAAAAGTAGGAAGTATAAAAGACTATTACTCAATCCACTTGAGGGTTGGGGCATAGTTTAATGATCTCTAGCAATGAATACTGTAATATTTCAAATTGAAATTGTAAAATACCCTTTTAAAATTGTGAAAAGGAGTTTAATCAGAACATTTAATTTGAACCTCATTTTTATTTTAAACTGTCAAACTTTCTATCCTCTTCTGAGGAAGGCAAGTTGAAGCCCAGGTGGCTGTAGAAAAGCTTTTGTGACTCCTGCTATTAGTACAGTTTGAAGCCATCCTGCTCCCCTGACTACAATGGACTAGACCTGGAAAGGGGTCTCTAGACTGGGTGTGGTCAATAGACCTAACCAAATCCTGTCTCTGGGAAGTACAGATGGTCAAGTACACACAAAAAGGCAAATCACTTCCAGTCTGGTTGTAACCTGAGAGCTCTAGGACCTACAGTGACTACATCAATGAAGAGATTATGCCTCTTCCTACACAACCTTTTATGTCTTCATGTAATACATCCTCATGGAGGAACAAGGGAAAAACTTGATAGATCCTACTGTGTCTGTCTCATGTAACTGAACTTATTTCTTAAATTATTCATTTGAGGGTTGCCTGGGTGCCTCAGCTGCTTAAGCATCTTACTTCAACTCAGATGTGCTGACAGCTCAGAGCCTAGAGCCTGCTTCAGATTCTATGTCTCCCTCTCTCTCTCTGGCCCTCCCCCGCTCATTTATTTTGTCTCTCTCAAAAGTGAATAGACATTTAAAATAATTTTTTTAAATTATTCACTTGAATTTATTTGACTAGAAGTGCTACATTTCTCATTGATCCACATATAGGAAATGTGACTGTCAAGCAAATAGCATTGGTAGATAAGAGAAAAAGGGAGAATAACTAACTGATTAAAGGCCTATAGCAAACGAATAATAATTACAAAGGGTTGCTTTAGAACAGATGTGGCAGAACCACCAATGAACTTTTATTTCCTCATCTTCAGTGTGTTTAAATTTTTAAAAAACTTGTTGCTATTACTAAAATGTACCTCAAATAAAAATCTACATTCCTATAATTTCTTGAAAATGAAAATAACTAGAAATATTAGATAAGCATATTTCTTTGTGCAAGGGACAAATATTCTTATGTGCTTATCATAACAATAGTCAACTTTATTCATTTATGTTATCTGTTTGGCCCATAACCATCTGGAATAATGGCTGTGTTTATGGGGTTAAAATTTGAACTAAAGAAAATAAGATAGAATGAAGCTATATAGTAATTAGGGAAGGATATCTGGTTCCAAAGCAAAAAAAAAACAGAGGCATTGAAGATAAGCCCAAAGGAAATCCCAATAATATCTGAAGAAATTAACCACAGGGTTCAGAGAATAGTGCACAAGCCCAACTGAGGAGCCAAGAATGCTACTGGGCCTTTAAAATGAATACTTGCAAATGTGTTTTGAGGCAACCTCTTCACTTAGCCCAGTGAAAGTTCAATTACCTTGAGACAAATAACAGCATCAATAATAATGATTATTTCTAAAAATGGTTCTTTTTATGAATTGAGAATTCCTTAGCAAAATTTGCAAGTATATATAAAAATAATGACGAAACCTCCTTCCCCAAAGTATTACCTCTTCCCCTCTTGACCTTGATAGATTCCCTGTAGAATCTCCAAGAGGTGGCTTAATGACCGAATGTTCTGACGAGCTGTGTGAACAAAAATTCAAATAAAGTTTACTCTGAATATCAAAACATCAACTAAATTAATTTATCCTTTCAATTTTCAATTTTTTATGTTTTGTGCAAATGACCTGCACTGACCCCAGTCAAGGTTACTCTCTGAAGCCATTTATTAAGAGGCTCTGGACTCAGCGACACCAAGCATTGTTTTAAGGAGGAATGAGAAGCAATTCTGGAAAGGATATTAAGTCAAACTCCACAAATTTTATAGTGAGATGTCAAGTAGCTTTCCCCTGCTAAGTCCTAGAATCCTAGATGCTATGCTTAAATGCTACCCCAGACAGGAACTTGGATTGCTCTTTAGGAAAATTATCTGGCCCAAGAAAGACTAACAGAAACTGACAGTTTGAGTCTTACAATAAAAGAATGTTTCTCTTTAATTACTTTTGCCATGTTCCATCTATATCCATAGCCTTCCAATCAGCCTTTTTTTCCCCTTAATACCACACTCTTTATAGGTAGTCAAAGATTTCCAGATAGTTTAAGAAAGTCTCCTCCATAAAAGTCAGAGACTAAAACAAACAGAAAAAGGAATTTTATTTGTATTTCCCCAATGATGTGATATTGAGTATTTTTTCATGTGTCTATTGACTGTCTGTAGGTCTTCTTTGGAAAAATGTCTCTTCATGCCTTCTGCCCATTTTTTTATTGGATTATGTGTTTTTCAGGTGTTGGAGTTTTCTAAGTTCTTTACATATTTTGGATACTAAACCTTTATCAGATACATCGTTTGCAAATATCTTCCATTGGTAAGTTGCTTTTTAGTTTTGTTGACTATTTCCTTCACTGTGCAGAAGACTTTTATTCTGATGACGTCCCAATAGTTTATTTTTGTTTTTGTTTCCCTTGCCTCAGGAGACATATCTAGTAAGAGGTTACTATAGCCAATGTCAAAGAGGTAACTACTTGTGTTCTCCTCTAGGATTTTAATGGTTTCTTGTCTCACATTTAGGTCTTTAACCTATTTTTAATTTATTTTTGTGTATGGTGTAAGACAGTGGTCCAGTTTCATTCTTGTGCATCCTGCCTGCTGTGGGTTTTCCCAGCACCATTTGTTTGAAGACTCTGTCTTTTTCCCATCAGGTATTCTTTCCTGCTTTGTTGAAGATTAATGGACCATACAGTTCTAGGTTCATTCCTGAATTTTCTATTCTGTTCCACGGATGTATACGTTATTTTTGTGTCAGTACCATACTGTTTTGATCACTGTGGCTTTGTAATACAACAAATCATAACTACAATGAGGTACCACCTCACACCTATCAGAATGGCTAAAAATCAGCAACACAAGAAACAACACGTGTCGGTGAGGATGTGTAGAAAGGAGAACCGTCTTACGCTGTTGGTGGGAATGCAAACTGGTATAACCATTCTGGAAAACAGTATGGAGGTTCCTCAAAAAGTAGAAGACAGAACTACACTATGATCCAGCAATTCTACTACTAGGTATATACCCAAAGAATACAAAATTCAATACTAATTCAAAAGGATACATGCACCTTTATGTTATAGCAGGATTATCTACAAAAGCCAAATTATGGAAACAGCCCAAATGTCCATCAAGTGATGAATGGATAAAGAAGATATAGATAGATAGATAAATATAGATACAGATATATACACACAATGGAATATTACTCAGTGGTGTATACACACACACACACACATATACAACACACACACAATGGACTATTACTCAGCCATTAAAAAGAATGAAATCTTGCCATTTGTGGATGGAGCTACAGACTACTATGCTAAATGAAATAAGTCAATCAGAGAAAGACACATACCATGTGATTTCACTCATATGTGGAATTTAGGAAACAAAACAAACGACCATAAAGGAAAAAAGAGACAAACCAAGAAAGAGACTTTTAACTATACAGAAAAAACTAATGATTACCATGGGGTCAGGGGGATGGGTAAAAACAGATGATGGGGATTAAGGAGTGCACTTGTGAGTCTGACCACTAGGTGCCGTATGCAAGTGTTGAATCACTACACTGTACATCTGAAACTAATATTACACTGTCTATTAACTAACTGGAATTTAAATAAAAACTTAAAAACAGAAAAAGGAATTTGGAAGAAGAGAGGTAATTCAGGAAACAAAACCTACAAAAATGTAATTTAAATTCTTAGAGATGTAAGAGGAAATAATAAATCCAGGAAACAAGAATGAGATCAACAGAAAAACTGTTCTAAGGAAAATTAGAGAATAAGAGGTTAGAAAATAACAATAAAGTGGAAATCAATAGAAAATGGAGGTAAGGAAATTTCTATAAAAAAAATATTTTTTTCGGGGCACCTGGGTGGCTTAGTCGGTTAAGCGTCCGGCTTTCGCTTAGGTCATGATCTCGTGGTTCGTGGGTTCGAGCCCCACGTCGGGCTCTGTGCTGACTGCCAGCTCAGAGCCTGGAGCCTATTTCAGAGTCTGTATCTCCCTCTCTCTCTGACCCTCCCCTGCTCACGCTCTCTCTCTCTCTCCTAGAAATAAAATAAAAATATTAAAAAAATATATTTTTTTCAATTTGCCAGAACTTGTTTCCAGCCCAAAAGGGTCCATTATTATTAGCCAGCAGAATGGAAAGAAAATACTTATCTCCTGTATATCGTCATGAAATTTTAGAACATCAGGGAAGAAGTCCTAAAAAATTCCAGATGGAAAAAACAGGCTTTCAAACAAAGGCTCAGGTCACGATGGCATCAGATTTCTTAATAAGAACACTGAAACATGTTACAATGCCTCTGAAACTCTGAGGAATGACTTCCATCCTAGAACTCTATACTCAGCTATAGTAACAAATCAAATGGAAAATATTTAGACATGGAAGGTCTCAGAAACTTTACCTCTAATGTACCCATTTTCAGAAAACTATATGAGATCCTGAATACAAGGTATCCAATACAGGGAAGAGGCAAAGGAAATTCCTAGGAGGAAGGTGAAGGGAAGTCTCAGGACTTAAGCCTGAATAAAATGGCCTATAAGTAATGAATATAAAGTGAAGCAAGACTGATCCTAGAGGATTTGTCCTAGGGGGAAAAGTGGAAAAGAGAAAATTACCTGATATTTTGTACTATAATGGGAGAAGTTTTATGAATTTATAGTTTAGTCAAAAATATCAACAGAGAATTTAGTGAGGGTACTAAGAAAATTAAACGTGTGTACTATAAAAAGGCACACCAAAAATGAGGCAATTACTGTCTCCATGAAAAACAAAAAGTTGTATGAAAAGGAAACATAATCATATTATATGAATCAGGTGTAAATAATATTAAATGAACATGGTAATGTTAACATTGAATACTGATTTAAACAAAAATTGATACATATTGGAAAGAAAGAGTAGACAAGGTATATGTATTGTGGGTGAGGAGTATGGTAGCTCAATCTGATTGGCAGAGAGTTAATGGATAATAAAAATAGTAACAAAGGCATGTTATTTAGAAATGTGAAAATGTATAGCAAAAGAAACAGCTAACTGGGTTGAAAATGGCAGCCTACCAGAAATAGAAATCATAAAGATGGGTAAGATAACTTTGAAGTGCTATTTGTCTTTCTAAATCATGTATGTAGGTTATTTTAATTTAAAAAAAAAAAATCAATTTTAAAATGTGAGTTCTAGGGGCACCTGGGTGGCTCAGTAGGTTAAGCGTCTGACTTTGGCTCAGGTCATGATCTCACTCACAGTTCCTGGGTTCAAGCCCCGCACTGGGCTCTGTGTTGACAGCTAGCTCAGAGCCTGGAGCCTGTTTCAGATTCTGTGTCTCCCTCTCTCTGACCCTCTCCTGCTCACACTGTCTCTCTCTCTCTCTCTCTCAGAAATAAATAAAACATTGAAAAAAAATTTTTAATAATAAAATATGAGTTCTAGTTGAGGGAGTACAAAAATACGTTTATAGAAACTATAATAAGGAAGTAAATATTAGATGAAGTTATGCTTTTATATATAAAACTAGAATTTTTCAAAATAAATAAAATAAAACTAGAATATTTGATAAAAAATTTATAAGGCTAATCTAATTCCTACAAGCATTCAAAGGCCAAAAGCAAGTTATCCATTTTTAAATGAACCACTCTCAAAGGTGTTTACTGTTGAGAATAGATGAAGAAATTCCTATGTGGAATTTAAGAACAAGTGAGCAAAGGGGAAAATAAAAAAAAAGACAAACCAAGAAACAAACTCTTAAGTATAGAGAGCAAACTGATGGTTACCAGAGGGGAGGTGGGTAGGGGAATTGGTGAGACAGGTGAAGGGGATTAAGGAGGGCACTTGTGATGAGCACCGGGTGAATAAAAACTTAAAAGAAAAAAAAAAAAAAGAATAGATGAAGGAAATGCTCCTTAACTATTCCCACTGCATAAGGCAACAATTGTTTAGTACTGATAGCAAGATAAAACTGTTCCTTGATTAGTGAAAACACAAATATGCAAAATGCCTTCAGTTGCTGTAAGTGCCAGAACAGCCAAGACTATTTTGCTGCAATCATCCCAACTTGTTATAAAATATCTTGTGCCCTCAACATCTGTGAATTAAATAACATTTGTTGAAAGGTAGCAATGGCAAGAAAAAGACAATCAGGGAGAAGATAAATAATGTATAAAAAATAGAATTTTCTTGGTAATGATGAGGAAGCAAAAATAAAAATAGGAGAAAAAAGACTACTAAGAAATTTAAAAGTTAGTAGAAAAGAATATATAAAGACAGATTAGAAAAAGATTTGGTAGGTAATGAGCTCCAAAAACTTTTTAAAAATTTATTTATTTATTGGGGCGCCTGGGTGGCTTAGTCGGTTAAGCGTCCGACTTTCGCTTAGGTCATGATCTCGCGGTTAGTGGGTTCGAGCCCCGCGTCGGGCTCTGTGCTGACTGCCAGCTCAGAGCCTGGAGCCTGTTTCAGTCTGTGACTCCCTCTCTCTCTGGCCCCCCCTCCCCTGCTCTCTCCTCAAAATAAATAAAACATTAAAAAAAAAATTAAAAAAAAAATTAAAAAAAAAAATTATTTATTTATTGAGAGAGAGAGACAGACAGAGACAGAGAGGAGGTGGGGGCGGGGGAGAGAGACAGAGACAGAGAGAGAGAGAGTGAGAGAGAGAGAGAGAATGAATCCCAAGGAGGCTCTGTGCTGTCAGTGTCAAGCCCGACAAGGGGTTCGATCCCTCGAACCATGAGATCATGACCTGAGCTGAAACCAAGAGTTGGACGCATAACCGACCTAAGCCACCCAGGCACCCCATGAGCTCCAAAAACTTTTATCTGTAAGGCTCCAAACAGAAGTTCAACTCTCTAGATTTCCATTCATTAGCAAGAAGTTAATATTTCCAGGCTTTACAAAATAAAGTACTTACATTTGGTTTCCACTAGAAGGTGACTCCTCAAGAAAAGGTATATGATTTGTTGATCCAGAATTACGAGGGGTGCTTGTATGGATATTTGAAGCATCATGTGTTAATCTCTGACTAGAGTCTTGGGGTGGTGTAGCAAAACTAGTTACAGAAGAATTATTAGATCCATTGCTTTTACTCCCATTACATTGCTGGTTGAGCACGGATACCTCATTACCAAGGCTATCCATTCCAATATTCAATTCACCAAGCTTCTGAATGGACCTATAAAATAAAACAATGCAATTACATTTTTAAAACTTAATCACATTCTTTTTTTTAAATTTATTTAAGTAATGTCCACACCCAATGTGGAACTTGAACTCACAACCCCAAGATCAAGAGTCACATGTTTTTCTGACTGAGCTAGGCAGGCACCCCAATCATTCTTTCCTTTCTTTTTTTTTTTTTTTAATATTTTAGAGAGAGAGAGAGAGAGAGAGAGAGGGCACGCGCGAGTGAGACAGCGAGCATGAGTTGGGGAGAGAGGCATAGGGAGAGAGAGAAAGAATTGCAAACAGGCTCCATGCTCAGCACAGGCCCAACATGGAGCTGGATCCCACGACTCTGGGATCATGACCTGAACTGAAATCAAGAGTCAAGACACTCAACCAACTGAGCCACCCAGGCGCCACACATTCTTAACATATAGATGATTAGAAGTTTGAGAAGGTAAATACGTGCAAATATAACATATAAATGGAATATATAAATGGTAATTTTTTAGTACTAAAAAATTGGCTTAAGACATAACCAAGATACTGAAAGAAGATCCAAATTTTCCTAAAGTATGGTACTATAGAAGGGTACAGGCATAAAACCACCTTTTACCATAACAGCAGGGAAAAAATCTGTTTCTTCTTCAGTGTAACTTTGGTTTAGTTTTCAATTTAAAACTTAATTTCCCAAAGTAGTCAACAAAAGTATCACCACTACCAAAATTTCTCACCAAAACACAAAATAAGCCATTTTCATTTTATCTCTGTTAGTACTATCACGTCAACTAGGAAACGTATGATTAGAGCAGACCATGATGGGACAAAGTCAAGTGGCATCCTATTACTCACGCATTCAATCTACACAGACTATCTGCCGGCTCTGATCTAGGTACTAGGGAGATAAAAGAGAAAGCAAGTGAGCCTCAAGGTCTTTCCCTCATCACAAGTCTTCCTAAAGGAGGACAGACTGACTTCTTTTTTTGGACTCAGGGCTCCAAAGAGCACAAAGAGGAAGCTGACAAGCTCTCTTAAGATTTAGACCCAGAAATGACCCAGCGCCACTTTCTACACTTCCGTTCAATATGAGAGTGGAGAACACAGGGGTAGGATTTCCAAGAGGTGCTGTGTTTTACTGTATTTTCTAGTTTCCTAACATTAAACATTGGTGTGTGTGTGTGTGTGTGTGTGTGTGTGTGTGTGTGTGTGTGTGTGTGTGTGTGTGTGTGTTTAGGGTTTAGAAAGGACTTTTAAAAAGTAGTTCATTATTATTAAAGGAACTTCCAGCCATTACTATTTATGTTAAAGTTTAACTAGACAGCATTTCCCAAATTGTGTTCTATGAAACACCAATCCTGTGAAATGCTCCTCATAAAAAATGAGTCTGAGGTCAATAAATTTGGGAAATGCTAAGTATAAAGAGTAAAATGCTAACATCATTTTGACTCTCTAAAGTGGTGAGGATGGGGATGTGGCAGAAGATGCCTGTAAGTGCCAAATTAGTGGTGCCGATTATTAGCATCAGTAGAAACAAAATATCAAGAAGTATAATGTAGTGATATAGCATGGTTAATAAAAATTCTATCATGCTTTAGTTTACTTTCTACAATAAGATCTACTATGTAATATGACTCATTTCTTTCCCTCTGTCTATGCCTTTTGGAAAAAAAATATGTAAAATTTAAAGCTGGAAATTATGTTCCTGTTGCTAGAGTGACTTGAAAAAAATAAAACATTAACATTTTGGGGAAAGGCTATTTTATTTTATGACTCTATCTCTATTCAATTTGTCTATGGTATTAGGTACTTTAAAGTTCTGGTACAGCAGGGCACCTGGGTGGCTCAGTTGGTTAAGTGTCCGACTTCAGCTCAGGTCATGATCTCACCGCTTGTGAGTTTGAGTGCCACATCAGGCGCTGTGCTGACAGCTAAGAGCCTGGAGGCTGCTTTGGATTCTGTGCTCCCTTTCTCTCTGCCTGTCCCCTGCTATGTTCGCTCTCTCTCAAAAATAAATAAATGTTTAAAACATTTTTAAAAAACAATGTCCTGGTACAGCCTCAGATATATGAAAAAAAGGACTGAATAAAATATTAAAGGGTTAGAAAACAATAGATAAGAGAGGGCTAAGAGAACAACAGAGAATTTATATGAAATTAATTTTCAAAAGCTAAATAACAAGAGATAACTTGAATTGTTTATAATGGTCTTTAAAGGAAGGATAAACCATCTTGAATGGTTAAACTTTTTTCCTGAGGAAGTACATCCTTTACCACTAGTAGGATCACAGAACCTTGCCACTTTATCTTCTGATTTAATGCTGGCTGTTTTCACTGCAAAATAAAATGATCGGAGAACCCAACTGCAATCATGACCTCAATGGATATGAAGAAGACATCCAAGAACCAGAAATGGCAGTTCATTAAATCAGGAAAATTCTAATAAGCCACCAATTTATCAGAGGAGATAAGAAAATGATCCTCAAATGCAATGTTCAGAAGCCTACTTAGACTCTTTAGATTACCACTAAACATTCCTTGTGTGAAGGTTTGAAGACAGAATCAATTTCACGCTCACTGACTTGCCCAACCCTCAGAGTTTCAAGCAGATTACTTCCAATATTATTGAACCAAGTAAAGAACTGATAGTCACCACTGCACTATTTGCTCAAATACATATATTCAAATTTACTAATTTTTAAAAAGACACATTACTATCTACCTATCTATACACACACACATGCACAAACACACTCACCTCCTGTAATTCAGAACAATGTAAGTGTATATTGCCTTGGCAGAAATTATAAGAAAGAATAACTTTAATATATTGAATTCAATAATAATTTTAATATATTGAGCTCAAAAGAACCTGGAAGTTCAATCACCCAAAATAACAATAAAAACAACAGGAGACACTTAACATAGTGGTTACTATATGCCAGGTACTGTTCTAAACACTTTGCATGGATTAACTTGTTTCATCTTCATGGCTGTTCTGTGCTGTTCTGTGCAGCAGATGAGGAAAAGCAAGAAGAAGCTAAGCAACTAGCATCCCTAGGACCTCAGCTGCTCTGGCACAGAGCTGGATGCACCTGACCATCTGCTTCCAGCTGTCAGCTGAACCACCACACTTCTGCTCTCGTTGCTTAGATGTGAAAAAAGGTTTAAAGGAAAGAAGGAAATTAGATGGACCTTCAGAATGCTGTGACAAGATACTCTAACGCTACATTACTTCAAACACTTTAAAATTTCAACTGTACGTGAAAAGTAGCACTGCCCGCTTATGATCGCTTTGAAATAATTCCTTATGTTTAAAAAAAAATGACTGAAAGACATACCTATTAAGAAATTGTTCCGTAAGATTCTGCTGCTGATCAGGACCATCCTCCTGATTCACACCTCCCTCGAGCAGCATTTGTTGGTATATCTGCCGCTGTTGCTCCTTCTGTTCTAAATGCTGTTGATAGCGTAATCTTTGCCTATAATATTCTTGAAATTGTTCTGTTGAATCTCGAAGCTTAAAAATATTAGAAAATATATTTGAGCAGGCTCTGATTAAATATATGTCCCTACTCAACAGTAACTTCTATAAACACTGAATGAAATATACAAGTAGCCATATTTAACAATTAGAAAATACTTAATATATTGCTCTTCGAAAAGTAAAATGGTATCCATGTTTATAGTCAAGTAGATCAGTTAAGTTACTTTATTCTATAGCAAGAGACTGGACAAAGTGAAAGGTCATCCTGGATCTTTGATTAATGCAAAAGAAAAATATACATTATAGTGACCACAAGGGGTCATGGGGTTAGATCTATATTACTTAAAAAAGTACTGAGGGAACACATTAGGGTTTAAGAAACACAGTATTAACTTTGTCCAACACACTTAATTTAAACATGTTAATGATTTAGTAGGTTACTCTAGAGAGACACTTTAAAAATTTCCTTCAAAAACAGTAATTAATTAATTCAGGTTTCAAATGGCTTTTCACAAGAAAGTGGAATCAATGAAACTTAATTTCAACATTCCTATTTTGTTCTTCTAAAAGAACAGTATAGCACTCAAATTTACAAGACTTGGATATTCAGTAAATTCCAGTATTGTCAAAGAAAGACTCCTCTGCCAAGCTAGAGTCTGATCGGATTACACAGCTCATGAGAACCAGGGTTACCCTGGAACAAATCAATCCTCTCTAAAATTGGCCAACAGTGTCAATAAGCTTAGCCAAGGGTCTTATATGACTAACTTAAGCTGAAACTGTCTCCCTTTTCTAGGAAATAGTAACAATCCTTTTCTATTTTCATAAGTTAATAGCAATAACTCTGAGAAAAAATTATCTATATGTCCTTTAAAATTTTTTATTGTTGGTAAAATAGAAAGCTTGTTATTTTAACCATTTTTATGTGCACAATTCAGTAGCATTAACTATACTCACAACATTGTGCAATTATTACCACTATTTCCAAAATTCTTCATTACCCTAAAGAGAAACTCTGTAACCAGTAAGCAATAGCTTCCCATCTCTCCCTCCTCAAGCTCCTGGTAACCTCTATTCTATTTTCTCTATGATTTTGTCAATTTTAGATATTTCATCTAAGTGGAATCATATAATATTCGTCCTTTTGTATCTGACATTTCACTAAGCATACTATTTTCAAAGTTCATCCATACTATAGCATATGTCAGAATTTCATTCCTTTTTGTGACTGAATAATACTCCATTGAATGGATATACCATTTTTGTTTATCCATTGATCTGTGAGTGGACACTTGGGTTGTATCTCCTTTTGGCTTCTATGAATAATGCCTCTATGAACATGGATGTACAAATACCTGTTTGAGTCCTTGCTTTCAATGTTTTTGAGTGGAATTACTGGGTCATATGGTAATTCTATATTTAGCTATATTTAAGCTACAATTTAGCTAGATTTAATTCTATATTTAAGGTACCACCAATCCATAGTGACTACACCAACATACATTCAAATCAACAGTGTATGAGGGTTCAAATTTGTCCACTTCCCCACCAACACTTATTTTTCCACTGCTTTGAGTTTAGCCATCCTAGCAGTTGTAAAGCTGTATTTCATTGTGGTTGTGATTTGCATTTCGCTAATGACTAGTGGTATTCATCATCTTTTCATGTGCTTTTGGCCATTTGAATACATTCTTTGGAGAAATATCTATTCGACTTTCTTTTTTTAAGTAAGCTTCATGCTCAGCATGGAACCCAATGAGGGGCTCGTACTCACAACCCTGAGAGCAAGACCTGAACTGAGATCATGAGTCAGATGCTTAACCAACTGAGCCACTGAAGTGCCCCTCAGCTCCTTTTTTATAAGTTGGATTGTCTTTTTGTTGTTGAGTTATAGTTCTTTATATATGCTAGATATTAAAACCTAATTAGATATATAATTTGCAAACATTTTTCCCATTCTGCTGGCTGTTTTTTTTAACTTTCCTGATAATGTCCTTTGATGCGCAAAAGCTTTTAATTTTGATGAAGCTCAATTTATCAGTTTTTAGGTTTGTTGCTCAAACTTTTGGTATCAAACCTAAGAACACATTACAAAATCCAAGATCGTGAAGATCTGCCCTTATGTTTTCTTTTAAGGGTTTTATACTTTCAGCTCTTATAATTAAGTTGTTGATCTATTGTTATTTTTGTACATTATGTGAGGTAGAGGTCCATCTTCATTCTTTTCCATGTGGAAATACAGTTGATCCATCACCATTTGAGACTATTCTTTTCTCATTGAATGGACCTGGCATCCTTGCTAAAAGTCAATTAGCCACAGATATATGGGATTACTTCTAGTCTCTCAATGTAGTCCACTGGTCTATAGGTCTATCCTTATGCAAGTACCAGTTTTGATTATTGTAGCTTTTGTAGCTACTGTAGCTTTGTGGCTTTGCAATCATGAACTGTTAGTTCTCCAACTTTGCTCTTTTTCAAGATTGTTTTGGCTATTCAGGACACATTACAATTCCATATGAACTTGAGTACTGGCTTTTTCATTGCTGCAAAAAAGGTTGCGCTCTCTCTCTGCTCTCTCTTTTTTATAGGAATTATATGAAATCTATAGATAATATTGGAGTACTGACATTGTAACAATATTAAGTCTCTCTTTGTGTGAACATAGGATGTCTTTCCATTTATTTAGATCTTTTAAAATTCCTTTCAGCAATGTTTTATAGATTTTAGCATACAAGTTTTTCACCTCTTTGGTTTAACTTATTCCCAGGTATCTTATCCTTTTATATGCTATTGTACATGGAACTGCTTTCTTAATTTTCTGTTCAGATTGTTCAATGTTGGTAGTGTAGAAGCACAACTCTTACTGTTGCTCTTGCACTCTGTAACTTTGCTAAACTTGTCTGTCAGCTCTAGTAGCTTTCTTATGAATTCTTCATGATTTTCTATAAGCAGGATCATGTCATCTATAAATAAAAACAGCTTTACTTCTTCCTTTCCAATCTAGATGGCTTTTAATTCTTTTTCTTGTCTAATCACTCTAACTAGAACTTCCAGAAAATGTTGAATAGCAGTGGTAAAAATCGGCATCCTTGTCTTTGTTCCTGATGTTAGGGGAAAGCTTTTAGTTTTTCACCACTGAGTAAGAGGTTAGCTTGGGTTTTTCATAAATGAACTTTACCATGCCAAGGAAACTCCATTTTATTCTTAGTTTTCTGAGAGCTTTTACCATGAAAGAATTCTGATTTTGTCAAATGCCTTTTCTGCATCAACTGATATGGCCAGATGTTTTTCTGTCCTTCATCATACTAATGTGACATGTTACATTAATTGATTTATTTAATGTTGAACTAACCTTGCATTCTGAGATAAATTCACTTGGTCAGGTACATAATCCTTTGAATATACTGACAAATTTGGTTTGCAAGTATTTTGTTAGGGTTTTGGTTTCTATTCATGAAAGATATTGGTCTGTAGTTTTCTTTTTCTTTCATTTTTTTTAGAGTTTATTTCTTTTGAGGGGCGCCTGGGTGGCTTAGTTGGTTAAACGTATAACTTCAGCTCAAGTAATGATTCGGTTCGTGGGTTTAAGCCCTGCGTGAAGCTCTGTGCTAATAGCTCAGACCCTGGAGCCTACTTCAGATTCTGTCTCTCTGTCTCTCTCTCTCCCCCCTCCTCCCTGGCTTCTGCTCTCTCTCAAAAATAATAAATAAATAAAATTTTATTTATTTTGAGAGAGAGTGCATGTGTGGGGGAGAAAAGGAAGAGAGAGAGAATTCCAAGCAGGGTTCACGCCATCAGCACAGAGCCTGACACAGGGACTCAAACCCTTGAACCAGGAGATCATGACCTGAGCCAAAAAAAAAGAGACTCACTTTAACGGACTGAGCCACCAAGGTGATCCTGTAATTTTTTCTTGTAATGTCTTCATCTGGCCTTGGTGTTAGGGTAATGCTCATCTCATAGCATGAATTAGGATGTATTCCTTCCACTTACATACTTCAAGAAGACTTTGAGAAAGACTGATGTTAACCATACCTTAAATGTTTGGTAGAATTCATCCATAAAGCCATTGGATTCTGGATTTTTCTTTGTTGGAAGGTTTTTGATTACTGATTCAATCTCTTTACTTATTATAGGTTTGTTGAGATTTTCTATTTCTTCTTGAGTCAGCTTAGGTAATTTGCTTTCTAGTAATTTGTCCATTTTAACTAGGTTATCTAATTTTATGGCTTACAGTTGGTCATAGTATTCTATGTAAGGTTGACATGTTATTATTGTAATGTTGACAGTAAAGGCCCATTTCTTTTTTTAAATTTTTTTAAATGTTTTATTTATTTCTGAAAGAGACAGCATGAGCAGGGGAGGGTGAGAGAGAGAGGGAGATCTAGAATCTGAAGCAGGCTCCAGGCTCTGAGCTGGCTGTCAGCACAGAGCCCAACACACGGCTCGAACCCCCGAACTGTGAGATCATGACCTGGGCCAAAGTTGGACGCTTAAACTACTGAGCCACCCAGGCAACCCAAGACCCCAGTTTCACTTCTGATTTTACTTGTGTCTTTTCTCTCTCTTTTTTTTTTTTTTTTTTTCTAACTAAGAGCTTGTCAATTTTGTTGACCTTTTCAAAGAACCAACTTTTGGTTTTATTGATTCTCTATTGTTTTCCTATTCTCTATTTTATTTATCTCCCCTCTAATCTTTATTACTTCCTTCTGCTAAAATTTGTTTTTCTTTTTCTAGTTCCTTAAGGCATAAAGTTAGGTTATTGCTTTGAGGTCTTTCTTCTTCTTCTTTTAAAGTTTTATTTATTATGAGGCACCTGGGTGGCTCAGTAGGTTAAGCTTCCAACTTCAGCTCAGGTCATGATCTCACGTTTTGTGAGTTCAAGCCTCACATCAGGTTCTGTGCTGATAGCTCAGAACCTGGAGCCTGCTTTGGATTCTGTGTTTCCCTTTCTCTCTACCTCTTCCCCACTTGTGTGCTCCCTTTCAAAAATAAACATTAAAAAACATTATTTTTGAGAGAGGAGGAGCAAAGAGAGAGAAAGAGAGAGAATCCCAAGCAAGCTCCATGCTGTCACTGCAGAGCCCAACTTAGGGCTCAATCTCATAAACTGTGAGATCATGACCTGAGCCAAAACTGAGTCAGATGCTTAACCAACTGACCCACCAGGCACCCCTCTTCTATTTTAATGTAAGTATTTACAGGTATAAATTTCCCCTGAATGCTGCTTTTGTTGTATGTCATAAATTTAGAATGTTGTGTGCTTTGGTATGCTATATTCATTTTTATTAGTCTCTAGGTATTTTTTTTTTTAATTTTTTAATGTTTATTTTTGAGAGACAGTAAGAGACAGAGTGTGAGGAGGGGAGGGGCAGAGAGAGAGGGAGACACGGAATCCAAAGCAGGCTACAGGCTTTGAGCTGTCAGCAAAGAGCCCAATGTGGGGCTCCAACTCCCCAACCACAAGATCATGACCTGAGCCGAATTTGGATGCTCATCTGAATGAGCCTCCCAAGTGCCCTTGTCTCTAAGTATTTTCTAATTTCCTTTGTGATCTCCTCTTTGACACACTAGTTATTTAAGAGTATGTTAATTATCACACATTTGTGAATTTTCCAATTTTCCCTCTGTTATTAGCTTCTAGCTTCATCCCATTATGGTCAGAGAAGATAATTCATGTGATTTCAATTACTGAAATTTGTTTTGGGTCCTAACATGGTCTATCCTGATATTGTTGTGTATCCTGATATTGTTGAAGTGTTCTTTATGTTCTTGTATCACTTTATTTACATATTTGTATTTACATATTGTTAGTATTCACATTTTCACAAACAGGTGACAAACACTTGGAATACTATCACTGACCTGAGGGTCTAAGAAAACAACTTTCTCTAAAAAGACTGATACAGCCACCTCTGGATTTTTAAAAAAAAAAAAAGGTGCATCCTCCAAAGCAACAATGTTGTTGGGAGTGTTCTACAGATGTCTGTTAGGTCTAGTTTGTTTACGGTGTTGTTCAAGCACTTTGTATCATTACTGATCTTCTGTTTAGATGTTCTATCCATTATTGTCTATCCATTATTGAAGTCTCCAACTAGTATTTCTCCCTTCAACTCTGCCAAAGTTAGCTTCATAGATTTAGGGGTTCTGTTGTTTGGTCCATATTCAACATATTTTTAAAATATTTTTAAGTTTATTTATTTTGAGAGAGAGCATAAGCAGGGAAGGGGCAGAGAAAAAAGAAGAGGGGAAGAGGGAGAGACGGAGAAGGAGGGAGGGGGAAGAGAGGGGGGAGAGAGAGGAAGAGAGGGGGGAAGAGAGAGAGAGGAAGAAAGAGAAAAAAAGAGAGAGGGAGAGAGAGAATCCTGAGCAGACTCTGCACTGTGAGCACAGACTCCAGTGCAGGGCTTGAACCCACCTACCGTGAAGTCATGACCTGAGTCAAAATCAAGAGTTAGACACTTAACCACTGAGGTACCTAGGTGCTTCTCATATGTATTTTTGATAGTAATTTTTCTGCTTCATTCTTTTTTTTTTTTTTAATGTTTTACTTATTTCTGAGAGAGAGAGAGAGACAGCATGAGCAGGGGAGGGTCAGAGAGAGAGGGAGACACAGAATCTGAAGCAGGCTCCAGGCTCTGAGCTAGCTGTCAGCACAGAGCCTGACGTGGGGCTTGAACCCACGAACGTGAGATCATGACCTTAGCCGAAGTCGGACGCTTAACCAACTGAGCCACGCAGGCACCCCTTTCTGCTTCATTCTTAATATTTGGTTGAAAACAAAGAAAACTTATTGAACTTTTAAAAACTACCTTTTCACTTCTAAGTGGCATAATATAGAAGATAAAATTTATACTCTCCTTCATAATACAGTTTCCTTTCCACAACACCAGAGAAAAGTAATTTGGAACTCTTAAGACTTGGATAAAAGTATTTTATATTATAAATGTCATTTCTGGGGCACCTGGGTGGCTCAGTCAGTTAAGCATCCAACTTCAGTTTAGGTCATCATTTCACAGTTTATGAGTTCAAGCCCCACGTCAGACTCAGTGCCGAAAACTCAGAGCCTGGAGCCTGCTTCAGATTCTGTGTCTCCCTCTCTCTCTGCTCCTCCTCTGCTCACTGTCTTTCCTTCTCTCAAAAATTTAAAAAAAAAAAAATTAAGAAAAATTTTAAAAATTTTTAAAAATTCATTTCTTGTTCATTACATCTAATTAGTAAAATATAGAGCATATCAAGCTATCCACATTTAATGTGAGTTCAATTACTTGAGTTCTGAAATATGTAAGATTAGTGCAAACTCTGGTATTTTAGATTGTTAATAAATTTACCTGTTAAAAATTCTCCAAAATCTGGGGTGCCTGCGTGGCTCAGTCAGCTAAGCGTCCGACTTCGGCTAAGGTCATGATCTCACAGTTCGTGGGTTCGAGCCCCACATCGGGCTCTGTCCTGACTGCCAGCTCAGAGACTGGAGCCTGTTTCAGATTCTGTATCTCCCTCTCTCTCTGACCCTCCCCTGTTCACACTGTCTCTCTTTCTCTCTCTCTCAGAAATAAATAAAAAACATCAAAAATATTTTTAAAAATTCTCCAAAATCTGACAACTAAAAATATCATATAACCTTAAGGGAGAAAATGACTTAATAAAAAAGTCTAGATATTCTCTCACTCCCAAATATTGAAAAATTCCATTTACATTTACTCAAGCAAACACTATTATTTCTTACAGAGAATAACTCTAAAAACACTAGGTGTTTTAATACCTCATTTTTTTCTTGCTTAGCTGGTCCTGGATTCTGTGCTCCATTTGCAGGCTCTTTTTCTGAAACTGAACTCTGGCCCAGGACTTCACTGCTTATAGGCCGCTGTGCCTCAATGGGTGTATCACTTCTTCCAGAAAGGTGCAAAAAATAAAAAGGAGAGGTGGGAGTGAAGGAAAAGATATTTTAGTTAGAGAAACTTTAATTAACACAATGACTATTTAGTCTAAATGTTTACCAAATGTGCAAAAATAGACTTTTAAATTTTCTTTCAAGTGTACTAGGTAAGGTTTTTTGTTTTGTTTTTAAATAGAATATGCCTATAATGGAAGAGCACTGGATTCTTAAGCAAGGAGGGTAGGAGGTCCAGTCTAAAACAAGGTATGTGGTCTTGGAAAAATCACTTACATTCTCTGTGGCTCAACTTCATCTAGAAACTGAACTGAATAACAAGCTGGATGACCTAATGCCTAAATTCTCTTAATGAATCTTAATCTGCATTTCTGTTACCCAAATGTTAACTTTTTCGCCTACAATATGTTTCAACAAAAAACTAAGAACAGTTTATTAAAAGGCTTTCTTTGGTTTATCTGCACTTAACATAAAAGCTAAACATACACGTTTCCAATATTTTTAATGTATGTTAGTGAGCTTAACATCTTGCGTCAGGTTGTTCCTAATATTCTTCTAAACACCAGCAATTTCTACTTTTCATAATTACTCTGTTCAAAGATGATGAATACCTCAGACATTTATACAGATAACCTGCTGGCATAAGGCACCATGAGAACATATACAAGAGTAAAATGGCCTTTGCCTTGAAGGAATTTGATTATGAGAGGCTTCATAACAGCCTCTCCAGGTAGAGTATGGAATGCAACAAACTACAGGTCTGGAGGCCAGAAAGCAGAGCTAAATAGTCATCTTCATAAAGGCATCCATTGGTCAGAAGGTTTCTAACTGATAAGTACCTCAGCATACGTATCCACACATGCACCCAGAAGAGGAAGTAGAAGGACTTAGGAGAAGTTTTCAGCTACTAATCTCTGCTGTAACCTGCTAATGACCACAAGAACCCCCATTTTATGTCCACAAGTTAGATTTAACAAGAGTTATTAACTCTATATAAAATAAAATGACCTTCATAGAGTAACATTTAGTTTTGCAATTTATACATTTCCATATGTATTATCTCATTTAACTTGCACAGTAACTTGTGAAATAGGTTGTAACTCCTATTTCACAGATGAGGAATAAAGTGGTTTTCCTAAAACTGCATAACCAGTAAATAAAACTAAATAAAGCTAGGATTTCAATCCAGATCTTTAGGCTCCAAATCCAATGCTGACTCATTTCTGAGTTTTTGTTTGTTTTTGCCATTTAATTTTGAGATCATTACACTGAATAGCCAAAGCTTTTATTTCTCAATGGATTTTTCTTTTTTGTTTGGAGTTTATGTTTGAGTGAAAAGCTGTCTTTACAAAACACCATACACTCTCTTATAAACCCTTCTTTCATGTTTTATCTTCTTGTTTACCATAGTAACTCCATCACTATATTCCTAGAATGCAGCATGATGCCAATACAGAGTAGACACTGAAATATTTTTAAACAAATACTGACTTCAAACATATATTACCACAAATAAGAGTTTCTTCAAGTGGCATCTTTAAGATAATTGATTTAATTAAGCTTCTCAACATTTTTAAAACATACCTAAAATATTTTTTAAGTTTATTTATTTAGAGAGAGAGGTGGGGAGGGAGAGAGGCAGAGGGAGGGAGAGGGAGGGAGGGAGGGAGGAAGAGGGAGGGAGGGAGAGAGAGAGAGACAGGGAGGGAGGGGGAGGGAGAGAGAGAGAGAGAGAGAGAGAGAGAATCCCAAGCAAGTTCCATACTGTAAGCACAGAGCACAAAGCACAGAGCCAGATGCAGGGCTCAAACTCACAAACCCATGATCTCATGGGAGATCATGACCTGTGCCAAAATCAAGAGTTGGGCACTTAACCAACCGAGCCACTCAGGCATCCCACACCTAAGATATTTTTAAAAATAAGGTTAACTTTTTCCAAAGTAAAGTTTTATACTTTATCCACAGCATAGTAACTTACCCATGGCATGCTATCAGTAGCCCTTTTGACATATTATCTTTACCAGGAGTAGGACACTCAGAAGGGGAGAAATTTGTATTTACTAAGCACCATGCACATGCTTGCCACTCTGCTAGGAGCTATATCTCACTTTGCAAGTCAACATCCTATTTCATAGAGATCACTTAGGTTCAAAGAGATTAATGGTCCCATGGTCACACAACTAGCAAAGGGCAAAGCTCTTGCTCAAGTCCAAGTCCGACTCCAAAGTCCATTCATTATTCCACATTGCTTTGCCTCATAAGTTTTCCAATTTCACAGGCATGAGAGATATTCTCGTGGTTATGTTACTGCTCAGCTAATAACACATGTACTACTCACATTTTAATATGTCACATTTTATCTCTCTTATTCTATAATGATCTAGTAGCTTATACTCTACTTCTTTCCATCTTTATCTAGTCATTCCTCAATCTCTACTATTTCTTTACACAGGCAACAGCACATGTAGAGTCAGATCTGGATGGATTTTTGTGTCTTTTCTTTAGAAAAACAATCCCTTTGGTGTACAAGTCTAAACATTATACTGACCAAGAAGTTCCAATCATTTTACGTACTCAACAGTTCCCCTAGAATTGAAGCCCAACATCCCAGACAATGAAAAATTTCTTTAAAGAAATTGGAAAGTCCAAGAAAAGTTTAACTTTAAGATAGAGTCTACCAATACTCAAGACTCTCTATTCCGTTGGGATTTAGATAACAGGATGCTTCAATGTTAAGTTATACTCATCCATTTTCATTACTAGATATCACCTCTATCTTTCAAGTAGAGCAATAAGATGCCTCTTAAGTCATCCTAGGCTTGGGCGCCTGGGTGGCTCAGTTAAGTTCATCCGACCCTTGATTTCAGCTTAGGTCGTGATCTTGTGGTTTCTGAGTTTGAGCCCCACGTCAGGCTCTGCACTAACAGTGTGGAGCCTGCTTGAGATTCTCTCTCTCCCTCTCTCTATGCCCTTCCCCAACTTGTGATCTTTCTCTCCCTCAAAAAAAGAAAAAAAAAAAAAGTCAGCCTAGGCTTTAGGCAGTCTCTTCATTTAACATCCTAAAATCCCCCCTTCTCTTTAAGGAATATTAAACAAAGATATCACAACCCCCCTCCTGTACAATCTTGTGGCAACTTAACAGAAAATGCTTCCATATATATTCATCTTACATTTCTTGTGTCTTAACTAAAGATCTTCTCTCATTTTAACTAGAAACAGAAATTCCAAGTCCAGTGCTTCTTCCAACTATCGTATGTGAATCAAATAAGGTTCAGTCTGGGGCACCTGGGTGGCTCAGTCAGTTGAGCATCCAACTTCGGCTCAGGTCATGATCTCGTGGTTTATGAGTTCAAACCCCATGTCAGGCTCTGTGCTGACAGCTCAGAGCCTGGAGCCTGCTTTGTATTCTGTGTCTCCCTCTGCCCCTCCCCCACTCATGCTCTGTGTGTGTGCATCTCTCTCAAAAATAAACATTAAAAAATTTTTTTAATAAATAAATAATAAAGTTTAGTTTTTGTGCTCTTTCAATAAATTTTACTTAAGTTTACTTATTTGAGGGAGGGAAGGGTAGATAGGGAGGCAGAGAAAGAGAATCCCAGGCAGGCTCTGCATGATGCAGGGTTTGAATCCACAAACCAGAAGATCATGGCCTGAGCTGAAGTCAAATGCCCAACTGACTGAGCCATGGAGGCGCCCCTCTTTCAATAAATTTTTGCAGTCAATAATAATACTTCATAGTATCAACTCTGAGTATAGGAAACCAGCCACTTGTCCCAATGGTTTTTCTAGAAAGCGAGGGAAGAAATTTTCTAACTCTTGAAATAAAGAACCGCTAACCAGGAAATTATTATTTCATGCCAAATTTGAAAGGAAAGCTGAGTGCTGGATTTAACACTTTTTTCCTTCATTATATTAAGAGTTACTAAAGGGACACCTGGGTGGCTCAATCGGTCTGACTCAGGCTCAGGTCACATCTCATGGTTCATAAGTTAAGAGCCTTGCATCATGGTCTGCACTGACACTGTGGAGCCTGCTTGGGATTCTTTCTCTCTCCCTCTCTCTCTGCCTCTTCCCTACTTGTGCTCTCTCTCTCTCAACATAAATAAACTTAAAAAAAGAGTGACTAGAAAAAATAGAGTGGAAATAATCATAGATTTTTACATATACACATTCAATACTGTTGACTATTCAGTACTAGACACAAAGGAGAAAAAAAGTGGAAATAATCTGCTGTCCTATGATAAGGAATTAGGTAAAATTATGATACAGTTGTACAATGGAATACTGCATCCATAATTAACCACTTATCCCAATAAATGTTTAAAAATATGGGAATATTTTCAAGACCAAGTCTTAAAAAGCAAATTATATGAATATATATATAGTACATTCCCAATTTTTAAAAATGTATTCATAGAGAAAAGACATCATTTAAGTGTGAGATTACACGGGATTTTAATTATATTTATACTCTCCTGTATTTTACAAAATGTCTTCAATGCACATTCATTGCCTTAATAACAAGCAAAATAATAATATAGGACATAAAAATAAAGATTCTCCTTGATAATTTTAATTATCAAAATTTTAGAAATGCTCTGTAAAGTTTAAGGATAACTTTCAACTAAAGGGACTTGGACATTAAACACACACACATACAATTTCACACCTGTGAACAGTTTCTAATTTTTACAAGCAAATGCTTACCGTTCAGGGGATTCTTCATAAATACTGTGACATTCTGTATTTTCAAGCATGAGACTTCTACTGAGGTTTTGTACCCCTGGATAATGGAAGTTAGCAAAGGAGTGTGACATTGGAGAAGTTTTGTTTCCAAGGTCTGAGATTCTCTTATCATGACTGGTCAGGCCGCAAGTGAGGCCATCTAAAGCAGGATTCAGAGAGCGAGTCATATAGGCATCAGCTGATTGAGGCCTTCTCATTGGAGATGATGGATAGGGAGAAAGTTTGCTGATAAGAGGAGTCAAAAGATCAGCGTATGCAGCTTTTGTAGGTTTCAGAAGTTTGTCAACATGAATATTAAGCATTTTCTGTTCGAAAGCACAAGAGAAGACAGAAGATGGGAGATTCTGAAGCCATGACAATAAACTCAGATCCAAGTCATCACAACCATTACCACATAAAAGGTCAATGCCAAGAAGCACTTCACTTTCTGTAATTTCTTCTCCAGTTGCTTTGCTTTGACAAAATTCTACACAGCATTCATAAAGTAGGCCCTTCATCACAAGCTGAAATAAACGATTATTACTTGCTTTAAAACCAGCCTCACTTAGCTTCCTATCAGCAGGGATGAATTCTGCAACCATGACACAAGCCTCTTCAAAACAGTGAACTCGTGCAGTGCTGGGATTCCAGTCCTTAAATTCAGCATGATTGGTCAGACGAGGCAAAGTCAAAAGCAAACAGAGCTTGCTATAATCATCTTTAGAAGGACAGTACTCTTCTAGGGCATGCAAGCACTGCACAGCTTCTTGCATGGTAAATTCCAGCTGTAAGAAAAATGGAAGTGATCACTACAAAGAGAGATGCTGTGAAATATGAACACAAGAGTATTTTATTCAAATACTAAGATACTTTACAAACTTTCATAAGCTTTAATTGCAAAAGGGTAAACTCTATTGTCACCAAGTACTCATATAATTTGCAGATTATTTAACAACTTTCAAGTCAGGAGCCAAAATGTTTTTCACCACTAAAATAAAAATATCAAAAAATCTGGTTACTTGGTAAACTCTTACTAATAAAAATAATGTTTGAGGCACCTGGGTGGCTCAGTTGGTTAAGTGTCCAACTTCAGCTCAGGTCATGATCTCTCGCTCTCTCTCTCTCTCTCAAAAATAAGTAAGCATTAAAAAATAGATATTAAAAAAATAGTGTTCTAGGGATGCCTAGGTGCTGGGTGGCTCAGTCAGTTAGGCATTCGACTCTTGGTTTCAGCTCAGGTCATGATTTCACAGGCTCCATGCTGACAGTGGATTCTCTCTCTCTCTACCTTTCCCCCACTAGTACTCTTTCTGTCTCTCAAAAAAAAATAAGTAAACATTAAAAAATATTGTTCTAGTTCAAGCTTCAAACTATCATTCTCAAATGTATAATTTTTTAAGGTCAAGAATAATTGAGTACTCTAGGGGCGCCTGGGTGGCTTAGTCGGTTAAGCGTCCGACTTTCGCTTAGGTCATGATCTCGCGTTCGTGGGTTCGAGCCCCGCGTCGGGCTCTGTGCTGACTGCCAGCTCAGAGCCTGGAGCCTGTTTCAGTCTGTGACTCCCTCTCTCTCTGACCCTCCCCTGCTCACGCTGTCTCTCTCTCTCTCTCCTAGAAATAAATAAAATATTAAAAAAAAAAAAAAAAGAATAATTGAGTACTCTAGAAATGAAAACTGAAGCATGCCAATATTCAATTGTTTATATGGTTTACTATGACTACAGCTTACCCAAAAAGCAAGAAGTCATTCTCAAACTTGCTATTACAGAAATTTGTGTGGGGAAAGCAAGCAAATCAGAAAACAAAAAGCAAAAAACATCTACAGTTCGTTTACTACAAAAACAGTATGTGTGATGCCTGGGTGACTCGGTCAGTTAAATGTCTGACTCTTCATTTCAGCTCAGGTCATGATCTCATGGTCATGAGACTGAGTCCCATATCAGGCTCCATGCTGGGTTGTGGAGCCTGCTCAATATTCTCTCTCTATCCTCCATCCTTTACCCCTCCCCAACTCATGTTCCCTCTCTCTAAAAAAAAATAAAAACAAAAAAACCTAGTATGAAGACAGAACAAATGAAGCTTAGCTAATTTGTATACTGAATATTATCTTAAATAATAAGCTTTTTATGATGTAAGGAATCTTAAGAGTTTGCAGAATTCACCTTTCTTTAGCTTACACATGGGAAAAGTTAGGGAGCAGATCTAACCAAAGTAACTCAGCTGGTTACTGACAAAGACAAATAAAAATTAAGTCTTTTGACTTACATTCCAGTGTTCTTTTCACACTTAAACATCACTGTCTGGCAAACATTTCTCTATTATATATGAAAGTTCTCATTGTAATACCTTGAGTTTATTTCAATGAACTCTTACTTACTGGCACCCAGTAAGCTTCCTTGATTTTGGATAAAACAATACTGTAATTACAACTTTAAAAATAACTCTCTCTAATCCAAAAAAAACACTTAGTTTCACTAAATTTAAATTGTCATAAAGACAAACATATTTTATCAAAAACCACCTCTATTTTGTACTGATCACTGGGGTATTGTATATTAAGTGATGAATCACTGGATTCTATACCTGAAACTAATATTACACTGTAAGTTAACTAACTGGAATTTAAATAAAATCTTGGAGGAAAAAAAACACCTCTGGATAAATGTAAATACTGAAAAAACAAAAAGAGGAGGTAAACATAATCTACTTCTGGGATAAGAAAACAAGCAAGATGTAGAATCTTCAAGTCAAACATCTCCTGCAATCTAAATCACCTTAAACAGAGAGGAGCACACACTCTCCAACCAGACAGCCATTCATTTATCATCTGTATCTAAATCTTGGAACAAGTTTAGAAGCATTGTAGATTGAAAGTACTACAGCTACAAAAGAGTAGATCTTACTCCATCCCAGCTCCTAAAAACTTTGAAAACTCATAATACTACTCTTTTGTTTTAGTAAATAAAATACTTATGACTGAAACAAGACTATGGAGCAAACCTTCAGGAATAAAAATCTTACATGCTGGGGCTCATCTTCTGCTGACATTGCATTGTTAACACACAAAGCTTCTAAAAACTTCTGCTTCAGGATAATATAACGAAACCTGTAAAAAATAAAATATGAAACATTAAAATGATTCAAAAGCTGAGTTACAACAAAGTCAAAGATTGGAAATGAAACCTTAGAGCAAAACAGGTCAAGTTTGTCTTAAAGAGCTAATTATTCCTCTAAAAATATTTTTTAAGAGAAATTAATTTTCCAGTGTCTCATAAATCAAATGCCCTTATAAATTACTATGATTACCTTTGCTTTCAAAAAAATTTTTAATGTTTATTTTTGAGAGAGAGAGTGCACAGATGCACACACACATATACATATGCACATGTGTGTGTGTGCAGGCAAGTTGGGGAGGGGCAGAGAAAGAGAGAGGAGGACAGAGGATCCAAAGTGGGGTCTGTGCTGAGGGCAGAGAACTGGAAGTGGGGCTTGAACTAACATATCATAAGATCATGACCTGAGCCAAAGTAGGACACTTAAGTGACTGAACCACCGAGGTGCCCCTGCTTTCAAAAAATTCTTAAAATTTGGGGCATCTGGGTGGTTCAGTTGGTTGAGCAGCTGACTCTTGATTTCAGTCTAGGTCATGATCACACAGTTTGTGAATCTGAGTCCTGTGTCAGGCTCTGCACTGACAGTGTAGAGACTGTCTGGGATTCTCTCTTTCCCTCTGCCTCTCCCTTGCTCTCTCTCTCACTCAAACATGAATAAATAAACTTTAAAAAAATTCTTAAAATTCTTAAAAGCTTATCACACTGAAGTCAAGTTAAAATAATTTTAGTAGTAAGTAAACACAATTTAACACTCAAAGGAAGGATTTCTATATCCAATATTAATTCTAACCAAAAATCAAGTTTTATGAAAGATGTCAATTATATTCTAATATGAAATCAAAATCCTTTACATTCAAAATGTTTTATTGTGTTATTATTTTTGCATTTTATTCAAAATATATCCTTTTTTCTTTTCTTTTTTTTTAAATGTTTTTTATTTCTGAGAGAGAGAGAGAGAGAGCATGAACAGGGGAGGGTCAGAGAGAGGAGGGAGACACAGAATCTGAAACAGGCTCCAGACTCTGAGCTAACTGTCAGCACAGAGCCTGACGCGGGGCTCGAACCCACAAACCGTGAGATCATGACCTGAGCTGAAGTCAGATGCTTAACCAACTGAGCCACCCAGGCGCCCCTGTCCTTTTTTCTTTTCAAACATGAGAAAAGTCTAATAAAAAGCAGGCTGAAAGAGTAGGAAGAATGAACATTTCTGAAGTCATACAATAACTATAAACTTCAAAGCTTTTTAACAGATATTTTTCAGGGAGAGGTCTCCTTGACTTGTCAAAGAACAAAAAATTCTGATGCCTTAAGCACCTAAAGAAAAATTATTTTTAAGGACTGAAAGAAAATAATGAACCTTCAAGTCATTCTTTCAACCACTGTTATGATAACAAATATATGTCCAATAAAACAAAATACTCGCCTTCAAAAAGAGGGTTATCTAATAAGTTGTATGAAATATGTACATTGTTTCAGCAAAGTCTCAAAGGAGTTGAAACCAATTCTATCAGAAGAGGTGGAGTGTATTAGGAAAGTTTTATAAGTTTCCAAGCTGACTCTTGGAAGATGATCAGATGTGTGCTATATAAAGGCAGGAGATGGTGAAAGGAATACTCTTCCAGATAAATGAAGAATGTGCAAAAGCAAACAGGTATCAAACAGCACCAGTGGTATGAACAAAGGACCAAAAGAAACAATATAAGGTTCTATTTCAATTAATGTAGAGTCACTTGTATCTGGCTGACCTTTCTGCAAATAACAATGATAAATCCTAGATAAAATTTTAAAAATAACTATTTGAAAGCAATGAACAACAACAAAAAGCTGGTTCAACTAGAGGGCAGTCAATCTTTGTGAGAAAAAAATAAAATTCTTTGGGATGAGATTCACGAGTATAAGGTCTTCCAGCTGGGGGCACTCTCCAATCAACACAATGTGAGCTGAAACTCAGAAAGCTACCGTTTCTCATTCTTCAAAGTCAGCAAAAAGTTTGGTACTGCAAGAGTGGGTGAAAAACAAGGTGACATCCAAACACAAAGGAAGCCATAATGAAGAATACACCAAAATCTACGGTACAAACTCAGATAAAATACTTGACTGTCCCTGAAACTGTGACAATGCAAGGGAGACTCCAAGGAGCCCAGGGAAAGCAACAGATGGAAGGCTAACTGACAAAGATCTCAGCTGGCATCCACTAAGTGGGAGTGTAACCACATTAACTACCTACATGAATAAAGGTCAACATTTTTCAACGGGAGATAACAGAATCTAGGGCCTCAGCAATGAATCCACATGTGCAGAATACATTTTAAAAGTGACTAGATATGTTTAAAAATAAAAGTGACTCACAGTTAAGAAAAAGACAATCAGGGCACCTGGGGTTAAGTGTTTGACTTCGGCTCAGGTCATGATCTCATGGTTTGTTAAGTCTGAGTCCTGCGTCAGGCTCTATGCTGACAGCTTAGAGACTGGAGCCTGCTTTGGATTCTGTGTCTCCCTCTGTCTCTGACCCTCCCCTACTCATGCTGTTTTTCTCTCTCTCAGAAATAAAAACATTTAAATAAAAAAAATTTTTTTTTTAAATGAACAGAACCTCAGCTCTGTGGGATAGCATCAGTCATCACAGAGTCCCAGAAGAAGAAAAGGGCAGAAAAAATATTTGAAGAAGTAACAGCCAAAAACTTCCCAAATTTGGTGAAAAATGCAAACTTACAGATCCAAAAAATGCAGCAAACCCCAAGCAGGAAAAACACAAAGAAACCACACTTACGCACATCATAATCAAACTGCTGAAAGCAAATGATAAAATCTTGTTGCCAGAGGCAACAACAGGAGGAGCTGGAAGGGTAGGCAGAATGGGTGAAGTGAAGTGGGTCCAAAGGTATAAACTTCCAGTTATAAAATAAGTCATGGAAATGTAATGTACAGCATGGTGACTATAGTTAATACTGTATTGCACATGTGAAAATTACTGAGATCTTAAAAATTTTCATCACAAGAAAGAAAAATGTTTATGTATGGGAATGAATGTTAACTAGACTTACTGTGATCACAATTTTACAATATATACAAATATCTAATCACTGTACTGTACACCTGAAACTAATATAACATTATTTATATGTTAAATATACCTTAATAGGGGCGCCTGGGTGGCTCAGTTGGTTAAGTATCTGACTTTGGCTTAGGTCATGATCTCATGGTTCATGAGTCCTAGCCCCACATCGGGCTCTGTGCTAATGGCTCAGAGCCTGGAGTCTGCTTCAGATTGGATGTCTCCCTCTGTCTCTGCCTCTCCCCCTCCTTGGCTCTGCCTCTCTCTCTCTCTCAAAATTACACATTGAAAAAAATTTTAAAGTATATATATAGGGGTGCCTGGGTGGCTCAGTCAGTTAAGCACCAATTTCAGCTCAGGTCATGATCTCACAGTTCATGAATAGGAGCCCCACGTCTGCTTCAGATCCTGTGTATCCTCTCTCTCTTTCTCTCTCTCTCTCTCCCTCTCTCTCTCTCTGTCTCTCTGCCCCTCCCAGCTCACATGCTGTCTCTCTCTCAAAAATAAAGAACAGTAAAAAATACACACACACCTCAATAAAAAAGAAAGATCTTGAAGGTAGCCAAAAAAAAAAAAAAACCATAAAAAGAAAACAAAAAAGACAAAATAAACCATACAAGAGAATCTGGATACAAACACAGCTAAGTGTTCATCAGAAAATAATGGAGGTAAGGAGACAATAGAATGACATCTGTAAAATCTTCATACTACTGGGGTGCATGGGTGGCTCACTTGCTTGAGCTCTGTTGGACTCTTGATACCAGCTCAGATTGTGATCTCTAAGTCATGAGATGGAGCCTGATTGGGAGTCTCGCTCTCCCTCTTCCTCTCTGCCCCTTCCCTGCTCACCCGCTCTCTCTCTCTCTCTCAAAATAAATTAGGAAGAAACAACTGTTTTAGATACGGCCCTTGTGACTTTTTGTATACACTGTCAAAAAAGGTATGTTTAAAAATCAGATTTTCAACCAACTGAAGTCCATACAACTTGTCCTCTAGAAGTGCTCCAACTCATTGGATTGATACACTATTTTCTAGGAAAGCTAATAGCCTTGTTTTTAAATTTTTGTTTATTATTTTGTTTTGTTAAGCTTGTATCAACGAGAAGACAATATTAAAACTTTACATGATATCTTACCGTTTTTTGTCAAATTTTTCCATACATTCTAGAGGCTGAATAAACTGAAGAACTTCATCCCACTGACCATCAAGGATTAGCTGCCTATATAAAGAAAAACCCATGCATGTTATCAAGTTTGGGTTACACTAATTAAAAGCAGAATAAATGATAATATATCATTAAAACTTCAGTCTGAAGTCTGTAATGAGGTGAACATCTTACTTGGTTCCTCAACCACTATAATAAAATAAATTTTTGACAACTTATTTGTAACAACATATCCTATGAGAAGAATTTGTGAATCTGCAACCACTTCTCATTCTAATATATAGGTGGGGTTTTTTCACCTATATAAAAACACTGGGCTAAGTCTAAAAGTTCCTTTATTTTCCTATTCATCTTACAGTTTTAAAGCTCTTCTGTATTATCTAGGGGCCAGTGTGTGGCTATGTTTCATACTCACTAAATCAGTGGTTCTTAATTGGGGGTGATTTTGTCCCCAGGACATCTGGCAATGTTTGAAGACATTTTGGTTGTCACAATCTGGGGGTGCAACTGGCAGGTCAGAGATGCTGCTAAACATCCTACAATACACAGGAAAACTCCCACGGCCCAACACAACAATTATCTGGCTCAAAATGTTAGTAGTGCTAGGATTGAGAAATCCTGCTCTAAACTGTGGTTTCTACATTTTTTGAGGCATAGAACAATAAAATGTATACTCTAAGAATAAAAACAGCAAGGAATAAGATCAGGTTTCATCCTACTTTAGTGGTCTGTAGGAATTTTCAAAAGTTATAAGGCATTCTTATTGCTGTTCTTCTTTTATAATAGCGATTTCCCTACTTCTGGATTTTTAGAACAATAAAATTTAAAAAGGGATGGGCAGGAGGATCAAACCAGATTGCCACTGTTTAAGCATGCAAATAAGGAATATTAATAAGAAGCAATCATAATATATATCATAATCATTTTACAAAGAGGCTTTTAATATTTAAAAAGAAAGGGCAGAATTTCAAAGGTTAGCCCTTTAAGATGGATATTTAGTTTAATGAAAAACTTAACTATTCTGAAATTCTTTGCATTTCACCTCAGACCAGTAGAACTTCATCAGAAACCCAGCAGGTTCTTGGAAGCAGGGGATATTTGAGAGCCACTGCTAAATTCCATGAGTAGCAATGCTTGAAAGAAAGGGCCGAAAGAATACTGCCTCAGTACTGGTTCCTGATTGTATCATTGACTAAGCTCCCCAGGGCTAAATGACATTCATAACACCAAATACAGGGAAGTTCAAGGGGTTTAAATAAACACTTAATATATTGAAGCTTTTTTTTTTTAAAGTTTCTTTTTTGTGACTTAGGAATGCTTCATTTTTTAAGGCTTTCCAAGTCACAAAATGCCACATGTCCAAGAATCTGTACTCTTTGTCAAGGATATTCAGTATCACATAAGCAGAGAGTACATTTCTGTCTGGAAATCTGGGTTTTTCTTCTTCCATCTAACTCAAGTTAGGATATATTTAGCTTCCCATTTTGGCAAATATGTTAATTCCCTTTTGCTCTGCAATCCCAAGAATCTTATTCTAAGAAAATAATCCAAGATACAGAAAAGGTCCTATGTATAAAAGATGTTCAACAGAGCATTTAAGATAAATTGGAAATAATTTGTTTAAAATTGGGGAACAATCAGAAAATTAATTAAATCGAAAAATTTTTTAAGTATAAATTTGTAATAACAAAGAGAATCCTTATGATGTTAATGGGTAAAGAAGGATACTAAGCTATCCTTATAATAGAATGTAACAGAATTGCTGATTTTTTTTTAATATGCACAGAAAATCATCAGCATGTAGTATGCCTGGGTGACGGGTATTTTTCTCATGTCCTTTTCTATATTTTCTATAATAAACATATTCACATTCACTTCTATGGCCAAAGAGATGGTATTTAAGAAATATTTTCTTTATCCTTCTGGAGTCTCTTATTTTTTAATCAAGAATTTTTTATGATCATGCTACAACCACAATGGAGTTGTGGCTCTAGTTTTTTTAATGGACCTTTGGATCTTACTATTGAAAAGATTCTACAGAAAACATTACTTGTAAATGTTCTATTATAAAAACAAACATTTTTAAAAAGTATACTTATATAACCTTTTCACGATTATAAATATCTACCTGAAATACACATATTACTTCATTAATACTTAACACTTCTTTGAAGGAGCTACAAACCTCATAATACTAGTGAAATCATACCTCAGAAAAAGCATGTCATCTGAAAATAGGCCGTTTATGACTCCACTTTCCTTCTCAAGGGCCAACATACTAATGTGAAGTTTCTTTGAATTCAAGAAGTCTAAAATTAGCTTAATGATTTCAACCTCTTTTACATTCACTGTTTCTTCAGCCGTCATGTTGATAGCCTAAATATTAAATAGAACAAAAACAAAAATTAGTCTTATTATTTTATTTCTAAGTGTTATTAACTAACCGTCTGAAAACTACACATAATAGGTTTCTTGGAAATATTCAGTATAGTTATTCTGAAATGAAATTAACTTAATATTTATCAAAACCAGTCATTCTTCAAGGTGTAATAAAGGTTATGGCTGTAATTTTTTTTCAATCTTTTAATGTTTTATTTATTTCTGACAGAGAGAGACAATGTGAGCAAGGGAGGGTCAGAGTAAGAGGGAGACACAGAATCTGAAACAGGCTCCAGGCTCTGAGCTAGCTGTCACCACAGAGCCCGATGCGGGGCTCAAATCCACGAACCGTGAGATCATGACCTGAGCTGAAGTCAGACACTTAACCGACTGAGCCACCCAGGTGCCCCTGGTTGTAATTTTTTTAAGTCTTTATCTTTGAGAGATACACACTGTAATAATACAGATTAAATGATATAAAGTCTGTGATTTGTTTCAAAATAATACATGAGGAGATCGGAGGAGGTAAAGATGAAACAAGAATAATGACTATTGAAGTTGGGTAATGGGTAAATGGAGGGAGATTCGTTTATATTTGCTATGGTCTGAACATTTGTATCCTCCCAAAATTAATCTGTTGAAATCCGAATCCCCATATCGACAGTACTAGGAGGTGGAGCCTTTAAGAGGTGATTAGATCTTGAGGGCTCTGTCCTTCATGGGATTAGTGTCCTTCAAGAGGCCCCAGAAAGACAGCTCAACTCTTCCACCATGTACGAATGCATTGAGATGTCAGCCATCTGCAACTAGAGTCCTCATCAGAACCTGACCATGTGAACATTCTGGTCTTAGATTTCCAGCTTCCAAATCTATGAGCAATAAATTTCTGCTATTTATAAGCCACCCTGTTTGTGGTATTCTGTTACAGCAACTAAAGTGGACTGAGACAATACTATTCTATCTATTCTTACACATTTTTAAAATTTGTTATAATAAAGAGTATTTTAAAAGTAATTAATAATCACATTTAGCTATGTCCTAAATATCTTGCTGTAGGCAATACACTCATTCAATAAGCAGCTTTTTCTCTGTGATAGGCACTGTTCTATACTTACGAGACACTGGCCTTGTCCTTAAGAAGCTTATAGTCTATAGCAACACAAAATATTATACCTTGTACTTTGGAGTCCAAAAACAAGGCTGGTTAAAAAGTATAACTTTAAGTCATAGCAACCTAAATATTAAACAGATGTTTCAACTCTCTACAATCTTTTCTAACTTTTATCTAAAAGTTTACAGCGATACAATTGAGCACATAGTTATGAACTCATGAAGATTTAGAACTAGGAGAAATTCTGAAGATCATTTCACAGATGAGGCCACACAGTTAAACGGCCTAAGCTGCTGCAATTTTCAAATGTTAACGCTAAGAGCAGAACAAAAGACTACCATGCTGAAGGGACTAGCGGCAAAAGCACATCAACACAGGTCATCAATGAAGCAGACCTACTGTAAGCACATCGTTATCACGGGACCAACTAACCTTAACCACACTCACAGAAACAAACACATATTATGTATCCAAACATGTTAATTTTTTTCCAATTTATTATTTTGTCAATTTCTTTCTTTATAATGAGAAGTGTAAATGTCTAGCAGACTAGAATGCTCATATCAGATGATTAGATTTTCTCTTTTAGGTAGAAAAGGTGGTAGGGTAAACAAGGGACAGAACATGGGAAGATATTCATATGATTCAAATATTTAACAACATCAAATTAAGCTAATCTCCTATGTCAAGCTAATTTCCTACATCCATCACCACAATAAGCACATGAGTGCCTCAAGAAACAAAACAAATCACCAACTCTCTCTGAAAAGAGCAGCTGCCCAGTTCTGCATGCTTTGGGTTTCTCTTTGCTCTCTTCTGAGCTGACCATCCTCCTGTTCACAGACTTTGTCCAAAAAAGGATATAGTAAATTAATGTTATTTCCGCTCACTAAATTTTAATTACATTTCAGAGGTGCCTGAGATTACTCCTAGAGCACAAGGATTAGTGGTTTTAGCATTCCCCAAATCTTCATATGATTTTCACTAGCAAAAGAATGGCTTTTACTAGGGTCGCCTGAGTGGCTCAGTCGGTTAAGCAACCGACCTCAGCTCAGATCATGATCTCACAGTTCGTGGGTTCAAGCCCCATGTCAGGCTCTGTGCTGACAGCCAGCTCAGAGCCTGGAGCCTGTTTCAGATTCTGTGTTTCCCTCTCTCTCTGACCCTCCCCTACTCACACTGTCTCTCCCTCTCTCTCTCTCTCAGAAATAAACCACTTATATCACTATGTACCAACCATACAACTTAGTGCAGAACTGAGATGCAATTTTCTAACGTTGTCCAATATACCCAATGATACTGAACATTTTATAGGCTTCTATTTTACCTTCAGTCTAAATATGGAAGAACTCTGGAATTATTATGAATTTCACATTATGGGGTACCTGGGTGGCTCAGTCGGTTAAGCATCTGACTCCTGATTTAGGCTCGGGTCATGATCTCTCAGTTTGTGAGATTGAGCCCGCACTGGGCTCTGCACTGGCATTGTATAACCTGCTTGGGATGCTCTCTCTCCCTCTCTCTCTGCCCCTCCCCAATTTGTGGGCAGTGCATGCACATGCTCTTGAAATATATAAATAAACATTAAAGAAATAAAATAAATCATAACTATATGTTCAATGCTACCATCATTTCTGATTAATATAGCCTAAGAAAAGAAATATATTCTTACAAATACATACTTTTTACACTGACTTTACATTTAAATTTTGAATAGATATAAAAAATGTATCCTAATTAACCTAGAAATTGTTCAGGATTTTTAAAAAGACAAGCTTTAAAATCTATACTGTGAAATTCCTAGTATAGAACTATAGTATTTTAACCAGTCAATCCAGAATTTTAATTCTTATAAGATTCACTGCTGCTGAATAGCATATAAAACATAGGCATACGCTTGATGATTATATCTTATTCTTTCCTAACTACTCTGTGTTACGGAAACATTTGTAGAGGCTCACCAAATCCCAGCTATATAATTTAGAAATTAAATATATTATTATAAATATAACTTTTAAAGATAACGCATAAAAACATAATTCATAAACATTCTTAATCTCCTTAAGCTATTAATCATTACCAAGCAGAATTTTTCTCTAATTCAGAAGAGTAGAATTCAATAATAAATGCTTCATGCCCCCTTCACAGGGAGGATATAAAACAGAGTTAGCTAGTTTAGAAATAACTAAAATCATCTTTTAAATGAGAGGTACAGTACATAAGAGCTCAATAAAGTTTACTTGAATTAACTTAAGGTGCAAAAATCAATGAAGAAATGCTTTTAAAAAGGTACAGAGTAGATTATTTTGTTTGCAACCATTCTAAAAGCCATTCAAAAAGACAGAACTCTGGCCCTTTAATCTATTTATGCCAAAGTCAGCTCTGACAACACTGTAGATTAGACATGCCAGCACATGGTGCATGTGAATAATTACTCACCAGGCAGAATTTATGTAGAGCCAACAATAAAATGTATTCCACTGAAAACAGAAAACAAAATGAAAAAAAATCAGAATATTTCTGTATTTCCGTAAGAAATGACACATTTACCTATTTTAAAAAATCACAAAAACATCTCTATGGATTTTCTTTTAAAAAATAAGTTTTGGGGCTCCTGGGTGGGTCAGTTGGTTAAGCATCTGACTTCGGCTCAGGTCATGATCTCACGGTTCGTGGGTTTGAGCCCCGCATTGGGCTCTGTGCTGACAGCTAGCTCAGAGCCTGAAGCCTGCTTCAGATTCTGTATCTCCCTCTCTCTCTGACCCTCCCCTGCTCACACTGTCTCTCTCTTTCTCTCAGAATTAAAAAAGAAAAAATTACAAAAAAAAAAAGTTTTTACTTAGGGAGTCTAGGTGGCTCAGTCAGTTAAGTGTCCAACTCTTGGTTTTGGCTCAGGTCATGATCTCACGGTCTGTGAGTTTGAGCCCCCACATCTGGCTCCGTGCTACTTGTACAGAGCCTGCTTTGGATTCTCTCTCTCTTCCTCTCCCTCCCTCACATGTTCTCTCTCAAATAAATAAGCTTAAAAAAAAAAAGAACTTTTTACTTATACCCAATCCTGGACTAGGTGAGATAAAGAAATGTTTTCTTTAATAATAAGTATATCTGCACACCAGGATGAAGGTTGTTAGTAGTTTAGTACTTAGATACAATTAGTAGCTAAAGAAACTAAATTCCAGATACAGCCTCTATACTTATACTGATTCCTATCTTAGTCAAACAAGATTAGAATAATATATTAAGGGGCAAGAAATAAAATGATTTTTAGAAATCTAATATTAAAGATAAAATGTTAAGGAAAAAAAGAATGTCAACAGAAATATATTGAGCTCTATGAATATTTCTATATATGGATATGGAAAAAGTTTTATGAAAAAAATATCAGTAGCTTTCTAATCAAATATAAATAGATAGGATTTAAATGTTCCTTTGCAATGTGGAACATTTGAAACATTCCTTTACTCACTTATAATACAGATTAGGAAGGAAGAACAATGCACAAAGCTAAGAATGATTCACAAGTACAAGATTAAGGAAATCAAGGTACAACCATTACAGATTTTACAGTCAAGAAAAAAATGCTTAAGAAAAGTTCCATTAATCTCTAACTCCATCCCACACAATAAAAACCACCCTCTTTAATCTTTCAAGTATTACAGAGTGCCTAACAATGAATTACAGTGCCTTAAGATTCCGGTTTACAGGCAAAAATGCAGGTAAGGAAATGAAGTACCATGAACCCTTTTTTATAATTTTTTTAACATTTTATTTTTTGAAAGATGAAGACAGAGCACCAGTGGGGGAGAGGCAGAGAGACAGAGACACAGAATCTGAAGCAGGCTCCAGGCTCTGACTGTCAGCACAGAGCCTTATGCGGGGCCTGAACCCATGAACTGTGAGACCGTGACCTGAGTCCAAGCTGGACGCTTACGCGACAGAGCCACCCAAGTGTCCCACCATGAACCCTTTTAATACCAAACTGTAACATAAAACTACTGCACTTTTTCCTTTAAAAAATGGAAGAATAAATTTACTAGCTACCTTGTTAAAAAAAATAGCATTCTAAAAATTTTTGTTGCTCTCAGATCAGTTAACTGTAAACTTCTGGTCCTTCAGAATTATAAATGTGATGTTGCAAGTCACTTAATCTCTATGGGCCTCAATCTTCATACATAGAATAAGAGGGTTAGGGGCACCTGGGTGGCTCAGTTAGTTAAGCTTCCAATTTCAGCTCAGGTCATGAGCTGCTCCTCTGACTCCACACTAACAGTGCAGAGCCTGCTTGGGATTCTCTCTTTCCCTCTCTCTCAAAATAAATAAACTTTAAAAACAGGGGCACATGGATAGCTCTGTCGGTTGAGTGTCCAACTTTGGCTCAGCTCATGATCTTGTGGTTCGGGAGTTTGAGCCCGGCATTGGGCTTGTTGCTTTCAGCACAGAGTCTACTTTGGATCTTCTGTCCCCACCTCCCTTAAAAATAAAACACTAAAAAACGTTTTAAAAATATAAAAAACTATTAAAAATAGAATAAGGGGGTTAATTTGGGCAATTTCTATGATTTTAAGTTTTATAATATGTTTTAAGTCACATTTCAATATACTTGTTATTGATATATATATATATTCTTAGGGGGAAATACAAAGTCTGGGATAATTAGAAGTCTGTATAAGGTCAGTCTAATAAGAAGAAAATAATTTGTTTTAAATCATATAAGTAAACAAAAGCCCTTCTAACTGCAAAGCTCTGTCATGTCTGCTAATCAGCTAACGTTTATAACATGGATATAGCATGGGTCCCTTCTTATTGTTGACAGCTGTTCTATCATCAATTATGCTAATTTACCTTCTGGAACTGTGAATAATTTTGGCTTAAAGACCAAATTATCTTTAAGCATGTGCTGCTTAATACAGCTATAAAAAGATGAGAATTCAATTAACAAAAACTGTATGTTGTGTATATGCATAAAATATCTTTGGGAGAAAAAGTGACAAAAAATGTATAAAAATGGTAGTCTTAAAGGGTCTTAAAGGAAAACTGGATAGTTAAAGAATAGGAATGGGAAGAAGACTTTCCACTACATAATCTTTTATACCTTTTGAATTTTGTACTATGTACAAATATTACTTTTAAAAAATTCAAATAATAATATGAAATATAAGTAATGATTTCTAATTGCAAATTACTTGAAAATTCTAATTACAACTAAATGGAAGAAATTAGTAATATAAAGAATATAATGTTATTCATTATGTATCTGGAGAAGTAATATTTCAGAATGATTTATAATTTTTTATAACATAAGACCTTTTCTCAGATCTGAATCAAATATTATTTCAATCTTTATGAGATTAAATTATTTGTGTTCTTTTCATATTGAAACTCACAAAAATTTAAAAAACAGATTTAATTGCTAAGAACGAAAAATTTACAAGATAAGCAAAACTAGTTTTGACTCAGACTACGTAATTAAGTCCCATAACCCAGAGAATGTAAAGGAAAAAATGGTCAAATCGGGTTCTGTGCTGGCAGCTCAGAGCCTGGAGCCTGCTTCGGATTCTATGTCTCCTCCTCTCTCTCTGCCCCGCCCCCCCCATGTTCTATCTCTGTCTCAAAAATAAATAAGCTATAAAAAAAAATTAAAAATAAATTAATAAATTTTTTTTAAAAAAAAAGCACCAGAAGGAACATAGCAACCGACTGAGCTGCCCAACCACCCCTATTTATATAAAAAAAATTTTAATGTTTATTTATCTGAGACAGGGAGCACTCGAGCAAGCAAAAGAGAGGGGAAGGAGAGGGGCAGAAAGAGGAGAGAATCCCAAGCAGCCTGTCAGCATAGAGCCCAATACAGGGTTCTCCAACTGAGATCAGATCTTGACCTGAGCTGAAATCAAAGAGTTGTATGCTTAACCAACTGAGCCACCCAGGTGTTCCTACTGCAGAAGAACTTTAGATCGAACAACAAAACGTGTAGAGAATTTTCTTTTTATTCTTAAATAATATACTTTTAATTCACTTGCTTAGAGCATGGTTCAGCAGATCTCTTTAAAACCTAGCAGACCTTTCAAGCATTGGGTGGCTTAGTTGGTTAAGTGTCTGACTCTTGGTTTTGACTCAGGTCATGACCTCCTGGTTTCATGATTTCAAGCCCTGTGTTGGGCTCTGTGCTGGCAGCATGAAGCCTGCTTGGGATTCTCTCTCCCCCCTTCCTCTCTCCCCACCCCACCCTCTGCACTGTCTCTGTCTCTCCCAAAATAAATAAAAACCAACCTATCAGACCTCTGCTGTGTTCTCTGGTCTCAGACTGAACAGCTTCTAGTCAGAAAACTCACAGATGGTGTCACTGATCTCGAGAGAAACCTAGCAGGTTAAGTATGGGCAGACCAAAGCAAGTCTATTCTTTAAAACAATTTAAAATGAGAATCTCACTCACTAGCGAGCAACAGCGCCACCGCTTGATTACACAATTATTAGACATAAGACAGAGCTAAGAATTCCAGGTCTCCTTACTCCCAGCCAAAAGCTTTAGGTGCTACAAAGGATTACAAGATTTTTTAAACCATTTATTCCTTAAATTATCACAGCAGCTCACGGTGAACATTCAAATGTTTATTAAGCAGAGTTTCAACCTATAAAGAATGTAATGTGGGGCGCCTGGGTGGCTTAGTCGGTTGAGCGACCGACTTTCGCTTAGGTTATGACCTCGCGGTTCGTGGGTTCGAGCCCCGCATCGGGCTCTGTGCTGACTGCCAGCTCAGAGCCTGGAGCCTGTTTCCAGTCTGTGACTCCCTCTCTCTCTGACCCTCCCCTGCTCACGCTGTCTCTCTCTCTCTCTCCTAGAAATAAATAAAACTTAAAAAAAAAAAAAGAATGTAATGTAGGAAGTATATACTCTTTTTTTTCTTAAAGTAGGCTCCACACCCAACATGGGACTTGAATTCGCAACTTTGAGATCAAGAGTCACATGTTCCATCAACTAAGCCACCCAGGCATCCCTAGAAAGTTTATAATCTTAATATTTGTAATAAAAATGAACTCCAATCAGAAATTAGTGCTGTATCAACCAAGATCAAAGTAAAATATTCATATAAATTCATATATTCCTTATTTGTGTGTTTTTACCTTGTTTATTTATGGTAAAAATGATGTTTTCTCTAAGAACACAATTTCACCTTTTATTATATAATGAGACCCTCAGCACAGTTTTCTATCACACCTAAAGTCAAGGTACCGAAGTATGCTTTGTGAAACAGATGAAAAATATCCTTCATGGGGCGTCTGGGTGGCTCAGTCGGTTAAGCATCCAACTTTTTTTTTTTTAATGTTTTTTAATGTTTTATTTATTTCTAGGAGAGAGAGAGAGACAGCGTGAGCAGGGGAGGGTCAGAGAGAGAGGGAGTCACAGACTCTGAAACAGGCTCCAGGCTCTGAGCTGGCAGTCAGCACAGAGCCGGACACGGGGCTCGAACCCACGAACCGGGAGATCATGACCTAAGCAAAAGTCGGACACTTAACCGACTAAGCCACCCAGGTGCCCCAAGCATCCAACTCTTGATGAAAGCACAGGTCGTGATGGTGGGGTCATGGGATCCAGCCCCTCACTGGGCTCACACTGAGCATGGACCCTGCTTGACATTCTCTCCCTCTCCTTCTGCCCCTTTCCCCAACTCGAGCTCTCTAAAAAAGAGAAAAGCCCTTCATGTTGTTTTACTCCCACACATACTTTTATTCTCTTTTTCAAAGGGAAAAACAGAACTTAGGTATTTGTGTATACTTCAAAAATTGAACTACATTTTAAAAAATGGCTTTTTTTTAAGTCAGTAAGTCAACATACAGAAACATATAAGGAAATGTACTGAACCAAGTCACAAAAACTTGAAAATGTACTGAAAAAAACAAAATTATACAAGCATTAGCTACTGAATCAAGTACATCAGAATATATACTATATAATTGCCTATTAAAGTTTTCCATCTTCAGCTTTTCTACTTCCTTAGCTTTTATACATTCATCACAGAATTGAGTTGGAAGGTACAGGAGTCCACTCTCCTATAGGGCAGAATATCCAAAACTTATCTCTAACACATGGTCTGCCAACCTCTACATAGATGCCTCCAATGACAGAAAATTTTTATACCCTCTTACAAGGCACTTGGTCAACCAAAGAGCCTACTAGTGTTTACAACCTTTTGTAGTCACTGGCTCTTGAATGTGGGCTGGATTTAGTGACTCACTTCTACCCAAGAACATAGCAAAAGCATTGGGATGTCACTTCCAAGATTTGTAAAGAGATGCTAGTGCGAGTCCTGAGTGCAGGCATATGCACCATCTCTGACACGGCTCACTCTGGGGGAAGCCAGCTGCCATGTCTTGAGGCAACCTTGTGGAAAGATCCAAGTGGCAAAGAACTGGGGAAAACCTCCACTCAACAGCCAGCAAGGAATGGAAGCCTTTAGTCCAACAGCCCACAGGAACAGAGACCCAAGTCACTGAGCTTGGAAGGAGAACATCCCTGATTTCTGTCTACAGACGACACCAAAGCCTCTGTGGCAGCTTGACTGAACCTCAAGAGAGATCTTAAGGGGCACCTGGGTGGCTTAGTCAGTTAAGCGTCCAACTTTCGCTTGGGTCATGATCTCGCGGTTCGTGGGTTCGAGCCCCACGTCAGGCTCTGTGCTGACTGCCAGCTCAGAGCCTGGAGCCTGTTTCGGTCTGTGACTCCCTCTCTCTCTGACCCTACCCTGCTCACGCTGTCTCTCTCTCTCTCTCTCCTAAAAATAAATAAAACATTAAAAAAAAAAAGAGAGAGAGAGATCTTAAATCAGAGGCACTCAGCAGCAGGTCTGTGCTCAGATGCCTGACCCTCACACAGTGAGATAAATATTTGTTGTTTTAAGCCACTATGTTTTGGAAAAGGTAATTTGTTACACAACTATAAATAACACTCCTTTAATTTTTTCACAAGTATAAAAATGTTGCTTTTCTTGGGGCGCCTGGGGGTGGCTCAGTTGGTTAAGTAGCCGACTTCACTCGGGTCATGACCTAGTAGTTCGTGGGTTCCAGCCCCACATCAGGCTCTGTGCTGACAGCTCTGCTGACAGCTCTGAGCCTGCTTCGGATTCTGTGTGTCTCTCACTGCCCCTCTCCTATTCATACTCTGTCTCTCAAAAGTAAAATAAAACATTAAAAAAATTTTTTTTATTTTTTTTGCTTTTCTAATACTGAAATGAAAACTACTTTCTTGTGACTTTCATCTAGTTTTTCACATCTTCAGGGTCAGCATGATACAAGTTTATTATGTCTAAAACTTTCACACATGTAAATCTGACCAATAATCATGTCTATTTTCCTATATGCTTTAACCACTCTTCACATAGCTTACAGATTCCCCTACCATTCTAATCATTCTCCTCCAAAAAATGTGTTAATCACCCTCTTAAAACATCCAAAATAAAATACTCCAGGTATGGCATTTTGATGTATACACTGAAATGAACACTTCCCATGATGTGCCCTCTATGTAATAAACACACCCAAACATCTAACGTTGCTTTACATCATCATCTATTCATCAGATACTGTTTTTAGACTTCCCAGAATTTAATTTCTAAAGCTTCTCTTGAAGTTGGAAAGAAAACCAATCCAATTCAATTTCCATGCTTTCAAAATAACATAGAAAAAAAAAAAAAAGGTCAAACCAAAAGTGGACATGAAGGCTCTAATTTTAGTTTAGTTCTATAAAGTTTTCTCAAAAATTTTATTACAAGATTCTATTTTCTTTTCCAGTACATCAAAAGTCACACAACATGAAACTTAGCCATAAAGATCTGTTCATTTTATAGAATTCATTATTTAAATCAATGTATCAAATAGTATAAAATGTTTATGTCCTTTTTCATGTAGTACTGTTTCTCTATAAAATAGGGTGTTGACTTGTAAAACAAGATAAAGGTCTAGTCATAGTGGCAAGCATGAGAATTGCACTTAAAAAATGTTTCTCCCTTTCAGAGTTCATATCCATGGTAAAACCAGTATGACAAAAGGGTTGCTAAAGACATGCTATGGGAGGGTTACTGCACTGTGGATAAAGTATACAAATTTACTTTAGAAAAAGTTAACCCTGGTTTTAAATATATTTTAGGTGTAATTTTAAAATATTGGGAAGCTTGGGCCACCTGGGTGGCTAAGTCCTTTAAGTGCCACACTCTTGATTCGGCTCAGGTCATTGATCTTGTGATTCTTGAGATGGAGCCCACATCAGGCTCTGCACTGACAGCATGGAGCCCCTGCTTGGGATTCTTTCCCTCTCTCTCTCTCTGTCTCCCTCCCCTGCTTACACATGCAGATACTCTTGTACCCTCTCTTTCAAAATAAATATACATTAAAAAAAAAAGATTCTCTTTCTCTCCCCTTTTACGCCTCTCCCCCACTCAAATGCTCTCTTTTCACTCTCTAAAAAACAAAAAGTTAAAATAAAATATTGGGACGTTTGATCAGATCAAGTATGTTAAAGATGCCACATGAAGAGACTCTTACTTACGATAATCCTTGTTCGAGATCAGTATTTGTTTAAAAATATTTGAGTATCGGGATGCCTGGGTGGCTCAGTAGATTGTATCCGACTTTGGCTCAGTTCATGATCTAGAGCCTGCTTCAGATCCTCTGTCCCCAACCCCCACCCCTCCTCCACTCATTTTCTCCCACTTTCTCTCAAAAATAAACATTAAAATAATAATTTTAAAAACTCTGAGTACTTGTGCTAGTACCATGTTGCATCCCAGGAATACAATGACTGACTTACTACAGTGAAAAAGATAAAACACAAAAGTAAAGTTTATAAGGGAGTGTGTGGTATTTGGTAAGCATAGCTTTTCACCCAACAGAAACAAATTAAAAACAAGAAAAATCGGTTGAAATATATAGACTTTTGCTATTCAATGTAGCGGGCTCAAAATTACACAGAATAAAAAAATATCCTTAGGCATGGGCCAGTGTTGGATTTGGAGTTTAAAGACCTGGATTCAAGTCTTCTTTTTTTTTTTAAATACTTTTATTTATTTCTAGGAGAGAGACAGCGTGAGCAGGGGAGGGTCAGAGAGAGAGGGGGATAGACTCTGAAATAGGCTCCAGGCTCTGAGCTGGCAATCAGCACAGAGCCCGACGCAGGGCTCGAACCCACAAACCGCGAGATCATGACCTAAGCGAAAGTCGGACGCTTAACCGACTAAGCCACCCAGGCGCCCCTGGATTCAAGTCTTCTATATAAAAGTAATACGCATAAAATATAAAAAGCACATAAAATAATTACAAATGAAATGCCACAGAAGTCCAGAGGAGTAATGGGGCTTCCTGCTAAGAATGGGTTTGAAGGACTGTTAATATCCTAATATGCAGACACAGGAAAGGAAAAGGTACTAACATTTATTGTGCATTTACTATGTCAGGCCCTTAACACTCATATACAGTATTTATGAATGGGACAAGAGGGTCTATAAGACTAAAATCCTTTGACCTTTCCACTACAACATTCTGACATTTACGGGGGGAAAAACACAAGGGGATAATCAAAATAATGAGCCTAATGTCAAAGTTTTAGAAATTGAAATTCAACTTATTTCCTGTGCTAAGTAGTGATTCATTAGCTGAGTGAGTCTAAGGCAATACTTTTTAAAATTTTTTCTGTAAGGGCAGAAAAAAACTGAACACATCCCCCAGGGCCCTTAAACATGAAATTTCTTGAAAGTCTCTGGATTCTACCTTAGAAATTAGTGTGATTATATTCTCTATATTATCATTTTGTATCTTAATATAAAAACAATATTTTTTTCCCAAGTTTTCAAGTGAAACTGATAACCACTCCTTAAGTGAGTGCCATATTATGTGACCACATATTTATCTCTTGGCACATCTCTTGCAGCTTATCTCTAACAGTACAATACTCCTATCTGAAAAGCATAGATAAGGGGTGCCAGGGTGGCTCAATCGATTGGGCGTACGGTTCGTGGGTTTGAGCCCTGTGTCGAGCTCTGTGCTGACAGCTAGCTCAGAACCTGGAGCTTGCTTCAGATTCTGTGTCTCCCTCTCTCTCTCTGACCCTCCCCTGTTCATGCTGTCTCTTTCCCTCTCAGAAATCAGTAAAACATTAAAAAAAAAAAAAAGGCAGAGATAAAAGGGGACAAACTATTTCTTGATTATTCAAGAACCAATGAACCACACTGAAGATTACTTAATACCAAATGATACTCAAAGTCAGGTTCCCAAGGCCTTATTTTCTAAATATGAGAAAATCTTACTGAAAGCAGGGAAGCAATCCTTGCACACATATAGGAAAGAAACATCCTTTTCCCAGGTCACCAAGGTAATAAAGAACTTCCATCAAAGAGTAAGGATGCACTTTAATGGTTCCTGTGAGCCCCGTAAGGCCATCATAAGAAATAAGGTCCTGAGGGGCGCCTGGATGGCTCAGTCGGTTAAGCATCCAACTTTGGCTCAGGTTTTGGGTTCAAGACCCGCATTGGGCTCCATGCTGACAGCTAGCTCAGAGCCTGGAGCTTATTTCAGATTCTATGTCTCCCTCTCTCTCTCTCTCTCTGACCCTCCCTTACTCATGTGATCTTTCCTTCTCTCTCAGAAATAAATGAAAGAAAGAAAAGAAAGAAAGAAAGAAAGGTAGGTCGGTCCTGAGCCTCAAAATACTAAATATCATGCAAAGTGTTTTAATGATCCTTGCCAATGCTCCACTCTATTAAGAGGTAATCAACAGATACCTTAATTTTTTTCCAAAGTGCTTTCAAATAGATTATTTTGTTCAACTTAAGAGCCCATTCCAGACTGAAACAACAGTAGGTATGATCCCCATTTTACAGATCTAGATATTAGACTCAATAGTAGGTTAAGTAGCTCTCCCAAGATTGTAATCAATAGCAAAATGAAACTTAAATCCAGGCAATCTGATTTCCACCTTACTGATTTGCTAAGGAAAACTGCATCTTTTCATACTTATTTTGATGTGTTTCTCAAACGACAGTATATATCAACCATATCCCATGCTGTCTATTCAGTAACTGATAAACTCAATTTCACAGAGGATGAACATAATTATGTAACTAGGAACTTAGAATACTCCTGTTCTCTTATGATATATTCCTAATACTGGCTTTTAAAAAAAGGGGGGGGAGAGAGAAAGAAAAGAATTAGGAAGTAGGAAGGAGAGATAAACATGTTGAGATCCCTTCACAAAAAATTACATATTTATAATGGCATATAAGTTCCAATGTTTTCTGGTGGTTTTTCTTTTTCTTTTAACCTGACAATATACTGCTAATGGTCTAATTGCTTGTCGTTTCCCTCATTGTATAATAATTTTTCTTTTCTGTGTGGAAGCAATCTACCCCCTAAAACCTAAGGTAATTGTTCATTACATCTTCCTAAATGAGACCCCTAGAATAATGTCATATAAAGGAAAATGGGCTCTTAGGCGTTTCTCCTCTCTAGTAAAATTTCAATGCAACTCATGCCAACACTGGAGACAAAAAAAAAAATTCTACTTAGATTTACTGTGAAAAGAAAAAGATTTGTCGCATATTTAAAGCCTACATGTTAATTTCTGTGCCATTAACTTCTTGAAGCATTCTATGAAATCTACAACAAAGGGAGGCAAATAATGTTAGATCATAACCTATGAATCTGGGTGGAACAAAGACTTCTCCTTTCATTATGCAGAGAACCAAGTTGCCAAAAACGCTCCGCTCAGATGCCGTGCGTGGCTACTGACTGCACGTCTGGGTACACAGAAGGAAAAAATCAAATGCTGTTCAAATGCCGCCCCAGCCCACCCTGCCCCTCTTGCCCGAGGCCTCGCCCGAGAGCTGGAGCCCCGATCTTTCTCTCCAATACAAGGAGCTGGCTGAACCCTAGAGTTCTACAGCCTCCCGCCTCTTCCACGCCGGCGCTCCTCAGCCCCAGCAAAGCCGGGTTCCAAACCCAGCCGAAAGCCCTCTCTCCGCCCCCCGCCCAGACCCCCAAAGGCTGCTCCCACGGAACCACTGACGTAAGAAAGGCCAAAGCCAGCCCCGCGGAGCTGCCCCACGCCGCCGCTCGGCTCGCAGCCCCGCAGCTTCCTCCCCTCCTCCCGGCCAAGGCGTGCCCAGCCAGGGACGCGCGCGCGCCCCTCCGTTCTCGCCAGGGCTCCGCCGCCGGGCGAGGAAGGAAGAGTCGGCGCCGCCAGCTCCCCTCCCGCGTCTCGGCAGCGGCGAGGTGGGCACCGATCCTGCGCTCGCTCCTCGCTCCGGGGCCCGTGGTACCAGGGCGAGGGCGGCGCTCTAACCCAGAGCCCGACTGGCGGAGAGGGGAAGGTGTGGTCCAGGAGAGGCGGCCTCGAAACAGGGGCCAGCAGTTGCCAGGTTCTCATCCGGCGGCGCCGGGGCCTCACCCACGACACCAGTCCCCACCCAGGAGGCACCGAAGCCTACCCAAGACCCTTCTCCCGGGCCGCAAACGCCGCCCTTGGGGCCGAGGGCCGCCTGGGTCCGAGCCCTGTCAGGTGGTGACAGGTGGCGACCGGTGACCATGGCAACCCGAGGTGCGACGCGGCCGACCCCGCCTCCGCCTCCCGGAGTCACTCACCTAAGGGTTCCACTCACCTAAGGGTTCCGGGACGAGTCCAGAGAAGCAGCTGAGGAGAAAGCGGCTGTGAGGCCGGCGAACGGGGCCCCGACGCGGCCGGCTCCGGGCTGGGGCTGCAGCGCGAGGGCGGAGGTCTATGTCTGGGTTTGGCGTCGGTCCTCGCTCCTGCTGCCCGCGCGTCAATCCATCAGATCGTCAGTCCGTCCTTCCTCGCGTCTGCCCCTCCCAGAGGACCGCTCGGCTGAGCCTCTTGCAGACTGCGGTTGTCAAGCGGCGCTGGAGCGGAGCTCCAGCCCCGAGCGGCAGCCAATCACCGCGCTTCTCCGAGGCGCCTCAGGACCCCGCCGAGGGGCGGCCAGGCAGGTGCCTGAGCCAAAGGGAGAGGCGGCTGGGCGGGTCCAAGCCTGGAGAGGTGAGGACCCGCCTAGATGGACGGGCTCCGGCCTGCCCTCCGAGGACCTGCTGGACTCGGGGGAAGAGCTGGCCTGGCGATTGGGTGAGAGACCAGCAGACGGGTCGCTGGCCGGTGACCCCGCGTCCCGAAATAGTGTCGAGGGGGCTGTCGCCTCGGAATCGAGAAGTCCCCTGCGTGTCGGAATCGCCTCTATAATACTCCTTCCCGACAATTTATTACTAAAGGCAAATGAGCTAAATCTGGCCTCCCCTTCTCTCTCCGCTCTTCCTGGCCCCACTTTCTTCCTGAAAACTCCAGCTGCTTATTTGCCCCATTCTTGATTTCTCCTTTTGTGATGCTAATATACCATGGAGCATTTTCCAGTTTCTTAACGTGTTCACAGGTTTAGACCCTTTTTATTAGCACTAAGCCCCTTGACAACAGAACCTCATTTTCCCACCCCACCGGTGCAGAAGATTCCACAAACATACAGGACGCTTAACTCAGCTGAATTGAGTATTCAATATATACCATGTAGAAGAGCTAACAATAAAGGGATACAAACCTGTAAGAACCTCGCCTTCCATAAAGGCCAAATACCACGAGTGAGCTGGGCCTCCACTGAGGGAAAGAACATAAGAGAGAGTGGTAATAATAAACACCAAAAACACTTCTGAACAGGAAGAATTTAACCCAATTCAAGGTAAAAGATGCGATCGTGTGAAGGAAAGGTTCTAAGAAAAGTATTTACAAATTCAGTGAAAACAGTTTATGTTAAACTTCAATTACCAAGTCCTGATTAACTCCTGGAAGAAAGTCATCATTAAGGAACTCTCTGGGGCGCATGAGTGGCTTAGTCGGTTAAGCGTCCGACTTTCTTCCCCTGCTCACGCTCTCTCTCTCTCTCCTAGAAATAAAAAATAAAAAATATTAAAAAAAAAAACCTCTCTAGGTGATAAGTGACGGGCAAATAAATATAAACACAAATTCATGTTACCCAGGGTCTTGATATTAAAATGACAAAAGACAAAAATATTGTACAGAATATTTAAATTGAAAAGGTGGGCAGATATAATATCCTGGAAATGCCAGAATACTTGTTGCCAGTATAGTTCATTTGAGAATCTGCTTCCTGATTGAAACTCCAACAATAAAAGTTGCAAGAACCAGGTACTATTTAAATTTTCAACCAGATCTGATATGGTTTATAGTGCTGGGGTTTGGAGCCAATGGCCAAAAAAGAATTCTTGAGAAGTCTTCAGTGCAAAGAAGTGGCTTTAATAGCATAAGGACAGGACCCATGGGCAGAAATAGCTCCCCTTGGGTTATGAGGAATGATTAATTATGTAAGATTCTTCTATCCTATGGAGGGGAGGATGGTGTCAGGGTCCTAGGAAATTCAATCTATAGGTTTCTGGAAATTTGGCTCTTGATGGCTTTTTTCTTGTAAATCATTAAGACAATTGCAAACTGGGGCACCTAGGTGGCTCAGTTAGTTAAGCATCTTGCTTTCAGAGTCAGTTAAGACTTTTTTTATTAAAAATGTTTTAATGTTTTATTTATTTATTTATGAGAGAGAGAGAGAGAGACAGCGTGAGCAGGGGGGGGGTCAGAGAGAGAAGGAGATACAGAATCTGAAGCAGGCTCCAGGCTCTGAGCTGGCTGTCAGCACAGAGCCAGATTCGGGGCTCAAACCCACAAACCGTGAGATCATGACCTGAGCCGAAGTTGGACGCCCAACCAGGCGCCCCAAGTCAGTTAAGACTCTTGATATTGGCTCAGGTCATGGTCTCACGGGTTCATGAGATAAAGTCCCTCATTGGCTCACTACGGAGCCTTTGGGATTCTCTCTGTCTCTCCCTCTCTCCCTGCTTATACTCTCTCTCTCAAAATAAACTTTAAAAAAAAAAAAAAAGACCATTGCAAACTGATAGACGCTCACGTAGTGCATGACTGTGATCTTTATCTGTTAACCCCTCTTTTTTCCCTTTGTTCTTTGGCAGCCAAGAGAGTTTGAGGAATGTCACACATATCCCACCTGGGGCAGGGGAGCGGTGGCTGTTATCTTGTGCTTTGCCCTCATCATTTCCTTTGTTTTCCACATCATTTCTAGAAAAAGTTATTAATCAGGGAGCCTGACAAACATTGGACCACCTATTAGAAGCAGAGTGCTACACAAAAGGAAGAGCCTGCTCTGATCCTAGATTGGTTTGGGCACTCATAAAATAAAGTTTGCTTACGCTCTCATTTAAGCCTCACAATCTCCCTCAAGATGCCTGTTAACTATTCCCGTTTTAGAGGGTCAGGGAATAATTTGTCCAAGGGCAAACGATCTGTAGGGGAGCCAAGATTTCAACCATTATGACTTTTTTTAAAAATATTTTTTATTTATTTCTAGGAGAGAGAGAGAGACAGCGTGAGCAGGGGAGGGTCAGAGAGAGAGGGAGACACAGACTCTGAAATAGGCTCCAGGCTCTGAGCTGGCAATCAGCACAGAGCCCGACGCGGGGCTCGAACCTACGAACTGCGAGATCATGACCTAAGCGAAAGTCGGATGCTTAAGACTAAGCCACCCAGGCGCCCCTCAACCATTATGACTCTTAAACCCTTCTTTTTGCACTCGACTTCAGTGTATCAACTGGATATTTTAGCGTGAAAAAAAATGGACTTATCCCCAAAAGGTAGAGGGAATATGAGATCTTATTCATGTTTATATCCCCCATACCCTGTGGCAGTGTTACGTGCACCTAAATTTTCAATAAGGAGTCCTCAGAATTGTTAGAAGCAAATGCATATATTTCCAGAAAAAGAAGGTGGGGCAAAGGGAGGGATCGGGCACTGAAATATCAGACACCTGGCACATCTTCTCACTTGTTTAGTGATAAATGCATCGACTGTATGTTCACTTCCTAATGTAACATCAAGTTTTACACCACAAGCTTAATAGCTGTTAGCCTCACGTATCACCTTTCCTTCTATACTCAGCCACACTGGTTAAGATTAGATCTGCTTGTCTTTCATTCTCGTTGCTGCAAAGCAGTGAATTGTTCAGAAAGGACAAGGCTTTCTTAGTTGAAGGACTGTCCTTAGATTCTGAGGTACTGCCTCCATCATTCACCAAATATTTCTCGAGTGCCTATTCTGGAACTGGAACTAGGTTAGGCGTCGTTTGAAAATGCAGGTTCTAACTTGACGGAATGATTCATGGCGCCTTGTGACTTAAATGCCTATAGGCTAAGGTGTACCCCTTTTAATAAAATTCTCAAATCTTATTTCTAAAAAGGGAAATAGAAGTTTTTGGGTTTCCCCAAACAGTGGAAAGGAATCAGAGGACAAGCCTAAAATAGGAAATCTTGCCTCAAGGTGTTCAGGGGGAAGTTCAGCAGGGATATGAGCACTTGACTTAAAAGCTCCACTCTCATTATTAGAACACACATACACACACCAAAGAGCTGTGTGATTTACAGCCAGCAGTGCTCTGGCTCTGGGAAAACAAAGTATTACCAACTGCTTCTCTTTCAAATAGACTCAAGGATTAAGTAGAATACCTAAGTCTACCAGTGCTCCTATCCAGACCCCTACACAAAAGCTTAAATTATATGTCAGTGATTAAACCTCGCCAAAAACACACACACACACACACACACAAAGAAAACAAAAAACCCCACATTCTTGTTTCAACATAAAAGAGGTGTTTTTTTATATGAAGTAAATATCTGGATGTTCTACTAAAATAAAAAAAATTTTTTTAAATATTCTCTTTTGAAAAAAAATTTACTCTATTTTAATGAAATCATTAACACATTTCAAAATCAAAAAAAGGGGACTATAGGTTAAAGATAATGATACATAAAGCGCATTAAGCATCATAATTTTGGATGGGTATTTTAGGATAAAGTTAGACACTTTCTAGTAATAATCCTGAGACTATTAGAACTTGCTAGAAAGATCAAAGGAAAACAGAGAGATTGACCAAAATTAGTCTAGGTAGGTGTCTTATTGTAAGTCATGTATCCCCAAAATACTTATAAAATTCTATTTCAGAAAAATTAAGCTCCATGTTAATATATATTTCTTTTAGAGTTTGGTCAGTAACTAATTTGGCTCTTTCTGACTAAATTTTGAGTTATTTATCTGAAATAGACACACAGGGTGCCTGGGTGGCTCAGTTGGTTGAGTGTCTCTCTCTCCCTTTTTTTTTTTTTAACTTTTTAATATTTATTTATTTTTGAGAGAGAGACAGAGTGTGAGCAGAGGCAGGGCAGAGAGAGAAAGACACAGAATCTGAAGCAGGTTGTCAGCACAGTGCCCTGATATAGGGCTTGAACTCATAAACCGTGAGATTATGACCTGAGCCAAAGTCAGATGCTCAATCAACTGAGCCACCCAGGCACCTAAGTGTCTGACTTTTGATTTTGGCCCAGGTCATGATCCCAGGGTCATGAGATTGGGCCCTGAGTCAGGTTCCCCACTGAGCATGAGGCCTACTTAAGATTCTCTCTCTCTTTCTCTCTCTCTCTCTCAGCCCCTTTACCTCTGTCCCTGGCTCATGGTCGCTCTCTCTCAAAAATAAATAAATTAATTAATTAAATTAAATAGCCACACAAAGGCAAATGACAAAATGCTTTATGTTTCAGCAATTGTTCTTCCTATCCTAAAAGAATACATCCAAGTTCAAGACAGTTTACCAGGGTTTCTATGTAAGTGTAATAGAGGGAGCATATGCGTAGAAGTCTCAATGCTACAAATTACACGTGAATTGGGATTTTGTACAAGAGTTCAAACTGAAACTCTTACCAATCTACAAGTAACATAAGAAATTTGCTCCTTACTTTATTTGGATAACTTTAGAATTCCACTCATACAGATACCATTATAGCAAAATAGTATTTGTACAATGCCCAAAATAAAATATTGGTGCTTAATCAATACTTGCTGAAACATTTATATCAAAATGTTTTCTGTGATCCTATCCCATAATGTTGCAGGATTTTTTACCTCAGTACCTGGGATTTGTTCTCCCCACTTCGAAGAATGAAGAGGTGGACACAAAACAAAATGAGCAGCATGCAAGGTTTTATTAGAGTAGGGGTGCCCGGGTGGCTCGGTTGGTTAAGTGTCAGACTTTGGCTCAAGTCATGATCTCACAGTTCGTAAGTTCGAGTCCTGCATCAGGCTCTGTGCTGGCAGCTCAGAGCCTGGAGCCTGCTTCAGATTCTGTGTCCCCCTCTCTGTCTGTCCCTCCTCCACTTATGTTCTGTCTCTCAAAAATGAATAAATGTTTAAAAAAAATTAACGTTCATTAAAATTAGAAAAGAAGAATAATATGAAAGCTGTCTTTGCCAAGAAGAGACATTTCAAAAGTGAATTTCTGCAATAATAGGCAAGGGTCTTTGTTTTATAAGCTTCTGGTCTGCCCTCCCTTCCCTTCTCCCTCATTCCTTCTCTGGTTCTAACCCTTACTGGCTAGATAACTCCAGGTCCTGGGTTGTCCATTCCTGATTGCCTCGACTCCATTGTGTGAGGGGTCAGACTGTGGTCATACTGTCCCTCATATAACATAAGTTTTATGGTTTACTTTTTGTTAGATATTTTGATAGTCAAATTCCTGAGGGGAACTCGAGAGGGAGTAGGTAGTGTCTGTTATGTTCTTAAGAGGAACCTTAAGCCCAGAGGGGTTTGCTCTGGCCAAAAGCTCCCAGCATTGTTCTCAAATATGTGTTTTTTCCCCACCCAGGGACCTCAGGTCCTAACCTTACCTTCTCTGCCTATTTTATCCTAGCATTTCCCCATCATAACATAACAATCTAGCTCATGTAGTCATTTACCAGGATCCAGGAAAAGCAACAACCTGTAACAACACATTTAACACCTTGCTCACTGGTCATCCACCTCTCAGTATCTGTGCTAAGAAGGTAAACATAGGCGGGCACCTGGGTGGCTCAATCAGTTAAGCATCGACTTTGGCTCAGGTCCTGATCTCTCAGTTTGTGAGTTTGAGCCTCTCGCCGAACTCTGGGCTGACAGCTCAGAGCCTGGAACCTGCTTTGGATTCTGTGTCTCCCTCTCTTTCTGTCCCTCCCCCTTCTCAAAAATAAATAAACATTAAAAAAAAGAAGGTAAACATAGGGACCTCTGAAAACTCAGGCCTAGAGAATTAGGAATGTTCTGGGATATAGGCAGAGTTCTGAAAAAGTTCTTTATTTTCAGGTACAATGCTCAGTGTTGTCAGCTCTTGGGAGGAACTATGAAGCTTCCCAGAAGATCCTGTAAGTAAAATTCCCCTCTTTGAATTACCTCTGAGTTCAACATTTGAATGAATTAGAGTAGAAATACACAAAATCACCCAAAAGCCACAAATAGACAATGCTTAGATGGCTATTGTCGCTGGAAATGAAAACCCAAGCCAAGTTTCCAGTGTCCGTGACAAAGGAATCTTAAAGGATGCTCCTCAGGAAACACACCCCAGTGCATTGCTTCGGGCCCTGGGGAGCCATTCTTCCTGTTTCTGTATTAATTTTATCCTCTTACCTTGTGCTTTCATCTAATTCCCCTCATTTCATTCTAATTCACCTTCATATTTATGTTTTGATTTCCCACATTGTCTGCCTAGGGAAGGGAAAAATTTGCTGGTTTCAATCCCATGCAAATTTTATCTACTTCTGTAAATTGGCATCCATGTTCATACATTAGTTTTACTAGCTTGGTTTCTGTGAATCCACCCTGAGAGATAGATGTGCTTTCCATTTGCTAATAAAATCAGTTTCCAAGCCTGCAGTGAGCAGCAAACCAAATTCTGGACCACATATTCACCCAAGTAATGCAACCTCCAGAAGCCTCTTGGGAAGTGGCCAACAGACTCTCCAGATAACACCTCTCTCCACTGATGTGAAGTCAAGTGAGCTATTGCCTCCACTTAAAAATTTCTACACTTAGTATTAATATCACAGCTTTCACTTAAGAAAATAAGTTTATACAGTAAAGCCCATTTCAAGTGAACATCAAATAAACATGCTTGTTAAAAAGAAAAGTATAATTTTTTTAAAGGAAAGAGGCTCATTTAAATAAAGTATTGGGTGAGGGAAAGAACTATTAGAGATTAACAGAAACATAGACTTTACCCAATGCAGTCAATGGGCAACCAAACGCAATGGGGGACACCTTGTTTAGATTCTATTGCATGGGGTGCCTGGCTGGCTCAGTCAGCAAAGCATGCAACTCTTGATCTTAGGGTTGTGAGTTTGAGCCCCACTGCAGATAAATAGTGGGAGGGAAAATAATAGCCCCTCCCAAAGACATCCATATCCTAATCTTCAGAACCTGTGAATATGTTACTTTTCATGGTCAGAGACTTTGCTGGTGTGATTATGTTAAAGATTTTTAAATGGAGAAGTTATTCTGGGTTACAGTCACATGGGTCTTTAGAAGCTTAAAACCTTTCCCAGTGGGGGTCAGAGGGAGATAGGACTATGGAAGAAAAGTCAAAAAGATGAAACACTGGTAATTTGGAAGACAGAAGGAGACTAAGAGCCAAAGAATGCAGGCTCTAGATGCTGGAAAAGGCAAGTAAACAGTTTCTCTCCCAGAACATCCTGAAAAGAATGTCGCACCTTGATTTTAGCCCCAGGGGTGTCCATGCCAGACTTCTGACCTAAAGACCTGGTAAGATATATTAGATAAAGGGCTAGTATCCAACATATATGAGGAACTCATCAAACTCCACACCCAAAAAAAAAATAATCTAGTGAAGAAATGGGCAGAAGACATGAACAGACACTTCTCCAAAGAGGACATCCAGATGGCCAACAGACACATGAAACGATGCTCAGCATCCCTCCTCATCAGGGAAATACAAATCAAAACCACACTGAGATATCACCTCACGCCGGTTAGAGTGGCTAAAATGAACAAATCAAGAGACTCTAGATGCTGGCAAGGATGTGGAGAAACGGGCACCCTCCTACACTGCTGGTGGGAATGTAAGCTGGTACAATCCACTGGAAAACAGTATGGAGGTTCCTCCAAAAATTAACAATAGAACTCCCCTATGACCCAGCAATAGGACTGCTAGGAATTTACCCAAGGGATACAGGAGTGCTGATGCATAGGGGCACATGGACCCCAATGTTCATAGCAGCTCTCTCAACAATAGCCAAATCATGGAAAGAGCCTAAGTGTCCATCAACTGATGAATGGATCAAGAAGATGTGGTTTATCTATACGATGGAATACTACAAGGCAATGAGAAAGAATGAAACTGACCATTTGTAGCAACATGGATGGAACTAGAGAGTATTATGCTGAGCGAAATAAGTCAGGCAGAGAAGGACAAATACCATATGTTTGCACATATAGGTGGATTAGGAGAAACTTAACGGAGGACGTTGGGGGAGGAGAAGGGGAAAAATAGTTGGGGAGAGGGAGGGAGCCAAACCATGAGAGACTCTTGAATGCTGAGAACAAACTGAGGGCAGATGGGGGTGGGTAGGAGGGGAAGGGGAGTGATGGGCATGGAGGAGGGCACTTGTTGGGATGAGCACTGGGTATTATACCAACTTGACAATAAACTATAAAAAAAAAAAGACCTGGTAATATAATGAATTTATATTGTTTTAAGTCACTAAATTTACAGGAATCTGTTATAGAAACAATAGAAAAGAAATATACAAACTCAAAAAGATATTTTGAGACAAACTAGGAGATTTAAATAGGGATGGGTATTAAATAGAGTATTGACGAATAAATGTTAACTTTTGTTACAGTATGATAAGAGTATCTGAGCTTCCTTTTAAAACTTTTTGCTAGAAATGACATACTGAAATATTTAAAGATGAAATGATACAATGAAAGCTGGCATTTGGTTTAAAATACTGTCCCTTCCCCCTCCCCCCAAAAAAGGCAGGGGAATAGATAAGACATTAAAATTGGCAAAAGGTCAGTTAATTGTTAAAGATGAGGGCTCATACTATACTATTATTGTGTATACTTAAAATTTTTCATAGTAAGTTTTTTTTAATTGAATTAACTTAAGAACGAGCACCTGAACATTACAGATCAACACTGTCTAAAACTATTTTCTGTGATGATGAAAATGTACTGCATCTTCCCTGTTCAATGCAGTAGCTACTGGCCATGGGACTAATGAGCACTGGAAATGAGGAACTGAAGTTTTAATTGTATTGAATTTGAGGTAATTAAATTTAAATAGTCCCATGTGCTAGTAGCTACCATATTACACAGTGCAGCTCTAGATATTAGAAGAGAGCCATGGTGTCTTACTAGAATTTAAATACGTAAGCTCATGAATCAAGTCAGCACACATCTGCCAGTTTTGTCTGCCCAGCCTCTTTCCCTTTCTTGCTAATAGTATCCAGCTCCTACCTCCCACCCTCACTTCTGTGGATTTTCCCATTGGTAAGTTGAAGTAGCTCCCTCCATCAGCCGTATGAATGGAAACCTTAGAACTTATATTCTGTTCCCTTCACACACTGAGGTTCCTGAGAGAGTAAAATCAAAATTAGGACAAAGATGGACAGTCTTGATTCTCAAGTTCTTAGTTCTCAAGTTCTTAGACCCTTGATTCTCAAGGATGGAGTCAACACCATCCTTACTTTCCCTTGTTTCAGCTGGATAAAACAATAAATTCCTCTTTTGCTTATGCTATTTTTGAGTCAAGTTCTATCACTTGCAACCTACGATACAAGGTCCCACAAAAAACTTAACTCTCCGCCACCTTTCCAAGCCACCATAATGGTGCACATGAATGTCCTGAGAGATACTCTCAAGAGCGTTAACAATGCTGAAAAGAGAGGCAAACGCCAGGTTCTTATTAGGCCATTCTCCAAAGTCATCGTCCGATTTTTAACTCTGATGATGAAGCATGGTCACATTGATGAATTTGAAATCATCGATGATCACATAGCTGGGAAAATTGTTGTGAACCTCATGGGCAGGTTAAACCCGTGCGGAGTGCTCAGCCCCAGGTTTGATGTACAACTCAAAGATCTAGAAAAATGGCAGAATAATCTGTTCCCGTCCTGCCAGTTTGGTTTCATTGTACTGATAACTTCAGCTGACATCATGGACCATGGAAGAAGCAAGATGAAAACATACAGCAGGGAAAATCTTGGGAATTTTTTCTCTAGGGATGTAATACATTCATGCAAATAAAATGCCTCACTGGACTCTAAATAAAACCCCACAACAAAAAAAATACACACAAAAAACTTCTTACAAATGCCAGGGTCACTACCAAAATAGTAAGATGAATGGCCCCGCTATAGACAGAATTGTAACCCCCTAAAACTCGTTACATTGAAACCCTATCCCCTCCCATCTGACAATGTTGGAGATGGGGCTTTTAAAGAGGTGATTGAAGTTAAGGGGCAGCTAGGTGTTTCAGTCGTCTCTGGTCATGATGTTGTGGTTCGTGACTTTGAGCCCCACATCAGGCCCACTGCTGTCAGCCCATCAGCACAGAGCCCACTTTGGATCCTCTGTCTCTCCCCTGCTTGCACTCTCAAAAATAAATATTTTAAAAAATAATAAAGATGTGATTAAAGTTAAACGAAGCCATAAGGGTGGAACTCTGAAGTGACAGAACTGGTGCCCTTAAAAAAAGAAACAACACAGCTCTCAGACAAGCTGAAGACTCAGCAAGAAGGCAGCTAGATCTGCAACCCAGGAAAAGCCCTCACCAGACCCCAATCATGCTGGCACCCTGACCTTAGACTTCCAACCTCCAGAAATGTGAGAAGGTAAACTTCTGTTGTTTAAGCTGCCCAGTCCATGGTATTTTGTTATGGCAGCCCTAGCTCAGACAGGGACCAGCATAGTTCCCCCAGTGCCAGTTACTACCAGTTCTTTCAGGGTGAAGTAGACCGTGATTAGCAAAAATAGTGATATATTGATATTTTATTATTCCATTCCCATTCTTGATTTCACTTTAGACTAGAGCAGCTTTTCAATTAGTTTTTACTTTTTTAAATAACAAAAAGTTCTGCCCAGCTATCCTGAATCTCGTCAAGCCAGAATAATTCTCCTATCAATATAGAAAAAAAGTTTTTAGTGAGATTAAGCAGCCAGAATTCTATTACTAGTGACGGAGAGGAGGAGCTTTTATTTTTTTTAAATGTTTTTATTTATTTCTAGGAGAAAGAGAGCGAGACAGCGTGAGCAGGGGAGGGTCAGAGAGAGAGGGAGTCACAGACTGAAATAGGCTCCAGGCTCTGAGCTGGCAGTCAGCACAGAGCCCGACGCGGGGCTCGAACCCACACACCGCGAGATCATGACCTAAGCAAAAGTCGGACACCCAACCGACTAAGCCACCCAGGCACCCCGAGGAAGAGCTTTTAAATAACAGTCAAATTCACGTATTCATCCTTTTAATTTTTGACTTTATTCCTTGTATCAACAGGTTAAGAAAGTAAAATTCTCTTACATATTAATTTATAGATACTGTTACAAGCAGCACACAGAACACTGTTTCAGAATAATATTCAGTGATGCCTTTAAATGCAGTTTGAATCTTTATTTTAAACTAAGTACAATAATTTAATACAATAAGCTAAACACACACAAAACTTGTGTATCTTGAACTATAAAAGTGGTTTCCACAACCATACATGGTTTTAGTCAAGTACACATTTCCACAATGAACAAATACTAACAAATATGTTAATAAAACACTATCCCAAATGCTTATCCTTCCATCAGCTCTTTTTAAGCAATATCATTCCTGCTACTGAAAACATTTATTTTTAGAGGCTTTAATCTAACCTGGGAAAATGAGTCCTCTTAAAACTTGACAACTAGTATATTATGAGCTCAAAAGGTTTTAAATCAAAAAAGCCTTCCAATACAGAAGAATTCACATGAATCTTTTAGTTAAAAAAAATTCTTATTATCTAAAGAAAAGAATATTAAACAACGAATATCTTAAGACAAACACTCCTACAAAAGACTGTTATTTTCTTGTATCTTCTCCCTAAAAAAAGCAAGCCAGTTCACAATCTTTTAATAACTGCCTAGACTAATGTAGATAAACACTCCTACAAAAGACTGTATTATCTTGTATCTTCTCCCTAAAAAAAAAAAGGAAACCAGTTCACTATCTTTTAATAATTTCTTAAGACTACTGTAGTCTAAAAACTTTAGAAGACATGAAACATGTCTTAGCTATAATAGTCAAAGGTGCCCTTCAGATTTCATATATTAAACAGCTACAGTATAGCCTATAACTAATGGCACAAATACACCTAATACATAAATACTACTTCATCATTTAGACAGTCAAAAGTCAGAAGGAACTGCATGGTTTTCAAGGTACTTCAACTTAACATGTGGTCATTAAAACCCAATAAGCAATTCAAGTATAGTAATATAATGGGAGACAATTCAAGGCTCAAATCTCTCTCTAAAATTAAAGACATGAAAATAAAAACTGAAAACTTTGTGTTCCTCCATCTTTCACCTTCATGGCTAGATACAGGGACCTTAAAGTGGAAAATATACAGTTATTGTATAGGGTTTCCCCAGAAGATAATGAAGCTTCAGAAAGTACAAAAGGTGTCAAGATCCATAGTTTGCCTCATCAAATGCTTTTCTAGCTCGTTTTAATTCTTCATTCATAGTAAGCAAGTCTTTAACTCTAGCAAACTTCCTTGGGTCCTTTCGAATCAAGAAGACGATGTCTTCAACTTGTACCCGACCTTGTCTTCCGATTGACATTGCCTTGTGAGTCTATTACAAAGAAATAAATTAATTTTTAAAAAACTGATATTTTACTTTTTACTTGCATTTATTTAACACTGGTGAGTTTGAAGATTTTCCCTTCTAATTATAGCTATTCATTTGTGAATTATCTTTCTATTCATGTCCTTTGTCCACTTGCTACTGTTATATCAATGCTTCTCTTAATGCTTTATAGACATTTTTTAACACTAATGACATTAAAACTACAAAATTTATTGTTTCTTTTTCTGTTTTTTTGATATACATAGTCTTTGTCTTCATTTGTATAAAATAATTCTATAATTTCGTTTTAACTTTACATTTAAGCTTTCTGTCTAGTAGCCAGAAACAGTGGTGAGTAAAAAAATAAATTAAATTAAATAAGTAATAAATAAATAGTGGTGAGTTTTCCCTTTAAGTTCAAATAAATCTCATCTCCTATCATGTATTCATCTTGTGCAAAAACAAAGGTTCATCATAATATTATTTCTAAGGACTAAAAATGGGGAAAGTAAGTTTTAATAAGGCATTAAATAAACAAATTTGGGCACATCCAACCAATTAATATTATGAAGTCACTAAAAATATTTATAGAATATTATGCAATGACATGGAGAAAGTGTTCTACTTATCTAAGTGAAAAAGAAGGCTCTAAGACTAAATATACTATATGACTTCAATTTAATAAAATTTAAAAATGTGTGCAAAAAAACAAAAAATATTCATCAAAATCTTAGCATTAGTTTTCCAGATGGCAAAATTACAGACTTCTCTTTTCTCTCCTGTACTTTGCTATCATTTCTAAATTTAACAATTACTTTTATAAATGGAAAAAACATTTTTTAAATGCATACTCAATGATCCAGGAATTTTACTTCTATATTCTATACTCAGGAAATAATCCATAACACACGGTAAAAATTCACAGGAACACAGCCAAACTCAGTATTCCTATTCCTATGAATATGTCCAAGTAGGAGATGGGAGGAAATTTCATGATTATGGTCGTAAATATTTGGTTCAAAATAAATAATCTGTAACTAACTTATGCAAGAGAGAAATGGTTAAATATATCAGAAAATAACTTAAGTGAATTTTACCTAACTACTAAAATACTTGTGAATTTAGAAAATATGTATTATAAAACTCTGAGTAAAAGAAACGTTTACTATGATTACCACTGTTTGTAAGCACTGTATTCATTTTTAAAAAATACTGGAGGGGCGCCTGGGTGGCTTAGTCGGTTAAGCGTCCGACTTTCGCTTGGGTCATGATCTCGCGGTTCGTGGGTTCGGGCCCCGCGTTGGGCTCTGTGCTGACTGCCAGCTCGGAGCCTGGAGCCTGTTTCGGTCTGTGACATCCTCTCTCTCTGACCCTCCCCTGCTCACGCTGTCTCTCTCTCTCCTAGAAATAAATAAAACATTAAAAAAAAAAAAATACTGGAAAGGGAGATCTTACATTAGATGATGGGATTATGGCTAATATTTGTAAATTTTATTCAAGGATCTTATAATTATGTCCTTATAAATAAGATTCAGGAGAGGATAGAATATTGTATGTACACATATACACATGAATATGTTTATATGTATATATTATATATATATTAAATAATTTTTTAAGTATTTATTTATTTTGAGAGAGACAGTACTTGAGAGAGCGAGCAGGGGAGAGGCAGAGAGAATGGGAGAGAGAAAATCCCTAGCAGGCTCAGGTGCAAATTTCCAAACCATGAAATCATGACCTGAGCCAAAACCAAGAGTCAGATGCTTAACTGACTGAGCCAGGTCATGGTCTCACTGTCCTGAGACGGAGCCCCATGTCTGGCTCTGAAATCAGGCACGGAGCCTGCTTGAGATGCTCTCTCCCTCTGCCCTTCCCCCACGCATGTGTGCGTGCTCCACTCCCCTTCTCAAAAATAAAAAATAAAAAATAAATAAAATAAAATAAAATAAAATGAATTTCAAATCTATTACTCAATTATCTAAGACCAATTACAAAAAAAAAATCTTACCATTTCGGTGATGAACTCTATGACAAGGTCTTCAAGAATATCCACTGATTCAGTATAAGGATTCTGGTCATCCCCAAACCCATACATCATACATCGCACTGCAAAAGAACAATCATTTTTGTTTACTTGAACAAGTTTAACAATTTTACCAATACCTTTTTCAAATTAGAAATGTACCAAGTAAGAGAAGATACTTGTATAAACATCTATTTACATTATATTTGTTGTCTACAAGTATGGATTTTGGTGTAAAAGATTTTTAACCACAATCTCATAATCAACTGTTCCTCCCTATCCTTCCCTAGTAGGAAATCCTGTTCCCTCCCAGCCACTGAACCCTGATACCAATATTCTTTCCCTAACCTCCATTATCTATTCACCAACAAACGCAGAATACCTTTAAATAGGAAACTCCATGCTGGGGACAGGATGAGTAGCAATGGCTCAGCCCTTACTGGGAGTGTTCTCTGTGTGTATGGAATGGGAGAGGGGAGAGGGGGCGGGGGGAAGTAGGCAGTGGGGCATTGGAAAAGAGAAGGCAAAATCCTTTCTGATACTAACATAGGAAAAAGGACATGAGAAAAAGTGCTCTAATTACTTCTTATAGGAAGAACAGGGTAATCAAAAGGAGAAAGCAAGCTATGTAGAATCTTGACATTTCATTCCCTAGATCAATGCACTGCTAATAAAGTCCTTTCAGACTTCAACTGAAAGAACCATAGAAAATGCAAAAGAGAAGAAAGTCTAATACAGAGTAATAAAAATAGGTGCTAAGAGCTAAAACTTACATAGCCCTTACTATATATCAGGGATAGAGTTTTAAGCCTTTCACATAGATAACTTATTTAATCTTCACAACAATTCTTTGAAGTAGATACTATTATTATCCCTATACCACATAGGTGAGAAAATGGAAGCACCAAGCTAAGTGATTTTCCACACAGAGAGTAAGAGATGAAACCTGTTTGAATGCAACTGATCTGGCATCAGAGTCAATATTCCTACCCCAAACAGTATGACACTTCTTGGTAGTTTAAGGCAGATGGGATCCATGTGGATTCTCATCCTATAAACTCTCAGTTAGTCCATGGATAGGCTTTGAGAAAACCTTGAACCCTTCTGAAATTAAATGCAAAAATTTTATACATTATTTGTGCGTGCACATTTTTCTTGAAAGAACAATCCATTCTTAACAGTTCTGAAAAGGGTATATAAAAGTTAAAAAAAAAAAAAAACTGTCATAGGTTGGAAATGTTTTGTATATGGACCTGAGTGGTAGTTATATGTAAATATGTAAAATTCATCAAGCTGTTCATTTAAGATTAATACAATTTATTTTAAGTATACTAAAGAAAAAAAGGAACTCCTAGGACATTCCTAAAGGAAAAAATGAGGGGCTCCTGGGTGGCTCAGTTGGTTAAGCGGCCGACATCGGCTCAGATCATGATCTTGCAATTCGTGGGTTCGAACCCAACGGGCTCTGTGCTGACAGCTCAGAGCCTGGGAGCCTGCTTCAGATTCTGTATCTCCCTTTCTCTCTGCCCCTCCCCCACTCCTGCTCTGTCTCTTTCTCTCAAAATTAAATAAATATTAAAAATTTAAAAAAGAAAAAAGGAAGAAATGAGTGCATTAAGAATAATTCCTATTTAGGAGAAGCAAAAGCTGGTGGAACTGAAAGGAGAATTAAGTAGATCAAGCCTGGGGAAGAAAAGAAAGAGGTGAATCGGAAGTTAGCCTGGGATAGAGGTATCCCTTGAGTTTAAACTGGTTGGTAAGAGCCTTTATGTCCAATTCAGGGAGTAGAAAACAAGTATTTTTTTTTTCTCTTTTGGATTCTGACAACTTTTTGCCTTTTCTTTTTTTTTGAGATAATTTCAGACTTATAGAAGAAATATAGTACAGAGTTCCTAAATACCCTACATCCACCTTCCCCTTATGTTTAACACCTTATATAACCAAACACATTTATCAAAACTAAGAAATTAACATTGGTATGGGGCGCCTGGGTGGCTTAGTCGGTTAAGCATCCGACTTTTGCTTAGGTCATGATCTCGCAGTTCGTGGGTTCGAGCCCCGCGTCGGGCTCTGTGCTGACTGCCAGCTCAGAGCCTGAAGCCTGGTTCAGTCTGTGACTCCCTCTCTCTCTGACCCTCCCCTGCTCACGCTGTCTCTCTCTCTCTCCTAGAAATAAATAAAACATTAAAAAAAAAAAAGAAATTAACATTGGTACAAATACAGAACTTACTCAGATTTTATCAGTTTTTTAACTAAGAAACCTTTTCCATTTCAAGATCCCACATTATTTATTTACCATGCCTCTTTACTTTTCACTGATCAGTGACAGTTTCTCAGACTTTTCTAGTCTTTTATCATCTTGACACTGTGAAAGAATATCGGTTAGTTATCTTGTAGAAGGTTCCCGAATTTGGGTTTGTCTGGAGTTCTTTCATGATGAGGTTGTGGGTACCCATTACTAACTAGAAAGGGTACCGTAGAGGTGATGTGCTCTCATAACTGACTGAGCCATCCAGGCACCCCTTATGTGCTCTCTTAATGCATCACGTGACGTTAATATATATTACTAGTGTTGCTGACTTTGATCATTTGGCTAACATTTTAGACATTCCTTGTCTTCCAGGATTCTCCATTGTAAGCTTACTATTTTTCCTTAAATATTTTGAGTAAGATATTTTGTCATTAACATTTTGACTGGCATAATTCACCAGTATGTATATAAATTGCATACTCTTAAACGGTTTGTAAAGACACAAATACCAGTGAATGCTTTGAAACTTTGTGTTACAGTAGCAAAAAAAAAAAAAAATGTTTTTAAAAGAAGATTTAGGAGAACAGATCTTAGCCAGTAAGATACATCTAGATTCAGGTAAGACCAGAAGGCTGTGAAAATTCCAAATTCTTATCATCACAAAAATAAAGTAATTCAAGTAGAACAGAGGTTTCTGCTAACAAGTGACTATGCAAACATCACACTGAGAACTCTGGTGTGGGAATCTCCTTCTTATGCTGATATAAGTAAAACCACATATAAATGGAATATTCCAGAGATGGATTAAACAGTGGTCAACTTTAAATGAGAAACTGAGATATGGAGGATTTCAGTCATTAAAAATATCTAAATAAAAAGACATAGTAACTGCAGTTTCAAGAGTATTTGGAAACGACTTAGTCTGACCCACCATAAATAAACCATATATTCATCTGTCAATACTCAGCCATAATTATATGTAAAGGACACAGCATGGAGAGTGCATGCTCACAGTGCCTTTCACGGGCTGGCTTTGACCATCACTAGACACAGCAGCTCTCCCACTTGCTTGCCAAAAAGAGTCAAACCTGTCTACCAGGGAATATACTAGAGAACCAATACATTATAATCTCTATGTCACTGTAATGTCATACACTGTTCACCATTTTTCTGTATTTTCCAATGCCTTAGGCCAAAGCCCCAACTTAATTCCTACCCTTAGCATCTGTTCCAGGATCCATCATAACCTTTGACTTCCTAGTCAAAGGAGTCCCTGCTCCTACTGCGGCAATCGTAAAGGACATAAAAAGTAATGGAGGTATGTTCCTAGGCCCTGAGTTGAAACACTGATCACATTTCCTCATTTTAAAAAACTTGGTATTAAAAAAAAAATACGGGGGCACCTGCTGGGAGCCTCACTGGCCTCGCTGGATGACAGTCACAGCGAGGAAATGGCAGCATTTGCACAGCTCCTGCCATGAGAAACCAAAAACTGAGATCTCCTTCTGCTACCACTGGCTCATGTTGGAAATGAGCCTGCTGGTATTGACCAGGCCTCACAATATTCCAGATCAGACCGATATTCCCCACACAGACTGCTCATAAGGAAAAGCATATTCCTGCCTCTTCAAATGAGATTTTAGATGAAAGCACTGTGGATGATTGTCAAAAGGCTCTTCCTACAGGTCTTGCAGATCCAAGACTTAGATAATAAAGGGGGTTAACACAAGAGTTACAATTGAGCCTGACCCTGAGACAAAGAGCCTAATTTAAGAGATAAGGGCAGAACTTAATACTTACACCTTTTCTAACTGGTGATGTATGGCAGTCCCTTCACTAAGGCCTACTTTCTGCAAACACCCTCCCTCACATTGGCAGCTGGGATGAGGATAGACTAGAGTAGCTAAAACATAACCCAAAAACAAAGGCCGACACATTTAAGGCCTCCATGGTGTTTACACATTCAGCATCAAGTCAAAAAAGTTTCCACAAACAATTTAGTAACCAGCTCAAAAAACATTCGTCCTCTTGTGAGCCAGACAAAATGACTCCTGGCCTATCTACATGCAACTTAACCTACGTCTTAACCCTAGTGTTATTAACTTAGAACAAATATGTAGGTTATCCTGTTTTTCACTAAGAACATCCTGTTATTTCTGTAGTTGTAAGATTTACTCAACCTCACTATGACTGGGGTAATTCTGCAAGAATACTTCTGAAAAACCTGTTCTTGTACACTTTTCAAAGCATCTTATCACAAAGAGTTTCCACTGTAAAAATTCCTTTTTCTGATGTCATGTTATCGTTTGACTTTTAAATAAATAAAGACACCAAAACCGACAGGACAGAGATGCCTGCCTGGTGATCAGAAAGAATCTTGGGGCTCTCTCACTCTCTCTCTATACCGTCCATCCTTCAGGGACCCCTGGACCTGCTGGAGCCAGCCTGCAGCAGGCACCTACATAACTCAGTTGACTGAGTGACTGACTCTTGATTTCAGCTCAGGTTGTGCTCCCAGGGTCATGGGATTGAGCCCCAAGTTGGGCTCTATGCTGAGCATGAAGCATGCTTCAGTTTCTCTGTCTCTAAAATAAAATTTTTTTAAAAATTGTGTACACACAATACTCACCCACCCACCCACATACAAACATATAAATTGGGGTTAGGAACATTTCTATCTATGATTCACAAGTTAAAACAATTTTATAGACAAGTCTGAGAATATCGTCCCTACAGAGAAACACATTCAGAACATTAATCTACTTTGAACAAACATGTCCAAAAGTTATCATATATAATTAAATCATTGTCAAATATTACTTACATTCTTTAGAAAAAAGTCTCTTCCTTTTACCCTGTCCACCTTCTGCACCTCCTCCAATTTCTTCATTTTCTTCCTCAAACTAGAAGTCAAAATGTATATACAGAAATGTCAAGCACTGCAATTGATTTTTAAATAATTAACATTTTTTCCCACTTTCAACACTGATATCATGCTAGAAAGCCTAAAACAAGCAGCAAAAAATCATGAAACCTTAGAATTTTTGGAGCTTTAAAGACTATCCAGTTCAACCTTCCACTCAGTGCAGGAATGACTCTACAGTGTCCCTAACAAATAATCTTATTGTCTCTCCTAGAAGCGTTTCAATGACCACACTTTTTTTTTTAAACCAACTAGTTAGCCTATTACTACACAGTTTTACTGTTAAGAGTGGTATTGAATCAAAGTAAGTAAAATAATCTTTATTGTTTATTAAGTATTGCTTAATTATACTGTGCTAGGAACTTTCTTCAAGTAAGCCTTAACCCCATTTTACGAAGTAAAAACCAAGGCTCAAAGTTAAGTAACTTGCTCATAGATAATAGAGATTTTGAAACCCAAGTACCCTGACTTTCGGTCCATCATTCCCACCACTTTAAGTATATAGTTTTGTTACTAGTTGAAGTGTTGGTTCATTATTAGAGCTAAAAACATTAGCTTTGTCCTCTGATGATTCTCTAGGCGATTCAAAGAGTGTCTGACAAATACCGACCAAAAGCAAAGGGCAAGGGGCCACCTTCCCACTCTTCCTTCACGTCCTGCCCCACATACCAAGACATGAATCGGAAGGTAAAGGCTAGGATAGCATCAAGTCCCCGAACTCTGTCCAGTGAATTCGCTAAGGAAAACTCCAGTGATTCTGAACTCGAGCTCCACTTCTACACCCCAGGGAGTGAAGAAAACAGTAGGTTTTAACAGTGGTGGTCACTCACAGTAGGATCTTCCTCCTCGTCTGCCATGCCACCAGCCAGCTTACACAGCACCACCACCCAGCAGACAGAACTCCGCCGCCTCGCTCCCAGCGAGTTTTACTATTTCCGCGGCCTCACTTCCGGTGACGCGCAGGGAGGGGCGGGGCGGGGCGGAGCCTAGTCCCGGCCAACCAGCTGGGGTGGAAAATGCGCCGAGACTAAGAGCGGACGGGAACCGGATTTAGGGACCGAGGGCTGAGTTCTAGGCTCTGGGATCAAGATCACAGATTAATTAAACATTTTGCAAAGTAAACCATGGACTGGGGGGAGGAGGGAGGGGGGCGTGTGTCTCCTTGTGGCCCTGAATTTGGTTCTACATATCGAATAACCTCTTCCTGATTTGGGGCTGAGATGTTATGCATCATTGGGGATTATAGCAGTCCTTCGGGGCTGCCCAAAGAGTGTACTTAAACGATTTTAACAACTTATAGTTACACTATTATTAATTGCCAAGCACTATACCAGTTATTGGGCATGTTTTTCTTGGCTACTAGCTTTTAAGAAAGTGATACCACTCCTTAGATTGAGGATTAAATATTTGTGCGGAGTTTTTTGATCAGAACAATCATTGGGAAAACCACAGGCCTTAGAAGGCTAAAGCTAGGGATATAAAATGTTCTGCAATGCGAGATATGATGCCACACAAGGAAAAGTGCTTCCACAATATTTCTGAATGTCCTGCTAAACGTTCATGCAGGTGAAAACTCTATAATCATCTGAACCTAGAACCTAACTTTGTTACCATATAGACACAAAGACGTCCTATGCTTTTAACTTACATTTAATTTTCTAGGAATGGAACTGTGAGATAATAGAAAAAATATATATGGGTCTCTGCTGCCAGTTTCTGGCACAGAGCTCCTAAAACCCTTGCAATTTCCTTAGTGATAAGAGCATAGGAGCATCTTTTGTTCTCATGAGGCAGTTTAGGATGGGATCCTAGATGGGGTCTGGTCACCAGAAAGACCAAGCCATGATTAGGTTAGAGTTTACTCCAGACAGAGGAGGGAAGCTGGAAATGTAGTTAATAATTGATCATGCCTACACAAGGCATACAAATCCCAGTAGTAGGGGTTTTGGAGAGCTTCCAGGTTGGGGAACATATCCACCTAGGAAGAGAATGACACCCCCCCCCCCAACTCCACAAGGACAGAAGCTCTTCACTTAGGACCCTTCCAGACCTCACTCTCATCACATGGCTGTTCATCTAAGTAAATGTTTCCATGAGTTCTGTGAGGTGTTCCAGCAAATCCAAGGGGAGGAAGTCATGGGAACCTCTGATTTGTAGCCAAGTTGGACAGACACGTGCATACTCGGGGACCTACCACTTGTAATTGGCATCTAAAGTGGGAAGCTGTCTTGTGGAACTGAGCCTTTAACCCATGGGATCTAACACTATCTCCAGGTAGATCATGGCAGAATTGAATTAAATTGTAGGACACCCAGCTGGTATCACAGAATTGTTTACCGTGGGAAAAGAAACCCACATTTAGTGACCAGAAGTGTCAGAAGTGAAGTGTCCTGTGTGAAAGTAAAGAGGAAAGATATACAGGGAGAAATGAACCTGAGTTTTTCCCAAAATAGCAAGTACTATAAAAGTAGAGGGATATTATACTTTGTTTTGTTTGGAACTTACCAAGAGCTGTGAACCATTTCAGGAAATAATGTCACCAAAGGTCACATCACTTGTAATAATTTAGGTAGTCCATACTCACTGGAAATTCTGCATTTGTAGCTCCCACATTCATGGTGATTCTACATATGGGCCCAAGCATCTGAAATCATTATACCCTCTAATGTAGTCATGCCTGAGCAGCCACTTATTGAAACACATATTATAATTCACTGTATTTTACCTTTATATTACATTAGGGCATTATATATTATTTTTAAATTATTGGGTAATTAGGTTTATTTGTTATTTATTGTGTAACAAATTATCTCCAAACTTAGTGGCTTAAGAAAAACATCTATCACACACAGTTTCTGTGGGTCAGGAATCTGGATGCAAGTTAGCTGGGCACAGTTTAGGTGGCTCAAGATCCCTGATATTGCAGTCAGGGTGTTGGCTGGGGCTGCAGTCTCATCTGAAGTATTGATGGAGAAGGATCCACTTCCAAAATCACTCACATGGTTGTCAGCAGGATTCAGTTCCTTTGTGTTGTTAGACTAAGGGCCTAGTTCTTCATTGGCTATTGTCAAAGGCCTCCCTCAATTTCTTGACACATGGTCCTCTCCATACGACAGCTTATAACATGGCAGCTGGCTTCAATTAGTACAGATGGGGGAGAGAACCAGGAACACTCAAGACACAGAAGCCACAGTTGGTTTTTTGTTTATTTGTTTGTTTGTTTGCTTGTTTGTTTGTAACCTAACCTTGGAAGTGACATCCCATCACTTCTGTCCTATTCTGCTTACTAGAAGTCAATAATTGCAGCCCACACACAAGGAGAGGGGATTACACAAGGATGAGAATACTAGGAGGCAGACATCATTGGGGGCTCTCTGAGACACTGCCCACCACCATAGTAGGTTATATTATCTGTGAATGTCATTGCAGAATAATAAAGAGACATTATAATACTTTTGTTATTTAAGGGAGATTATTGAATCTGATAGGGTTGAGGACTTCTGTGTTAGGTAGTGATGAAACTCTGGCCTTGTCCAGGGTTCGGGTATAAAACATTTATAGTGTCCATTATCCGGGGGCAGATAGGTAAAATGCGCTGGATGCAGATCAAGAGGTACTAAGCAGCAAGCAGAAGCAACAGACTAACAACATGGACAGAGCTTAGAAATACAGTGCTAAAAAACAGAAAAGAAAAGAAAAAGAAATACAGTGTTAAAAAGAAACATAATGAGATTTATAACAATACCATTTATGTAAATTAAATAGACATACACACAAAAAATAGATATTTTACAGAAACAAATGAAAAAGCATAGATATAAAATATATTGAAAGGTTGTGGGGCAATGCACAGATAAACAGCAAGTGAAGGACTTTGGAAGGGCCAATTTCAATACTATGTCATGAACTTGAGACCACAGTAATTCAACCTTCTCCTTCTAAACCCGAGATCCAGAATATATAGGGAAGAAAATTCAGTTATGAGCAGATCAGAAATAAAACACAGCGAGTGAAAAGTCCTTCCATAAGGACTTCCATAAGATATTTTGGGTGGATTACCAGAGCCAAGTTTGTTAGGTGGGGATGCAGGAAATGAGGCTGGAATGAAGTTGGAGTGTGAAAGGCCTGGAATGCTCTCTTCAGAGACTGAACTTCACACTGCAGAGTTCCTAGGAGGTCTTTAAGCAGAAGAAACGTGTGACCCTATCTTTTTAAAAAAAGATCACTTTAGCAAGGAGACCTAGGATGAGAGATGATTAGAACCTGAATTAAAAAGAAGGAACTTTCAAAGGTAGAATTTGCAGGACTTTGTGTCTGAATGAATCTTAGAGCTATGGAGAAGTTTACACTAGATAGATGGAATGTGTTATTTAATATAAGCTGGAAAGTAAAATGGGAAAGCAACTGGGGGTGGGATGGGGAGGAGAAAATGAACTCAGTCTAAGAGTCTCAGATGGAAGCACAGGCCTGGAAATCCACAGAGAAATTAGAACCAAAGAAAATGGTACAGGAGACATCAACACAACAGTGATAATTTAAAGACTGCACAGGAACAAAGGCTGAGAGAGAAGGATGCCAAAGAGCAGATCCTTAGAAATGGTACATCAGGAAACAGAAAGACAGAAGGAATGGTCCAAGAGGTAGCACTGAAATAAATTTCTAGGCTTACAATGGAGCCATTCCTGCTCCTGGTGCCATGTCAGCAAATGGAAATGGAAATGCTCTGTTTGACCAGAAATGCAGATTCCTCAGCCAATCCCCAAATGCCAAGCCAACTCTGGGCCTTCTTCCTCCAACCAAGGTTGCCTATCAGCCAGCCAATCAGATATTTTCATTTTTCTCTTTCTTGTCGTTCATTCTTTATTATATAAAAAGCATTCTGCCTTCCACCCCATTTTGCAGTTCTTTGAAAGGAGACTATCTGCTTCATTAAGTATTCAAATCCAAGGTCTTTTAGTAAATCTCTTTAATCATTTTTTTTAAATGTTTTATTTATTTCTAGGAGAGAGAGAGAGAGACAGTGTGAGCAGGGGAGGGTCAGAGAGAGAGGGAGTCACAGACTGAAACAGGCTCCAGGCTCTGAGCTGGCAGTCAGCACAGAGCCCGACGCGGGGCTCGAACCCACGAACCGCGAGATCATGACCTAAGCGAAAGTCGGACGCTTAACCGACTAAGCCACCCAGGCGCTCCTATTTAATCATTTTTAACAGTAGGAAAAGATAAAAGAAGAAAGATGAAAAGAAGAATATATTTTTGAAATATATATATTTCAAAAATATATATTTTGAAAGCCAAAAGAAAAAAAAATTCAAAAAGACGCAAGTGGTCAGGAGTGTTCTGTGTCACAGAGATTAAGGGTTTAAGAGATTTAAAACAATGCCTTGGATTTGACAATTAGGAGATGGTAGAATTATCTGGACAAAATAATTTGAGGGCAATAGTGAAGATGGAAGTCAGATTATAAGTGGTTAAGGAATGAGTGTATAGTTGGACAGTGAAGGGTAGGAAAGCAAGGAGAGGAAAATAGCCTTAGAGGGCAGTAGGGTGAAGGAAGGTGGACTTTGAATGAATGATTACCAAATGAGTAAGGCTATGAATTTGTGCCTGACACTTAACTGCTAGGAAAAACCAAGCAAATGGAATGAGCTTCTAAAGAAAAGGTTAATGACAAAAGAGATTTGTTCACAAAAGAATGGAGTCAGTGGAGAGGCAGACAGCAGTAGCTGACAGAAAGAAGCCGTGGAGCTGAGTTGTGGGAGAAAAATTTGGGCAGAAAGGCTGCAGGAGGGGCTATCAAAAATGAGGAAAGCAGAGACTGGGTGGTGGGCTTGAAGCATCTATTAGTGACGGGATGGGAGAGGGCAGGCAGGGAGTTCCAGCTAGACCCCAAATCCAGAAGCAGCACAGTCCCACATTCACCTCGCTGCCACTCTCACCCCTACACCTCAGGGTACACACCTCTGCTACTCACTGTTTGGGGCTTTAGGGAGGTAGTGTAATTTTTTTTTTAAGTGACTTTCAGAACGTCCACAATAATCTTGTGCAATCTTAACCATATGCTTGTTTACTAAAGAACACCTATACTCCTTGGTTAACTAGCAGGCTCTGGGGGCAGATAAACTGGTTTTAAAATCCTACCTGTATTGCTTACCAGCTATGTCACTTTTGAGACAACTTACTTGACCTCTCAATACATCCCTTCCTTATCTGTGAGATGGAGATTTTAACAGTTACTAACCTTATAAGGTTATTATGAGGCTTGGGTGCATTAACACCTATAAGATGGTTTGGGTTGTACCTGGCATTTGGTAAACATTCTGTGAGTGTCAGCTGTTTTTGTTCAAGAATCTGCCACTATCAGCAGTTATCTTCTTTTTTTTTTTTTTATTTATTTATTTCTAGGAGAGAGACAGCATGAGCAGGGGAGGGTCAGAGAGAGAGGGAATCACAGACTGAAACAGGCTCCAGGCTCTGAGCTGGCTGTCATCACAGAGCCCGACGCAGGGCTTGAACCCACGAACCGCGAGATCATGACCTAAGCGAAAGCCGGACGCTTAACCGACTAAGCCACCCAGGCGCCCCATCAGCAGTTATCTTCTGTTCTCCTTCATGAACTTTACATTCTGGTTCCACAAGACGACATTCAATTATTCATGCAACAAATATTTAGCAAGCACCTGTAAAATGTGCAGTGCTTGTATGGGACTGTGAATAAAATGAAAAAACAATGAAAATGCACAGACCCAGGCTCATGAATCTTTTTTTAATGTTTTATTTATTTCTGAGAGACAGAGAGAGGCAGCGTGAGCAGGGGAGGGTCAGTGAGAGAGAAGACACAGAATCTGAAGCAGGCTCCAGGCTCTGAGCTGTCAGCACAGAGCCCTACAAGGGGCTCAAACCCACGAGCTGTGAGATCATGACCTGAGCCGAAGTCGGACACCCAACCGACTGAGCCACCCAGGCGCTCCTCCAGGCTCATGAATCTTACAGTGTAGCAGCGGGGCATAAACTAAACAGATATTGTATGCTCTGATAGTATACAGTATACAGTATAATGGGGGGAGGCAGCCCACGAAGACCAGAGATGCCTTCCTTGAGCAAGTGAGGTTTGAGCTGACACCTGACTGAGGGATGGAGTTAGCCAGTGAAGGAGAAAGGGAAGAGTGTGTTGTGCCTCAAACTTGTCCTGTGGGTTCCTATCTCCAGGCCTTTGATCACTGAACACCTTATCCACTAGAATACCTCTCTTTTATTGAAATGCTACACGCCTTTCCAGCCCAACTAAAATGTGCTTCTCCACTAAGCCTTCTCTGGGCTCTCCAGCCAAAACCACTTTCTCTTTTACACTCCCACAGCACTTAATTTTCATTTTCTTCTTCTTTTTTTTTTTTCTGGTTATTTATACACACAACTTATCTTGTCTAGTAAATCTTATTAAAAACGGAGTGTTTCTCATTCATCTTTGAGCTCCCAAAGGCTAGCACATTCCTTAGGCTTAGAAATCCCGGAACAAATATTTGTAGCATAAATTAATGCCTGTTTGACATCCCTTTTCAAATATGTTGTAATTCAAATGAAGCTATTGTGGCAAGCTGTGCCTTTGGGACTGAACTTACTCTTTGGTTAAACCAGAATGCCACAGTCATGGTCCCAATACTGATGAGTGTTCACCACAGTGACCACAACAACCCTAACAAACAGGCCACTGTTCTTGACTGGCAGGTGTTTGGCAACAACGGCCTGTCTCCTCATGGAGGCTGAAACGAACTGAGGAGGGACTGTCTGAACTGAGCCCCTAGTCAGTGGGGCTCTATTTATTCCTTGCAGTTTGGCTGCAAGAGCCAGTGGCCCGGGCTTTGACCTGATGTGAGGCTATGATGTTTTCCCAGTGTGACAGACACACTAATGCTTGGAACAAAACCATCATAGATTAGTATCAGTGGAAAGTATCCTCATTTGAGACAGTGTGAAAACAAGGGGAAGGGGGCTTTGAAGTCGGACAGACTTGGGTTTGGATCCTAACAGGACGTGGGATGTCACCTGTGTCCCTTGAGTCTCAGATTTCTCATTTTAAAAATATTCTGCAGGAGCTCCCAGGTGGTTCAGTCGTTTGAGTGTCCAACTGCTGATTTCAGTTATGATCCCAGGGTCGTGGGATCAAGCCCCACATAGGGCTCCATGCTGAGTGTGGAGCCTGCTTAAGATTCTGTCTCTCTGCCTCTCTCCCCACCTCACATTCTCTCTCTCTAAACAAACAAACAAAAAATAATAAAAATAACCTGCAGAAGTATGAAGATCAAAAATAATGTCTTTATATACATAATCCCTGTGCTTTATTAAATGTGTTTATTCATCTATTGTCCCCAATGCAGAGACTTCTTTTTGCCTCTATTCCTGCAAAACCTAGCAAAGTGTTCAGTAAATAGTAGACACTGGTTAATATTTTTTAAACAAATCAACAACAACAACAACAGTAGTAACTAGCATTTATGGAGCACTTACTTCATGCCAGCTATTGTTGTAAATAGTAATTCATTTAAACTTCAACAACCCTAGAAAGGAGCAACCAATACAACCCAATTTTAAAGAGAGAAAACAGAATATAATAGTCTTAAATATAAAATTCTTTAAAAAATTTTTTTAATGTTTATTTTTGAGAGAGACAGAGCGCAAATGGGGGAGGAGCAGAGAGAGAGGGAGACACAGAAACCAAAACAGGCTCCAGGCTCTGAGCTGTCAGCACAGAGCCCAATGCGGGACTGGAACTCACGAATTGTGAGATCGTGACCTGAGCCATAGTCGGTCGCCCAACTGACTGAGCCACTCAGGTGCCCCAAATATAAAATTCTCAATATAGCAAGTTTTCAAACAAAGATCTGGTGAGATTAATTTTATTCAATAGAAAAGCTAAAATGCTTTATAAAACCTGGAAAAGAAGAAATGTAGTAGAGAGAGAAGAAAGGTCATAAATGTAAAAGTGGGAAGAAAGAGTAGGAAGAAGAGAGACACATGGAAAAAGAAGAAACAGAAATGTGTAAGTTCTGAGCAGTGTAAAAAAATAACTACTTAATCAGGGTAAGACATTGTCCTTTGAAATAGTAATTAGCCAACTAAACAATCACTCTTCTCTGCCCTTAACTGTAATTTCTTTGTCCTCAAACTTTATTCCTAAATTCTGAGCGTGATGGGGAAAAAGATATCTTTCAGAGAATGACAAAAAATTGGAGTGCAATTTATTTTTTATTGAAATGCTACATGCCTTTCCAGCCTCTAGTACAAAATAAGGAGACAGACGTATCACCAAAAGAGTAAATGGCCTGAGGGGCGGCTGGGTGGCTCAGTTGGTTGAGTGCCCGATTTTGGCTCGGGTCATGATCTCAGGGTTCTTGAGTTCAAGCTCCAAGTCAGGCTCTGTGCTGGCAGCTCAGAGCCTGGAGTCAGCTTCAGATTCTATGTCTCCCTCTCTCCCTAGCGCTCCTCCACTGGCACTTTGTCTCTTTCTCTCTCAAAAATAAGTATACATTAAAAAAAATTTTTTTTTAAGAGTAAATGGCATCAGCCAAAACTGTGAAAGCAAAGAGTACATCTGAAGAACACAGAAAAGTCTTTTCACAACTGAAGCTGAAAGTCTACACAGCAGAATGGTGGAAAATGCTGCAATAAGGCCATGAATAGCAGGTAAGAAATTCAACATTATTTACCAGGCAGTGGTTCCTGTTACAAGAAATAGCAGTTGTGATTTGGAGCAAAATTTTCTAGTCCTTAGTTCAGAAAACCAGAATTACTGTTTGAGCATGATACTGGGTATCTTATGATAAAGCTCACTTTATCTCTAAAATAGGGTAATAAGGCACTTGTGAGGATTAAATAAGATCATACAAAAAGGTGTGTTTGGCTTTTGAAATGTCAAAATGTTATATACTAATGTAAGTTTTCACTACTGGAGGATAAAACTGATGCTTCAAGAAGACTGAAAAGGTAAAACTACTAACATGATGGCTGCAGGATTGAAAAGGGAACAATCTGACATTTTGAAAAAAGTTAGTTAACTCAAAGATAATTTACAAATTTAAACCTTAGTGATTAGGGGGAAAAGAATATCAACACTACAACCTGGGAAATTGGTGAGAAGGAATTGCGTTTGGCTTTAAACATTTCAGATATCAAGAGAATATCTATTAGAAATGTAGGGCTGGAGCTTGGATAGGACATCAATTTGAGAACTCTACAAAGATGAGGTACTGGGTGGCTCAGTTGGTTTAGTGTCCGACTTCAGCTCACGTCATGATCTCATGGTTTGTGAGTTTGAGCCTGAGTCTCAAAACAAAATATTTAAAAATATATTTCAAAAAAGAAATTTCAAAGAGGTAGCAGTTGAAACCATGAACAGAATAGTTCACCAAGTGAGAGTTAATAATGAGAAAAAGAGGGTGCAGGTTTCTTAGGAACATCTATGTTTAGGTAGAAGAACTTGAATAAAGAGAACAATTAGGTGCAGGTCAGGGAGGCTAGCACAGTTCAACAGGATCCAAAACAGAATTTTTTTTAGCTGAAGATGAGCTATATGATTAAATCCAAATTGGTGAACATGAATTTATTTAGGACTTGGTTTGGGTTCTATCCAGCCATGGTGCAGGGAGTTAACAGTCAGTTGCTAGTAATATTAGTGCTGATGTTGTTTTAAATAACCATTGATGAAAGGTTCAAAGGCCAAGACAATTAGGGAAAACTCAATTATTTTTGAGTGATCCTAAGCAGTTCATTTGGGCAGGGGGATTTGTGTGTGTATGTACGTGCATTAACATATCTAGCCTTGTCTTAGATTTTGTCCCCTATATCTTTTTTTTTTTCTTTTGCATTGATGCATATTTTTTGCAAGGAGTTTGTCTTCCATCAGACTTTTTGTGGCTTGCCTCTCTACTCCAGCTCTTAGAAGGAGGCACTTTGGTAGCTTTTTTTCTGTAACCAAGCCGGCTGCAGTCAGCAGATGGCACTGCAGCAAGAGGGGCACAGAGCTCCTTTGGGACCTTGTCAACCGCTATAGACTGGTAACCTGACTTACAATTTCAGCCTGGAAAGACCGAGTCGCACTTTTGCCCTTATTTTAATAAAGCAGGTCGAGCAGTGCACAATTAAAGATTTTGATTTACAGAATGGAACCTACGGCTTTGTCTCTGCCTCTCTTACGTCATCATTAAACTGGTATCTTTCCTCAGCTTGTGAAAGTTTTGTGAGAAGCGCCGTCCAGATATTGCCAAATTCTGGTTAAAGTGGCCAACTTGACCCCAGCATTTAACTAAACGCAGGAGATCATCGAGGCTCTCCTGAAAGTTTAAAGAAATATCCACAGAAACAAACAGGCAATTATCTGAATATTTCCCGACAGACTGGAGCTTTAAGATCTGAAATATATGACCTGTTTCCGTTGTTTCTTATCTCATTCCGAAAGTTCAGGCGGAACCTAATTATTCTGACTTCCATTAGGAGTAAGAAAGAAGTGACTAGGTCACTTATTTCTCAATAAAAATGGGGGGAGGGTAATTCTGTTATATCTGATAGCAAAAAGGAAGGAAGAAAGGAAGGAAAGAGACGAAAGAAAGAAAAGTAAAGGAAAGAAAGGGGCCACAAAGCAAAAGCAGTCCTGGAGCCCGCAGGAGCCGCCTCATGACCCCTGCTGTCAGGGTTCTCTTAACTGGAAGCGCGGGACCGTGACCTCTTCATCACAGGAAGGCTGCTGTTGCGTACACACACACAGACAAACACACACACCGACAAACACACCAGCTGCCACAGCGCAAAATAAAGTGCAAAGCTGCAAGCTTTACCTTTCCAACTACACTGACGCGAAAGGTCAGGTTACACCCCCAGCACCACTGCTGCAAGGACGCGCAGAAGAAAGCTGGTTACCATGGCCACTTAGGAAGCCTCTCGGACGGCGCTCTTCTTAGGCTTGCGACAGCGAGCAAGCGCCACTACTCGCACCAGTCCCGTAGCTTGGGAATCAGCTAGCCACTCCTGATTGCGTTCGGCGCTCGCCTCTCTGCCCTTGCGCCTGCGTACTACGCGTCCTACCCGTCGCCGCGGCCCCGATCGGGAAGTGTCAACACGGAGCTGGGTTCCCCAGTCTTCGCCGCTGCCACCCTCAGCTGATCCCGGACCCTCTAGCCAGGCCCGGGCCCAGCCGCCATGACGAACGGTGAGAGCCAATGCCTAGAGTGCAAAATGGGAGTAAAGGACGAGGGGAAACGTGGCGGGCGGGACCCGGACTGACGTGGCCATTCTCCCCGCCCCCTCTCAGCCTAGCCCTACCTGGCCTCTTGGCGCCCCTAACGCTCGTCCCCCAAGTCTTTCCGCGGGTCCCCCCGTCCTGTGCCCGTCTAGAAATGTATATCATTATGTGTCCACGTCCCGGGTCTCTACCCCGTACTTTCTCTTTCTCCTTCCTAGAAGTTCGATTTGGCCCTTGCAAGACTCTTGGGCATGCCAGGCTCGGTTGAACTATTGCTTTAGCACCAGGAGAAAGAGAGGACCCTCCTCCCAGCCCCCTACGTAGGCTTGTCGGGAGGATCAAGAAATCACGGAGAATGTCAAGCCTCACATTTTTTGGAAGGAAATACTACTAAAAAAAAAAGTTCGCCAGAAAGCTGTCTTATGTTTGATTCTAAAGTCCTGCCTGGGTGATCCCACCCGGAGACCCTGGCTAGTGTTACAAGGGTTGGATTTAGACAGTGCCTCTTCTAAACGATGTGGCAATTGCAACCCTGTTTATCCGACCTAATTTTCCAGACATCTTCATACACTTTATAGAGATGATTTCCGGAATTTCAGGGACGGGCAGGAAGCAGGGCTTTTATGGTCTTTAGTCAACTTTACAGGAAGGAAGAGAAGGCTTCTTGGTATGATATGAGGGGTACAGGAAAGCATCTCTCAAAAGTACATTTTCTGTAAGCATGGCAGTGGAGACTCAAATTTCACCTCCATGTGAGTTTGGCATTGTCTGCAAGAATTTGTAAGAGTAAAAGAGTAACACATTAAGGTATCATTCATCATAAGAACTTAGTGTATGTGTTGATTTACCCAACATTTTATCATATGACACCTGACTGTGAGATAGTTTTACTGGAGAGAGATAGACTGGTCCTGAACTGGCAGATATTGTGTAAAATATCCTTTTGGAGCTTCGTGGGTAAGTCATAGGTCTGAGGTTACTAAGCACAGTATCAGAAGTTACATTACCAGAAGGTACATCACCTGGAGGAAGAAGTCATCTGAACCAGGAAATAGCATATGATGCATAATAATTACTAAGTAATTTTTAGTTACCCTCCCTCCTTTTGTGATCTGATTTTTTTTAGTTAGTTGCCTCATTGTGCTTACATGAACAAGAAATAGCTTATTTTACATATGTAAGAAATAGAACTAATTGTTGAAAGCCTTTTTTTCACAAATGTTCCACTATGTTGAAGCCTCAGATACTTTTTTTTTTACAAGAATCTGTTGCTATCCTAACAGAAATTTGGTTTGTAAGTAGAATACTATGCATGAGGTGTGATATAAGCATAGGATAATTGTAGTTTTATGAATTTTTTAAAACAATTTTTTAATGTTTATTTTTGAGAGAGAGAGAGGGAGACACAGAATCCAAAGCGGGCTCCAGGCTCTGAGCTTTGAGCACAGAGCCTAATGCAGAGCTTGAATCAACAAACCGTGAGGTCATGACCTGAACTGAAGTCGGATGCTTAATGGACTGAGCCACCCAGGCACCTCTGTAATTTTATGAATTCTAACTCTTGCTATTTCCATTAAGCTTTACTTTTTGCTTTAACGTATTCATCGCCAGCAAATGCAGATTGGAGAGACTTGGGTAAGCATCTAGCTCTCCTTTATCACAGGAGTGATTTATCATAAATACTTTACACATAAGAACATGTGTACTTTCCTCAGCTCAGGCTCCAAGGATTCTTACGCCTCTCTCAACCGGTTACCACTACTGGCCATTCCTGTGAGGTTGATTCTGCATAAAACTGATACCCTCTTCTCAGGACTTGTAGTTCTTGAAAGAGGAGGAGATGGTGCAGTGAAATCTGTACAGGGCTTGTCTACAAGCAGTTTGAGGAACGATAAAGTAACTTTATTAGTCCCAGGATTTGGGCTCCCTCTTATCAAGGGTTGGCATTCTCAGTTGTGTTTATTGTCTTGATGTTATATCACACTGTTCTTGAGTTCTGAAGTGAGTTCACCTGTCGCAAGCAAGATTAGCACCAAAGGTTTGGGTGTTTGTTTGTTTTTTTCTTTCTATAACAGTGTACTCGTTGGATGGGATCCTGGTGTTTGGTTTGCTTTTTGTTTGCACCTGTGCCTACTTCAAGAAAGTACCTCGTCTCAAAACCTGGCTGCTATCGGAGAAGAAGGGAGTTTGGGGTGTGTTTTACAAAGGTAAGATTGTAGCTGGATAGTAAGGTGCTACAAAGTAGGGGTGGGGATAGGCTGCATTGTATTTGGTTCCACATTTACGTAATTGTTTATTTTAGCATCAGGTAATTTTAATATTCTCCGTGGAGTAAAAATAGATAAGTTAAAGAATTTTAGATTGGAGTATTTTCCCCATGAAAAGTTTTTATGAATTTCTGGGAAGAATATATTGGAGTCTCTTATAAGTTTTGATTTCATTAACTCAGAGGCTTTTTCATTTTTTTATTATAGATAAATCCTACCTATCTAAATCTCTTTTCAAAATAGAGCAAAATATAAACAAAAAATAAGCTCTAGAACCTAGAGCTTAAGGATAGTATTTAAATGCATTCCTGGGTGGGTTCTTGAGAACCCTGATAGGTCTCTTAACTAGAGATTTCAAAGTATCATCTTGAAAGTGAGGACTTACGTGAAGGGCAAGGTGTGATTTCTTTTCTCTTTCTACTTTGGTCTGCCAGCCGCCGTGATCGGAACCAGGCTGCACGCTGCCGTGGCAATCGCCTGTGTTGTAATGGCCTTTTACGTCCTGTTTGTAAAATGAATTCCAAATCACCCATCTCATCAGCTGCCAACCAAGAGGATGAGGGTGAAGAACTTGTCCGGGGCCTGGGCCCAGCGTAAGAGAGCTCAGCTAAAATCATCAAAGTCCCCAAGATGACACCACAGCATCTGCTCCTGCCATATGTGGGGAAAACTCATGGTTACAAACATTATTTATGCTTCAGGGGACTTGAGGAAGCCAACTTCTTTGATCTGTGTGTGAATCAGTTCTCAGCAGAGAGCATATAATGTCCAGATAAATTACACCCCACGGTGATAAGATTACATATACCTCCTGCACAAAAACCTGTCACCTATTTTGTTCTTCAGTCCCTCATCAGGAGCTTTTCAAACAGAGACTCATTAGGGAAGGACATAGGCTGTGTTCACACCTCTTGGAAGGAGAGAGTATTTTCAAGACTTGACTTTTCTTTTTCACTGTTTGATTTGCATTTGGCAAATTGATGGGGACAGGGTGGGTGGGTGGGAACGAGGAGTTCTACAACGCCAAGAAAATTCTTGGCTTTGGAAATTTATCTTTCAAATACTCCTCTGGGAATATAAGAGAGGCCTGGTCCTCATTGGAAAAAGAGAACAGATGATATAGTTGTGCTAGGTGCTGGCAGCCCAAGAGTTTGCCAAGAAAATCTGGGCCTACGTAAGATTTGAGAATTATCTGCCTGGGATGAGACCAGAAAGCAGTAACTTAGATAGGGAAAAATGTTCTGTTCACCAGTAGCCCCAAAGGAGATTTCACGCCATCAAATGGTATATGGAAACTAAATCTACTGTTGCAATTTTTCTAAAGCCTTTTTATATATTCTAAATTACTGAGTGCTAAGTAGTGTTACTCAGTTTTAAATGCCATCACTAGGGGAAAGAGAAGGTATTGAGGAAACAATTTTTAATATATTTGCAGTTGAGGTAAAAGAAATCTAGTATATAATTCATACACTAGTAAAGTCATCCAGTATAAGGATTTATTGTGATGTTAGTTGGACATTTTGTCATGTTGTCCAAGACACAGCCTTATTCTGTGTTTAAGTCTGGATTATAATGGCAGTTTTTAATTGGTTACTTGTTTTTTCTTGGGCGACTCTTAGTTTTTCTCATATTGCAGTACTTTTTAGCTTTTCCCTTGGAAATTCTTTGTATTATAAAAACACGATAAATTCAAATGAGAGAAGTTGCTGATATTCATAGGCACATTTGGATAGTTCATAGAATCCATGATTAAAATGAGGGTGTTTTCTAGAGTAAAGGAAAACCAATGTTTGCAAGGGAGATTGATGGGCTTTTCCATGGAGTATGGTAACTCTTGTGCAAATCATTTTAGATGACTCAACATTTGAAGGGACAACTTCTCTGTTAAAAAAAAAGAAAAAGAGTTGGTCTAAAATTACATTACTGTAAAAAGCAGGCATAGACATAGGAGCCAACTGAATCGTCCATTACAGTAAAACCTGACTGTGGACACGTTAGCTGTGGTTGACCCCTGTGTGGCAGGAAATTGTCTTTTTGTCTTATCCCCAAAGAAAAGCTGCTAGGAAGTTTAGGTTCCAAAACAGGTAGTTTAGTGCTTTGAGGGTTTCTAGAGGTGTAGCAAGTCACCAAGTAAACACTACACATCTCATCCTCTCAGAGTTGTGCTTTTATCTCTTCGGGAATTGGCCCACAGGGTACATTTCAATGATTAGTATGTTTTCCAGTGTCCCTTCTGAGGATGTTTCACACGAGGGAAAGGAAATCTATTGGAACAGAAAGGAAGAGTTACACCTTGTAGGTGTGAATTTGGCCCTGGTGGCCAGCAGGAATGCCACTCCCTGGAAATACAGGTTCAGCACGTTTTGCACTTGTTATTTTGTAGCTTTAATGACTTGTTTTCCAACGGGGCTAATGTCTCTAAGCTGGGTGAGTAGAGCTGCTTCCACTTTAAACTCCTGTCATTTCACAGCTGTAGTTGTTCAAACCAGTTTTCACAGCCTCCTGGGTAGGTCATCTTGACCTATATTGTTATATTTTGAAGTGTTTTCATACAAGAATGTACCAAAAAGCTCACAGGATGAAGGTAATTTGCAACAAGAAACAAATACACAGCTTATTTCATTTCTTGCATTTATGTAAGTGGATAAGCGGAAACCCATTTAATTCATTACTTTGGTTGATATGTCATATATATTTTGACTGAAAATTGTAGGAAGCTGTTCCCCTAAGGAAGTCTTGGGGGTAGGTGAATGGGGATAGCAATATTGCCTCAGATTCAAACTGGCATCACCATAAACCCTGAATGCCAGGGTGGAATGAAGTCAGCCTTTTATAGCTGAAATACAATTTTTTATTCACCATTGTCTGCACAAATCCTTGAAAATAAAATTCCTTTCCCTACCATCTTTGTCTATTTTATTTGTCACATGAATTCATTGAATTTTGTTCAATACTCTGCTGGGTTCTGCCTGTAGTATGCTTTTTTAGTTTACATCAGTGAATACCTTCATTCCTGTTACCCTATTGTGATGGTCACCAAATATATGATATAGTTCTGAATTTATGAGCACATAATTTTCTCCTTTGGGGGAGCTGACACATGCATCAGCTCATGTATCAGTATGATATATATATGTTTTGAGGAATATTAAATAAGGAAGATAGTGCTCTTCTATACTTTTATCTACCATTGCTGTTAAAATACAGGTATTATTTGCCGTTACCATAAACTCCTTCATTCAGATGAGGCTATCAGGTTAACCAGCTATGCACCTAGGCAATCCTTGAGCCAATGGGATTCTGGCACATAAATGGATTCTTTCCCCCTATTTGTTTATAAGTGCACGGTGGGACTGGCACAGTTATAAATTCACAGAATTTTTCTGATTTATCTTACTCTCACACATAAACTTTCTCATTGAAAAAAGAGATGGTAACAGATTAAAATTGTGTTCCCTGATAGGGAAGATGCTAATTCTAATTATGTAATCACTACTTCTTTTTTCACTACTCATTCTGGAGTTTGAAAGTTAGACATGCTTTAATAGACATGAAAGTGAAGGTTCAGCAATATGACTGCCACAGCATCAAGTTTCGGGTAGAAGGAGGGCTCTTGTGAATGAGGACAGGGATATGCCTTCCTACACCCCATCATCCTGACTACCAAGCTTTCGGATTTAGGTAACCTATTCTCACCCTTCCCTTTGGTAGAATGATGTTTTCCTTCTCCCTGAGGGGTAGGAAATCCCGGGGAACCTGATACTGGTTAATGACCAGGATTTGCCTTCTCCATGGGAAATTAGCCAGTCACCTATAAATCTGAGACTGAATCATCTTATATCCTTGGGTCGAAGACCAAAAAAAACCTAGAGATATGGATATAAATATGTAGCTGCACCAAGATCAAAAGACAAGCACGATTTAGTATTGCTGGATTTTGTCCAGCCTTTCCCTCCGGCCTGGATTCCCCTCCGAGCCAGGCGAGGGCAGCAGAACGGATACCGCACGACGCCCCCTGCTCAGTGGTTCCTCCCAGAATCCTCCGAGGCGGGGGAGGGGCAGAGGGCTTTAAAAGAGGATGCGGACTTCCGCTCCTCTTGGAGGGAGAGCGGCCTGGGGCGAGAGTGGTTGTAGTGTTTCCTCGGTGTTGCGTGAAAGGCGCGTGTGGGCCGAGTGTGAGTGGACGCATGACTGTGAATGTGCGCGTGGGGCGTGCAAGGCGAGTGTGTGCGCCCGCCCCTGAGCCCCTCCCCCGCCTACACCTTGATCTTATTTGATCGGGTTGTGACCCTATGCCCCGCGGGGCCGACCTGAGATGAAAAGCTCCCCTCCTGCGAAGCCCCCTTCCTCGGGGGCGCTGTGCAGCGAGGCCCCTTTGGCGGCGGCGACGCCGCGGTCCCGGAGCCGATCTTACCGGGCCCGGCGCTCAGAAGTGATGAATTGATCAGATAGACGAGGCCGGGCTAGTCCCGGGCCACTGATTATCGAGGCGATTCTGATCTGAGCCCGGTCCTGGGGCACGGCCGCCAGTGGCACTGGGGCTAAACGAGTACTGTCGGCGGCGGCAGGGGCGCTGACGAGGTTCCGGAAGGTGCAGGTGAAGGAGATGTCGGCCCACCCTTTGGAGCTGGAAGCGCACGAAGCCTTGTTTGCCGCTGCAGTGTTTGTTTTTTAGTCCCCTTCCTTTTTTCCTTGAGGCCCGACTTGTGATGATCCCTTGTATGGTACCAACACTGGTGCCCCCTGGTCTAGAGGCACACTTATACACCGTCTGTCACTAAAGGCTATAGGTATATGTGCGTGTGTGTGTGTGTCCATAAGAAAACTTGGAGAGCTTATAAATACTCAGATTCCAAGGACCCGCCCCGGATTTACTGAATTAGAATTACTAGGGAGATTTTGAGTCTATATTTTTAAAAAGCTTGAGGTATGGGTCACGGTAATAAATTTTTAAATATTCAGTATCAAATAACCTGCATGAGATGATTATCTGGAGGATCACCCCTCTGCCACTTTTGGCCATTATAAATAATGAGAATTGAAACTTCATATTGCCACTTGGCAGCAGATACTATCTGAATAGGTTGGAGTGTCTCTGTGGAAGAGGGGCTGATAGTTTGGTGGAATTTAAGGACCATGTGTACCTGAATAACAGGAAGTTCTTTCATATCTGAATTATTCAATAATGCATATGCTGGGGACGCCTAGGTGCCTCAGTCGATTAGGTGTCTGACTTCAGCTCAGGCCATGCTCTCATGGTTTGTGGGTTCCAGCCCAGGTTGGACTCTGTGCTGACAGCTGGGAGCCTGGAGCCTGCTACAGATTCTGTGCCTACCTCTCTCTCTGCCCCTCCCCTACTCCTGCTGTGTCTCTCTTAAAAAATAAACATACATTAAAAAATTAAAAAGAAAATAATGCATATGCTGTCCAAACTTAGAAACAGGAATTTACAGTATTGTAAAAGGTCTTCCATTTCTTGCCCAATTTAACAGCAGGTTTCCCCTGAGTGACTTGTAATTTTAGAAACCACATAATGCATCAGTTTTCAGGTCCCCTCAAGCCCAAGCACCAGGTTACTGAACCATGTTTAGAAGAACTAGCTGTATTTCAAAGCACAAATGGACAAAGAAAAGGGAATTGGCTCCCAGGCAAGAAGACAGCAGAGTTAGAGAATGAACAATAGCAAGGAGCCATGACCAGAGAGATGGGAGTCCTCATGGCAAAGTAGAGCCCAGTAGATGACAAAATCCACTTGGTCTGAAATATGTTGTGTGTGACATCGTAACCATTAATGCCACATAGAACTGCCAGGATATGGTGGTATAAGCTCATTAAGAATATACGCTATGTCCATTCCTGTTTCCCCAACACTTAGCTCAGTGCCTGACATAAAAGTTTGTAAGAAATGATGAATGGATATATCTATGTTTGGAATGACTTCTAAATCCTTATCTTTTCAGCAAGATGACTCCAAATTGCAAATATATCCAGCAGGACTAATTTCTAGAAACTGGGAAACTTCCATATTTTAAGAGTAGACAAGTGTCAACTTTTAGTCCATGGGTAACACACTTCAAGCTTCATCCGGCACAAATCTTATTTAATGGAGGTGGGCGACAGGATGTTCCACTATGATTAATTAGTCCAGGGGCCTGTCAACACTAGGTAGAGAAGAAGCCACCATCATTCTTTCGGGAGTAGCCTCCATTGGTGGCTGCAGTGTGAGGGGACACTGTGGAGAAAAGAGAAGAGGGAGTAGGCTGTGAACTTCAATCTTTTGCCTTTTCTGGGAACCTGTAATCCATACATTTCTGGGTACTGTGGAGAAGGTTCTTGTGACAGCTGGGGAAACTGGCACATAGAGAGGACTGATGGGAGACAGCTATCGGTCTTTGACTCCTAGGTTTCTAACATTTGCTAGAATTTTTGTCCCCTAGAGCTAAGACTGAGTTAAAGGCTCTGAAAAGTTGAATTCATTTTCTTGCTTATAGGCAGCATGTCCCCTGGGTTTAGCCTGATATATGCCAACTTAGTCACTGCTATTCCAAGATCCTAAGTTATCTCTGAAGTTCCCTAGTGGCCAATCAACTCAACTCCCTGATTCCTAGGTCCATTTAAAAAAACTCTTGTACCACCCATCTGCCCCCATAGTCTTCTAACCCTTACCTATGGATCCCTGGATGCTGTGGATAGACTCCTTCTTAGGGTTGATCCAGTGTCTGATGTTAGCCTGGGAAGTGATGGAAGGTGGCAGAGGAAGGGGTAAAGGTTCTCCAGGGAATTGGGTCTTGATGATTCTAGAAGATGGTATGGGGAAGAACAGGGGAGAGTGAAATCAATCAGGAGAAAGGTGAGGAGGGGAAGATAGTTGCATACAGTCTCAGAAATAATGCAGCCAAAGGTCGTTTTTATCTTTTTCAGTTGAATTAACTGAAGCTTTTGTTTGTGTATACAGATAAGCACAATCCTGGAGGATTGCTACTCATCTTAGATCATAAAACATATACAGATGTAAAAAAAAATAAAGAAATCTGTATAAAAATGAGTACCTCTTGGTTATCTTTGTTTTTTCCCACGTTAACACTTTACCATACTTGACTGGATGGCATTGTCCTTAAGATGGAGAGGCTCTACCTCCACCACTTACCCATGGGTATCCTGGGTGGTCTCCTGATGTAAGAGTATCTCATTTTTGTTCTTGAATGTCCCTGTGTGGTGGTTGTACAAGGCTGCTAAGCGGAAGTCCAGGTCATCCTTTGGTATCTACAGAGGAAGTCAACCCCACCCCCACCCCCCCAGGTTAACTTGCCACCTCTACCCAAACTCTAGTCAGATTCTGCTGGGCTCTACTTTTCTGCAAAAGCAGAGTGAACCCATTTTGTGCCTGAGATCCACCAACTCCTTACACACCAAAGACATCTTAACTCTTTTAATATAGAATTGTGTCATGGTTAGGCCTAAGGAAGGGTGAGTTCTTACTAAAGATATGGAAATAATTATACTGTCCTTCAGTTGGGCTTAATGGGCCTTACTTCATTTATGGTTCAATCGGAAGAGAAGTCTGGTGAGAAAACAACTTGCTCCAGATAATCAACTGGAGCAAAACCCAAGCCTTCCACCTTCCCAGAAGCCAGATAAATTGCTGTTTGGTTTTGGATTTGGTAGGATCTTGGTTTGGGGACAAAATAAAGATGCTGATGCAGTTAAGGACAGACTAACTTTCCAGAAATGATAGTCATGAGTCTTAAGCAGATGTAAAGAGAAATAGCATTTCAATATTAGATACCTCAGGATCAAAAAAATAAATATCCCGCCTCGCGGAGGTGATTGTGGGAGTTGAGTTGAGCCGACTCCAGGGTTCCTGTTGCTGAACAAGGTGAGTTGGGTTCTTATATGGCAGTTTCTGCAAAAGAGAAACCACACACAGGACCTGGTTACAGGAGGCCTTGCTGATGTGATGGCTTCAGTGATATCCATCTCCTTATTCCATCCTATGTTAACTGAACCTCAGAGGGATATCTTCAAAGGGAAGAACAAATATGAGGCAAGATTTGCAGGCTTTGATGCTCCTAAGTTTTCAATCTTACAACTGGCAGAAGTAGGCCAGGAATACAGGGAAAGGGGTGAAGTGGGACAGGGGGTAAAGAGTGCAGAGGAGACAAGATGATGAGCTCAGGTTTAGATGTCCTGAGTTTGAAGAAAAGGCAAGACATCTGAATGCAGTCAACAGGTAGAAAAATGGGAAGTGTGCAAGTCGAAGGAGAGCTCAGAACAAGTCGTAGGGGTCTGGGGGCCATCCACATGAAGTAGTAGCTGAAGCCTGCAAAAGGAGTGTGGCCAAAAGGGCTCATGATTGCACAGTATTATAATGGGGGAGGGGGAGGAAAGAGAGGCAATCGGAGAAAGGAGAATTAGGAGAGTGCAGTGACTAAGCAGGAAGAGAAAAATATCAGTAAGCAGGATAGGGTTATTGTGACTGCAGAAATGTTTTTAAAAAATATACTGGCTAGTCAGTCCTCTAAATACAACCCCATAAGCATGAATGTGAAAAGCACATAACTGATTTCTTCATTACATGTAAAGCTATATTGTATCCCTAGTGTCTAGAACAGCAGCCTAACACATGGCATTCAAAAACGAAATACTGTTTGAATGATGACTGAATTCTACCGAGTACAACTCCAACCTAGTAGAAATCAACTTCAACTTACCCAGTGTTGGAACTCTCCTCCCCTCTATATATGGCAAAGTGTTGTGTGACTCAGGTCAGCTAGACATTAATTGAATAGTATGTACCAGGCAGTGTGCTATCACCAAAAAAGATGACAAACGAAATAAGAAAACTACAAATAAATGATGCAAGCATAGGCAGATTTCCTTCCATTCCTCAAAAGCTACATAAGCCTTTTTATGTCATCATTCAGTAGAAGAATGAGACTGTCTTTCACTGAGAAAGTCAAGACTATCAAGCAGGAATACCATCCTCACATCCAATGTCCTTCCATCTCAGAGGAAGAGATGTCCCTTTTACCCAAGGATAACTCTTATGAATGGAAAAACATATTCCATTCAAATGGAAGGGGGAAAAAGCCAGGTAGCAATACTTATATTAGACAAAATAAACTTTAGGTGTGCAGGATGGTTTAGGTTTAGGGTTGACCTGGCTGTATTTCATGTATGCAAGATGGAAAAAAGACTTCCATGCTGTTCTGCCATTTTGGCTCCTCCCCCAGACAAAATAAACTTTGAAACAAACACCATATCAAGAGTCAAATAAGGGCATTACATAGCGATAGATCAATCCAACAAGAGGATATAACAATTGCAATTATCTATGTACGAAACACAGGAGCACCTAAACACATAAAGCAAATATTAACAGACATAAGGAAAGAAATTGATAGTAATACAATAATACTAGGGGACTTTACTCCACTTATATCAACAGATAGATTATCCAGAAAGAAAACCAACAAGGAATGATAGCTCTGAATGATACATTAGATCAGATGGACCCAATAGATATATACAGGACATTCCATTCAAAGCACCAGAATTAAAAATTCTTTTCAAGAGCACACAGAGCATTTTCCAAGATGGGTCACATGTTAGGCCACAAAACAAGTCTCAATAAATTTAAGAAGACTGAAATCACAACAAGCAACTTTCCCGACCACAATGGTGTGAAACTAGAAATCAATTAGAAGGGAAAAAAAACCTGAAAGAAACACAAATACCCAGGGGTGCCTGGATGACAATTATTAAGTGTCCGACTTCAGCTCAGGTCATGATCTTATGGCTTGTGAGTTTGTGCCCCACATCAGACTTTGTGCTGACAGCTCAGAGCCTGAAGCCTGATTTGGATTCTGAGTCTCCCTCTCTCTCTGCCCCTCCCCAGCTCATGCTCTCTCTCTGTCTCAAAAATAAATAAACATTAAAATTTTTTTTAAAAAATAAAGATTTTAAGGGGCGCCTGGGTGGCTTAGTCGGTTAAGCGTCCGACTTTCGCTTAGGTCATGATCTCGCAGGTTCGTGGGTTCGAGGCCCCGGAGCTCTGTGCTGTCAGCTCAGAGCCTGGAGCCTGTTTCAGAGTCTGTGACTCCCTCTCTGACCCTTCCCTGCTCACGCTGTCTCTCTCTCTCTCTCTCTCTCCTAGAAATAAATAAAACATTAAAAAAAATTTTAAAAAAATTAAAAAATAAAGATTTTAAGAAAATAAAGAAGAGTTAGTGCCCATTCTTCTCAAGATATTCCAAAAACTAGAAAAGGAAGGAAAACTTCCAAATTCATTCTACAAGGCCAGCACGACCCTGATACTAAAATCAGACAAAGACACTACAAATGAAAACAAAACAAAACAAAAACTACAAGCCAATATCCCTGATGAACATAGATGCAAAAATCTTCAACAAAATATTAGCAAACCAAATTCAATAATGCATTTAAAGGATCATTCTCCATGACCAAGTGGGATTTATTCCAGCAATGCAAGGGTGGCTAAGTATTCACAAATCAATCAATATGTTACATCACATTAACAAGAGGAAGGATAAAATCCATATGATTATCTTAATGCAGAAAAATCATCTGACAAAATACAACATCTGTTCATGACAAAAAAAACCTCAACAAAGTAGGTATAGAGGGAATGTGTCTCCACATTATAAAGGTATATATGAAAACCCACAGGTAACATCAATTTCAATGGTGAATAATTGAAAGATTTTCCTCTAAGGTCAGGAACAAAATAAGTATGTCCACGCTCACCACTTTTATTCAACATGTATTAGAAGATTTAGTCACAGCAATCATATAAGAAAAGGGGATAAAAGGCATCCAAATTGTAAGGAAGAAGTAAAACTCACTATTTGCACATGACATGATACTATGTATAGAAAACCCTGAAGATTCTACCAAAAAACAATTGGAACTAATAAATGAATTCAGTAAAGTTGCAGAACACAAAACTGATATACAAAAATCCGTTATTTCTATACACCAATAACAAAGTGGCAGAAAGACAAATTAAGAAAACAATCCCATTTACAACTGCACCAAAATTAATGAAATATCTAGGAATAAATTTAACCAAGGCAGTGAAAGACCTCTTGTCTGAAAATTATAAGACATTCATGAAAGAAGTTGAAAACAACACAAATGGAAAGATATACCATCTTCATGGATTGGAAGACTTAATATTGTTAAAATGTCCATACTATCCAAAGCAATCTAAAGATTCAGTCCAATTCCCATCAAAATACCAATAGCATTTTTCACAAAACTACAACAAATAATTCTAAAATCTTATGGAACCACAAAGACCTCGAATAGCCAAAGCAACTTTGAGAAAGAAGAACAAAGCTGTAGGTACCACAGTCCCAGATTTCAAGACATGCTACAAAACTATAGTAATCAAAACAATACAGTACTTGAGGTGCCTGGCTGGCTTGGTTGGAAGAGCATGAAATTCTTGATTTCAGGGTCATGAGTTCAAGCCCCACACTGGGTGTAGAGATTATTCAAACAAATAAACTTAAAAAAAAAAAAAACAACCAATGTAGTACTGGCACAAAAACAGACACATAGATCAATGGACTAGGATAGAGAGCCCCAAAATAAACTCATGCTTTTGTGATCAATTAATCTATGACAAAGGAGGCAAGAATATACAATGGAGAAAAGACAGTTTCTTTGATAAATGGTGATGGAAAAAAAAACTGGACAGCTACATGTGGAACAAACTGGGCCTCTTATATCATACACAGAGACAAAATGAAAATGGATTAAAGACTTAAATGTGAGACCTGAAACCATAAAGTTCCTAAGAGAAAACATAGGCAATAATCTCTTGGACATTAGCCTTAGCAAAATATTTATATCTCCTCAGGGAAGGGAAACAAAAATAAAAATAAACTATTGGGAGTACACCAAAATAAAAAGCTTTTTCACAAAGAAAAGCCATCAACAAAATGAAAAGACGATTTACTAAATGGAAGGAGATATTTGCAAATAATATATCTGATAATTAATATGCACAATATATGAAGAATTTATACAATTCAACACCAAAAAAAAAGACACCTGATTAAAAAATGGGCAGAGGCCCTGAATGGAGATTTTTCTGAAGGGGATATACAGATGTCCAACAGTCATATGTAAAGATGCTCAACATCACTAATCATCAGGAAAATGCAAATGAAAACCACAATGAAGTATCACCTCATGTGAGTCAGAATGGTGAGTATCAAAAAGACCAGAAGAAAAAAAAAAGACAAGAAATAACAAGTGTCATCATGGATGTGTAGAAAAGGGAAACCTCGTGCACTACTGACAGGAATGTAAGTTGGTGCAACCACTGAGAAAAACAGGTTCCTGAAAAAATTAAAAATAGAAATACCATACAACTCCATAATTCCACTACTGAGTACTTACCCAAAGAAAATGAAAACACCAATTCAAAAAGATATAGGGACTATGTTCACTGCAGCATTATTTACAATAGCCAAGATATGGAAGCAATCCAAGTGCCCATCGATAGATGAATGAAGAAAATATGACATCTATATATCTATATATCTTTATTCTTTTTTAATGTTTATTTATTTTGAGAGAGAGAGAGTGAAAGAGGAGGGAAAGGCAGAGAGAGAATGCCAAGCAGGCTCCATGCTGTCAGCACAGAGCCCAGCGTGGGACTCAATCCTGCCAACTGCAATATCACGACCTAAGCCAAAATCCAGACTCAGACACCTAACCGACTGAGCCACTCAGGAGCCCCTATATCTTTATTCTTTATCCATTCATCTATCTATCTATCTATCTATCTATCTATCTATCTATCATCTATCTATCTATCTATCTATCTATCCATCCATCCATCCATCCATATGGAGTATTACTCAGTCATCAGAAAGAGAAATCTTGCTATTTTCAACAACATGGATGGAGCCAGGGTATCTGCTAAGTGAAAGAAGTCAAAGAGAGACAAATACCATATTATTTCACTTTCCTGCAGAGCCTGAAAAATAAAACAAAACAAAAGCAGAAACAGCACCATAAATGCAGCGAACAAACTGAAAGTTGCCAGAGGAAGGTAGGTAGAGAGATGAGTGAAATAAGCGAAGAAATTAAGAGAAACAGGGGTGCCTGAATGACTCAGTTGTTTAAACGTCTGACTTCAGCTCAAGTCATAATCTCGTGGTTCATGGGTTCGAGCCTCGCATTGGGTTCTGTGCAGACAGCTCAGCACCCGGAGACTTTCAGATTCTGTGTCTCCCCCTCTCTCTGCCCCTCCCCCGCTCATGCTGTCTCTCTCTGTCTCAGAAATAAATAAAAACTATTAAAAATTTTTTTATTAAAAAAAGAAATTAGGAGATATGAACTTCCAGTTATAAAACAAAAATGTCACAGGCATGAAAAGTACAGTATAGGCAATATAGTCAATAATATTGTAATAATGTTGTACGGTGACAGGTGTTGACTACACTTATTGTGGTGAGCACTGAGTAATGTATAGAATTGTCAAATTGCTATGTTGCACACCTGAAATGAATACAACACCGTATGTCAACTATACTTCAAAAATAATAATAAAAAGGAATAACATTTTTCCCCCTGAACCTAGCCTTTCCTTGTGCTTCAGAGAGACCTGAACCATCCTGGCATCCCCTATACTCCCCTTCTCTCTCATTCTATTATCACTGTCTCTCTACACTCTATCACCTTCCCTGCAGAACTAGATAGACATCACGAGTCAACATTTACTATCTCCACTTCCTCCCCATTTCCACCCCCTCTTTAGCCACTGCAGTCTGGCCTCAAGCAAGCACTGAAACTGCTCTTGCTAACGATCTTTAGCTTTAGCTAGGTTAGGTGGATTCTTTCCAGACCTGATCTTACTTAACCTCTGCAGTTTCTGGCACCACGCTTCAGATTCCCTCAAATGTTCTCTCCATGCTCTGTGGGTCCAGCTCCTCCTGGTTTTCCTCTTGCCTTTAGCTACTGCTGCTCAGCTCTCTTGTCAGCACTACTTTCTCTTTCTCTGCCCCTTAGTGCATTCTCCAAGGTTTTCATTTGTGTCTCATATTCTTACATTCACTGGAGGAGCTCATTCCTTCTTGTGGCTTCAACCAACAAATGGCTATTTTGACTTCCTGATATACATCTTCAACCTACAACTCTCAACCATGTTGTCTGCTATTCATCCTCACTTAAGAGTCCTACCACAAAAACAACATCTACATAACTGATCTGAACATCTTTTTCCCCAAACCTGCTTCCTCTGGATCCCTCATTCAGTAAATGGTATCAGTTAAGTCCTCGGAAACCTAGGAGCTATCCTCGACTTGTCCCTTCCCTTGGGCTCATCCACATCCAGTCACAAAGTCTCATCAGACCTGCCCTTTGCATCTTTTTCACATCCGCACCTTACTGTCATCCCCTGCTTTAGATCCGTTATTCCTCCTGGAGATTGCTGTCTCCTGAGGCTCCTGCTTCCTTGCTGATTCCCCTTGTCCCAACTCCCATTCTACCCAGTCCACTGCCACTGTGCTTTCTAAACACCCATTGATTGTGTCACTCCAGTGCTTAAAATCCTGACATGATGCCCTGGCGCCTCCAGGATGGAATCCTAGCTCACTAGCATGGTGTACACAGCACATCCAGCCCAACAAGGTCACTCCGGCTCCTGCTCTCTCTCCTCCTCCAGCTCACAATGACGCTCCAGCCATTCTGGACTCTAGTCCCAAACAGGCCACTCTTTCTCTCCTTTCCATGTATGGGTACCCGCTGCCTCCTCTGCCCTGAATGCCTGGTTCTTGTTTCCTTCTTCCTAACTCACATTCTACCTCCTCCCTCACCTGGCCCAGCTCACCCGTATTTGGATGTGTAAACTCACCTGCTCTGGGAAGCTTTCCTTTAAGCTCCCAGTTCTGACACACAACACATAACTCTATCATAACGCCTATTGTGCAGGCATTCCTGCGGCTGCAGTTGTCTGTCAGCTTTCCTACTAGAGTTCCTCTACAGCAGGAGCTATATGTAATTCATCTATATATCCTCAGTGTTGAGCAGATTGCTGGCATATGGTAAATGATAAATGTTGAATAAACAAAAGGAAGCTCTTTGATCCTGTTATTAAGCCACAATTGCCACTGTATTTCGCACCACTTCAAGCATCCCAAATACCTCTACCAGAAAAAAAAAAGATCATCTAAATTACCAAATCACTCACACACACACACACACACACACACACACACACACACACACACACTCCAGCATTAACCAAAAGACAGAGATGGTGCGAAAGCAAGACGTATAAAGCATGACCTGGCCGCTTCCAGGGGACTCTCTCCCATTCCATATCTCACATCTCTTCAAAGAACAGTTTTCCAAACAGGGCAAAGGGTGGTTTGGCGGGACCTGAGCCTGTTTAAGCCACATTACACAGCATTGCTTTGGGCAACGAGAGCCCCTGTTCCTCTGGGCTACAGCTCTACTTCACTCTCCTCAAAAGCACCTCTGAAACGTTAGCCAACCTGAATATGGGGCCAAGAAGGCAGGCAGAAAGCAAACTTGTCCGGTACCTGACTCAGTGTCCTCACCAGAGTCCTTTAAGTTACCATCTCTGCCCATTAGGCGAACAGAAAGAAGAGTGCCATCGACCCTGGTGGGAATCTGCGCAAAAAACCACAGTACCTTGGAAGCCTGGGGTTTTCCCAAGTAGGAATCATCGTTATTGAAGGTAGGGTGCTGGAAAGGGTCTCGGGTGAAAGGCATGGTAAAAAGCGCCGGTGTGAGGGGTGGGGGACCCGCGCAGCCGCACACGACGCACGCGGAGGATCCCGGGTCCCAATTGTTTGGAACGCCCAGTTTCGGTTGCCAGGCAACTACCCCACCGTCTGTGACTGAGGTGAGTTCCCTTCGAGGAGGGCGCCACCTGGCGGTGCAGCGCGGAGGACCCCTTGGGAAGGAGCTCCTGTGAACACAGAGGGAAAGCGCCACTAAGTGTACCAGGGAGGCCCTGCACTTGCACTCGGGAGGCTTAGTTGAAAAAACGCCGGTCTCCTGGCGTGCAGGACTTCTGCAAAAGACTTCATTTGGGGAAAGAAGTCCTAAAAGATGACCCAGGAATTTCCTTCTACCTCGTTATCTAACAGAAGGAATTTTCAAAGCAATGAGAGAATTGAGGACGTCAAGAGACAGAAGAGCCCAAAGGTCGTGCTTAGAAAATTGCAGGCTAACACAAACACTCCTTGCCTAAACCGGTTTAACTGTGCCAGTCTCAGGGCTTCGCACAGAGCCGGTTGTAAAGGCACGGAAGGATCTGGTGGGACGGAAGTTAAGATCTCCAGAAGAGGCTATTGCAGCAACACCTACCGGGGCCACGCTTCCAAGCTGTAACTTCTGGAGGTGAGATGGCGTCTCAGTCTGCCTTCTATCGTTCCACACAGGAGGTGCTAAATAAGTATTTGTCGAACGCCATGTCTGCAAAATTAGAGATGCTCATAAAAGGCCTATGACCCAACAGGGCAGTGGGAAAGGTGAGTTTGGTGGCAGTGGCTTAGAGGATGTTTCTACTGCGTTCTTTACACGCCCCCTGTGCCCGCCTGTTGGGCCGGTTGCAGTCCCCGGGCGCGCGCACTCCCACGCGGCGCGCGCCAGCGGCGGCGGCTGCCATGGCGACCGGCAGGTGAGCGGCAGAGGAGCTCGTGGTCCCTGACCCACCGCGCGGAGGGAACGAGGAGGCGGTTGCCAAGGCGACGTGGGTAGGAGGAGAAGAGGAAGGAGGCAGGAGGAAGGATGGGCGGCCTTGGCGTAGCCGCAGGGAGGTGACTGAAGCCAGCCCAGCCCCTTGCATCCTCCCCCTGTGAACCTCCCTCCCCTTTTTTTCCGCCTTCTGCCAGCAGCAGCAGCAGCCGCAGCACCTGAGCCGCTGCTGCCGCTAGCTCAGGACAACGTTATGGCTGAGCCCGGGCGCAGCCTCCATCCCTCTGCCGGACGCAGGGGAAGAACTGAGCGGCGCACACTCCGGCTTCTGCGGCTGCTGCTCTGGGCTGGGACCGCCTTACAGGTGACCCAGGCAGCGGGACCGGAGCTTCACGCCTGCAAGGAGGTACTGTCTTCCCCGATCCGACCCCACTTTGGGGGGGAACATTTTGGATTCTGGCGGAGATCTTGAGGAGACCCAGGCACAGACAGTTTCAGAGGCCACGGAGTTCAGGTTTCTTTGGGGATGAGACGTAGGGCGGGGAGGGGGGGCGAGGGAAGAGGAGCCGACTGGCGTCATGGAGAGCCCAGCCTACTTGGAGGACTTAAGAAATAAACCATCCTCACAGCTTGGGCTTATGAGCTCGGGGGGAAGGTCCCAGTTCCAAGGAGCCCAGGAGAGACCTTGGTCCCTCGGCTCGGGAATGAGGGAAGAAGACATGGGTTGTTTTCCAGCTGCCGTGAAATTACCTTAAAAGTAGTTGAAAACAGAAGAGAAGTACAGAGGGGCAAATTAGAAAGTGAGAGGGAAGAAGCGGGGTAAGAGAGGAGTTAGGAAGGCCAGGGGAAAGTAGGGGAGCAAAGTAGGAATCCTTGTGGTTTTATCGTGGCTTCAAAAAAGGAGAGTGAACGTCGGAGATGTGTGAGGGGGGCTGAAGGAATACATTGCCTCTCTCGCCCCTCCATGTTAAACCTCCAGTTACCTCGCAGGTTGCTAAATGCTTTGCCTCCCCCAGTGAGCCTTATTTAGTGTACCTGACAGCACAAGACCCACCTCTGACCAGACTTTGAGTCCGGTAATATTTCTCTTTCCACTAATCTCTAACTTTCCTTCTCTGGACTTCTGCTGACGTGTGTCATAAGTTTTTTTTTCAAGGTGTTTCTCAAATGTGGCCAACACAATTCAGACCATAAGTAGTGAATGTCTTCCAATCAAAAATGTCTTTGAGCATTCTTTTTGGAGGGATACACAAAGGTATTAAGGAGTAACAAAATTCACTAGTTTCTGTAGTGTTGAAATAACAGTATTTGGTTGTTCTCCAAGTAACCCTTTTTAACCATATGGCAGAGACAACAGCAAAATACAAGAACTGCACTGGGGAAGGCAAAATAAAAGTTGTTCTGTTATTTCTGTGAAATGTGAAAGAATCATAATGTACCAATAGTCTAGCCCTGTAAAAGGAATCTCCAGTGTCATGCCTGGCTAGAGTTTTGAGAGGTTGAAATGCTTTTTGTAAGTTGTCAGTGTTGACTGATTAGTAACAACAACCCCCTCCCCCCATATAGGCATATATTATCTTGAAGGCGTTCTATCCATTAGACTGTCTACGACATAACAGATCATGAGGAAGGGAGGGGGGGAAGAGAGAGAATTTCTTACTTCATTCATGAACATAATACAAGTTACTCCAGTTAATGGCAGTTCTGGTACTTTTGTCAGTCCCAGTGATGACCTGCCCTGGGCCATCTGCATTGCCGCTCAGCCACTTCATGACATATTTCATTCTATTATTTTTGTAATGTTTTGTTTATTTTTGAGAGAGAGAGACAGCGTGAGCAGGGGAGGATCAGAGAGAGAGGGAGACACAGAATCCAAAGCAAGCTCCAGGCTCTGAGCTAGCTGTCGGCACAGAGCCTGATGTGGGGCTCGAACCCACCGACCGTGAGATCATGACCTGAGCTGAAGTCGGTTGCTTACCTGACTGAGCCACTCAGGCGCCCCCCATGACCTATTTTAAAGATGGTTGGGAACAGGATGATTTTGTCAGTGACTATGGCTTACTGGCCTTGGTGGCCTGTGGTCTAACCAACTGAGATAACCAGTTCAAGCAAGCCCACTTGCCTAAGAATCCAACATGGGAGCCTTCTGAGTGGAAGGTAAGAGTGTCACAGTACCAACTACTACTTCATGGTGAGATCTTGTCACCTCTGGAAAATGTGAGACATTTGAGATATTAAACATGCTGTATCATCTTGGTTTGGAGAGAGGAAAGAATATTGACACTTGAGAACTGTAGCTTGGGTACAAATTTTGCCTTCAGTCCTTTTTAAGTGGCTGACATTTGCCTAAGCAAAAGGTCTTGCCACAGCACGTGAGCTTAGGGGAGTGGAAGACTGTGCAACTCAGTGATATCAAAGTCCCAGTCCCTGCCTGTCACTTTGCCACATAGTTTTTGGATTTTAGAATGGATGTTTCCATATCAACTGTCTGAAAAAGGATTGCTTTTGAGTATTGAAAGAGAAAGTACAAATAAAAACATAAATCATATTACCTAACCCTGTTTCCTGTTCAGCTTCTTTACCATTAGATCCACAGCCTGTGCCAGAGTGAAAGTGGCTTAGGAGTCATGCTTTTTGGCCACAGGCATCAGCAATTCCTGTTTAGACTCTCCTTGAGCAAACAGTGCCTGCTGGACACTCGTGACTCCAAAATAATAAGGAAGAGAATGAACCCATTGTTATAATCTTCTTCATTTGGCAGTAGGAACTGACTCAACAAGTTTAGGGGCTTCCAACCCTAAATGGTGAAAAATCAACTCAGGGTAGACTAAACCCTTCTCTATTATTAACCTTCATATGAATTTCTTGTGAGTCCATGTTGGGCATTACTGGCAGGGACTCTTAGCAGCCCAGGGCCAACTCTAATGACAGCAATGCTGTTCCAGCCTTGTTTCTGAAATCTGAGGTATCCCTCTGGATCTAATCAGGAAACAGAGAGGTTTAGCATGAGGCCTAGTCTGAGGTGGCAGAGAACAGGGAGTTCTAGATTGCTAAACCTGGGCCAGGGCGTGGCATGTGTTTCCTTTCACAATTTTATAATGGTCAGGGTCACCAGCATGGAACTAAGCATCCTGTATGGTATTTGTTTTCATGAATCATTTCTTTAGCCCTGTGCTAGCCTGGGCCGAGTGCTGACTGAGAGCCAAAAGAGCGTTTCCTATAGCACAATGAGTCTAAATCTAATGGTAGAGGAGAGAAAACCTTTACCAGAGCTAGATCTTCCTTGTCCTGAGGAACTGCCCCCAAAAGGACTTCCCAGTCTATACTGAAAAGTCCAGAGGGCTTAGGAATCTGGCATACCTGGATTGTAACAAAATTCACTGAGTGAGTGAGGACTCTACCACTTAGTAAAGATGCTACTCTGAACAAGTTAATTAACTTCTTGCACCTGCAGTTTCCCAATCTGTAAAGTGGGGATGATAATTTATTCTTTACTTACTCTCACAAGGCTGTTCTGAGGATTAAGTGAGATCTCACATGCAAAACATCTAGTGCGCACTGTTGACATGTCATAGGTGCTTAAGAAATATTGGTAGGCAGGGGCGCCTGGGTGGCTCAGTTGAGCATCTGACTCTTGATTTAAGCTCAGGTCATGATCTCATAGTTCCTGAGTTCGAGCCCGGCACTGGGCTCTGTGCTCACAGTGTAGAGCCTGTTTGGGATTCTTTCTCTCCCTCTCTCTCTCTGCCCCTCCCCTGCTCTTTCTCTCTCTCTCTATCACTCTTTCTCTCAAAGCTAATCAATAAACAAAAAAAGAGAGAGAGAGAGAGAGAGAAATATTGGTAGGCAGGAAAGATAAGTACACAAATAATGATATATAAATGATAATGTAAGGGTAACATGTGGTGAACAATGCAAGAGTGGCAGTATAGATGTGCCTCAGAAAAGAAGAAAACATTTGGACAATTAGCACTTGACTTACTTCTGGAATAATCAGGACTGCAGTGGGCAGAGATAGATTAGATAGAGGGAGGGGCCTGTGGAAAGGTACACCAGGAAAGTGCAAAGGATCCTGGGAATACAAACAGACCAGGAGGCTGAAATGTGAAGTAGGTGTGAGTACAATGGGAGATAAGGTTGGCATGTGGAGTCGGTGTGGGGTACAATAGAAATCAAGGTTGGAAAGTTAGAAATTCGAAGCAGGGAATCCCTGAAGGATTTCTAGTGGAGGTAGTGGCCTGCTCAGAGCAGATTAGCATGAATGAAAAGTAAACATGGTTGGGGTGCCTGGGTGGCTCAGTCAGTTCGAGAGTCCTGCTTTGGCTCAGGTCATGATCGCACGGTTCGTGGGTTTGAGCCTCTCATCGAGCTCTGTGCTGACAGCTCAGAGTTTGGAACCTGCTTTGGATTCTGTGTTTCCCTCTCTCTCTGCCCCTCTCTCCCTCACGCTCTGTCTCTCTCTCAAAAATAAATAAACATTAAAAAAAAAGAAAAGAAAAGTAAACACGGTTGAGGTATGCCAAAAGGTGAGAGAGGAGATGGGTCAGGGAGGGGGTGAACAGAGGGATTGTGCTGGCTGGTGGTAATGGGACACATAGAGAGGCATAGGTATGAAAAATACACTGAAGGTTAGGGGGTTTGACTTTAAGTGCAAGGTGAAGGAAAGGGACAAGCTGAGGGTTTTGGTCAGGGTTTTAGAGTGGGCGTGGGAGATGCAGAGAGAACAGCTCTCAGAGCAGTGATGGCCTTTCACAGTTCTGGCTTCCCCGGAGTCAGCCCCTGTACCAGAAGGGAAGACATCCTGAGACCCCAGCACCACACTTTACTGTCTGATCATAGCTTCCGGGCTTCTATATTTCCCCCTGTACTTGCTTCTAACTCATTATTCAATGTCTGAACTCCACAGGGGAACAAGTCGATCTAGAAAACATTGAGAACCTCTGAGCTTTCAGGAAATATGTCACTGAACGCACAAGATTTAAAGTGACTCCTTTTACCAGGCAACATAAAAAAAATTTTTTTAATAAAAAAATTTAAAAATTTAAAAAAATAAAATAAAAATAAAAAAATAAAAAAATAAAGTGACTTCTTTGGGATTCATCAAGGTTGGATGTTTGAAATATCCTGCCATATTTGGTGGAAAGGGGAAATTGAAAGTCTCCATTTATCACGAAGAATTTAGAGGGTTGCAAGAGATACTGGTTTTTTGTTTTGTTTTTTTTATATATCAGAGGGGACTAAAGAGTAGTACATTCTTGAGATCTGAAGACATTTAAGAAGTCATTTTATCTATTCTCCTGTCTCAAGGTAGGAGTATACTAAAACTGAACCAGACTGATCATTATCTGCCTTACTTTAAAAGTTTTTTTTTTTTTTAATGTTTATATTATTGAGAAAGAGATGGAGACAGAGTGCAAGCAGGGGAGGGGCAGAGAGAGAGGGAGACACAGAATCTGACTTGGGCTCCAGGCTCTGAGCTGTCAGTCAGCACAGAGCCTGATGCGGGGCTTGAACACATGGACTGCGAGATCATGAGTTGAGCTGGTCAGATGTTTAACCGACTGAGCCACCCAGGGCCCCAATCTGCCTTACAAGAAAAACTTCAAAAATTGTAAAGGTGACATGTTTCATTTACAGACAACTTGGGGAAAAAAAATAAAAAGAAGACAGTAAAAATCACCTGTACTCCTAGCATTCAAATCATCATTTTTGTGTATTTGTGAGAGAGAGGCATATTAGTGGTACAGAGAGTGGGGTCTGGATATCCTAAGTGGGGTGGGTTCTGTTTCCAGCTCCTCCACTCAGTAACTGTGTGACCATGGGTAAGTTATTTAATATCCTCATATCTCAGGCTCCTCATCATTGTGATGAGAATATTAATAAGGACTCCTTAATTACTATATTATGACAGTTAAGTGAGTTAATACATGTAAAGTGCTTAGAACAATTCCTGGTGCATACTAAGTACTCAATAAACATTAACTGTTACAAATTTTTAGTGGAACTATAATTAACATGGTCTTATAGCAGTAAAAAATAAGAATTTAATGGTGGTAAAAGTGTTGGGAAGGAGAAAAGAGTAGATGTGAAAGATATTCTGAGGACAAAGTTGGTAGAATTTGGGCGAGAGAGAGAAGAAAGCATAGCAGTTAAGGGGTCTGGAGTTGTACTATCTAGATACGGCTACCGAGAAATAAAAATGCAGCTAGTCCAGTGAGGAAATGAATTCTTAATTTTATGTGATTTTAATTAAGTTAAAGTTGAAATGCACACTCAATTCAATCATTGAAGAATTATTGGCTGTATTTGGAACTACTTAATATAGAATTCAATAACCATAAATTCTGTGTAATCTAAACAGAGATCAAGTATTTTGGATGAAGATGTAGCACCTGAGTTGAGTTGTGCTGTAAAGTATAAAACACAAACCGGAGTTGGAAAACTAGGTACAAAAAATGAATGCAGAATACCTCAATAATATTGCATGGTGATTGCATGTGAAATGTGTTATTAAAATTAAGTTATTTTTTTTAATGGTTATTTAGTTTTGAGAGAGTGAGAGACAGATCACGAGCGGGGGAGGGACAGAGAGAGAGGGAGACACAGAATCTGAAGCAGGCTCCAGGATCCGAGCTGTTAATACAGAGCCCGACATGGGGCTCGAACCCACGAGCCATAAAATCATGACATGAGCCAAAGTCAGATACCTGACCGACTGAGCTACCCAGGTGCCCCTTATTAAAATTAATTTTACATGTGTCTCTTTACTTTTTCAAATGTATCTGCTGGAAATTTTTGTATCTTGCATGTGGCTCACATGGTGTTTCTTTTTTAAAAATTTTTTTTAAATTTATTTTTTGAGAGGTAGAGTGAGACAGAGCATGAGCTGGGAGAGTCAGAGACAGAAGGAAACACAGAATCTGAAGCAGGCTCCAGGCTCTGAGCTGTCAGCACAGAGACTGATGCGGGGTTCGAACCCACTCACCATGAGATCATGACCTGAGCCGAAGTCGGATGCTTAACCGACCAAACCACTCAGGTGCCCCTCGCATGGTGTTCCTACAGGTCAGTGGTGGCCTGCAGATGATGGCTGTGTGAGTTTGTCACCTGTGGTTGAATCCTAGTTACCGTTTCAACTGCATTGTTTTGGGCAAGATACTCACCTCTCTTTGCCTCGATTTTTTCATTTGGAAAATGGAGATAATTTAGTTCTTATCTTTTATGAATTGGTGGGAGGATTAAAATGCTTTGAGAAATGCATAGTGTATAGTGAGTGCTTAATAAATATTGTGTTTGTTACTGGTTTATGAAATGGGTTTTTTTAAATTTAGGTATGGGACTGAACTCCAGATTGCTTTATTCCCTTTTGGCCTATTGAATATGTATATATATATATATGTATATATATAAATATATATAAATATATATATATATACATATATATTTATATATAATATAATATATATATAAATATTTTTTTTTAAGTTTACTTAATTATTTAAGTAATCTCTACACCCAATGTGGACCTTGAACTCACAACCCCAAGATCAAGAGTCACATGCTCTTCCAACTGAGCCATCCAGGTGTCCCTTGAATACTATTTTTAAATAGCTTTATTATTTTTGTAACAATGATACATTCTTATTCTAAAATTTCAAGAAATATAGAATGTGAACAAGGACACAAAACTTACCCAAAATTTCATAACCAGCTGAAATCACCATAGATATGGTGATATATATCTATATATATAGATATATAGATATATGTATATAATTCTCCAACAGTGGGATCATATCACACATGCTGTCATAACCTATTTTTTCATGCAATAATTTACAAGCAACATCTCTGTTAATAAATATAGGTCTGGCTTCATCATTTTTAAGGCTGCATAGAGTTCTATAGCATGTGTATAATATAAGCCATTTAACCAGTTTAACCAATTCAAATGGCTTCTAATTTCTATTACTATATATGATACTGAAATTAATGCTTTTGCATATGTATTTGTAAACATTTGTTCAATTGTTATCCTGTTAACTCCCTATCCTAGACATGGAGATTCCTTAATCAAAGAGCACATATTTTTTCATGTTTTTAAAATTTTATGTATTTATTTTGACAGTGAGAGAGAGTAGGGGAGGGAGAGGAAGAGGGAGAGAGAGAGAATCCTAAACAGGCTCTGCACTGTCAGCACAGGGCCTGATGCAGGGCTCAAACTCACGAACCACAAGATCATGACCTGAGCCAAAATCAAGAGATACATTTAACCAACTGAGCCATCCAGGCACCCCAATATTATCCAATTTCTCTTTTGAAGAAATTGCACCAATTTTATTTTCCACTAAACGTCCTCACTTTTTGTCATACCTTTGGCAATACTGTCAGTTATTTCAAACTTGACAAATCAGTGGACAACACACACACATAATACCCTTTGGTTTTGCTCGGTCCATAGCAGAAGGATCCCATCTAGAGCTCCCAACTGACCTTAAAGTGTTTCCGGAAGCTATTATTGCAAGTGAGAGACAGAATCTTCCTCATTCTATAAACAAATCCCTATACATCAGTCTTGTTTCCCAAGAACAAGATTCTCAGCTGCTTCTCCCTCTACCAGCCAGGAGTGAAAACTCTCACATTTCCCCACCTAGATGGTCCTGGGGTAGAACTGGGCTTGGAAGGCAGACTGGATACTCCCAAATAACCAATACAATCAGCTTACAAATTTAAGTAAGTGGGAGGAAAGAAAAGCAAAAGCTGTGACAAGGAGGCCTAATCTAGATCATAGATTGAGAAGGTTAGAGCTGACCTCTCTCTGAGGAGTGGGTGTAAGCGGCGAGCAGAAGGTTTGGAGAAGTTTGACAGGTGCAGATGAGTGGACAAGTTTGCAGCCAGGAAAGAGTCTGTGCTTAAGGGACAGAGAGAAGGTCAGTGTGGCCTGACAACATAATTTTATACTTGCAAAATGAAAAATGGGTATCTCCATTTTGAAGTTTCAAAATTATTAAAGGAAGACATGAGATCTTAATCAAAAGTTCTTGTTGGCATGAATTTGTTTAAAAATTGTTATTTATTTTTACATTTTAAGGTACTATGTGCTCATAATAATAATTCACATTTACTGAGTGCCCTAAGTGATCTACAGGCATTTGGTTCTTATAGGAACACAAAGCAACTCATTTGGTCCTTATAGGAACTCTATGAATGCCAGCCTCCATTTGCATGGTTTCCTCTCTTCCTACCTGGTTCACTTTCTTCTAGAACATTCTCTGCCATCTGGCATATATTTTACATATATATATATGTGTGCATATACATCCATATTTTTTTAATTATCCATATCTTCTGACTAGAATGTAAATTTTTGAGGGCCAGTACTCTATGTTTTATTCCTTTTTACATTTCCAGTGCCTGCCACAGAGAGATTAACCCGCCAAAGGTTACTTGGCTGGTAAGAGAGCAAGAACTCAGGCAGCTGGGCTGTTAACCACCGTGCTATTTTCTGCATGTCAGTCCCAATTGTGCTCAGGGTATAAGCTGAAAATGAAAAGTTTCCCCTCCTCCCTGCGAATCCCCAAAGGCTAACCTCTGTCAACTTTTGCTTAAATATATTCTTCTTGAAATGTTTTATGCCCATACAAGCACATCCGTCTTTTCTTTTTACTTTCTATGCAAATCAGATCAGAATATTTGTCCTGTTCTGTATTTTACTGTTTTCCTTACTTTAGGTCTATGTCTTTATTTTTAATGACTGAATTGTGATTCATTATAAGCATGTGCCATGATTTATTGAAACAGAAACTTGACGAATAGGTCAATTCCAGTCATTCTTATAGTAACAGTGCTGCAATGAATATCCCCCTGTGTGTATTGAGGCATAATTGTTTGCTTGAGTTGTCAGGTGAATTCTTTTTTTTTTTAATGTTTTATTTATTTAGTTTGAGAGAGACAGAGACAGTGTGAGCAGGGGAGGGGTGGAGAGAGAGGGAGAGAACCCCAAGCAGGCCCCACACTGTCAGCACAAAGCTCAACTTGGGGCTTGAACCCATGAACCTGTGTGATCATGATCTGAGCTGAAACCGAGAGTTGGAAGTTTAACCAACTTGAGCCACCTAGGTGTCCCTTGTCAGATGAACTCTTTTTTTAAATTTGTTTATTATTATTTATTTTTATTTTTTAACTTACATCCAAGTTATTTAGCATATAGTGTAATAATGATTTCAGGAGCAGGATCCTGTGATTCATCCCCTACATATAACACCCAGTGCTCATCCCAACAAGTGTCTTCTTTAATACCTCTTGCCCATTTAGCCCATCCCCCCACCCACAATCCCTCCAGCAACCCTCAGTTTGTTCTCTATATTTTAAGAGTCTCTTATGTTTTGTCCCTCTCCCTGTTTTTATATTAATTTTGCTTCCCTTCTCCTATGTTCATCTGTTTTGTATCTTAAATTCCGTATATGAGTAAAGTCATATATTTGTCTTTCTCTGACTAATTTCACTTAGCTTAATACCCTTTAGTTCCATCCACATTGTGGCAAATGGCAAGATTGCGATCTTTTTGATTGCTGAGTAATACTCCGTTGTATATATATATATATCACACCTTCTTTATCCATTCAGCTGTTGCATGTTTGGGCTCTTTCCAGCTATTGTCGATAGCGCTGCTATAAACATTGGGGTGCACATGTCCCTTCAAAACAGCACTTCTGCATCCTTTGGATAAATACCTAGTAGTGCAACTGCTGGGTTGTAGGGTAGTCCTATTTTTAATTTTTTTGAGGAAACTCCATACCATTTTCCAGAGTGGCTGCACCAGTTTGCATTGCCAGCAGCAGTGCAAAAGGGTTTCCCTTTCTCCACATCGTGGGATCAACTCTTAAATGTAGACATAGCAGGTCAAAGAGTCCAAGTGTTTAGTATTTCAATACATGTGTGTCAGGCTGGGAGCAGGGGTTTTTAAACTAGCGTTAGCTTTCTGCACCTGCAGTCAAATGGAGGAAGAGGGAGGCCTTGCCTGAAAGGACGGCTGCCAATTTATTCTCCCCCGGGAATCACTGAGACCCGGAGGGCCCGGCTGGAGGGCCTGGAGGCTTTATCCAGCTGCCAGCTTTTCCGAGTCAGGGCAGATGGGCCTGATGGCTAATTTTGCCAGATTTTCAGAAAATAATTTGGTCCAATTTACAGCTTTTCCTCCGTCTGTATCATTCCTCTAGTAAGTGATAAAAATTGTGCCGTTTGTCACATTTCTTCTTAAGCTCTCCTTCTATGTCATACCAGATAAAGCACAGAACAGATAATTATAGTTAGTGCTTGACAGCTGCCAGAAGAAAATGTATTTTTCATACTGCCTAGCTCTCCACTTTTCAAAATCTTTTTAAGTCTGAGAACCCTAATATGAGGTTATCACCCATTCTTCTCCTTCGATTTGACACGTGTTATTAAAGGCATGTAAAAAAGATCCACAGGACTATACGGGGTGAAAAAATAAATACACTGGCTCTCACAGGCCTAGAATGTGATTTTCTAAATTGGAATTGTACTGATGATACAAAATAAAATGCAAAACTAGTAATAATAATTGGACGTTAATAAGCCTGTGTGCTAATTGAAGTGTCCTGTCTTTACTGCATGCACAGCAGTCAAGGAGAGCTGTTTCTGAATTAGAAAGGAAACTGAAATTGGCTAGTTTTCTGCTTGAAATGGATTACTTTGCCCCCCCAACCTGAGTGATACGAAAGTAAAAGTTTGGCTAGTAATCCACCAACAGAAAAGATAAAGGAAGCGTCAGTTATATCTGTTATATCTGTTAATCTGACTTGGTTCAGATTCTCATAAGGCTGGTGCTGGCTCAGGATAGCACTTCAGAAACGTTAGGCATGCCAAGCCCTGGGCTGAACTAGATGCTCCATAAAGTTTGAGTTAATGGGTCAACTTATTTTCCTTGTAAACATTTGTTTTAATAGATTAGTGCTCGAGCTTCCATTTGCAAATATTAAGCTCTATGTATAAATCATCTGTAAAAGAAAAGAAGGGATTGTGGGGCACCTGGGTGGCTCAGTCGGTTAAGCGTCTGACTTCAGCTCAGGTCATGATCTTGCAGTTCGTGAGTTCGAGCCCCTGCATTGGGTTCTCTGCTGTCAGCTTGGAGCCTGCTTTGGATCCTCTGTCTCCTTCTGTCTCTGCCACTTCCACCACATGCACTCTCTCTCTCAAAAATAAATGAACATTAAACAAAAAAAAACGTATTAACAGGACACCTGGGTGGCTCGGTTGGTTAAGAGTCTGACTTCGACTCAGGTCATGGTCTTGCGGTTCACGAGTTTGAGCCTGGGCTGACCTCTCGGAGCCTGGAGCCTGCTTCAGATTCTGTGTCTTCCCCTCTCTCTGCTCCTCCCCCGCTCACGCTCTGTCTCTCTAAAAAATAAATAAACATAAAAAATTAAAAAACTAAAGAAAAGAAAAGATGGGGTTGTGACCAAATATAAAGTAAACAGGTTAGCAGCAAGTCGTAAGAAAACAAAGAACTAGCGAAGGGGGTCATATTTTTAAAAGATCACATGTGTTTTTAGTCCTAGTTTATCTAAAAGACCACTCCTGAGTTTTATATTCACCTGCTGGTTTTTCTCAGGTGGGGATAGATTCAAGTAAGGTTTCAGAAGAATGTGTGATTGTGGCCCATGTACTTGGTTGTCTTTAATGTAACCCTCATTTTAGTCAGATGATGAGTGACCAAGGGGAGTGGACATGAATGCGTGTGAGCCAATAAAGGTGATACCACTGGGAATATGCAGCAGATTCTCCGGAGCTCCTCTGAAAGATGAGATATCCTCTTAATTTTTAGGCAACTTAAAAACCTCAGGCCTTGTTTTTGAAGTTATTGATGTCACCCCATTTCCATTAAAATCTTAATTTATACGTGCAGAAACTGAGGACCAAGCAGATCAACAGGTTGGTTCACTCTGGGGAGTGTCGTTTAGATATAAAATTGTGACCTCACAAAAAGTGAGCGGATCTCAGTAGCCATCCAGACATAAGGCATCCTGACCAGCTCCCTAAGAGTGCAAAGGGTGCTTATCCTCAGGTGGGTTATATTGCTTAACAATTATAAATGTTTAAAAAATTCTTTTTACCCCAGATAATGAGAGGCTCACTATTTCTCACTCTTACCTACTATTGGGGTAAAAAGTATTCTTTTCTAAACTTTGTAATTGTGAAGCAACATAATTGGTCACATGATGTCCCTATTGTTTATGACACTCATTTCCTTTACCCTAGACCCTTTCTGTTTTTCGCCCCTGTTAGGAATATTGACAGATACTGTCCGTATTGGTACCTCATTCCAGAGAACAGGTATCATCAGGATACTCACAGTTTGAACACATTAATGACAGATTTCCTCTATAGATCATGGGTCGTTGTCAAGTTTTCTCCACCAGATACTTTTTTTCTCTCTTATATATCTAGTCCTCTGCAAAATTTTAAAGTAATTCATATACCAAGTGTTTATTGAACGTCATGGGCTGAAAGAGACTTGGAAGAATGATAGGACATGAAGCTGACACTGATGCCACCTATAGTCTTTCAAGAAAGAAGCAGTTACAAACGGAGATCAGTGCATGATAGGATGAGGCCAGATAGGAAGGAGCAGTGGGTAGAGAGCACTGCCTCTGGGGCCCGGGTTCATTTCCCTGGTGAAGCTTCACTGGCTGTCAGACTCAGTTGTCAAAGGAGCTAATCGTATGTAATTTGAAGGATTTTTATGAAATGAGAAATGAGTAATAAGGTATGCACAGTGACGGGTTGTGTTTGCTAGGGCTGCGGTAACAGAGTACCACAAGCTGGATGTCTTAAAACAACAGAAATTTATTTTCCCACAGTTCTGGAGGCAGGGGGTTCAAGTTCAAAGTGTCGCCGTGCCTCTGTGGTGGCTCTAGTGAGGAGTCTTCCCTTCTCTTCCTCGCTTCCAGTGGTTGCCAGAAATCCTAGGTTCTCCTTGATTGGTGGCATCACTTCCATCCTGCCTTGTCGTCACATGGCCTTCGCCTGGTGTGTCTCTGTGTCTTCACATGGCCTTCTTATAAGGACATCAGTTATTGAATCGAGGGTCCATCCTACTCCAGTATGACCTCATCTTAAAACTAATTACATCTGCAAACACCCTATTTCCAAATAAGTTTACACCTTCTGAGGCTCTGGGTGGACACGAATTTTAGAGGGACACTATTCAGGCAGTACACCAGCACGTAGTTAAGTACTCAATAAGTCAGAGTGGTTACTGGTTAGCTAGAGCCAAATGCAAATGAACCGAGAAAAGTGATTTCAGTGTAGGCTGGTGTGGTTAAGGAGGGCTTCTCAAAAGATGTGAGAAGGGCAAGCAGGGCTTTGGAGAAGTGATACAATTTAGATAAGAACTGAAGGTGTAGGTATGGGGGGGCGGGGCGGAGAACAGCATATCAATACTTTAACAATAGGACTATTAACCTTGTAAAAATCAGCTGTGAATGAGCCAAATCTCCTTTGGTCCAACAGGAATTAAAAACTATAATCTTTTTCTGAATGGATAAGCACATATATTATCTATTGTTATCTATCATCTATTACTTTATAACCAATGACCTTAAAACTTAGTGGCTTAAAAATAACAAACGTTCATGATCTCTGTTTCTATGGGTCACGAATCTAAGAGTGACTTAGCTGGGTGGTTCTGGCTCAGAGCCTTTCATGAGGTTACAGGCAAGTTGTTGATTGGTGTTGCAGTCCCCAAAAGCTTGTTTGGAACTTGAGGGTCAGCTTCCGAGATGGTTCACTCACATGGCTATTGGCAGGAGCAAGTTCCTCCCACACAGATGTCACTATAGGGCCCTCTGAGTGCCCTTACCACATGGCAGCCAGCTTTCTCCAGAGAAGGTACTCAGAGAGAGAGTGGGAGAGAGCAAAGAAGAAGCCAAGGACCTTTTTATGACCTAACCTCAAAAATCACACTGCGGCGCCTGGGTGGGCTCAGTCAGTTAAGCAACTGACTTCAGCTCAGGTCATGATCTTGCGGTTCATGAATTCGAGCCCCACGTCAGGCTCTGTGCTGGCAGCTCAGAGCCTGGAGCCTGCTTCGGAATCTTTCTCTCTCTCTCTCTCAAAAATAAATTAAACATTTTTAAAAACACTATCATTCTTGCCATATTCTTTCTGTTCACTGGAAGCAAGTTGCTGAGTCCAGCCCCAACCCAGAGGGAGGACTGAGCTCTTTCTTCCTTTGGAGGGAGGAATATCCAAGAATATGTGGACATGTTTTAAAACCACCACATCATAGTATTTCATGAAATCATCCATTCTTTAACTGTTGGACTAGTTTCCTAAATTTGATGTTCCTAAATATCCATGTTATTATTATTACTGGATATTAATATAATAATCCTTTTGAACTCTCACAGTATGCCAGACACTGTGCTTGTAGCTAGAAATTTGGAATGCATTGCCCAATGCTTGCCTTCAAAGAGTTTATAGTTCAGTGAGAGAGGGAATATGTCATAAATACAATGCTCTTATGTAAGAGGCAAAAGTGAATATAAACAAAAGGCTTTGGGTTTGCACTATAAGAGGGAAGCTGCAGAAATCAGAGATGGCTTTTAGGAGTAGGTGAGGGCTTAGGGTAGCATCTCAAGCCTAGCCACCTCCCGGTATAGAGTAGATGCTGGACAGGTCTTTGGGGAGGGACATTCTAGGCCAGGAGACAGGAATGTGCAAGGTTTCTGTGGGAGAATTTCAGGTTGTCCAGGATGGCTTTCATGGAAGGGGAAGGAAAGGGAATGGGAAGGTGGATTGAGGCCAGTCTTGGAGGCCCTTATAGAATAGACAATATTAGGGAGAGAGATTGAACTTGATTCTGAGTACACTGAAGTTTTTTCAGCAGGGTAGTGAATGGTTAGATAGGTGTTTTGGAGAATAGAAAAAATTAGACCAGAGAAACTGGTATAGCTGTATGCATGAACTCATTCATTCACTAATTCATTCATTCATTCAACAAACTTTATCGCAGACCTGCTATGTTGCCATTGCATTGTTTATAGTCTAATGGGGTATATATATGTATATATATATATATATTTATCTCTGAAATCATCACAGAGATAAAATGACAACAGTGACAAGTGCTTCAAAGGAAAGGTACATGGTGCAATGAGAGCACATATTAGAGGATCTGACTTAAGCAGGAAGTTCAGGAAACTCTTCTCAGGGCAGTGATAACCCTGCTAGGTCTGAAGGATGTTGAGGAGTAATAAGCCATGGAGGGGTAGGAATCAGCCCATGCAAAGGCCCTGAGGTGAGTACAAAGGACTGAAAGGCCAGTATAGTGTGAGGAGAAGGGAAGGAGAACATGGTGAGAAATAAGAAAGGAAAGGAAGGCAGTCAAACCATGAATGGCCTTATTTTAATTAAGTAATTAACAGTGCCTCCACCTATAAGGACTTCAGTTTTCAGGAAATATTCCATCAAAATAGTAAAAGCCAAATATAAAATAAAGATTATGGCAGGAAAAATACAATTTAGATCGACAAGTACAGAAAGAATAATTAAATGAATATATGGACCCTATTCAAGCAAATGCACTGGAAACTTGACCCTGAGCTTCCTGGTGGCCAAGGTAAAAAATGAAAACATTATAGAACATTCTCAGAGCCCATTAAGAAAACACATGAGAAAATTGTGTCTCCCTCTCTCTCTGGCCCTCCCCTGCTCATGCTGTCTCTCTCTCTCTCTCTCTCTTAGAAATAAATAAAAAACACTTAAAAAAGAAAAAAAAGAAAACACATGAGAAAATTATTTAGCGGGCAGATGCAACAGAAAGATGTACTGATAGGGAAGCTGTGGCATGAGAATGGAAAAGATTAAGAACATCAGAGGAAGACATTGCAGAGGGATTCACTGATTAGTTAATATTCATTAACGAGACGTTATAGTATCTGTGGATATTATCTCTCAGTATTTTTAGAGACTGTTATGGCGTATATATGTATATATACGAGACAAATAAACATATGATGTAGAAATGGAATATATCTTCTTTTTAAGCCAGGGTAATTTCCTTTGGTCTCCAATTGAAACAGCAGGGGATACAGTGTTTTGATTACTATCTATTAACCATTATAGAAGTTGGTACTGCTTGGAGTGGGAGGAAGACACAGATGGCTTGTAAACAAGCCTTAAATCTTACACATCAGTAAGTGTAAAAATAAAGAAGTAGGGGATTTGTCCTGATTCCTCCTGTGACTGCTAAAAAGCAGGAGGATCATCTGAGGCCTTCCTGAAAATTAGGGAGCGTGGTATCCTGCTTTAATTTCTTCCACCAAATTTCACTCTTGGGCCCAGGCCGTTTGTGCTTTGGCAAAGCAAGAGGTGCTGAAGTGAACTGCGTTCCCAGTGATGGTGCCCCGGGCTGGCCCCAGGGGACCTCGAGATTGCTGAATGCAGTGGGTGTCAGGTGTCTGACTGTGCGTGGGGGGGTAGGGTGCGGGAGGGCGTGGGGGGGTAGGGTGCGGGAGGGGCTGGAGGAGCTCTGTTACCAACTTTAGTACCGCATAGAGAAGCCTTTCATTTTCTACCTCCTAGCAGAAGCCATCCGAAAAAGTGAACTTAGGCAAATGGCTTGAAGTTGAGCATCCTGCTTTGGACCCTGGTCTTTCTTCCAGCCTCTTGCTTTAGCTTCAGGTTTTCAGATTTTCCACGACAGAGCCTCGCAGCCTGCTCCAAGCAGAGGCCAGCGGTGGAACTCTGGTTTGGGCCTCGCACAGGCCTTCTCTTCTCCACCTCTCAGGGCTCCGGGGCCTCTCCCCAGGCTGGCCTCTGGTTGCCACCCTCATCTGCCACCGCGACCCTTCGAAAGAAAAGTGACTTCCTTTGAGAACCAGGTCATTCTTCCAAAGGATTGCTGAGTCCTGGCCCTCTGTCCCAGAAACAGATGGCCTCTATGATGGTCTCCCCAGTTGACTGATAAGAAGCAGATCTGTTCAGTTGGCGGCCATGTCTCCTGCTCTGGTCTTTTCTTCATGACTGTATAGGTGAAATTTTGTGGAGCTAGTTGGTTCCGTCTGTATCTTTACTTCATGCAACTTTGAAACCCTTATCAGCTTTCAAAGCCTCTTGCCCACCTTATCCTGGAGAGACCCCTCAGCTCTCCTCTCCTGGTGGAAAGTTTCCATGGTGTTTCATCAGAGCTCTCCCCGAAATGTCTCATCATTTCCATCAGAGGAAAGAAACGTGAAGAAAGGGTTCAGATTTAAATACTTACCTCATGCCACTTTCTTCCCTCCTTTTAATTAATTAATTAATTAATATATTTATTTTGAGTGGGGGGAAGGGGTAGAGAGAGAGGGTCAGAGGATCTGAAGTGGGCTCCATTCTGATAGCAGAGAGCCCAATGTGGGGCTGGAACACAAGAACCACCATGAGATCGTGACTTGAGCTGAAGTTGGTGCTTGACCCGCTGAGCCACCCAGGCACCTCTCTCCTCCCTCTTTTTTAAAAGTACTGGATTAGAGGGGCGCCTGGGTGGCTTAGTCGGTTAAGCGTCCGACTTTCGCTTAGGTCATGATCTCGCGGTTCGTGGGTTCGAGCCCCGCGTCGGGCTCTGTGCTGACTGCCAGCTCGGAGCCTGGAGCCTGTTTCAGTCTGTGACTCCCTCTCTCTCTGACTCTCCCCTGTTCACGCTGTCTGTCTCTCTCTCTCCTAGAAATAAATAAAAAACATTAAAAAAAAAAAAAAGAAATGTTTAAAAAAATAAATAAATAAAAAATAAAAATAAAAATACTGGATTAGGGGCACTAGGTGGCTCAGTCAGTTAAGCATCCAACTCTGGATTTTGGCTCAGGTCGTGATCTTATGGTCTGTGGGTTCCAGCCCCGCATGGGGCTCTGGGCTGACAGTGTGGAGCCTGCTTGAGATTCTGTCTCCCTCTCTTTCTCCCCCTCCCCTGCTCACACATGTGCTCGCTCGCTCTCTGTCTCTCTCTCTCTGAAAATAAACAAACATTAAAAAAATAATAAAATAAAATAAAAACACTGGAACAATGTAGTTTTTCAGCATAAAAAACAGTACCAATGGTTGGAATTGGAAGGCGAGGTTTCTGGAAATCCTGTAACTGCATAGATGGCTCAAAAAATAAAATGACAAGCCAATCTCTAAGTCCTCACCCACTCTCTACTTCTCCCAGCCAGCTTGCTGGTTCAGTGCAGGGGCTCCCACAGCAGCTGGTATCAGTGGCACAGGGAGGGCTTGCAATATCCCAGAATGCTGGCCCCACCCTAGAGCTTCTGATTCAGTGAGTCAGCGTAAGGCCTGAGAATTTGCATTTCTCACGTGACCTTATTGAGGCTGGTAGTCTTGGGTCCACACTCTGCGAACCACTGCTTTAAACTTAATGGCAAGGAGGGGTGCTTGGCTCAGGTCATGGTCTTATAGTTTGTGAGATCAAGTCCTGCATTAGGCTCTGCACTAACAACGCAGAGCCTGCTTGGGATTCTCTCCCTCTCTCGCTCTCTCTCTCTCTCTCTCTCACTGCCCCTCCCTACCTCTGACTGTGCATGCTCTCTCTCTCAAAATAAATAAATAAACTCTAAAAGAAAATACATTTAATAGAAAGGATAAGAGCTTTGAAGACAGGCGGGTTTGGGCCTGAGTCTCAAACCAGCAGCTTACTCACCAGCCATGGGAATTCGGGGCGTGTGCCTGAGCAGCTCAGAACTGATTTCTTCATTCTTTTTCTTTTTTTTAATTTTTTTTTAATGTTTTATTTATTTCTGAGAGACAGCATGAGCAGGGGAGGGTCAGAGAGAGAGGGAGACACAGAATATGAAACAGGCTCCAGGCTCTGAGCTAGCTGTCAGCACAGACCCCGACATGGGGCTCGAACCCATGAACTGTGAGATCATGACCTGGGCCGAAGTCGGATGCTTAACCAACTGAGCCACCCAGGTGCCTCTGATTTCTTCATTCTTAAAATGGGGTGAATAATATCTACCCCACAGTTCATTGATCCAACACATATGTGTCATATGACTATTGCGATACCAGGTTCTAAGCCAGCTGGTGGGGACCCGACAATGGATGAGACCATCTTTGATGTCAAGGGATCTGGGGCAGTTGTAAAGATTAGAAAGATAAAATTTGCCAAGTTTGAGGACCCTGAGAGATGTCTATTAAATATTCATTTCATTTCCCTCCTAGGAGGTACCACGCTGCTGCGTTTACTTTTTTCGGGAGGCGCGTGTCCAAAAGAGTCATCCTCAGTTTTGACAGCATAGGGCTCTTTGTCTAGATAGAAAATTCGAGGTATGGGCACTGGTATCGGTTTAATCCTGTCCTCTAAAAATTCGTATGTACCTTAGAGTACCCCCTGTGTCCTTCAGTGCCTCAGACATGACCTTATTTGAAAACTGGCTCTTGGCAGATTGTAGTCAAATTAAGATGAGGTCATTAGGGTGGGCCCTATTCCGACATCCCTGGTATCCTTATAAAAAGTGGAAATTTGGACACAGACACACACACACAGGGAAAATCAAGGAAACCCTAGGACTGTTGGCCATCACCAGAAGCAAGGAGGAAGGCATGGAACAGATGCTCCCTCCCTTGCCCTGTGAAATGAAAACTGTACTGGTGTCTGTATACGCCGGAACCATTGTGATCATATTGGTATCTCCTCACCATATCCATAGTAAATGTTTTTAGTGGAATTACTCTGAGGCAAAGCGGGAAACATCTCAAAGTATTACGGTGAAGGCATAGGGTTGGAAGAGAGAGATGGTAGAAGTAAGTAGGGGCCAGGGAGTGAAGTGAACCTTGCAGCGACTCCACTGCTTACTCTGAGGGTAACGGTGGGGCAATGGTACCTTCTGTTTTGTGGCCTAGATGGGTCACTCTGGCTGTTGCCTGGAGAGTGGCTTGGAGGAAAGGAGGAGCAAAGTCTGGGAGACATGTGAAGAGGCTCCTCTAGGCAAGAAGTATTTATGTTTTGACTTAGTTGGTAGCAGTATGGATGGAGAGAGGTGGACTGATTCAAAAGATGTTGTGGAGGCAGAAGACAGATATGTGTCAGTGACTCCATGCGATCTAAGAGAGGGGTCAAGAACACAGTTGCTGGCTTGAGCAGGTGCTGAATGTAGCAGTTTCAATATCAGAGCAAGAAGACAATGCCAAGACTGGTATTTTAAAATCTTTTAAAGTGTTTGGGAGTGGGGTACCTGGGTGGCTCAGTCGATTGACCATATGACTTCTGAATTCTGCTCAGGTCACGATCCTCACGGTTTGTGGGATGGAGCCCTGAGTCAGCCTCTGTACTGGCAGTGTCGAGCCTGCTTTGGATTCTCTCTGCCCCTCCTACATGGGTACACTTGCTCTCTCTCTCTCTCTCTCTCTCTCTCGATAAATAAACTTACAAAAAACTACTTTTAAAAAGTATTTGAAATTTATTAAATAGTAAGAAATAAGTAAAACTAAATATTTAAATATTTTTTGAAGTTTTATTTATTTTGAGAGAGAGAGAAGACACACACACATGAGTTGGGGAGGGGCAGAGAGAGAATCCCAAGCAGCTCTGCACTGCCAGCACAGAGCTCAACTCAGGACTTGATCTCCCAAACTGTGAGATCATGACCCGAGATGAAATCAAGACTCCCCCACTTAACCAGCTGAGCTACCCAGGCACCCACTGAATATTCAAAGATTTCAAGTGCACTTTTTATAACACATTAAGTAAATTACATTTATAAAAATATAACCATTATTATCATTCTCATATAAAGTGTTAGCAGATAAAATTAATGAAAAGAAAGTATTATTCAATAAACCCTGAAGCCCGTTATTGCCACCAGAGATGGATGATGGGATCATTCAGTTACTATGGAACACTAAGTGGAGAGAGTAGCTTAAACTATTCATTTAAAATTTTCTTATTTAAAAAATTTTTTTAGATATTTTATTTATTTTTGAGAGAGAGAGAGAGACAGAGACAGACCATGAGTGGGGGAGGGGCAGAGAGAGAGAAGGAGACACAGAATCTGAAAACAGGCTCCAGGCTCTGAGCTGTTAGCACAGAGCCCAATGCAGAGCTTGAACTTGGGAATAACAAGATCATGACCTAGGCTGAAGTCGGACCTTAACCAACTGAGCCACCCAAGTGCCCCTATTATTTTTTTTTAATTTTTTATTTATTTTTGAGAGAGTGTAAGCAGAAGAGGGGTGGAGAGACAGGGGAATAGATGATCTGAAGAGGACTATGTGCTGATAGTAGCAACCCCGGATGGGGCTCAAACTCACAAACCAAACCAGGAGATCATGACCTGAGCCAAAGTCAGACGCTCAACCTATTGAACCACCCAGGTGCCCCCAAAACTATTTTAAATTATCCAACTCTTGATTTTGACTTGAGTCATGATCTCACCGTTTGTGGGATCAAGCCTGGCCTCAGGCTCTGCACTGACAGCATGGAGCCTATTTGGGATTTTCTCTCTCCCTCTCTCTCTGCCCTTTCCCCACTCATGTGAACTAACTCTCTCTCTCTCTCTCTCAAAATAAATAAGTAAACTTAAAAAAAAAAATAAGAATAAGGATCAGAAGCTCTGTGGTAAGGGCTCAGCTCAAGGTATACACTTGGAATTATCAGTCCATGAAGGCAATCGAAACTTTGGAAATAGCTTTGTGTAAGCGATTTGAACTGAGCTTCAGGAAAGGCCAGGATTTTAATTGAACTAGAAGATGTGTCGGTAGAAGGATGGATTTACAATCTGAGGAAAAGAGGAAAGCAAAGCAAGCTATGGTGTTAAGATTAAGTGGATACTGTTAGCGGTGTGCTGGCCAGTGTTTAACAACTTGCTCTTCAGAGGTGAAGGGAAACCCTGGCTTATCGTGTTTGCTGATTTTCATGGCATAAATGCTTCCATTAGAGTCACTGTCAAACTATCAGCGTCACTGAGCATGGGGTTGGGAACAGATGAGCACAATCAGGTGTTATACGTTCATGTTGTGAACAAGTGAACTTAGCCCACAGCTAGACATAGTCCTGATGGAGAAGGAGGATCCTGTCTGGGAGTGGTGTTGGATACATTTGAGAGATAAAGTGAACGGCTAGCGGGGCTGTGGAGACAGATAACAGCAAGTGCTGACAAGGATGTGGAGAAATTGAAACCTTCATACATTGCTGCTGGAAATGTAAAATGGTGCAGCCACTGTGTAGGGCAGTTCAGCAGTTCTTCAAGAAGTAAACATAGAGTTACCATATGACCCAGCAATTCTACTCCTAAGTATAATTCCAAGAAAACTGAAAACATGTTCACACAAAAACTTGTCCATGAATGTTCATAGCAGCATTATTCACAATAGTCAAAAAGTGAAAACATCTCAATCTCTCCATTTGGTAATGGAGTAATGATTGGACAAATAAAATGTGGTATATCCATACAATGAAATGTTATTGGGCCATAAAAAGGAACTAAATACTGATACATGCTACCACATGGATGAGTCCTGGAAAAATTAGATACAAAAGGCTGCCATTGGGGGCATCTGGCTGGCTAAGTTGGTAGAGCATATGACTCTTGATCTCTGGGTCATGAGTTCAAGCCCTATGTTAAGTGTAGAGATTACTAGGATAGGATAGGATAGGATAGGATAGGATAGAATAGAATAGAATAGAATAGAATAGAATAGAATAGAATAGAATAGAATAGAATAGAATAAACAAAGAGCCACCTATTGTATAATGCCATTCATGTGAAATGTCAGTAATAGGTAAATCCATAGACAGAGTAGACATGGTTGCCAGAGGCTGGGGGAGGGGAAGATGGAGAGTGAATGCTGATTGGTAAGATTTTGAGGACTCTTAACCTCCAGTTTGAGAAACAGTATTCTAGGAGATTGTGGTGTGGCAGCATTCAGATATGTTTGCTCCATTGGAATTATAGAAGCCCTGACTGTTGACCCGGCTCTCCAGGCTGGAAGTCTGTCTGCCAGGTCAAGTTCTCCATCAAAAACAGTTAACACATCTGAACACGAAGCTGTCCTTGGAGAGTTTTGCATAGGCCAAGCCTAGTTGGCCTATTTCTTTCATGCATGATTAAGAGCTCAGGTGAAAAAAATTTAATGGAACATTTTGATCTCATTAAAAACCACGAAAAGCACATCGTTGAAATATAATCTCATAAAGTCCTGCCTTGTAGACAGATGTGTGTACCAAATTCTCACCTGTCAGAAAGGGATTGGAATTAATAAAGGGACATTTTGTTTCCTGGTGACAAAGCCATTTCAATCCTAGGGATATTTACAAGTAATACTGAAAAGCTCTCTGCACCTGACAGACTGGCTGTAGGTACCAAGTGTCTAAATGTCAGCGACCAGGCTTCTCTTGGAGAGATTAGCTTTGGAGGAGTTGTTGGGGGAGAAAGCGTGGAAAAAGGACAGATGTTATTTCATATGTATGAGCAGACGGATGGGGGTGAATCAAAGCGGGCAGTAAACAGCAAGGGGAACCAAGGAGGTCTAATTGCTGCTGTCATCATTGCTGTTAGGCCACAAATGTCTCCCTCCTCACAGCCCTATTGCCAGAAAGCGGAGTAAAGAGCCTGGGCACTCCCTCCATGAGCTCTCTGCAGGGTCAGCTGGCTTTGTTTTCGTTTTTCTTTTGTTAGCCAATTTATAAAGAGCTGAACATAATCTCCTAATTGTCCTGAGAATTTGATGTTACTCAGTTTGGGGGGGATCCACTCAATCATCTTAGCAGGGTGTCGCCGTCCCTATTTCATGGGCACAGGGAGATTTAACAACCGGTCCACGGTTGTGCAATTTGGGGTAGCAGGACAAGATGAGAGTCTGGATCCGTGGGGTCTAATCCAGAGCGCCTTGCACAACTCCGGAACTACTCTAGAGTCTGCCCTTTTCCCACCATTTGGACACTCAACAAATACTCATTGATACCAACTACGTGTCAGGCACTGTTTTGGACCTTTGGGCTACATCAGTGAATATGCCTCTTCTTACGTTGTTTCCATCTGATCTGGAGTGAGGACAAGGGCAGAAGTAGATAATAATCACAAGGAAAAGTTAAGTTAGAAAGTGTGCTTGAAGGTGGTAAGTGTAAGGAAGAAAGAAGTCACTCAGGATTTGAGAATTGGTAGGGTGGGAGGGGAGGGATTACAATTGTAAATAAGGAGGTCGTAGCAGTAGGAATAATCTCAGGGGCGTTGGTGGGAGCTGGAGGGGAGGATGCACGTAAAGTGACCAGCCCAGAGCCTGGTGCTGAGGTGCTCAAACGGGTCACTAATGGTGGCTGTCATTACCACACCAGTTCCATCTCTTGTGCCCAAAGTGGACAGACAGCTTGAGTTCAGGCAGGTGGGACAGCAGACTCCTGCCTGGCCTATGGCGCGGTCACACTAACTGCCCCAGCTGGGTGCAAAGAGCCGGTAACCAGCTTTGTGTAATGTGTCCATGGTCGAAGGAGCTGGGGTGACCAAGCACCGTCCCTGCTGCTTTTGATCAAAATGGAAATTGAAAACCCTGAGTAGAAAAGAAAATGCTGAAAGAAGGGGCAGCCGGAGGCCAGGGCTCCCCCATCCTCCTTCAGACTGGGAACCCCAGGGCTCCGGGCACCGTGTTGCTAGGCAACAGCGCACAGATTGAGGGCAGCCAGCAGGGGCCAGCCTGCAGGGGTCTGTTTGCTTTGGCTGCTGCTGGGTCTGGTACCTGTTCTGGGGGAGAGGCTGTGTCACTTGGAAGTAAACACCTGACTGCATAGGACGATTAAAGGAAGGCCAAAAAGCCATCCTTGACTCTGAGTCGGCCTCAGGGCCTCCGACTCCACTTTTAGCAATTTGTTCCTCAGGCAAAGTTTGTACTGTCAAACTTTTGGGGGGTTAAAACAAAATCTTAACTGAGAAGAATAAATATGTAGAAGAGATTTTAGGGGGAAAATGTTGCCTTGCTAAAGGGGTGAATCTCCACTCCCCTCTGAAGGGGCTTTCTAAACTCCTAGATTCTGAACCATAATTTGAAAATCCTTGGCCTGGGGCGCCTGGCTGGCTCAGTTGGTTAAGTGTCCGACTTCAGCTCAGGTCATGATCTCACGGTTCGTGAGTTCAAGCCCCATGTTAGGCGCTGTGCTGACAGCTCAGAGCCTGGAGCCTGTTTCAGATTCTGTGTCTCCCTCTCTCTCTGACTCTCCCCTGCTCATGCTGTCTCTCTCTCTAAGAAATAAGTAAAACACTGAAAATCCTTGACTTAAAGTATTTCAGCCCCCTGTTAAAAAGTAAACAGCCTTTGTTCACCAAAAGATTAAGCTATTTTATTTTATTTTTAAATGTTTATTTATTGTGTGTGAGAGAGAGAGAGACAGAGCATGAGTGGGGAGGGGCGGAGAGAGAGGGAGAAGCAGGATCTGAAGCAGGCTCCAGGCTCCAAGCTGTCAGCACAGAGCCTGACACGGGAAAGGCAAGATCATGACCTGAGTCAAAGTCAGACACTTTATTGACTGAGCCACTCAGACGCCCCAATATAAAGCTATTTTAAACTTACTAATATGTTATGACACATTTTCATGGCTTGCTGCTGGGGTAGGGGTGGTGGTGAACAGACTCCTCTGAGGATCTGATGGTATCTGTACACCCTCTATCCAGGAAAATGCACATACCTGAAATTCTGCATCTGTTTGTATCGGGGAAGTTGTCCATGGGCCGTAGATTAAGGATCTCTCTGTCTTTTGGGACTTTCGTTTATCTGATTTACTTCCAAGTGGGACAATACTTAAGTCTCAAGAAGGGTGAGTTTTGAAGAAGGGAGGGAGGAGGATCAGAATCTTGGGGATGGAGCCTGCATTTTTGACATGATCTCCAAGCAGTTGTGATGGTCAGATAGGGGCATCAGGGATCTGGAGGTGGTATGTCTAGGCCCTAGGGTCCAGGAGACACTGCTATGAGTTGGCAGTCCTTATGAGGAGGAGGAGGAGGGAGAGAGAGAGCAAGAAGCCTTGCTTTCTCTCCTCTTATCTAGCAGGCTGGGGAACAATAGGAAAGATCCTGTGTTCTCCATCCCACTCTTCGCAATAGGAAACTGAGATCCCTGTGCCCCTGAGCCTCAGCCAGACCATCCACCCAAAATTCAAATGAGGGTGCTTCAAAGCAAGGAAAATAAAGACCAAGACTTCAGGATACCATCCATCTAGGACTGGGCCTAAGAAAGAGTCTCATTTGGGACACTGATGTTCAAATTCTGATATTTCCCTGTGGTCTTCCATGTTCTGTCCTAAGGAGAGGCCATTCTTCCCTCCTAGCCAAGGGTTAGCATCTCCTTGATAGTCAGGGTTGTTTAATGGGATCTGCTCCCATCTGGGTCAGGTGCTTCCCAAGCAAAGAAGCATTTGCCACAGAGTCAACAAATACCTTTTGATCCCACTGCACCAAACTTGGGGCGCTTCCCCTGGCCTGCTCTGCCCGCATCCTGACCTTCTCTTCAGAGGATCTGGTGTTCAAGGACGGCGAGGGGACAAGGGGATGAACCTGCAGTTGGGGAAAGAGCGGGAGGTGGCCTCCTCCAGACCCCAAGGCCTGTAGTCAAAATCCGGGTTTACTTAAGGACCTGTTTCTTGACTCGGGCCCTATCCCAGCCGAGACAAACCCAAATCATGTTTATCCCCTGCTCCCTTGGGTGGTTGTGACTTCATGCAGCGTGACTTGGGGGTTCTCAGATGGGGGATACAAGACCTCTGCTTGGCTCTGTCTCTCCTGCCTGTGGTGGGGGACATCTCCCCTTCCCCCCACTGTAGTTGCTGCAGTAATTCTTCCTCCTGTCAGTGTTTTACTCAAGTGGAGTCATTTATCCAAAATGAACAGTTAAGATGTGTGCATTCCAATGTGTATAAATTTTACCTAAAAATAAAAAAACAGCAACAACTTCCAGAAGGGAGGAGTGGGTGGAAGTAAATATGGGGAGTGAGTAGAAGTAGATGAACAAGAATGGCAGAAATGAACTATTGAAGCTGGGGATGGGGGTCATTATAGTCTGCTCAAAAAAAGATATATATTTGACATTCGCCACAATAAAAAGGAAAAAAAAAGTACTTAAAGATGTCTGTTTTCTCTTAGAAATCTCCCTACATGCCCCCTCCCTGATCAAGAATCTTACAGAAACTCATACTCTTTACCCTAGTAATTCTGTTTCTGGGAATGTATCCAAATCAAATAATGAGAGACACACAGAAGGCTTCATAGTAGTGCTATTTAAAATAAGGGAAAATTTGGACAAAAATTCCATGTTCAGGGAATGGCAGTGCAATCATTAAAAACACGGGAAAGTGCTTGTGACCAAACTTGTAAAAAAGGAAAAAAAAAAAGTCGGAGTACAAAATTCCACCCTGTATGATCTTCATTTGGATTTTAGAAATGCATGTGCATGTGTAGAGAAAGAATGTGGAAAGGAATACAATTATGGGTTTAAAGTAGTGATCTCTGCTTGCTGGGCTTGTGGTAGATTTTTATTTTCATTTTATTTCTAGCCTGTATTTTCATCTTTTCTACAATGCACGTTGAGTACTTTGACAATTATTTTAAAGACTGAAAAGTGCCATTTTGAAGGAAGCAGGGGGAAAAGGCGGAAGAAAGAACAGATTTCCATGCAAGCCCCGGGCATAAAATATTAAGGTACCAGAACTGGTAGGAATCTTGCAAATGGCCTAAATCCAAACTTCCCCAGTTTACAGATGAGACGACTGAGGCCCAGAAGAGTCGAGTGACCACCCAGCCACTTGTTCTCAGTCTCTCAGACTGCTTGTTTTAGCGCGACACCGAGCCCTTACCTCCTTCCCAGAGTGTGCCGTGTTAACCCCTGCAGGCCCCATTAGGGGAGCAGCCTTTTGACTTTCCAGGCACTCGGGGCCACCTGTTGCCAGCATCCTTGGCCAGCGGGGCTGGAGAAGTGCCCTGGCATGAAGGTCAGAGGAAGAAGGAGCCTCACTGCCGCCTGATTGATCACTCAGTGCCTCTCCCTCTGACAGTCCCAGCCAGCCATCTGTCTACTCAGTTCTGCTGTCACAGAGGTTACTTCTAAGTAGTGATGCTATTTATGGGGTCTGGCCTTGTGGCTTTCAGACCATCAGGACTTGAAAAAGAAACAGTGCAGGTCAATGGTTAGTGTCAAGTTGGAGTCAAGAGACGTGTTACAGTCTTTGCCAGACTCCTTACACATGGTCTTAGTCCGTTCGGGCCACTATAACAGAATACTACAGACTGGGTAGCTTACAAGGCGAACATTTCTTACTCATGGTTCTGGAGGCTAGGAAGTCAAAGATCAAGGGGTAGGCAAATTCAGCATCTGGTGAGAGTGCTTTTCGTTTGCAGATAACCCTCTTCTCACTGTATCCTCACATGGATCTGTCCCTCTTTTTTTTTTTTTTTTAATGTTTATTTTTGAGATAGAAAGTGCCAGCGGGGAAGGGGCAGAGAGAATGGGGAACAGAGGATCAGAGCCCGATAGGGAGCTCGAACCCACAAACATGAGATCATGGCCTGAGCCCAAGTGAGACGCTTAACCAACTGAGCTACCCAGGCGCCCTGACACTGATCTCTTCTTGAAGGCTCTACTCTCATGCCCTAATTATCCCCAAAAGGCCTTACCTCCAAATACTATCATATCAGGGCTTCAACACATGACATAGTTGGGGGTGGGCACAAATGTGCAGTCCATCACTTTCTCTGGGGGCAAGCAGGGCAAGCGAGAGTATGCAATGCTAACTAACTCTAGAGAATGCTACAAGACCAGAAATAAGCCTACCCATGTATGTGTTTATGGTCTGTCTCTTCCCTGCCCCATCCCTGCCAGCACACTCCCCACCATGCCCACATCTACACCCTGAATAGCTGTGACCATCTCAGGCACCACTGCCTCACCAGAACCTAGCACATAAGAGACCCCTAGTAACTACTTGTTGAATGTGACATATGAGCGAACACCATTCTCCTAGAATGTGGAAGACCCGACATGTTCCAAACTACCAGGATTCCCGGGCTTTAAACATTTTAGTTCCAAAAGAGCAGAATGTTTGAAAAACAATGATTTTTTAGCACTTAGTATTTATGTGCACAACTGTAACACGATGCTTTCAGACATTTGTCAGCAGCAAACACATAAGTACCAGGGGACCGCCGTGGGCACATCTAGTGAGACCGTCATGATGTCCGCTCTGTCTGTTGCCTTCTGCTTTTTCCTCCACTCCTCCTTCTTGGTGTCTTTTCAATTTGGCATATATCTATCTATATATATATCTATAGATCTACATATAGATATACTTTTTAAAAATACATATACTTTATATATATGTGTGTATATACATATACATACTTTTCTTTGGGGGAATATTTCTTAAATGCAGACTACCAGATCATAGGCTTTTGCTCTCTGGGGTGCTTAATAGATACATCAGAAGGTGGGCATTTTCCTGTGGCATAATCTTTCTTTTCTTAATTGTGGTAAAATACACATAGCATAAAATTATCTTGACCATTTAAAAAATTTCTTTTTTTTTTTTTAATATTTTATTTATTTCTAGGAGAGAGAGAGAGACAGAGAGAGAGAGACAGCGTGAGCAGGGGAGGGTCAGAGAGAGAGGGAGTCACAGACTGAAACAGGCTCCAGGCTCTGAGCTGGCAGTCAGCACAGAGCCCGACGCGGGGCTCGAACCCACGAACCGCGAGATCATGACCTAAGTGAAAGTCGGACGCTTAACTGACTAAGCCACCCAGGTGCCCCTAAAAAATTTCTTAATGTTTATTTATTTTAGAGACAGACAGAATGTGAGTGGGGGAGGGGCAGAGAGATTGAGAGAGAAAGAGAGAGAAAGAGAGACAGAATCCAAAGCAAGCTCCAGGCTCTGAACTGTCAGCACAGAGCCCAATGCAAGGCTCAAACCCACAAACTGCAAGATCGTGACCTGAGCCAAAGTTAGCCGCTTAACCAACTGAGCCACCCAGACATCCCTATCTTGACCATTTGTAAGTGTACAGGTCAGGCATTAAGCAGCCATCACCACCATCCATTGACAGAACTCTTTTCATCTTGCCAAACGGAAACTCTGTAGTCAGAGGCCCAGTCCCCAGCCACCACTAATTCTACTTTTCCTCTCTGTGCATTTGAGAGGTACTGTGGGTAACTCATATATATGGAATCATACACTACCTGTCCTTTGGTGACTTGCTCAATACACTTGGCATAATTTTCCTTTACCAACAGATAGCTCAGCATTTGACCAAAGAAGTTCCAACTTTGGGATTTTTTTCTTTTCTCTCATGTTCCCCAGGAATATCACACCTGGCTGGAAGATTTAAGGCAGATTAACTAAGGTGCCCACCCCTCATTTCCAAACCCTGAGGACAGGCAGCAGCCACTGCCTACTGTGCCCCATTTAAAGTTGTGATTTGGGGGGCGCCTGGGTGGCTTAGTCGGTTAAGCGTCCGACTTTCACTTAGGTCATGATCTCGCGGTTCGTGGGTTTGAGCCCTGCGTCGGGCTCTGTGCTGACTGCCAGTTCAGAGCCTGGAGCCTGTTTCAGTCTGTGACTCCCTCTCTCTCTGACCCTCCCCTGCTCATGCTGTCTCTCTCTCTCTCCTAGAAATAAATAAAATATAAAAAATAAATAAAAAATAAAAAATAAAGTTGTGATTTGGGGGACACCTGGGTGGCTCAGTTGGGAAAGCGTCCGGCTTCGGCTCAGGTCATGATCTCGCGGTTCGTGGGTTCGAACCTCAAGTCAGGCTCTGTGCTGACAGCTAGCTCAGAGCCTGGAGCCTGTTTCAGATTCTGTATCTCCTTCTCTCTCTGAACCTCCCCTGCTCACGCTGTCTCTCTCTTCTCTCTTTCTCTCTTTCAGAAATAAACAAAACATTTAAAAAAATTTTTTAAAGTTGTGATTTGTACGTGTGTCATGTCACTGTGCACGGGGGAGTGAGGAATTGTGCACTGGACATACATGCTGCATGTATTTGTGGGTCTCCTTTGTGAGTCTGTATGTTATACAGACTACATGCTTTCAAAGATCACTGGGTAAGTTGAGGTACTGTTGGGTATTTGATTTATTCACAGAATGCTGAATATAGTCCAGGAGTGCTGCCATTTATATCTCTGCTTTAACGGTCTGTCTAAGATTCTATCTTGAATGGTGAGATCTCAAAGTACAATTTAGATTTGAAACAGCTGCGGTAGACCCAGCCACCTTGGATGGTGGAAATATCCCCAAGTGACATGAAGTAAATTAGCACATATTGAAGGGAGAATTTTCTAAGGCTTGGAATCACCATTTTCCCAGCACTGCCCCCCCCTCCCCGCCCCCAAGTAGGACCCAGGGGACACCAATTGAAAGGCGATGAAAAGAAATGGACTTGGCCCACGTGTCTCCAAAATACCAAATGCAGTCAGAGTGAACTGAAATTATCTGCCCGAACACATTAGATATTTTAACACCAATTCTCGGGCCTCAGAAGCAAGCCTGTCTGCTGGCAGACAACCAACACTGTCTTATTTAATTTTTAGATTTGGCTGTTAAATTTGGCCCCGTGTGAGTTTGTGTTTGATTGGATGTATGAGGGTGGTGGGTTTCTGGCGGGAAGGCCTGGGTTCTAGCTCAGTGACTTACTAGCTGTGCAAGCTTAGACAGGCCATTTCAGCCCCATGTGACTGTTTCCCCATCTGTACAGTGAGGGAAACACTCCTGCTCTGCTTGCCTTATGGGGAATTTGAAGATCAAATGAGACAGTGTTTGGGAACGATAAAATCACTATGCAGATGACCAGCATAATCACGCCCACAGCGGAACATCAAATCCTTTCTGTCTTTCAAAACCTTTCACTCAATTCTGTGTTTAATTTACATGCTGTGGATTTTACCCCTCATCCTTGCAGAAAAATCCTTTGGGGAGCATCATATTTAGGCCTGGAATTGCTATATGTGTGCAGTTGCCGTATTCACCTTAAAGTCGTCTGAGATAAGGAAAAGACTGGAATTGGGGGTGGGGGGAATAGATCCAGAGAGATGGTAGCCCAAAGGCACAAAGAATCCTGATGTTCTTTTATTCCTAGATGACACTGACATCTAAGCCCAAAGCCAAAGGTTCTTATCCAAAGTTAGGCTCACTGGGGTGCCTGGGTGGCTCAGTAGGTTAAGTATGTGACTCTTGATTTTGGCTCAAGTCATGATCTCACAGTTTGTGGGATTGAACCCTGTGTAGGGAGGGCTCTGCACTAACAGCATGGGACATGCTTAGGATTCTCTCTCTCCCTCTCTCTCTCTGCTCCTCGCCTGCTTGCATGCACTTTCTCTCTCTCTTAAAATAAATAAATAGACATCAAAAAAGATTAGGCTCACAGTTCCCACGGTTTTCCACTTCTCTGCACCTTCTTCCTTTGGATGAAAGCGCTGAGTTTGTGTGGTGCTATCCTGAGCCATACTGGACACAATACTTAGTAACTCTAATGGCCGGGCATAGAATGTATATTTGATAAACATTTATAATAGAGGGAAATACACTTATTGTTCTCTTATCATCTTAAGTTTCTGAAGCTACAGCTCGAGAAACATGTTCACTATATTTCCACAAATCTGAGATGCCGTTATTTCTGAGACCCACCATTTTTTATATACTGCAAAGAGAGGAAAAGCTTTTATTAGTTAAAATATGACACAGTGCTTCCTTATTGTGTCAATTATAAGCCACTGTGTTTGATTTCACAGATGTTAAATGTGAAAGAAATATGTGTTTGGAATAGAGGAAATGGCAGTGTGTTTATGTCTTCCAAAAGGTAAAGCTTTCAGCTTCTGGTTCTGATGTATTCTTAGATCAGCAAATGTCAAAATGGTCTCCTTTCTAGTCTCAGCTCCTTGCATTTTATGCTTTTATGTGGGTTGAAAGGAGACATTAAATCGATTTTTCTTATGGTCACAATAGTACCAAGTACTTCTCTGCACTTGAGTATAGATTTAGGTAAGGGTGGATTATAAAATGCTTGTCAGAGCCAAAATTACAATAGTTTTGTGGTCTGTTGCTTACTATGAGATTTAAAAAGAGTGAGAAATGTTTAGGGTATTTGGTGCATCTATTGTGGGGTTTTCTATCCTCCCAAGTGGCGCTTTTTATTATTTTTGTTGTTACTGTTGTTCTATTTGATGCTTCATTGGGCTGTTTTGTGGCTGTTATTTAGGTTATTCTTAGTTCAGTAAGGCAACTGAACTGTGAGTGTCCCACTGCACAGAGATATTAGGCATGAATACGTTCAGGTGATGATAGATGCCTGGGTGAAATAGGACATTTTCATAAAGTGCAAGGTGGGAATTCATAGTCTTTCCAGGCAGAAGGGAGTATGAAGAACAGGAAAATACAGCTTCTGTGACAATCCTTTGCACATTTTTCACGGACCATTCCTTGCTCATAATTTTATGGTTTAGGACAAGAAAACCTGCACCTGCTTCCAGCTGTTTGTTCCGTAGTTTCCTTCTCACATTCCTCTGGTCTGTGGGGTCATTATTTATATACAATAGCAAAGAGAGTCACCACACAGAAAGGATTTCTAAGGACTGGACCGTGGCCGGTAGAGAGGAGAGATCCAAATCATTGCAGCTCCTGTGGGCTTCCTAACAAGCATTGGGGCACCCGGATGCTTGCTCCCTGCGGGGGCCCCAGGCGCAAGTCGGCAGCCGTTGTGCTGGGCGGGAAGTGGGTGGAAAGCTGTTCATGTCTGATCACTGCTAATACACGTTTTGCCCACTGTTGTCTCCCCTGCAGTCTGAGTACCACTACGAGTACACCGCGTGTGACAGCACGGGAGCCAGGTGGAGGGTCGCCGTGCCGCACACCCCGGGCCTGTGCACCAGCCTCCCCGACCCTGTCAAGGGCACTGAGTGCTGTAAGCATTCCTGCCGCTCGCCTCTGGCCTCTGCCCCGAGCCTCCTGCCATCCCAGCCAGACCCTCCCTGACAGCGCAGCTGCCTTAAGGAATCAGATCTCTCCCCGAGTTAGACCCTGGCCCCTTTGAGATTTGGTACAGAAATGCGATTTCATGGATGCAAGCTGGGTATCTAAATTTGCCTTTATTTTCTTTCTTTCTTTCTTTTTTTTTTTTTTTAATTTAAGCCCCATCAGGGAATAAAGTATGAGCAATTCCAGCTGTGTGCCAGTCAGAGTTTTTTTTCTGTTTGCATACATTTTCTTTTGTGCCTGTGTGTCTCTCTCCAATCTACACTCATCAGCCACAGTCAGTCATTAGGAAAAGACTGTGATGCGTTTTTGTTCTTGAAAAGGAAGCCAAAGAAGATGAATTTCTGCACAGACAGACCATTAAAATGCACTGGGCATCACTTCGAGGAATAAGAACCTTGCCCAGCCGTGGAGCTGACTGTGTGATCAGAATAGCCGTGACTTGTCTGCAGCCCGTCCCCACCTTTGCGACTCTATAGTCAGAACTTTTCTACAATTGGCAGCTATTTCCCCTCCCCTGTTCTTTCTAGAGGTGTAAAGGGATAACAACAGGGACTAGAATCAAGGAATACTTGGAGATTTGGAAAGGAGATTGAGGGCATTTTAATCCTTTTTTTTTAATGTTTATTTTTGAGAGACAGAGCGTGAGCGGGGGAGGGGCAGAGAGAGAGAGGGAGACACAGAATCCTAAACAGGCTCCAGGCTACGAGCTGTCAGCACAGAGCGTGACGTGAGGCTTGAACTCACTGACCATGAGATCATGACCTGAGCCGAAGTCGGACGCTCAACAGACTGAGCCACCCAAGCGCCCCAAGGCATTTAAATTCTTAAAAAAAAAAAAAAAAAAAAAAGCTTACATACTGCCTGGTTCAGTTGGTGAGCAAATAAATGTTTGTTAAACTAATGAATGGATATTACTAAGATCCAAGCAGGACTGAGGTGTGACTATGGGAAATAAGCGAGCCATCTTCAAGTAACTCGCCAACTTAATTGAGCTCCTCTATGTGCATGCACTATGAGCTGCAGAGATATATAAGGCACAGTCTCTGCCTTCAGAAGCTTAAAGCCTGGTGGAAGAAGCAGACGTTCGTTCCTCCATTCATTTTTTCAACAAAACTTTGTGGAGCCCCTGCTATGTCTGTGCCAGTCACTGAGCCAATGTTCCTGGAGGAGCTCAGAGCCTAGTGGCAGGCACACATCAGTACGACGTGTTCATGTGAGATGACAAGGAACAGGAGGTATGGATGCTTGGGGCTCAGGAACAGCTGGGGGAACTACTCGGGCAGAGGTTTGCAGGTGGAAGAACACCAGACACATTCAGGGAAGAACATGTGGTCTGGGGTGGAGGCAACGCAAGGAAGGTGATGGCGTCAGATGGGGCTGCAGTGGAGAAAAGCCTGCAACAAGAGATTAAGCTGGAAAGTTAGGCTGAAGGAAAATCACGGAAGACTTTGAATGCCTGGCTGAGAGCTTAGATTCTACAACCCAAGGGCAGTGCCTGATGATCTTTTAAACAAAAGGAATGATAAGACATATCCGTGTTTTAGAGAGATACCTCTGGCCACAGAATGAGCAAAAGCAAGAAACAGGGAACTGGTTAGGAGGACACTGTAATCGTTGAGCTAACAGCCACAAGAATCCCAACCAGTATGGTGGCAGCAGCACCAGAAGGGAGACAGAAACAGAGACCCGGGGAAATTCATGGCTGAAAGGGCTGGGCCCCATTCAGAGAACCGTGGTATCCTCTGCTGGAGAGCTCTCAGAATGGCCAAGGCTTTCCCTCAGGAAACAGAATCATCAGGAACAAGTCTTTCACTAAAGCAGAGCTACTGAAGCCCTAAATTTTATTTTTTAAGATAACGGCTTTATTGAAATATAATTTGTATACCATGAGCATCACCCCCTGGAAGTGTAAAGTCCAGTTTTTAGAATATTCACAGTTGTACAACCACTATCTAACTTCACAATATTTTCATCACCCCCAAAAGAAGCATCATATCCATGAACAATCTCTACCCACGTCCCCTCCCCCAAGTCGCCGGCACCATAGATCTGCTTTCTATCTCTGTGGATTTTCTTATTTTGGACTTTCCATATAACAGGAATCATATAAAATGTGCTAAATCAGGGTGGGTCAAACTTCTGGATCTTGATCCTCTGCTCCTCTCTTTAGGGTGCCCACAGGCTGCCTACTCCTTCTGGTGGCAGCGGCCTCACCACCCCACCCTTGTTCTTTCTCTGTGTTCCAGCCTTTTCGTGCAAAGCCGGGGAATTTCTGGACATGAAGGACCAGTCCTGTAAGCCATGCGCTGAGGGCCGCTACTCCCTCGGCACGGGCATCCGGTTTGACGAGTGGGATGAGCTGCCCCACGGCTTTGCCAGCCTCTCAACCAACATGGAGATCGAGGACACCACTACTGAGTCCACGGAGAACTGCACTGCGTGAGTGTCCCCATAGTCCCCTCCCCTGTGCTGGGCCAGAGAGGATGGAAACCAGGGAGCCAAGCCGCCAAGGGGTAGGCTGGAGCAGCGTCCCACACAACTGTTGAACATGACGCCCACCTCAGCCCTCTCTTACTGTTCCGAGCTAACCAGTGACTGACCAGCCCTGGTGAGAGGTAAAGACCGGGGAAACAGAGAGGGGTGGAGATGGTGGATAAAGGCTAAATGGCCCAGTCCACTTAAAATAAAACCTAATTGGACTTCTGCAATGGAATTTAGGATCAGTAATAAACTTCCTCGACTTGATTGCAACGTGAAGCGCTAGGAGTGTTCCTGGCTTTGGTGCTAACTTCTAAAACTGGTCAGCCCAACCCGAGTTTATAGGTTTGAGGGGGGACAGCCTAGGGCCAGATCTTTGGTCAGTGGTGGGTGGGATCTTCTGAACTGCTTGAGACCCTGGTGACCAGAAAAAAAACCTAGCACAGAAGGAGATCTTTTCAGTACTTGAAAGGCTCGGCCCCCCATGCTTGAGTAACTGGTAAGTGATCCTTATCAGATCTTTAGATATTTAATTCCAGGGACAGGAATTAAATGATGTGCCTTCTATGTGTCAGGCACTCTTCTGGATGCTTTACATATATTACTTTCTATGATTCTCTCAAAAACCCTCTGAAATTGATATTATTATTTCCTTTACACAAATGAGGAATTGGAGGCTTAGCAAGGTTAAGTGACTTGTCCTTTGTTACTCAGCTTAGAACTGGTGATACTGGAATTCAAACCCAGTCCTAAGTTCTCTACTGCCCCGCGAAGCCACCCTCAAGTAACATTTAGTGTACGCAAGGCGATGTCGGGCCCTGGGGAAGGCCAGTGGAAGGATGGGTAGATGCTCTGTGTTAAATATTAACAAGTAAGATGGGAGAAAAGTACATGAAAGTTTCTCTTATAAACCCAAGTAATCAAAAGGATAAAAGGAGTTAATAATTGTTTACACTGGGTTTCTAAACCGGGGACCAATGTCTCCGTTCCTACTCTTAAGTAGAAGTACCATTCTTGGAGCCAGGCAACAGGCATTTTACAGTCCAATTTTAATGTCACTTTAGAGTTTAATATCATGTGTCAAAATCATTGGCATGACAACATCAGCAGCAGAGATAAAGCCAGAGAGGATTAAAGCTGAAAGGAGACCCATTTTCGTCCTAATAGAGAATGTGATTGACTCCCCCCCACACACACACCCAACAAGGTACAGGCCTGACTCACCCAATCGATTGTTACCCGCTTGAAGAAAGGGTTTGTCTCTCTGGGGACCTCACCAAGAGTCCAGAAATCATTACCCTCAGCAAGACAGGATGTCAGCCCGTTAATAACAACTTGTGTTTCCACAGCACACACTGCTTCGGGGCCTGGATCCTAAGGCATCACAAGACCCTGGGAGGGGAGAAAGAATGTTTTTCCTCTGTAGAAACGGAGAGGAAATGGCCACCTAGAGAGGCTTTGTAGCTTTCTCAGCTCCCTCAGAAAGGCAATAATTGAGCTAGTACCGAGATATTCACCCTAACCCACGCCCACTGCCTCCAACCTGAGCAGAGCCAGCCTCCTCCCACCCCCACCCCCGCCCCGGTTCTGCCTCCGGTGCCCCCAGCTAGTCTCGGCCTCTACTCCAGCCTCTGCAGGCCACTGGCCGCCAGCAGCCAGACCGATTTTCTTAAGACACAAGTCCAACCACTGTACTTCCCTGCTCAAAACTCCGGATTCTATGGATTCCCGTTGCTTTTGGAATAAAATCCAATACCTTGCCACAGCCTGCATGGCCTGCGTGGTCTAGCCTTGGCCTTCTGCCCATTTCTCCAGCTTTGCCCAAGTATCTTCCTACTGGGTTACTATGCTCCAGCCACGCTAGCCACAATGCTCCTTCCGTCCTGGGTCATACTCTCCTCCAGCCCTTCTGGCTCACTCCTGATTCACCCTCAGGTCTCTGCCTGAATGTCACTTCCTGGGAGGTGCTGGCTCTGACCCCGTAGATTCCCATCACATACACACTCTTGCACCATCATGTATTTCTCCTTATGACACTTATCAGATTTATTACTACGTGATTAATTGTGCAGTTAGTTAAGTTTCCTAATCACTTCCATGCCTCGATTTCCTCATCCTAAGAAAAAAGCAAAAAAACCATAGTGTTAAAAAATGGTATTCTTCTTATAGGTTATGGGAAGGATTAAATGAGATGGTCCGTATGAAGAATTTGGAGCAATCCCTGGCACTAGAAGTCAATCAACACACGTTGTTATTATTGAATGTGAAATGATCTTCACCAGAGACAACTCTGATAAAACCCAGAATCGTGATGCCTTGTGCAAATGTAGCCCACTTATGGCATCCTTTTAATTATTCATCTCACTTTAGGAGTTATTTATAGAGGATGCCATGGAGTACATCATGAAGCATCTCTTTTAGCAGGAGAAATCAATACCATTAGATTAGCTGGGGTGTCTGGGATGAGCTCAGTTTGGGTATTTTGGATATGCTTGTATTTGAGAATAACACTATTGTTTTTAATGTTTATTTATTTATGTTAGGAGAGAGAGTGAGGGAGGAGCAGAAAGAGAGGGAGAGACAGAATCCCAAGCAGGCTGTCAGGGCAGAGCCCAATGTGAGGCTCGATCTTACAAACCCTGAGATCATAACCTGAGCTGAAATCAAGAGTTGGACGCTTAACCAACTGGGCCATCTAGGCGCCCTGAGAGTAACACTACCTATTAAAGAACTTGAGGGGCGCCTGGGTGGCTCAGTCGGTTGAGCATCTGACTTCGGCTCAGGTCATGATCTTGTGGTTCTTGAGTTTGAGCCCTCCATGGGGCTCTGTGCTGACAGCTCAGAGCCTGGAGACTGCTTTGGATTCTGTGTCTCCCTCTCTCTCTGTCCCTCCCCTGTTTGCTTGTGCGCCCGCACACTCTCTGTCTCTCAAAAATAAATAAACATTTAAAAAAATAAAGAACTTGAAATATATGTTATTCTAACAAACAAAGGGGAAAAACAGTGGACTACTTTGAGGACCCCTTGATAATCATTAATAATTATTAATAATTATTGTTAATAATTGCCTGGTCTGGTCTCAGGCAAAACAATGAAATAGTCGGATTATCTTTGGTCACCATTTTCTACATTAATCTATATAATCCTGAGTCCCTCCTATGTGCCAGGCATAGGGCTTGGTGCTGAGGCTACATTAGTGAGCAAGACAAGTTTGGTCTCTGCCCTTACAGTGTCTGTAAGCCAGCCAGGAAGATAGACAATTAAAGAATTAGGATATGGTCAGAAGAGGGGACATTTGGGTGACTCAGTTGATTGAGCATCTGATTTTGGCTCAGGTTATGATCCCAGGGACATGGCATGGGATTGAGCCCATGTGTTGGGCTCTGTGCTGAGCGTGGAGCCTGCTTAAGATTCTCTCTCTCTCTCTCTCTCTCTCTCTCTCTCTCTCTCTTCTCCCTCCCCCCTCCCTCTGCTGCTCATGCACTCTCTCTCAAAAAAAAAAAAAAAAAAAAAGAATATAATCAGAAGAGGAAGCTGAACTGAAAATAAAGAAAAGATGCTCAACCTCACTAGTAATCAAAGAAATAAGATTTAAAGCCCAAAGAGACACTATCTCCTGCCCTATCACACTGGCAACAACTTTACGAATTTGGGGAGGGTATGGAGCAACAGGAACGCTCTCACATGCTGGTGGGTGCAAGTTGGTAGCAACTACTTTGGAGAACAGTGTGGCAGGAGCTGGGAAAGCTGGAGGTTCATGCGCCCTCTGACCCAGTGGCTGTTCTCCCACCATCTCCCTCAGACATGCGTACAAGGAGCAGAGCAAGAATGTTCCTAACGGAGTGGGCACAATGGCAAAACACTGGAAACAATCTAAAAGTCCATCAATGAGTAACGGGTAAATAACTATGGTAGAACCATGCAAGGCAATGTTATATACTAGCAGAAATGAAAACAAGAGCTCTATGTGTGAATGGGGATGGGTCCCATAATCGTTGTACTGAAACAAACAAAAAAAGTAAGTTTCAACACACATAAATATGATACCATTTACATGAGGTCTGAAAACATGCAAAAACCATGATCACAGGGCATATTGTTTAGAAATACATGCATAATTATTAAAGGATAAAGAACCATGTGCAGATGGTAAGCACCATACTCAGGGAAGTTGTTACTTGGCTGAAAGAAGCAGGTGGTAGTCAGGGGTTTGAGATTAGCTGGGTGAACACCCAGGCTCCTGCTCTACTGTATTTCTTAAGCAGGGTAGGGGCTTCAATCTTGCATGTGTGCAAGAGAAGTAGAGGGGAGTTATTAGTGAGAGCTCAGGGCACAAATAGCAGAGGCCAGTAGAGTCAAGGGGGACTTCTTAGGTGAGGTGACATTTATTCTAAGTCACAGGAGGAATTAAACAGGGGGAGGGAGGAGGTAGTTTGTTCTAAGAAGAGTGAACAGCAAGCGAGAACACCCAGGAGGAGGGAGAGCTTGGCAGAGGGAGTGAAAGAAATGCTGCCGGTCTGGAGTCTAGAAGTTTCTGTGGCCTCCCTCTTCCCAGTTCCCATGCAGCATCGAAAAGTGGGCATTTCCAGAAAAATGGGTGGGATAGATTGCATGGACTCCTGGTTTCTGAAGACCAGCAGTGTCTGCTAAATTTCTTTGACAGCTTTGGAATTAGGAAGACCTGGGTTTGAATCTCAGCCCTGCCACTTGCTGGCTCTGTGATATGGGGCAAGGTACTCACCGAGCCTCAGTTTCACCATCCATTAAATGGTAATGAAAGGAAATCATGAATATAAAACATGTAGTTCAGTACCTGGGAGATTGTAAGCAACTGATAAATGTTACCCAGCTCCCCCTCCCAAAACCTGCCATCTATCTTCTGGATCGTTCTGCATAATGTCGGAGCACACCTGCTTGTCTTCCTCATGTCGACTCCATTTCCAGTCTCCTTGATCTGGAGGGTTTTCTTCACTGAGGACGTTCGTGTCTAAATTCCTGTTTGTGAATCACAAGTCTGGAATTCCACAGACACCCAGCGGGACACGAGATCTGCAATTCCCACAAAGCATAATGGGCTGTGTGATTGCCAGTGAACTTGGCTCCTGTTCCCTCACAGGTCCAAGTGGGTTCCCCTGGGTGACTACATCTCCTCCAACACGGACGAATGCACAGCCACGCTGATGTATGCTGTCAACCTGAAGCAGTCTGGCTCCGTTAACTTCGAGTACTACTACCCAGACTCCAGCATCATCTTCGAGTTTTTTGTAAGCCCCTGGCCATGGGGGAGCTGGGGGGTAAAGACTCTCCAAGTCTCAGAATCACAAGCATATTTCTGGTTTCGGATTTCCCACAGTTGTCTTCCCTCTGGAGAGAACTGTGGACAAAATGGGCTGAGGCTTCAAGACATGGGGAGAAAGGCAGAAGTTGGGAGGCTCTACAGGGGCAGAGTAGGGTCCAGGAGACCCTAGGCATTCTGCCTGCTCACACACGAAGACAGCATGTAAAAGCTTCTGACTTATGAGTTATTTTTTCAGTGTTGATGCATTGACTTGAAAAAATTTTTTTAATGTTTATTTATTTTTGAGAGAGAAAGACAGAATATGAGCAGGGGAGGGGCAGAGAGAAAGGGAGACACAGAATGTGAAGCAGGCTCCAGGCTCTGAGCTGTCAGCACAGAGCCTGATGTGGGGCTTGTACTCACGAACCATGAAACGCATGATCTGAGCCAAAGTCAGATGCTTAACCAGCTGAGCCACCCAGGAGCCCCTGCATTGACATTTTGTGTGTATTACTAGCTCTCGCCCTGCTTCAGGACTCATGTGTTCTGAGCTCAGCCCCCAAAGGAAACTGGGTACCCTTCTCCCATAAGAAGGGCCCTCTGGAAGGCTGTTGCAGGACGGAGGAGTGGGGGGGTGAAAAACTCACTTTCTTGGAAAGCTTTGACTGTTCCCAAACTCTTGTGGGCTCAGGTTCAGAATGACCAATGCCAGCCCAATGTGGATGACTCCAGGTGGATGAAAACCACAGAGAAAGGATGGGAATTCCACAGTGTGAGTATCACACCAGCCTTCCTGGAGCCTTTCCTGGGGATACCAGAAAAAGGGGCAAGGGCTTTTCCTCCAAGGACAGTTTCCTCCCAGTCTGGGCTTCCAACCATCAGTCCCTAGAGGGCAGGGGTCTGACAAGATGAGGATGCCATCGTTTCTGTCATCTTGAGTTGACAGAATATGGGTATGGGCTGACTTGTTCCCGGGGCTCTACCTCCAAGGACCAGCAGCTTTGCAGGGTTAACGGCCAGGTCTTCTGGGGTGGGGACATGGATACACAGAACCAGAGAAGAGTGAGGGACTCCATCAGCCTCCTGTCAGCACCTTCAGGCCCCTCCATGGGTCTTACTTGGAGATACTCGTAGTATATGTGGGTGAAGGAGAGGCCATGAGGGTTGTAAGAGGAGGCTTCAAGGCAGAGAGGAGCTAAGTTGAGCTGGGAGGAAGGGCAGAGCTGAGGAAGTCGATGGAGGGGATCAGAAGAGGTGCCTCCATGCAGACGGTAAGGGGAAGATTCTCCAGAAGAGGCGAATCTGATGGATGAGGGATATCTGTCTCTGCAGCTGAACGAATTCTTTTTGTTTACGGTTTCTAGGTCGAGCTAAACCGAGGCAATAATGTCCTCTATTGGAGAACCACAGCCTTCTCGGTGTGGTCCAAAGTTTCCAAGCCCGTGCTGGTGAGAAACATCGCCATAACAGGTACCAAGGAGGATTTGGGTCTGGGGTCTGCTGCTGATTTCCTAACTCTGTGGGGGGCTGGTGGGGGTCAGTCCCCGGGGCTCAGTCTCTAGGCTCAACGGTTGCTTTTCTTTGTTGTTCGTCCTCCCTAGGGGTGGCCTACACTTCAGAATGCTTCCCCTGCAAACCTGGCACATATGCAGACAAGCAGGGCTCTTCTTTCTGCGAACTTTGCCCAGCCAACTCTTACTCAAATAAGGGAGAGACTTCCTGCCACCAGTGTGACCCTGACAGATACTCAGGTGATGTTTCTGAGGGTGGGTAGAGTTTGGGGGCGGGGGGAGTAACCAACAAACGTGGGGAGAAAACAGGAAGGAGAGCCATCCCTCTGGCCATGCTGGAGACGATGCTTCTTAAACCCTTGCTTCTGGACACTGGAAGAGCCTTGTGGATCCACACTCCACTGATCACTCTGGAAACAAGAGTAAAATCATCCAACAAGTAATTACTGAGCCCCTACTATGTGCCAGGTCCTATTCTAGGTGCTTGGGATATACCGGTGAGCAAAATCGACAAAGCTCCCTGTCTTCATGGAATTTACATTCTGATGGGGGCGGGGGGAGCGGAGGGAGGCAGACAATAAACAGTAATGCTAATAAATATATAATAAATTATAGTATGTTAGACAGTAAAATGTACAGGGTGCTGTGGCAAAAAGAAAAAGCAGCTCAGGACTACAGGAATTGGGAAAGCTGGAGAAAGGGGCTGCAGTCTTTCTATATTTTTCCTAAGCAGTGAAATTTGTAGAAACAAAACCTTATATAAGATTACAGTTGGGGGTGGGGCGCCTGGGTGGCTTAGTCGGTTAAGCGTCCGACTTTCGCTTGGGTCATGATCTCGCGGTTCGTGGGTTCGAGCCCCGCGTCGGGCTCTGTGCTGACTGCCAGCTCAGAGCCTGGAGCCTGTTTCAGTCTGTGACTCCGTCTCCCTCTGACTCTCCCCTGCTCACGCTGTCTCTCTCTCTCTCTCCTAGAAATAAATAAAACATAAAAAAAAAATTAAAAAAAAAAAAAGATTACAGTTGGGGCTCCTGGGTGGCTGAGTCAGTTGAGCATCCAACTCTTGATTTCGGCTCAAGTCATGATCCCATGGTTCATGGGTCCGAACCCCACGTCCCACTCTGTTCTGACTGTGGAGCCTGCTTGGGATTTCCTCTCTCTCTTTCTCTCTCTCTCTTCCTCTCTCTGCCTTCACCCCCCGCACTCATGCTGTCTCTCTCAAAATAAATAAACATTAAAAAAAGATTATAGTTATACATAATAGATACAGTAACTAAAAGGTATATGTTTGTATGTTTTAATTCATAACAATTATTATCAAAGTTAATTTAGAAGAGCCGTGAGGCTGTATTGATGAGCAAAACATTTTGATAGCAAGGGCTAAAGATGGAAGTTACAATCTTTTATCAGCCTGACCATCCACTGAATTCAAAGGAGGCCTTTTCAGGAAATCCAGGATTCCTTGGAACATAGTTTAAAAGCCAGCGTTCTGAGGGAAAATAAGGGGACAGGTGTAGCAGCCTGTTGCTAGTCTCTGAGTAGCTTCCTAAAACATCGCAACTTGAGAAACAGAACCTGGTCATTTGAGGGAGTCCCAGGGCAGCAGGGCTGTGGTGTAAGGGGGCAGTCCCCCCAGAGGACCCTCTGCTGAGGCAGCCCAGGCATTGGCATAGGGGCCAATCTCTACGGTTCTAAACAACTCGGGAGGGAGAAAGAGTCCCTTCACTCTCCCTACAAACACATAATTATTCCATTTTCCCTTTCTCACCCGGATTCACACACCCGGCTCAAGTCTCTCTCTCAAGCAAACCCTCAAACCCATCCACAGACACACCCATCAGCAGGTGTTACACTTGTGTTTGCTCGGCCAAGACGAGCCACTGACCATGTGAACAGCTTATTTTTACACTGTTCCTAACACAACAGTCCTATTTATCTACACAGATCTTGCCACATGAGTATAGTTTTCAGCAAGAACAGGAATGTTGAGATCTTGAGGGAAGTTTTTAATCTGTCTGTCTAAATTCCTGTTTTTCCACTTGCGTTTCTCATTCTCCTTCCCTGCTCTATCAATGGCAGCCTTTGTTGGTCGTAGTCTCCAGCTGCCTTCCCAGCCCAGCAGCTGTACAAGGGTTTGAATGGCAAGGTGGCTCTCAAGAAACCGCCTGGGAATGTTCTGATCAACTCTGTATATAAACTGATTGTCATCCAGACAGCATTATGAAAGTGTTGGGAGTTCGGTTGGGAGTTTGAGTTTTTGATCTTTTGCCATCAAGTTCTCAATCTATCTCTTTGACTGGAAAGTGACTTTTTACAATGACTTGAGTTTTCCAGAATACACGGTCAAGGCAAAGAGAGAGTATGTGTGTGTGTGATCACAGCCTTTGATGGACTGTGCATAAAGGGAGTGTTGGAAGACCCTGTGAGCATTTAGTCATCCATTTACAACTAAGTCCTGAGTGCCTGCTAGGTGCCAGGGCTTGCGCTTAGTGCCAGAGTTGGAGCTGGTGCCTACCCTCTACCTTACTTCGGAAAGTGGGAACGTCCGTATACCTGTGGTGCAGTAGCTGCTGGGATCGCAGCTCTGAGTATAGCGCACAGCAGAGGCAAAGAAGTGAAGTAGTCAGTCCTTTCTGTGGAGACAGGAAAGGCTTCAGTGGCTGTGGTCTTGAAAGATGAGTTGGTGATTTGATGGATGTTCTAGAAGAAGCATAGCCAAAGCCAAGAAGGCTTGGGGATTGCGGAGAAACTCAGCATGGCAGGAACTGACTTGGAGAGAACCAGCATCCAGGGCTAAGAGGTGGACAGGCAGCAGGCCATCCACCAGCCCTTCTGTGCCATTGCTAAAGACTTGAGATTTGATCCTAACAGCGGGAGGGGTCGGGGGAGTGTGTGTGTGCAGGGGGGCCATTGAAGAATTTTAAGCTGGGGAGTGACATGATCCGGCTTGTGATTTTGAAAGACCACTCTAGCTGCCATTTGGAAAATGGATGTGGAATGAATGGAGCAACTGGAGGCAGAGTCCACAGTCCAGAGATTTTGCAACAGGCATCATTGCTGGTATCCAGGACCTAGACTTGGGTGGAACTAATGGGACTGCAGCTGTTAAGGACAAAGGCTCAACTAAAAGCATCTTTCTTATTGATACCTAAGATTTGATCATAAAGATGAATTCCTTTGTGTTACATTTACTATTAGGGATTCATTTCCTAGTAGTACTTGGGGTCTAAGAAAGAGCATGGATTGGGGCGCCTGGGTGGCTTAGTCGGTTAAGCGTCCGACTTTCGCTTAGGTCATGATCTCGCGGTTCGTGGGTTCGAGCCCCACGTCAGGCTCTGTGCTGACTGCCAGTTCAGAGCCTGGAGCCTGTTTCAGTCTGTGACTCCCTCTCTCTCTGACCCTCCCCTGCTCACGCTGTCTCTCTGTCCCTCTCTCCTAGAAATAAATTTTTTAAAAAACATAAAAAAAAAAAAAAGAAAGAGCATGGACTCCAGAACTAAATTACTAAGGTTCAAATCCCTGCTCCACCACCTCTGCCATCTGGGCAAGTCCCTTGTCTCTGCCTCAGTTTCCTCATCTATAAAATGGGAACAGCAATAATCCTATCTACCTCATAGTGTTATTATGTAGATCATTTGATTACTACATATAAAGGATTTAGAACAGTGTCCAGCAGGTAATAAGCACGAATTTTATCACAGCTGACCCTTGAACAACATGGGGACAAAGTCTGCCAACCCCCCAAAAAGTAAAAAATCCGCATATAACTTTTGAGTCTCCAGAAACTTTACTACTAATGACTGGAAGCCTTACTGCTAGCAGAAACAATTGATCAACACATATTTTGTATGTTCTGTGTATTATATACACTATTCTTACAATAAAAAGAAGCTGGAGGAAAAACATTATTAAGAAAACCACAAGGAAATCTACTCCTGAAATCATTGTTGCACCATATGCTAACTAACTTGCATGTAAATTAAAAAATAAATAAACTTTTAATTTAAAAAGAAACAGAAAACCACAAGGAAGAGCAAATATATTTACAGTACTGCACTGTATTTATATATTAAAAAAAAAATCCCAGTCCACGTACAAGTGGACCTGCCTGGTTCAAAGCTGTGTAGTTCAAGGGTCAACTGTGTTCATTTCCATTAAGGCTAGTCCTGGCTGTCTTCTCTTAATATGAAAGTACTCTTAGCATAGGTAACAACAATAACACGTCACTTAGATAGTACTTTGCAATTTACTAGACATTTTCTCATGTATTACAGAGGAGTGCAGGACTGATCTCCCTGTTTATAAATGAATAAAGGGCAGCACAGAGAGGTTGAGGGATTTGCCCAGAGTCTGCAGTGGGGTCTGACCTGGGCCAAGCATTCATTAGATGCTTGAACCTTCAGGGGAAATGTTTTCCTGTGATGAAGTGGATCTGGATAAGACGTTGTACTCCTAGATGTGGGGAGAAGGTCCTGGAAGGTGGCAGGAGGCTCAGAGAGAGAAACTGGAGCCCCCATGATAACTTTATCTTCTTACAGTTTTGCCGTGAGGCCAATGCTACAGGAATCACTTTTCACTCCCTCACCGACCATCGAGGCAGATCTTTCAAGCTTGACTAGTACTCAGCTTAAACACTCTGATGAATCCTGAGCTAGGGAAGTGAGGCCCGTCACAGCATTTGGGTTAATCATTTCTTAAAACTACCTTAGCAGTTGTCAGTGTGTAAACAGGTGGACCCTTTTTGCAGAAACCTGGAGCTAGGGTATCAGGTTGAGCAAATATTTGACAAGCAGAGAAAGGTCCTTGTGCAGAATATACTTTCTACCATGTAATTTGCAGTTTGCTAGACCCAATATGCAAGGTCCTGGGAACTGATGTCTTTTCAGCATCTCCCCCCAAATTTCTCCTGGTCCAGTTTGTCAAAAGCAGGAGTCCCTAGATCCCTCTGTGCTGAATGAGGCCTTCTGCTTGTTAGCCAAGCCAATAAGCTGAGAAGACTCCAGCTGTTTCTCAGGCAGTATTTCCCTCTTGCCCAGACTAATAAGATGGGGACAGAAGAGGTGTGGGAATGTGTGGTTGAGGAAGCTTCCAGTGCAGGCCAAGGAGGCTGTAACTAGGAGATTCTCTGGTCTAGGAACTCATTTGGTGCCTTGGAAAGAAGAAAGTATCAGTTGAGAAATAAGCCTTCACTGGGAAAGAGAGAAAGAAACTCTCAATTCTTGTTTAAAATTCCATGACAATTTCAGATAGGAATCATTCGCACAAACCCAGGTAATAATAGTTACCAGCATTTAGTGAGTCCCTACTTACGAAGTGCCAGGGATGTGCTGGCTCCAGGGAGGTGGATATTTTTATTCCTGCTCTACAGATGAGAGCACTAAGACTCAGAGAGTTTCAGTAACTTGACTGAAGTGAAACAGCTGCTAAATGAAGCAGGATCTGGGGCGCCGGGGTGGCTCAGTCGGTTAAGTGTCCAACTTCGACTCAGGTCATGATCTCACAGTTCATGGGTTCCAGCCCCGCACCAAGCACTGTGCTGACAGCTCAGAGCCTGGAGCCTGCTTCGGATGCTGTGTCTCCCTCTCTCAGCCCCTCCCCCACTCACATTCTGTCTCTCCCTCTCTCAAAAACAAACATTAAAAAAATTATTTTTAGTGAATAAATGAAGCAGGAACCAAACCCAGTTCTGTCTAACTTAAAATCTCACTCCACTCTATCACACAGCCTGTCAAGTAACATACGGAGAGAGGAGGGCTCGCTTGTATTAAATGCTTACCTGCAGGTGACTACAGTCACTGTAGAAATGGTGGAGACGGGAATAGTGGTAGTGTTGTACTGGCACTCTGTAAAGCTGTGGTTTTTATTTGGGGGAAAGTAAAGTCCCTGGAAAATTTTTAAAAATTATTTGCATAAATTATGTATATTTTTCTGGATGGAGGAAACGGGTCTTTTTACAAATTGTCAACGTGTTTGTAATTCAGAAAAGGGGAAATTCATTGCTTCAAAGAGGTATACGCTAAACTAGTTCTTGCTATCCAGGTACTCACAAGTTAAAGCAGAACCGACATAGAGTAGAATAAATAAAATGATAGTCAAGACCTTTTTTATTAGGAACAGGTCAAGACTTACAGATGGCACCAGGATGCTTGGGGGTAGGGAGAGTGGAAGGAGCTCGATGTCTTTTTTTTTAACGTTTATGTATATTTGAGAGTGAGTGAGCGCAAGCAGGGAAGGGGCAGAGAGAGACACACACACAGAATCTGAAGCAGGCTTCAGGTTCTGAGCTGTCAGCACAGACCCAACGTGGGGATCAAACTCACAATCCGTGATAACATCTAAGAGCTCTGTCTTAAGTAGTCGGAAGAAATGACCAGCTCATTTGTGTAAGATGGTTGCATAGAAAGGGGGAAACGGGAGGCGGGTTTCAGGAACTTATGTTAGTGGTGGTTAACCTGTAAGATGCTCTTTCCAACTTCTCGCCCTCCTCACTGGTCCCCTGGCCAGTCCCCTTCCCACTGCCCTTCCCCACAGTGTGGACCCAGTGGCTTCTTATAGCACTAGGGAGAGGTGCAAAGAGGGTATCTGAGCAGGGCTTCAGCGGCCAGAAGTGAAGCAAAGGGAAGAGTGGGTGTGCAAGATTTTCTACTCCTCTCAGTACCTGTGTTGTGCTGGACCTCAGGGTCCTGGAGGTCACAGGGTCACAAGCAAGTGGGCAAGAGCTCTGCTTTCTTATAGAACTTCAACTCTTTGTCCTCACTTTTGCAATTTAGAAAAAGGATCCTCCTCCTGCAAAGTACGCCCAGCCTGCACAGACAAAGACTACTTCTACACTCACACAGCCTGTGATGCCAACGGAGAGGTGGGTAGCGTGGTCTTGGAGCCCCTTTGTCCCAGAGAGTTCCGTTGCCAGCTCCTTGGGCTTTACCACATCTGGAGTTCCAGAGGTCAGCAAAGCTGGCAGCAGAGAAAACCCACAGACCTCCACAGGGACCCTGGGGCCGAGGGGGGAGGCCAAACAAGACGGCCTCATTCATTTCATTCATTTTCAGGTCAGAGACTCGTTTTTGCCCTATTTGTTCCGCTGCTTATTCACATATGCTCTGTTGCAAAAGAGCCATTTCATTTTCTTTTGCTTGGTTTCTTCCATTTGCTTAGCCCCTCTGGGCAATGACTGCCTGTCTGCGCACACTTATTTCCTCATGGAACTCGTCAGACTCGTCCCCTCGGTGCTGCTTTTGTGGGCCGGCGAAGGGAATGGATTCCTACTTCCTGGCTCGCTGGAGAATGGCCTGACTGTTTGGTCTCTGCTGGTCCCCTCTTTCCCCCAGGCTTTCTGCCTCAGAAAGACTTTCCTTTGTAGTCTGCATGACCACTGAGTCAGCATTGAAGACCGTGGGTGGTGCTCCAGTGGGGGGTGACAGAGGTGCCTGCCCTCAGGGACCTCGCAGTCCTGAGAGAGAGGGTGAGGGAGGAGAGCAGGGCCTGGCCAAAGCAAGAAGAAAGATGTGCAGGGTCCTGGGAGAAACCAGGAGAGGAGTAACCAGGACTGGAGGGTCTGGGAAGGCCTTTCGGAGGTTATGTGTTCATTTCAACAGTCAGTCATGGTGCTAAGCATGTTAACCAAACGGGAAGAACATCTACTCTCATGGGAACTAATTCGTGCTGGGGAGCAAGTGGAGAGGGAGAGAGACAGACAACAGATAAACGACAAATTAGACTGTATCAGTCAAGTGGAGGAAAATAAAATAAAGGCTGAGGAGACAGAGAATGACAGAGGGTGGGGATACTACTATTTTAGAGAGGGCTGGGATGACATTTGAGGAGGTGGTGTTTGAACAGAGACCTGAATGAGATGAGTGGGGGCCCCAGCGCTTTTCAGGCACAGGGCACAGCAGGTATGGAGGGGGGCAGACTTGTGCCTAGTGAAGTCGAGGAACAGCAGTGAGCGAGCTGAGATGGCTCTGCGGCACAAGTTGAGGGATTTGTCTTAGATTAGACATTCTAGATGAGTTGTCTGCATCTGTATCCCTAAATCACAGCCTCTCAGGAAGAGAGAAGGAGAAGCTGGGAAATCTGCATTCAGCATTAAGCATGTGCTTGGCTGTTAGGATGCATAAGCGTTTGCTGGCTGGATGGCTGGATAAATTTTCCTTTTGCCAGATAAGCACGGGATAAAGTCTGGTCCTTAGCAGTGGCTGTTTTTCATAATCATCTCCTACTCCCCACCCTCCCCCACCCCGCCTTCATGTGTAGAGCATCATTCCCTTGCCCAGCAGCCAAGGGAGAATGGCTACACATATCATCAGTTGTACCTCACATTCAGTTCTGCAGTGCCTGGGGTTCTCTGTGACCTTGAAAAACCTACTTCCATTTTATTGGCATCATTTGACTCACTAATTAGATGAGAACACTTAATCCTGCCCTCTTCTTCCTGGTTGGCACAACATAAGGCTGGATGTGGCTCTTTGCTTCCTTCTGCCCCAGGCTCTCCCCTCCCAGGCTCAGGCCAAGGTCCTCTGGATCTGTAGTAAGCTCTGTTGCCTGCCAGCCTGGCTGTCTGCCCTTGCCTTTGGACGCTCAGTAGGGCTTAGTAGTGCTCCGCCTTAGTAGCCCAGCTAAGGCTCAGGAGGGGAGCCCTGAAGCATGAGTGCACACGAACATGGGCTCATCATGAATGCTTTACAGAACTCTTGTGATCTGTGCTTCATGCCCGCACTGGTTCTGCTCGGTCTCATGATTTTACTTTGTCTTCTATAATTTTTTAATGTTTATTCATTTTTGAGAGAGAGAGAAAGGGAGAGCAAACCAGGGAGGGGCAGAGAGGGAGACAGAGAAACAGAAGGAAGCTCCGAGCCATCAGCACAGAGCCCAACGTGGGGCCTGAACTCAGCACACAGCGAGTTCATGACCTGAGCTGAAGTTGGATGCCTAAACAACTAAGGCACTCAGGCGCCCCTTACTGGGTCTTCTAAACTGTAATTTTTAAAACATTTTTAAAAATTTATTTATTTTGAGAAAGAGAAAGAGAGAGCACATGTGGGGGAGGGATAGAGAGAAGGAGAGACAGAATCCCAAGCAGGCTCTGCGCCATCGATGGCAGAGCCCATTGTGGGACTTGAGCTCACAAACTGTGAGATTATGACCTGAGCTGAGACCAAGAGTCAGACACAAAACCGACTGCCCCACCCAGGTGCCCCTAAAATGTGTTTTTAAATTAAGGGATGTAACTCGAGCCAACTCTCGTGATTGCCCTTGTGGCCTTTGCTGTGCCGCAGTGGCCTTTGCTGTGCTGCAGTGGTTTCTCAGAGACCAGGTTGGCCAATCCACTGGGGCTGCTGCATGTGCTGCTCTAAGGGACTGCCCAAGTCAGTCTTCCTGCTCCCATACCCTTCTCTCCATGAGACTCAAGTGAGAGCGCCCAGGTCAGAGCACAAGCCTAGGGCTCTGGCGGTTGGCTGCACTTCACAGGGAGGAATCTCTTCACGGCCAAACAGATCAGGGGGAAGAAGAGCCCTAGCACTCACCATCAGTGAAGGCAGCACAGGTTCTTTTTAAGACTTGTCATTTCTTATCCTGAATAAAATGGACAGATGCTTTATTCATCCACCTTTTCACATATATGGTAGTGCTGCACATCATCACATCAGTGTAATCCACAAAAGTACATTTTGTCTCTGCCTCGGCCCAAGGACTACACAGGAGGCTTGGAGCTGCAGGCCATCCCCTCTTCTGTATCGAGGCCTCCATCAGAAGAGTAGGGGTGGCCCTAGTGAATGACAGACACATGCTTCCCTTGCCCACTGATCTGATGGCTGATCATTCCTCCTCCCTCCTCTCACCAACTTTATTGCGATGTAATTGACATATAACATTGTGTAAGCTTAAGGCGTACAGTGTGTCAATTTGATATGTTTATATATTGCAAGATGATGACCACCCTAGCATTAACTAACACCTCCACTATATCACTTAGTTACCCTTTTTATTTTTGCAATGAGAACAATTAAGGTCTACTCTCTTAGCAACTCTCAAGTATATACAGAAATATAGTACTACTAACTGTAACCACCTTGATCTAGATCCCCAGACCTTATTGGTCTTATAACTGCAAGTTTGTACCCTTTGGCCAACACTGTCCCTTCTGCCTTGATGTCCCAGAGAACACAGTAGCCAAGGATTGTTATCATGTGACTGTTGCCTTCGCGACATGGTGAGCTCCTTAAGGGTGGGGGGCCATGTCTCATTCATCTCTGAACCCTAGGTCTGACACACAGATGTATTAGGCTTTCTCTGTATTAGGCTGTCTATTGAGTACATGAAAAAGCAAAGAAAATACTTGGAAGACAAACTGGGACACCCCTTTTTATGTTTTGGGATTTTCATCAGCTACTTTTCCTGTGACCTTAGTCGTGATAAAATTCTACATTGGAATCAGAGCTTTCTCTGGAGACAGCTGGTCCTTCCATGACCATTCCCTCTGTCACACAAGTCCTCATTACGTATTTCCCCTCTTCACCCAGTCAATATTCAGCAGATATTTATCAAGCACCACCATGTGCCAGGCTCTAGGCTAAGATCACGGGATACACTGGTAACCAAAACAAGTTCCCCACCCTAGTGGGACTTTCATTACAGCCCAGAGTCCCCCCATTCTCCAGGTAAATTCCTAACGATGTGCTGAGTCCCACACAGGCTGAGCCATTCTTTCTTAATCCGCTTCTGCAGACACAGCTCATGTACAAATGGGCCCAGCCAAAAATCTGCAGTGAAGATCTCAAGGGGGCTGTGAAACTGCCCGCTTCTGGCGTGAAGACCCGCTGCCCACCCTGCAACCCAGGCTTTTTCAAAACCAACAACAGCACCTGCGAGCCCTGCCCTTACGGCTCTTACTCCAATGGCTCTGGTAACCTCTTTATCTGCATCCTGCCCATTCCCACGGCACCCACGTGGGTGGTCGGCTGAATGTGCACTGTGTCCTTCCAAGGAGGCAGTAAGGACCGGGCCACTCTGTGGACTAAGTTCAGGAGAAGAGAGGGCAAGGCGGGACCTGTGTGTAGGTCAGAGTCACCCTTGAGAACTGCCTGCCTTCCTCCCTAGTCCAAATGCGAATGTGACTCGGGCTTGAAGTACTCAGTCCTCACCGCAAAGGCTTCCAGCATGCAGCAGGGATGCTAACCAGAAGGTCTGGGGAGCCGAGAGGTCCAGTTTGACATGATCAGAGCCATAAGCCATGCAGCGGAAAGGAGCTGGGAGGATTTGTGTGTACTCGTGTAAATGTGATTACCGAGAATAATGTGACAAATAATATGAACTATATGCATCAGACGAAGAGATATATTTAAGTTTTGAGATGAAGAATTTGGTGGGCAAGTAGCACAGCTGGAGTAAGGGAATTAAGGGTCAGAGTTTACATCTTGAGTTTGTTAAATACATTGTCAGAATGGTTTTGAGTCCACCCGGTATAACCGTGCTGTGGTGCTTAGCATTACTCTCCTTTGGCTGCCTGCCCTCGTTGCCACTTAATCTGTGTGACAGCAGCTCCTGTCAGGGTGGCCGTGGCCTCGCCACTGAAGCTGTGGATCTTGTGCCTCCCCCAGATTGCACCCACTGCCCAGCCGGGACTGAGCCTGCCGTGGGATTTGAATACAAATGGTGGAACACGTTGCCCTCGAACATGGAAACCACCGTTCTCAGTGGGATCAACTTTGAGTACAAGGGCATGACCGGTAAGTGCATCCTCACTTACTGTGAGATGTCAGCTCCCTGCTCGCCTCCAGGGGCTCCTCCACTTCTTCATAATAGCAATGGCTACAGCAAAATGAGCGAAGCATGCCGTGCATCCTGTTGAAAGTTCCACTCCTCATGGACATTTATGCTGCCAAAACTTAGTTTTAGAGATAGACCCAGAACTAGAAACAAGGCGCACACTCCAAAGAGATGCTCCAAGAGTTTCAGAGTCTTTGATTGACCGAAGAAGCAGGATAAATACCATGGTTTGGTCGGGGTAGTGGTTCTGGATGCCTCAAAGGACACTGTTCTCTCAGCGTGTCATCTGGGTGCACATGAAGTCACTGGGCGTTAACTCTCCTCTCTCCTTTTCCAGGCTGGGAGGTGGCTGGTGATCACATTTATACAGCGGTTGGAGCTTCAGACAATGACTTCATGATTCTCACTCTGGTTGTGCCAGGATTCAGGTGAGGAATACAAAGTGCGGGGGAAGCCCACACCACCTGGGCCACAGTCAAGTCCCACATAGCCTGGAATGTTGTAGAGAAGAGGGCTTCTGGTGTGCGGAAGTATGAGTTCAGAATAGAGGAGAGTAATGGCAGTCTGACGAAGTTAACCTGAATGCTAGTATGGCTTCTTAGCTGCTGCCCGTACTGGCGGACATACTGGTGGTGCTCCCTCTCATCTGGCTTCTCTCATCAGCTGGCCACGTGCTAGTCAAATTCTTCCTCCATGGGGCATCTGGATGGCTAAGTGGGTTAAGCATCGAACTCTTGGTTTCAGCTCAGATCGTGATATCACAGTTGGTGGGTTCAGGCCCCACGTGAGGCACTGTGCTGTCAGAGCAGAGTCTGGTCGGGATTCTCTCTTCACTCTCTCTGCCCCTCCCCATCTGCACATGTGTGCACACACACACACTCTCTCTCTCAAAATAAATTCATTAATTAACTTAAAAAAATTCATCCTCTTCTTGGTATCTAGGTAAAATGTTACCAAAAACAAAACAAAACAAAACATAACAAAAAAACCAAAACCTCCCTTTAAAAAAGAGAGCCAGAAATACCTTTAGACAGTTCATCTTTATTTGGGGCAAGAAGACTGAGATGGATTGTTCTTCTTGTCATATTGGTCCCCATATCTCAAGAAGACCTAGGATGTTAAGCAATTTGTTTGCCTCTAAAAAAAAAATAATGGGGCACCTGGGTGGCTCAGTCGGTTAAGCATCCGACTTCGGCTCAGGTCATGATCTCGTAGTTCGTGGGCTCGAGCCCGGCGTCGGGCTCTGTGCTGACAGGTAGCTCAGAGCCTGGAGCCTGCTTCAGATTCTGTGTCTCCCTCTCTCTGACCCTCCCCTGCTCACACTGCCTCTCTCTCTCTCTCTCAGAAATAAATAAATCACTAAAAATTAAAAAAAAAAAATACTGCAGGCAGTGTAGTACGATGGAAAGAACACGAGACCGAAGACAGGACACTTGAATTTTGCCTCTCACTGGCTTCATGAACTTGGAAAAGTCACCACACTCCCCCTATAGGCTTCAGACTCCTCATGTATAAAACAAGGGGACAAGGGAGATTGACTGTCTGTGACTTTGGACTAACTCAGGTTGAGATGATTCTTCCAGCCCAGTGGTTAGCATGACTGTATAGACAGGAGCTGGGACTGGTGGTCCTTAAGTACAGGCAAATGGCCAAAGCCAAAAGAAAAGCCATAAATGGATTTCTAAAGCCAAAGTGAATTCTTCTGCCCATATGCACTTTCAGGGTGAGGGGTGACCACTGAAGAGGTTCCCTATTTTACTCTGTCTTCTGCATCACCTCTTCAAGCTCCCTCCTTTCCACCCTCAGCACATAGTGGTTGCTCAAAAGGTATTGATTTCCCTTCTGTTAATTTGCACTACTCAGAGATGAGCAGTTATATCACGTTTGCAAGGTGAACAAAAATCTTAGACTTTTTTGGGGGGATAACATTCCCCAAAGTACATATTAGTTTGCAAATCTGATTGCTATAGTAAAGTGTTTCCTCAACTCACCCACTCACCACTACCCCCTACATGCCCCCTTGGGCATGGATCTCTCTTTCCCAAAAGAAGGACCAGCCTGGAAACTTGGCTGAAGAGATGGCAAATTGAAATATCTGCTCATTCAACCCAGGAAAAGCTCTCACCACCCCAGAGGGTGAGCGACTAAGTGAATGTAGGTAATTTACATCTTATGATGGTGGAGCTTCTCAAACCTTAATTTAATGCTTATGCATCGCCTGGGAATCCTGTTTAGGTGCAGATTCTGATTCAGTGGGTCTGAGGAGAGGCCTGAGGTTCTGTACACCTAATGAGCTCAGGTTAGGGTGATGCTGCTGGTCTGGGGATCCCATTCTGCTAATGAGGTTACATAGCATTTTACAAAGCACTCGTACATCTGGCATGCCTTTGGATCTCACCACAATGATGGAAGGTGAATAAGAAAGATAGTATCACCTTCATTTTACAGATGAGGAAACTACAATTTGGCTAGGATGAGGTCGCATAGCTCGGTGGCAGAATTGAACTTAATCATGCCCTTTCCAACATACTCAGAACTTAATCCTGTCCCCCTAGCAGACCCTTTGCTGCTGTCTGGGCTCTTCAGTAAGCACTACCTGATCTCTGGAATTGACTTTTAATCTCTGCCCCATAGACCTCCACAATCAGTGATGGCAGACACAGAGAATAAAGAGATGGCCAGGATCACATTTGTCTTTGAGACCATCTGTTCTGTGAACTGTGAGCTCTACTTCATGGTGGTATGTTTCCCTCTCTTTTTCTGCTATGGGGCCTCAGGCAACCATAGGGAAGGTTGGCCCCGCTGCCCCACTGGCACATCAACGTAACTGACACCCTGCTTGTAGTGACTTCACAGAGGAAGGGCCCAGACCGTCCATCAGGGACTTCACAGTTTAACATGGGTCTGACCAACTGCAATGGCCCCAGGGATGGCGGCAGTGTGGGAACCTTGCCATCCACCAGCCACCCAGCAATTGTACTGTCTTCACTTGTCTGTCTTGGGTTCAGGGTGTGAATTCTAGGACCAACACTCCCGTGGAGACGTGGAAAGGTTCCAAAGGCAAACAGTCCTACACCTATATCATCGAGGAGAATGCTACCATGAGCTTCACCTGGGCCTTCCAGAGGACTACTTTTCATGAGACCGTAAGCTCCTCCCCTTCTGCAGACCCGTGGCTCTCAGGAGAGGCCTCTGAGTCAGGACGATTCCTGGCATTAGCTTAAGTATGAGTATGAGGTTCAGAATCCAAGGGTTAGAAGGATCTTAAGGAGTCAAGCAGAGAACTGCCTATTCCAGCCCCTGAGAAGCACCCAGCCTTGTCCAAATGACTTCCAGGGAAGATGACACTCTAAGTACTAATACTTTTTTTCCCCTTTCACAAGGAAAAGACCTACTTTTTTTCATATAACATTATTTACTGCATATTTCCCCCACGGCTCTTAATATTTTTAGTAAACATTTAGAATAGGTTAGTCTTGGTTTGATGTGACACAAAATGGACACAAAGAGCTACTATTTAGTGAGTGAAAAGGAAAAAAAAAAAAAGGATGCTTCCAAGACTTTTCTCAAGTATTATAGGGTAAAGAGGGTTAAGTAGGAATTTGCTATTTCTAGAGAACTCAATGGCTGCTGGTGTCTCAGGCCTCTGCCCTCTTTCGTCTTGTTTCCAGGGGAGGAAGTATACCAATGACGTTGCCAAGATCTACTCCATCAATGTCACCAACGTCATGGATGGGGTGGCCTCCTACTGCCGTCCCTGTGCCCTGGAAGCCTCTGACATGGGCTCCTCCTGCACCGCTTGTCCTGCTGGCCACTACATTGATCGGGATTCAGGAACCTGCCACTCCTGCCCCCCTAACACAATCCTGAAAGCCCACCAGCCTTATGGTGTCCAGGCCTGCACGTCCTGTGGTCCAGGGACCAAGAGCAACAAGGTGCCAGCAATGTGTCATGCATTCTAACCTTGGCCCTCTGGATGGGCCACCTCAGAGGGTGCCAGGACCTGGGTGGGGTTCCTGAGGGGCTGATACCCAAGCATTCCCTGTAGCTTACTCCCGGGTTAAATCCTTGAGGACACCCACCCAGGCTATGACCATGGATGGCAAGTTCTCAGGTGTAGACGTTGGTTTTCAGGGTCTAGGCCTCAGTCAAGGACAAGTCTCATCTTCAGGAGATGGGTTAGAGAGACCTGTGACTGTCTGGTGCAGAGGTTATTTGGCATCTCTGCAGAGACCTCAAGGGAAGGAATAGGAGCTCGGGTTCACATTCAGCCTACTTCAACCCAGACTTGTCATGGGAATTTGCCCCCTGTCCTTTGGGAAGGCAACCCACCTTTGCCAGGAAGGACATGCAGTTAACTGGTGTTGCTCTCTTTTATCCTAGAGATTTTTCTAAAGTAGAAACACAGTGCTATTTCCCCCACGTACTTTCTAAAGCTAAGAAAGCCCTGTAACAGAAAGCGCTTAGGTACTTGTTAATTTATAACAAATATAAATGAATTTGTATTTTATTGATCACAACCACATGAACACACATACTTTATGCAGTCCACAAAAGCTGCTCAGTTTAGCTGTGCAGTAAATGCCACAGTTCTGTAGGCCCTGGGTAACCTCTTTTGGGCACCCTAGACTTTGCCACAGACTTCCTCCCCTGGGGCTCCCTCTGCTGCTGTGGGAGGGAATGGCAGTTGCATAAGGCTGCTGCCGAATGGGGACACTAAAACAGAGCCCCGGAGGGGGTTATGGGAAATAAGTTCCCTTTTGAAGGTCAGTGTCCTGCAGAGAACCTGGGAGAGAGGAGGCAGGGTTCTGTGGGTTTTAAATGGGGAGGGAACAAGGCTTGTGTCTTCTCTTCTGCCATCCTGAACACCCTCGGTCCAGTTAGCACTTCATCTTCTGCTTCAAAGCAAAAAGGGCTACCTTGTGTATTGAGAGAGTTCTATATCCAGGCCTAGAGACAAGGCTATAAAAATCTGACTGAATTCTTTACTAGACACCAGTAGATTTGCGTTTGTACGTCATATATGTGCTAATAATTGAATTGTGAGAGGCACATGAATCCCCACTAGCCCATTTCCCTTCTTTTAATGTCCACTCGATCTGTACGTCCGCTTCTTGCTCCCCTGGGCTGGACCAGGCTGGGGACGACAGCCACCACTCTCCACCACAGTCTCCTCCAGGCGCTGCCCACGCAGCGGGCCTGACGGACCCTCTCCCCTCAGATCCACTCTCTGTGCTACAATGACTGCACCTTCTCAATCAACACTCCGACCAGGGTTTTGGACTACAACTTCTTGGCTTTGGCAAAAACCATCTCTCTGGCTGGAGGGCCAAGCTTCACTTCCAAAGGGCTGAAATACGTCCATCACTTCACCCTCAGTCTGTGTGGAAACCAGGTAAGGTGTACGAGAGCTGATGGGTATCATATCGAAAGGGGACACCAATGGGTCAGAGCCAGAGATGACACAGGAGCAAAGCCAAAACCCAGGCAGCAGGTGACTGAGGAAACTGAAAGGTTTCTAAGTGATTATTATTCTCTCTGAAGACCTTTTCCTCTTAAGTTAGATCTTTGGATTATAAACACTTGGGAAAATAAAGGTGTTTGAGATAAGATGTTCATTTACTCCTGCCTGACTTTTATTCTTTCGAAACGAATATGTAAATACAATGCAGGAGGAAGATTTTGTTCCCTTTAAAAAGCAGTCTTCACTAATTATGGAACTTGTTATTTGTTTTCTTCCTCTCAGCCCCTTTTTGTAAATTTAAATTTTAGTTAACATAGGGTGCGGTGTGGTTTCAGGAGTAGAATTCAGTGATTCATCACTTACATAACACCCAGTGCTCATCACAACAAGTGCCCTCTTTAGTAGCCATCACCCATCTGGCCCATCCCCCACCCACCTCCGGCTATCAACCCATAGTTTGTTCTCTTTCATTTAAAGAATCTCTTGTGGTTTGTTTCCCTCTCTTCTCTTCCCTCCCCTTCCCATATGTTCATCTGTTTTGTTTCTTAAATTCCACGTATGAGTGAAACCATATGGTATTTGTCTTTCTCTGATTGACTTATTTCGCTGAGCATAATACCTTCTAGCTCCATCCACAGCACTCCAAATGGCAGTCTTTTATTCTTTTTGATGGCTAAGTAATATTCCATCGTATATATACCACATCTTCTTTGTTCATTCATCAATCAATGGACATTTGGGCTCTCTCCACAGTTTGGCTATTGTTGATAAGGCAGCTGAATTATCAACAATCTGAATCTGTATTTTTGTATCCCTTGGGTAAATACCTAACAGTGCAATTGCTAGATCATAGGATAGTTGTATTTTTAGTTTCTTGAGGAACCTCCGTACTGTTCTCCAGAGTGGCTGCACCAGTTTGTATTCCCACCAGAACTGCAAGAGGCTTCCCCTGTTATTTGTTTTCCAAAGTCTGGATAAAATAAACTGTTTGTAGTTCATCTCTAAGAACCTTTGCTGACAGGAAGTAATGTGAGGGACACCTGGGTGGCTCAGTCGGTTGAGTGTCCGACTTTGACTCAGGTCATGATCCCACAGTTCATGGGTTCGAGCCCCATGTTGGGCTCTGTGCTGACAGCTCAGAGTCTGGAGCCTGCTTCAGATTCTGTGTCTCTTTCTCTGCCCCTCCCCTGCTCATGCTCTGTCTCTCAAAAATAAATAAACATTAAAAAAAAAAAGGAAGTAATGTGAAAGGTTTTATAGGATGTTGAAAGAATGTTACCTTCAGCCATTTCATGCTGCTGCAAATATTTTAGATCCAAAATTCACAGGCAGAAATGTAAACAGCAATCACACCACTACTTCACTTAACTACATCACCAACAAGCCAGGATTTGCAGTTGGAGAGTGAGTTTCAAATGTTACAAAATAAAGAGCATCTTGAGTCTTTAGTCTGTGACCTTGTGTGGTGGTGAGGACTTTACACTGTACAGCTTTTATTTCTTTCTAAAACATACACAAAACGTTGATTTGTGTTTATATAGAGAACATGCCAAGAAATAAACTAATCAATGTTCTATGTCAACTGTGTCTTTAAAAAAAAAAGGAAAGAAAGAAAAGAACTAATCTATGGAAAGTTAGAGATATATATCTCTATCTTGTCTTTCAAAGTCTTTGAAGAAGTTAAAATGAAGCTTCCAAAGTGAGTTAGTGATAACTCAGGAATTGAGACTGATTAAAGCAAGACCCATGTAGCAAAAGTTTCATTCAGTGAACTGGGAGGGAGATGAAGATGGGGAATTTGGAGAGATTGCCTTTTTTCTTTGCTCCTTTTATCTTTTCAGAAATGCTTACTGTGTACTGTCACACTGCAGACTGGCAGTTCAAAGACAAAATAACTCTTTGTCTTATTTAATGTACAGATTTCTTTCTGTTCTCATGTTCCTTATTTCTTGCACTCTAAAAAATAAACTAAGAATCACCAGATTTGGCAAGTGACAATAGCTTCATTTGTAACAAAATTTAGAATATTGAAAATCCTATATCATAAATGCCTAATACACTTACATTTTTTAAATTTTTACTTTTATTTATTCATTTTAATTTTTTAATGTTTATTTACTTTGAGAGATAGAGAGACAGAGTGCAAGCTGGGGAGGAGCAGAGAGAGAGGGAGACACAGAATCCAAAGCGGGCTCTAGATTCTCAGCTGTCTGTGCAGAGCCTGACACGGGGCTTGATCTCACAAACCGTGAGATCATGACCTGAGCCAAAGTTGGACACTCAACCAACTGAGCCAACCAGGCGTCCCAGAAAAAATTTTATTAAGTTTTAAACTTTAATCCCAGTATAATTAAAATACAGTGTTACATTAGTTTCAGGTATATAATATAGTGTTTCAACCCTTCCATATATTTCCCTGTGCTCATCACGATAAGTGTGCTCCTAATCCCATCACCTATTTCCCCCATCACCTCCCCCCCCCCCACGGCCTATGTCCTCTCTGGTAACCACCAGTTTGTTCTCTACAGTTAAGAGTCTGTTTCTTGGTTTGCCTCTCTCTCTCTTTTCCCCCCACTTTGTTCATTTATTTTGTTTCTTAAATTCCACATATGAGTGAAATCATGAGTATTCGTCTTTCTCGGACTGACTTATTTCACTTAGCATTGTACTCTCTAGCTCCAACCATGTAATGGCAAAAGGCAAAATTTAATATTTTTTTATGGCCGAACAATATTCCATTGTGTATGTATACCACATCTTCTTTATCCATTAATATATTATGGATACTTGGGCTGCTTCCATAATTTGGCTGTTGTAAACAATGCTGCGATAAACTTAGAGGTGCAGGGGCACCTGGGCGGCTCAGTCAGTTGAGCATCCAACTCTTGATTTTGGCTCAGGTCATAATCTCAGTCATGAGATCAAGCCCTACGTTGGGCTATGCTGGGCATGGAGCTTGTTTAGGATTCTCTCTTCCTCTCCCTCCCTTCCTCCCCCTGCCTCTCCCCCACTCACACACTCATTCTCTCTCTCTCTCTCTCTCTCTCTCTCTCTCTCTCAAAATAAAGAAATATTATTTTTTTAAATATATTGAACAAATGATTTTTTTAATGTTTATTTTTGAGAGAGAGAGACAGAGTGTGAGTGGGGGAGGGGCAGAGAGAGAGAGGGAGACACACAGAATCTGAAAGAGCCTTCAGGCTCTGATCTGTCAGCACAGAGTCCAATGCGGGGCTCAAACCCACGAACCAGAGATCATGACCTGAGCTGAAGTCAGACGCCTTATCGACTGAGCCACCCAGGCGCACCCCCACCAAATGATTTTATATTAGCAAACAAGTTATATATTGATATTCCACAAATTTAACATTTTTATAAGAACAATATCTCAGTATTTCCTGTATCACAAAATCTCCAGGAGGAAGGAGTCTTATGCCTGCCGTCTTCCAGAGTTCTCTACAGTGAGAGTTGTTATGGAATATTTATTTCTTGGCATGTTCTTTATATAAACACAAACTTTCTTCTCTTGATACATTTTAAAAAATGGAATAGGTTCTAATTGCCTCCGAGATGTCCTACCTCAAGGCAGGGAAGGGGTTAGTAACGGATCTGTTTCAACTGCTGGGAATCTCTGGAAAGTACTCCCAAGACAAGCACAGTGGAATCACAGCACTAAGGGAGATACAGAGAGGGGAATGTGAACCAGGCCGGATGTCCAAACATTGCAGGGAATCGGTCATATATTTCGGTAGCTATCTAGAAAACTGGCCGGGTAAGGTGTGCCAGTAGATGAAGAGCTCCAGATTGTTTGCCACCTGTCACGACACCACTCATACGAGATTCCCACGTGACTGCGTGGAAACAAAAAGGCTTGCGACCCCTGGGCCAGGGTTCCAGAAACTAGGGCACCTAGTCCTTATTTTTAGCTTAAAAAGAAAATCTGTCTTATAATTAGATCTGGGATGAATCATTCCACTGCAACATACCATCGGAAGGCTGAAATTTCAGATGTGAGAATGCAGCGCCCTCCTTCCTTTAGGGAGTTCTGTGACCATTCACTCCTTCCCACTTCTTCCTTCCCATGTCTGCCAACGCAGGGTAAGAAAATGTCCGTGTGTGCTGACAATGTCACTGACCTCCGGATTCCTGAGGGTGAGTCAGGTTTCTCCAAATCCATCACCGCCTACATCTGCCAGGCGGTCATCATTCCCCCGGAGGTGACAGGCTACAAGGCTGGAGTGTCCTCACAGCCTGTCAGCCTGGCTGACCGACTTATCGGTGAGTAAACCAGCCGCTGCAGCCTGTGTGGGCTTGTATGTGTGTAGGAGAGAGTGAGGCCACCAGGCTTTGAGCTACAAAGGCCCCAGGTGAGGGACCCAACCTCCTGACCTCTGTTTTCTATTCCACCCCCTGGGGCCTAGGACAAACCTTGGTTCACCCTTTCATGAGCCACTCGGGGATGTGATGAGATGGAGGAAGGTTGGATGTTGACAGGTATTGAAAGACTTGAAGTAGTTGCCAGCTCATGCTACTAGTGACAACTAATTAGGAGCTCTAATTTGGCAGGGGTGACAACAGATATGACTCTGGATGGAATCACCTCCCCAGCTGAACTTTTCCACCCGGAGTCCTTGGGAATACCGGACGTGATCTTCTTTTATAGGTGAAGATGAGAGACCAGGCTGATGCAAGGGAAACCTAGGCCCCTCCACAATTTCTGGTGCATCCCTCTCTCCAGCCACCTACTTACCAAGCCAGAACATATCCGAGGTCTAGCAGCTCCACCCAGCAATGACAGCTCTAGGCTGGGAGTTCACTGATTCCCAGTTTCTGGGGTATTATTGGGGCAGATCTGCCCTGGAGGCAGGGAGAAATAGAGGATTATCAGTGGCTGACTTCCCTTCCGGCCTTAGGGGACTCCGGTGTTAACATATGCTAACCTTTCCTGGACCAGTGCCTTTCCCCTTCACCACATCTCCCTGATCCCCACACTCTCAGTGTATAAACCCAGGCCTGAGCACTCCCAAGTCCTCACTTCCCCAGCAAGGGAACTGTTCCATGTTAACATCAGTGACTCTCCATTGGCACAGATGAGTGATTCATTCCCCTGCGGGGGTTGGCTTTCTCTGCAGGTCCAATGATGTGACCCAGTCCTGCAGTTCTGGGAGATCAACCACTGTGCGTGTCAGATGCAGTCCACTGAAACCCACCCCCGGAAGTCTGTCGCTGCCTAGGTAAAGGGGTGTAACAAAAAGGTCTCCCTTCTTTGGACTCATTTCATCCCAAGAGCCAAAGAGAAGACGGTCTGAGAGCCATGAATGGGCTCTTGGGGATACAGTCAGGGCTCTAAATTCTCAATCTTCAGATGTCAAGAATGAGGAGGCAGAAAGAGGAGTCAAAGCTACTCTCACATTCCCATAGTATTATGGGGACAGCAGCATAGCCAAGTGATTATTTGATTCATCTTCTCCCCTTACTAGCTATGTTATTGTGCATACATTTCTTATCTCCTTTGGGCCTCTTTTTCCTTATCTGTAAAATGAGGATAATAATAAGTTCCCTCAGGGGTGGTTGTGAACTTGTGGACTTCTCTTGGTGTCTGGCGTGTACTTACTATTATTAAGATGAGTAACGTTTAAGGAATCCTAGGAATCTCCCTGCAACTAAAAGACCCAATTCTGAGTGTAATAGCTGAGTACATTAAATTGAGAATTCTGGAACCAATTTGATGGCTGTACCCCTCCCCCACCTCCTTTTTTTCCCCCGGTAACTCCAACTAACATTTTGAGGGGCACTAGTGTCTTTTTTGCGTGTGTATTTTTAAATTTTCTTAATGTTTATTTTTGAGAGAGACAGAGTGTGAGTGGGGGAGGGGTAGAGAGAGAGAAACTGAAGAAGCCTCGAGGCTCTGAGCTAGCTGTCAGCACAGAGCCCGACACAGGGCTTAAACCCACGAACTGTGAGATCATGACCTGAATTGAAGTGGGCCGCTTAACTGACTGAGCCCCGCAGGCAGAGGGGCACTAGTGACTTGAAGAAGATGGTTTGGGAAATGTTGCTCCTAAGAACCGCTCAGGGAGATGGGGAACAAAGCAGGACATTTTGACCCAGCAGTGGTGTCAGAATGTAAGACCGCTGTTCTTGTTGGTATTAACATCACAGTAAAGTACATAACAGATGTCCATGACTTGAAGTCTGTTCCTGAAACCCACGCCCCAGGAAGCTGCATCAAAGAGGCTTTTTGCAAAATGTCACAAGTGCATGGAGAGAACAGGAGCCTCTGAAGGGTTGGTTGGGGCAGCCATGCTAGAGCTAGACTCCTGACATTAGCTTTCATAATGTCAGCAAAACAAATGGGCAGAGGGTAGAGAGCCCAGGCAAGGTAGGGAAATCAGAGAGCAGGACCTGTGTTGAGAGTAGGTGGAAGGGTCCTGTGAGGCTCACAGTTTGGCAAGGAGAGAGAGATCAGGCAAGTGATGAGATGACGGGACTCCCACCACCCGGCCAGTGAGCACTCACGTCTCTTTTCTGCTTTGCTAGCACATGCTCCGATGGGACCTGTGACGGCTGTAACTTCCACTTCCTGTGGGAGAGTGTGGCTGCCTGTCCGCTCTGCTCCCCAGCTGACTACCACGCTATCGTCAGCAGCTGCGTGGCTGGCATCCAGGTGGGTTCCTCTCCTTGGGGACATCCCACGAGAGAAGGGAATGCAATCTCTGAGTTCCTCGTTTTTCTCCCCAACAGAAGACTACTTACGTGTGGCGAGAACCAAAGCTATGCGCGGGTGGCATCTCCCTGCCTGAGCAGAGAGTCACCATCTGCAAAACGATCGATTTCTGGCTGAAAGTGGGCATCTCTGCAGGCACCTGTACTGCCATCCTCCTCACCGTCTTGACCTGTTACTTTTGGAAAAAGAATCAAAAGTACATGATGGGGTACAGGGGTATCCCCTGATGCCTGGGGTACAGTTTGGGGATGGACGGGGCTGGATCATTGAAGCGGGAGGAGAACATCTGAGAGTTAAAGTCATGGGGCTGTTCTCTGGAGTTGGCCACAGACCCTGTGACTCTGGCCAGAGATTGGTTGAGCCACTTATCCAACGTAGGCATTGGTTATCCTGACTCCCGAACAGGGACAGTACCACACGGCAGACTACAAATGGCTGTTAGATGCTCAAAAGCAAAGCAAAAAGTATCCCAAATTGGTTGTTATTTATTAACAATTAAAATAATAACTTTATGACTCCAATATTTCTATTAAGCTTTGGGAACATAGAAACAGTCAGCCTTAAGGAAAAAGATCACTGAACTGGAAATCAAGGAAATCAAGATTCCTTTGCTTTAGGCCCAGCCCTCACACCACTTTGCTGTGCTTCCATTTCCTTATCGATGGTTGCCTGTTTATAGCAACCTCTCTCTCCTCCCTCCCTTAGTCCACATTTTGTTGTCTTATGTTTCCCATCCCCCTGTCTCCTAGACTGGAGTACAAGTACTCCAAGCTGGTGATGAATGCCACCCTCAAGGACTGTGACCTGCCAGCAGCTGACAGCTGTGCCATCATGGAAGGCGAGGACGTGGAGGATGACCTCATCTTTACCAGCAAGAAGTCACTCTTCGGAAAGATCAAATCATTTACCTCCAAGGTAGGGAGACGGGCCAGTGCGCTGAGGTCAGCCTGGAGGGCTGGAGAAGACACCAGTCCTAGGACATGGAATGTTCCCATGCTGTTCAGGGACCACCACTCTGTTCCCCACCCTCCCTACTGTTGTATGCTCCCACCTCAAATTCCTGTCTTCTGTCTTCTGTATTTCCACACCATTACTGTTCCCACGGGGCCCAAGGCTGCTCTTGACCAGGCTCCTTCTCTCCCAACATGCTCTCCAGTTGATGAACTGTTTGGGCCTTTTAACTTCCAGAAGGCGTATTGAACCATCCACGTTGTAAGAATCATTCCCCCGCCCCCCCTCCCCACTTTTTTTTTTTTTTTCTGGAGGGTGGGGAAGAGGTGATCTCTAGGATCTACTTCGGATAGAAGTGAGGCTCTCCTTTGACCAGTGGAGGGTGCTATCCCCTGATGCCTGGGCCCGGTCCTTTGGGGGCTGAGTCAGCAGCTAAGTCTAGGCTGCTCACCACCACTGAGCATTGTGGAGCTGGGAGAGAGAGTAGGCTCCATCTGTGTGGGTGGGTGAGCAAGCCTGAAGCTCATAAATGCAATACCGACAACACTGTCGCTGGGTGTGGGGCCAGCAGAGAGCACCCAAGCAACTCCTCCAGGGCCACAGCCCTCTGCAGCCCCACTCTACCGGAACCCACAGCTCCCTGCTGCCTGGAACCAGTTCATCAAAGGGGCGTGGGCGGGGAGGGTGAGGAGAGAAGAGAGAGGACTGGAAGGTTGGGGAGGGAAAAAGGGTGGGTAGGTGTATAGATTGTGGAATCTCATTCCCTTTGTGCTGACCTATCTGGGGAATTCCCTTGGCGTTTTTCAGGAATTGTGTGTGTGTGTGTGTGTGTGTGTGTGTGTGTGTGTGTGTGTGCGCGCGCGCTTGTGTGTGCAACCAATGGGAGAACAATTTACCCTGGGACCCCTGAGTCCTCCTGGGCTTTTGGAATTCAGCAAAGATGCAAGGTAGAGGGTTTTAAAGATTTTTCTTATCCTCTGACTGACTGAAAGGACCAAGAAGAATAGAGGGGACCTTCTGTCTGTTTCCACAAAGCCACTGGAAACAGAAATTCCATAAGGGTTCCTTCTGTCACCTCTTTTCTATTTCTCTCCTTTGTTCCACAAACTTGCCCCCCAATCCCACCCCGTGCAGCAGCCAGCTCCTGTCACCATCTCTCTTTCAGAGGACTCCTGACGGATTTGACTCGGTGCCACTGAAGACATCATCAGGAGGCCCAGACATGGACCTGTGAGAGGCCCCACCCTGCCTCCCCTGCCTCCTCACCTTGGCACATCACCTTGCAAGCCTGTGGTGATTTGGGTGCCAGCTTCCTGCTGGAAATCTCTTCATTGTGGCCTTATCAGAAGAAGTTTGAATTTCAGATTACTGTTTTTTTATAGAGTACCCAAGCCCTACTTTCTGCTTGCCTCAAACCTGTCAAATACACCCACACTTTGTTTGTATATTACTCCCTTGCTTGCATCTTGTTTCCCCAAATGGTCCAGCCTCACCAGAGCCATGGCTTTGTCTGCTCATAATTCTTACAGCACTGGAGTGAAAAGATTTCTCTCTTCTTAAGTATAGAAACAACTTCATCTGTCCTATTTTAGGGCAGAAGCAGCTGAGAGTTTTTCTGATGATATGCCCTCAGCTCCTGATCTCTTTAGGAGAGAGGCTGGGGAAGGAGGGTGTGGGCATTCCCTCCTGGATCCGCGTGGTAGTCTGGATTCATCATCCCTGGATGACCAACTCAAACTGAGTTTCATGGATAGGCTGAGGGCAAGGTGAGTAAGGCGTGGGGAAGAAAAGGCTCAATAAGCACAAAGAGAGGCAACAAGGAAAGTTTTGTTTTGTTTTATTTTTTAAACTAGGTACTTCACTCCCTTTTCCTAAGTAAGTGATAAATATTCTCACAGGAGCCAAAGGAAAAAGTGCACCAAGAAAATGCCCCAAGCCGTGGTGGATCTATTCTCCCCATTTTTTTTTTTTTAACATCCCACCATCTCCCTATAACACTAAAGAGAAAAGGGAAATGTTCTAGCTTTATTCTCTGCTTGCTTTTACCCACAGAGATGACAAACCCTACCAGTAAGGAAAATTGCCTGTCCTTGAGGGCCCCATTCCTAGAGGCTTGAGCCATATCATGGAAGAGGGGTATCTTATTTTGAAAGAACACAAGGAGGCAAAGGTTTTAATGAGGTCATACCAGGGGATCCACCCCACAGTGGGATGGACCTGAGGTGGCCAAGATGTCTGGTCCTCAGCTTAACTCACTCATCTGCTCAGCTACGGAATAAACATTTTCTAGGCTGGCCAAAAGACGAAAGGACTCCCAGCCCCTACTACAGCCACGGAACCAGATCAGTCTTCAAGGAGGAAAGAGTAGGGGGAGTTGAACCAGGTGTTTAGCAAACGGAACAACTCACACTTTCAAGTCTCTATCCTTCTCCTTCTCCTGTTCTCACTTCCTATGTGCGCTAAAAAACTAAAAGGACTTCCTGATTTCTGGCAGCATCCCTTTTGAAAGGTGAGTAAAGTGAGTGTCCTCTGTGCCCCTTTTCTCTACTTTTGCACCAAGTATAATCAGTGGGCTTCACGTGACTCCAACAGCAAAACCAGTGTAAGAACTTAATCTCCTATTTTCTTTCTACTACTGGGAATTCTCCTTCCCTCACTATCAGGCTAGCACAACCGTCCCTCGGTCAAGGGCCCAGTTGCCCATGCTTGTACCCATCCCCTTTTCTGGGTGGCCACTTGGTGCCCAGAGGGTAGGTAGAGAATGGGGATGGCATTTCTAAGTGGTTTGTCTGCCATAAACATGGTCTGCTGCTCTGGTTAGCCCCTGCTGCGCTGGCAGTGTGGTCTTATAAAAGGGTCAGTGAGAACCAGGTCCTGGTGTCACTCTGAAGAGATCACTGCCTTCAGTGACACTCTGCCGTCACTGAAGGCAGGTAGTCCCTTTGGTTCAATAAACCTAGAAACTTGGGGGGGGGGGTCTTCCTCTTATGGGAGTCAGGCTCTCAGACTCTGCAGGAACGTGGGAATGTCTCCCACCAGATGCAGATACCTAGCTCCTGAACTCCAGCCTCAAGTTTTCTGTAGCCTCGGTAACACCCTGAGCATCTGCTTTCCCACTGAATAACGTTCTTTTGTGACAAGAGCCATATAAGGGCCTTAGACCACCTTCAAACCAGTAGGAAGAAGTATATGCCCTGTTGACTCCTTTATTCTGACCTCTGGAAACTGAGTGCCCCCAGAGCAACCTCAAACTCTACTGATTCGATGGAGTTGTAATGCTTTAAGCATCTCCTGTTTACTATCGCTTAGTGTGCCGACTTCCCTGTGTCCTGCCAGGAAGCTCCTGAGTTATGGTATCAGGGTCACCTGTGGCATAGACAGATATTTTTTTAACTCTACTGAGATATAATTCACAAACCATACAATTGGCTCATTGAAAATGTACAACTTAATGGATTTTAGTATCTTCACAGAATTGTGCAGCCACCACCATAATCAATTTTAGAACAGACACATGTTAGATTTTATATGGGAAAAGTGTTTCGTTCTTAAGCAAGGCAATAGTGGTTTGCTACTGGGGGAGGGAGTGTGGGCTCCGGTGACAAAATATTTATATCCCATTTGGCTACCTAGAGTTCTAGAAGACACAAGTAATTCTCATCATGTAGGCATCACCTGATTTGGCTGGGAAAACAAACAAACATTGTGGTGTATTCAAGGTCCGGGAGATTTCTTACACCAACACAACTTTTTTTGTTTCTTTTGGTCTGACTCTACATTAAAGATAAGACTGACTATATTTATACAATGGAGACTTTGTAACTGATTTTTCAGCTTTGTGAAACCAAATTTTTCTCTCATCAGGACTGCTTGGATTTCCTTTTTATTCTGTATTCCACGAGTTTGTAGGAGATGGCTATTGCATGTCATACTTTTTTTTCCTTTTTTGTGTGTGAAATAAAAACATATGTTTCAAGTTGTTTTTCTCAAACATGAGTGGGGTGGCTGGATGGGTGAGTGAGAAATGCAAGTGTCCTTGAAGCTTAAACTGAAGATGAGGATGATTCTGGAGCCCCGGAGTGACAGAAATGAGCATGCTTCCGAGCAATAGGGACCTAGGCTAGAAAGGCTCTCACCACCTGTCCAGGAATGAGCCAACAACCAAACCATGCTTCTGCGGTAATAAAATGCATCTATCTAATGATGCCTTCACTCCCCAAATTGGGTGAGGATCAAAGAGACAACACATAAAGCACTTAGCATGTTCTCTTCCTTCCTTTCCAGTTCAGTTTTCTCTTTGGTGCCACTGAGGCCAGCCATAGGACTTTGTATCTATGAAGACAAGTAAAAGCCACTGCTTTGGGTGTGACGTGGATTCTTATAGAGCAGATGTGCACAAGGTCCTAGAGGACATCAGGACCAGCCATTTCCAGCAGTATCTGGGTCTTCCTGCTTTTACTGTGTTCTTTCACTCTGGTTGAGGCCATGTAACCTCCCCAAAAGATTTCCCTCAACTGATTGTTTCCCTCAGACTGAGGTGCATCTGGTTGTGCTAATGGTTAAATATTTAAATATCACCCCTGCTTATAATCAGAAAGTCTAAACTAGAGGCAGGTAGTATCCTCATTAAATAGATGAAGAAACTGCATCTCCAACAGAATTACTAATGTGGCGTGTAAGTCCCTAACAGCCTACCTGCCCCTCTCGGCCCACATTGCTTCTACTCTAACCACACAACTTTTAACTGCCCCGTATAAGCTCTTGCATGCCTCCCTGCCTTGCCTGGCCTATGCCTCTGCCTTTGCGCCTTCCTTTTCACCTGACAGACCCCCGCCCAGCCTTCAAAATCACCCCACTGTGAAACTTTCCCCAGCTCACCCAGTGGGGACACACGTGAAGACACGATGACATGGGAGTACCACAGTTAACTTACATGAATTCAACCGTATGTTGTGTCTAATGCATCAAAGAACAACAGACATGACCAAGCTTGAAAGTGTGGGGGGACATAAGTGAATGATTTTAAAGGTTTCCCAATCACTGACAAAGAAGTGAAACACATGGTCAGGTTACCAGGCAAGAAGATACTAACGACTTGGTCTAAACCTTAAAGAAGACAATCAATTGAGAACCACAGAGCAACAATGCCTATTGAAGAGACAGAAAAACTGACATAGGGTTGCATATAAAATGTATATGGATAATTTAAGAGGTATTTGAGGAGAATGTAGAATATACACTCATTCCATTTTAGTGCTCAGGTTAACAGTCCCACAGAAAAAGTAATACCCCAAACCACACAGTGTGGTAGAAGAATGGACACCTCATTCCAATTTTAACGGAGAGGTGGGATCAAAGTGCCCCAAGATCCCGGCAGCTTTCCCTGACCCATGTTATTTTTAGATGGTTCCTCCTTCATTGTCCAAGGATGGCAGCATGAACTTCCTTTGTTACTGTGTCTCTCTGACAGAAGGACGTGGGCAGCCTGGAGCTGGAGGTGGGGTTGCCAGTTTCTCCTGAAACAGGATGATAAATGTCACTGTACTGTGTGAACCTAGAAGAGTGGGTGCTGCACCAGTCTGGGGAAGGGGTGAATAGTGTATCAGAGACAACTTCCTGGAGGAAGAAGGAATTAGCCAGTTTGGAGGAAGAGGGGAGGGAAGGGGAGCTCCAGCTAGAAGCACTTTGTACAAAGGCTCAGAGACAAGAAAGGGGAGCTACAAGTAGCTCAGCATGCGGAATGTGAGGAGGGAATGGCAAGGGGAACATTTTAGAGAAGTTGGTAGAGGGCAGATCATGAAGGGCTTTGACACCTATGTTTGGACACTCTCCTGAGGGCAACAGACGGCCACCGAAGCTTTCTAGCAGGGGAGTGAGAGGGTAGGGCTTGCATGTCCAACACTGAGAAAATCTTCAGATCCAAGATGAAAAGAGAAGTAAAACAAGGCCCAGGAGAGCCCTCCTACATTAATCAGCACCAAACTGCTAAAAACTGAGGGTGGCATCTACGGCTGGGTGCCCACCCTCTTTTTTTGCTCCCTCCCTGCAGGTACTCATTCCCTCTAGGCTGCCCACCAGCTGCCCAGGACCCCCAAGGCCATGTCTCAACTAGGACTCTACTTCCCGAAACTGCCACATGCTTCTAACCCCTTAGCCTACTCCCTGTAACTCACTTACCCAACAAGGATATAACAAACACCTACCATGTGTAAGGCATCATGCTAGGTCCCATGGAAATACAGATGCATTAAAGGGTCTCTATCCTATAAGGAAAAACAAACAAACAAAAAAACCATTTTCTAGCCAAGTTCCTGAAGGCTCTGTTTTCTGCTAAGGAATTCTAACACAGAGACAAACCTAAACATTATTCTATCTTAGAGTCTTACCAGTATTCAGGTTTTGGCTCTATTGGTTAATTTCCCTGGGTCTCAGTGTTCCTGTAGAGAAGATAAAGGGGTTGGCCTAGCTGTTTTCCAGCTGGGGGTCGCTGAATCCCTGAGTCCTCAGATGCAGCACCCATAGCTATTTTTGGTATTAAAGCTTAACAGAAATCACACATCCATGAGTGGTACGGCTTCACATCATCACTCCATAAATAAAGTATTATGTTGATTTGTTTTTGCATTAGCTTCTGGCAATATAGTAACACTGGTTATTTCCTGCTGATCAGAAATTCTAATAGCAGCTGTATATATTTGATTAGTAAGAAGGGGAAGTGAATTTTTAAAATCATGTTTGTTAGACAAACATATTTCAAAACAGTGGAGGCAGGGGCACCTGGGTAGCTCAGTCAGTTGAACATTCGACTTTGGCTCGGGTCACGATCTGGTTCGTGGGTTCGAGCCTCACATCGGGCTCTGTGCTCACAGCTCAGAGCCTGGAGCCTGCTTCACATGCTGTGTCTCCCTCTCTCTCTGCTCCTCCCCAACTCATGCACACACTCTCTCTCTCTCAAAAATAAAAAAAAATATTTTAAAAATTAAAAAAAAAAAGCGGGAGGACAAGGTGATGAAAAGGTTAGGAATGGTCAGGAATAATTAGGCTATCAGGTAGCTAAAATTCACCTCCAGCTCTAACGATGCTATGATTCTAAGCTGATGAAGTATGCTTTTATGTTAATTTGTCATATTTATCAGGTAACAGCATTTTAAAGGAAGATGGCTGTGATATAACAATAAGACTAATGGTGAAAATTCTAAGGAAATTTGGAGAGGACGGAATTTTTTTTAAAAATTAAGTTTATTTATTTTGAGAGAGAGAGAGAGCAAGGGAGGAGCAGAGAGAGAGGATGAGAGAGAAAATCCCAAGCAAACTCCACACTATCAGCACAGGTCCTGATGGGGGCTCCAACTCATGAACCAGGAGATCATGACCTGAGCGGAAACCAAGAGTTCAACCCTTAACTGGCTAAGCCACTCAGGCACCCCTGAAGAAGACAGAATTTTAAGGTAATCCTTCCAATTATACTGATTGGATTGGCCCAACAGGACCTCCTCCCCTCGGCCTGGGCCCCAGGACAGGCTTAGGAACACCCATCACTATCATGAAACTTAGTAAACAAAACACACTTCACACATAGAAGCAGTCAGGCCCTATCAGACCTTGCCCTCAGAAGGCTTCAGAGAACCCAACACTTGGATGAAAGTTTTCTTTCATGTTTTCTTCAGAGACTGCAGCTTCCAACATGTCCTTTATACTGGTTTTAATTTTTTTTTTAATTTTTTATTTTTTTATTTTTGAGACAGAGAGAGACAGAGCATGAGCGGGGAAGGGGCAGAGAGAGAGAAGACAGCTGTGAGCAGGGGAGGGTCAGAGAGAGAGGAGTCACAGACTGAAACAGGCTCCAGGCTCCGAGCTGGCAGTCAGCACAGAGCCCGACTCGGGGCTCGAACCCACGAACCGCGAGATCATGACCTAAGCCAAAGTCGGACGCTTAACCGACTAAGCCACCCAGGCGCCCCAATATACTGGTTTTAAATCTAGCATTCTAGGCAAACTGAACCTAGACAGGCAAACGCAGACAAACCTCTTATTCAAGCCTCCCTCTGGATCTGTACTCGTCAGCTTCACCACTGTCTTCAGCCTTATACTACATCTAAGTTGGCCTGGCAGACACTTATTGGGAAGCAGGGATAGCAATCCCATATGCTCATCACAGAAGCCCATGCCAAGTGTCATCGGATCAAGAAGGTCTTAGCATAGCTAGCTGTGGGGCATCCCTGGTGGGGCTCTAACCTCTCTGCAGAGAATGCAGTGAACAAACCATCTATTCCCAAATCGTCCAAATAATCACCTGTTACTAGGAGGGCTTTTTGATAACTTTGGCTCCAATCAGCAATCATGATATTTCACTGTAAAGGCCTGGACATTATTAAAATGAAAATATAAAATCTTTGTTCAAGGACCCAAGATGTGACTTCAAAACTTCGTACTGCCTTCAAATCTGCTAAATACTTTCCTCTTGTTAAGGTCCCCTCACGTCTCTCTCTCAAAGATTTAGATCGCACTTTTCAAATGCTGTCATCCTAAAGGTTGGTACCAGGACGATCTGCTTTACTCAATAATCCAGTTAGGAAAGGTATCCTAGCTCTTAGGCAGGAGAACAGGAATCTTGAGGTAACCCACAGACTAAAACATGTAACCATATTCCTGTCTCAAGATGGAGAAGAGAACAGAAATTCACGGAGAGGGTCCCGTCTTAGGATCCATGCTTGTAACACAAAAACTGGCATCTTTTGGAAGCTCCAGCTGCCAGAAGCCAGACACCATATTCGCAGGCCTCTGCCTGGCTTGAGATATGCCCTTTAACATGAGGAAACTGAGGCACTCACTTTTATGGGGCAATGAACGACCCTACCAGACAGGGACCAAGGCCACGAACCAGACCCGCCCTGCGCAAGACCTGAAAAGCCCACACCCAAGCACACCTTCGGATCAGCGGCCCAGTCTCGGACACAGTTCCTTCCGGCCGAGAGGGGGCGCCTGCGCCCTCCGGCTGCGCCTGCGCGGAGAGGGCGGGTCAGCGCGCCGGCGCAGTGCGGCGGTAAAGTGGCTGCTGTGGTACGTTCCTCACGTCTCTCAGTGTGGCCCGAGACAAGGAAAGATGGTGCTGGATCTGGATTTGTTCCGGGTAGATAAAGGAGGCGACCCGGCCCTCATCCGAGAGACGCAGGAGAAGCGCTTCAAGGACCCGGGACTAGTAGATCAGCTGGTGAAGGCAGACGGCGAGTGGCGACGATGTAAGTACCAGGACGATCAGGGTGTCCCCCGGTCCTAATACCAACTGCATCTCTCCGGTCTCGTTACCGCTCCCGAGGCCACAGCTTCTACCCCTCGTCAGCCCCCTCCCTGGTTGCGGTGACTCCGAAGCTCTCCCTGTCCCCCAAAACGCAGTGTGCGGGCCGGGGCCTTCCCACCTTTTCCCTCCGTCCGGGCGATGGGAGCTGCCACGCCTGCTCTGTGCGGATTTCTGGTCCATCTGGGAAGGAGCATGGCGCGTGCGCATCAAAAGCTGTCAAGCCTTCCTGCGGCAAGGGTAGCCAGAAGAAAGCTAGAGCTGGAGGTTTGGGGTGGGAGGATCTCCTTTCCCAACACTCATCTTTGGTTGCTTTCGGTCCCTTTCTCAGCTTTAGCAAGGCCCTAGTGGTTTCCCTCTAATTTGATAGGATCTAAGGCCCCAGCCTGAGACTGAGTCATGTTTGCAGCGTAATAGTTCAGCCCACCCATATCGGAAGTATTTTGGGACTTGGGCAGCCGCTCCTGGCTGAAAGCAAAGATCTCGAGCTTTTGGGAAGGTTCATACCCTCTGCAGGCATACCTGTTAGAATCGAGGAAAGACTTTTCCGTAGTAGAGCGGGCATGGGGAGAGAAGTGCGGTGAGGCAAGAACAAGCTTGTAACTACTGAGGATGTTTAATTGTGATTTATGCAAGTTTTCCGGAAAGGACGTTAGCAGAGTTGGTCTAGAACCTGGAACTGATCCGGGCATCTTTTGTAAAGCTAAATAAAACCAGAGAATCCTCTGCCTGTCAACTTCTGCCTGGATTAACTGGAGTAGTCACTGATTGGCCGGAAGCTGTCAAGCACATGTGATTCTTTTTTTTTTTGTCTGATGCAATAGGTCTGCAACCAACTGAGGGCCAGGTTTTATGACCGCACACTGCAAAGGCACTTGGTGTCCAAAAATGTGGATTTCTATTAGGAAAATTGATTTTCCTAAATTCATCAGGGTATAGGATAGGAAAAGAGTATTTGTTTAACTCCTGTTGTCTGCTAATTCTGTAGTCTCATTCATTCTAATGTGGTATTTGACTGTGAGTTGCCACCACTCATTCAGATGTAAATCTGAATTTTTGATTGCAATGGAGTTAAATTAAATGGAAGGAAAAAACTAGATTGGACACTTTTACTGAATCAGAAGTCAGAAGTATCAGATTTTGTGTCAGGCTGGTTATTGTACAGCTGTTAAATGACTTTGAATGTGTTAGTCTCTTGTCTATAACATACGCATCCACAGAAAATTCTGTCCCTTACTTGATGAGTGGATATATAGTAAAGAGATGAGTTCTTTGGGGACAAGGCTGTGTTTTATTCACCTGTATGTCCTAGGAGCTAGGGTATACACATACATACAGGAGATACATCTACACATGTATACATTTAATTCCAGTACCTGGCTCTGTACCTGGTTCTTGGTGAGGGCTTGACAAAGGTTTATTGAATTCACGAATAGTTTCTGTGTTCAGGCCTTCTGTATGAAAAACAGTTTATGTAGTTTATTTTCATCTGTTGACTTGATTCTTTTCTTCCCAACATTCCTTCCCAATTCATGATGTTTACCAATTCCCTGGCTCCCCAAGTTGGACTTCGACAGATCTTATATTGAGGTTCTTTTACATCTGAACCTCAGATCAGAGGTTGGGCTTCTTTTGTTTTTGGCTGCCATAAGGACTTGTAACTCAGAGCCACATTAAAAACTCAGATCATGTTCCCTGAATGAGGACGCAGCAGACTTCACAAGTATACCTATTTGTCTGCCTATAGACTTGCAAGGTACCATGGGGGCTTCATGTGGAACATAGATGTCCGATATAACTTGGAGTCATAGTATCCTGTTGGAGTTGACCATAACTCTTCTAACTCCAAGGATGCAAACTACAGTTTATTTTTAATAAAGACTAATATGGCAAGGACACATTTGGACATATGATAAGCATTTGTCTCGACTATTTCCAAAGCTACTAGATTTCAATGTATCTTGAAATCTACTAATCACAGGAATTCTATCTAGCCTATGCAATCCTGCACGAGATTTCTCTTTACTATCTGTTGAAGTTATTTCTACTTAACCCCCCTGCACATGCCTTAAGTCAGGGCCTTCTCATTAGGAGAATTTTCTGTTTTCAGTTTCACCCCCAGGGTCACCTTGTGCAGGGCCACATCCAGGACATGCGATCTTTTTGGAGTTTAATCATTTTATTTTACATTCAAGTTTAAGTCTTGCAGTGACATTCTTACCTTAAAGCAGCGCTGTCTGATAGAAATATAATGTGAGCCACACGTGTGATTGTAAATTTTCTGGTAATCACTTAAAAAGGGAAAAAAAAAAGCCAAGAAATTAAAATTTTAAAAATTTTCTTTTGGAGAGAGAGCGTCCATGAGCGGAAAAGAGGGGCAGGAGGTAGAAAGAGAATCTTAAGCAAGCTCCACACTCAGCATGGAGCTCAGCACAGGGCTCCATCCCATGACCCTGGGATCATGACCTGAGCCAAAATCAAGAATTGGTCATTCAACCAACTGAGCCACCCAGGCACCCCAGGAAATTAATTTTAATACTACCCAATATGTAAAAACGTACTGTTCAACATGTGATCAATATACAAATTGAGATATTTTACATTCTTTTTCTTTTTTGCAAGTCTTCAGAAGGCGTTGTATATGTTACGTGTACAGTATATCTCAATTTGGGCTTGCCATGTTTCATGTCCTCAGCAGCCTCATGTGGCTAGTGGCTGGCTGCCACATCAGACAGTGTTGCCCTAAAGCCTAAAAATGCAAATTAGTTAACAGAATTTACAAAGCTCCACGTCTTCATAGCCTCCCCTTCTTTCACTCCCAACATAGGCTCTCCTCTCTTTGTTCTAGCCTGTTATGCTACCTGTATGCTCTTTCACACCTCCGCGATTTTTGCCTCTTGGAATATTCCTTACCAGGCTGCTGCCTCCACTCCCATCAGCCCTCTTTGCTAAACTAACTCTGTTCCCATAGCACTACCTCACTTGTTGAGTGTTCTCTGTGTCTCATATATCTCATTGTAGCAGTTATACTATTTTGATATACAGCGTTTCTAAGCTTATTTTTTATTGAGATGCAATATATTCAGTAAAACATGCAAATTTTAATATGCAGCTTAATGGGTTTTATAAATCTGTACCTGTGTAACCACCACCCAGAGCAAGATCAAAGACATTCGCAGCAAGCATCCCAGCAGGCTCCTTTGAGCCCCTTCCAAAAATACCAGTATTCTGCCCTCTGTCACCATAAATTAGTTTTGCCTGATTTTGAACTCAATATAAATGGACTTACATAGCATATACACTTTTGTATGTGCCTTCTTTCTCTCAAAATTATGTCTGTAAGATTGTTCCATCTTTTCACGTGGAGTAGCGGTTGGTTCTTTTTTGTTGTTGTACAGTACTCCATTATGGAAATATACCAATCATCATATAAATACACCCATCAGTTCTACGGATAGCCATTTGGATTACTACGAATTTGAAGGTGTTATGAATAAGGTGCTATGAACATTGTTTTGTGTGTCTTTTGGTAGACATAAGCACTCATTTCTGTAAGGTATATGCCCTGAAGTAGAGTTGTTGAATCATAAATGTTTAGATTTAGAAGATATTACCAAATAGTTATCCAAAGTAGTCATAGCAGTCAACACTCCCACTAGCAAAAGAAGAGTTCTAGTTCAACATTCTTGCCCCTAATATTGGCAGTCTTTTTAATTTTAGCCATTCTGGTGGATTTGTAGTGGTATCTCATTGTGGTTTTAATTTGTATTTTCCTGATGACTAAAGATATTGAGCATCTGTTCATAAACCTGTTAGTACTTGGATAGCTTATCTTAAAAAGTGTCTGTTCAAGGATGTTGACCAATTTTTATTTGATTGTCTTTTTCTTGTTGATTTGTAGGAATTCTTTATCCATTATGGATATAAGACCTTGTCAGATGTATATATTGTATATATTTTCTCCCAGTCTTTAATTTGCCTCCCACTCTTTCAGTCATTTAATGAATAGAAATTAATTTTAATGAAGTCTAATTTATTGATCTCTTCTTTATAGTTTATACTTCCTGTCTTCTGTTTAAGAAGTCTTTTCAGGGGCGCCTGGGTGGCTTAGTCGGTTAAGCGTCCGACTTTCGCTTAGGTCATGATCTCGCGGTTCGTGGGTTCAAGCCCCGCGTCGGGCTCTGTGCTGACTGCCAGCTCAGAGCCTGGAGCCTGTTTCAGTCTGTGACTCCGTCTCCCTCTGACCCTCCCCTGCTCACACTGTCTCTCTCTCTCTCTCTAGAAATAAATAAAACATTAAAAAAAAAAATTTAAAAAAAAAAAAAAAGTCTTTTCATATCCCAAGTTCCTGAAGAGATTCTCCAGTATTTTTTCTAGAAGTTTTATTACTCTGCCTTTCACATTTAGGTAGATAATTCATCTCACATTGATTTTGGTATATGATGTGAGATAGAGATCAAGTTCATTTTTTTCCATGTTGCTCTGCTTGCCCATGATAAAATGCAGCAAGCTAGGAATAGAAGGAACTACCTGAATCTGATAATAGGTATTTATCAAAAAGCCTATAGCTAATGTTCTTAATGATGAAGCACTGAATGCTGCTCCCCCTGAGGTTGGGAACAAGACAGGATATTTGCTATCACCACTTTTAGTCCACATCATGCTAGAGGTTCTAGACAGTATGATATAAGGTAAGAAAAAGAAATAAAGGATTGGAATAGGATGCAGTGACAGATGGTGACTAGGTTTACTGTGGTGATCATTTTATAGTGTATACAAATATCAAATCATTATGTTGTACACCTGAAACTGATACAGTGTTCTATATCAATTATACCTCAATAAAAAAGAGAAAGTTATTATTTGCAGATAACTTGTTTATGTATGCAGCATAGAATTAAATTTAGCAATGGGGCGCCTGGGTGGCTTAGTCAGTTAAGAGTCCGACTTTCGCTTAGGTCATGATCTCACGGTTCGTGGGTTCGAGCCCCATGTCGGGCTGTGTGCTGACTGCCAGCTCGGAGCCTGGAGCCTATTTCAGAGTCTGTATCTCCCTCTTTCTCTCTGACTTTCCCCTGCTCACGCTGTCCCTCTCTCTCTCATTCTCTCTCTCTCTCTCCTAGAAATAAATAGAAATATTTTTAAAAAAATTAAATTTAGCAAGATCACTGTATATGATATACAAAATCGATGATACATATTTTTTTAATTTTTAAAAATATTTTCTATGTTTATTTATTTTTGAGAGAGAGACAGAACGTGAGCAGAGGAGGGGCAGAGAGAGAGGGAGACACAGAATTTGAGCTGTCAGCACAGAACCCGACACAGGGCTTGAATTCATGGACCACGAGATCATGACCTGAGCCGAAGTCGGGTGTTTAACTGACTGAGCCACCCAGGTGCCCCAGTGATATCTCTGGATACAAATTATAATTAAAAAGCATCTGATATCTAGAATACTTTTAATAAATGATGTTCAAGATTCCTGCAGTGAAAACTACAAAACATTGCTGAGAAATTAAAGATAATGAAGGGATATGCTATGTTCATTGATTGAAACATTCAGCATTGTTATATTATTTTTTAATTGTCTTATTTTCTTTTCTTTTCAGCACATAGCATGATATTTTCTTTTATATTCCCAGCACTTAACATAGGACCTTGCAAATAGGAGGGACTAAATAAAATTTTTAAAAACTTTTTATGTCAAAATAGTTACAGATTCACAGGAATTTGCAAAAATAGTATAAGAAGGTCCTGTGTGCCCTTCACCCAGTGTTCCTCAGAAATTGACATTGCTACAATCCACAGACCTTATTCAGATTTCACCAGTTTTACATGCACGTGTATGTGGGGGGGGGGGGTTCTGTGCGACTTTATCCTGTGTGTAGGTTTGCATAACCACTGTCACACTCAGGACAGAACTGTTCCATCACCCCAGAGATCCCTCTCATTGCCCCTTTGTAGTCCATTCTCTTTTCCCCTCTCCCTTCCAACCCTGGGGACCGCTAGTCTGTTCCTCTCTAATCAATGTAAGTGAATGAGAAAGTAGTTACATCATTTGGTGCTGAAGTTTACTAGTTCTAGTTCAGCAAAACCTTAAAAAATAGCTGCCTAGGTGCTGTCTCATTTCTACTTATCATTTCACCTATCAAAATTTTGATTTTTGCTGTATTGCTCCTCAGGCTTACTTTCAAGAGGTCCAACTTCTGCTAACTAGACAAATGAACCACAATACTGACACACTACTTTAGGCCAGAATTCCCCTGTAGGCTGACTAGTGCACTGCCTTCCCAAAAGAAACTAAAGTATAAAAAACTTACTCTCAAGGCTGCCAAGTGAGATTTATGTCAGAGCAAAGGGAAACACACAAACCATTTCTAGCACAGAGATGTAGCAAACAAGTTCATGGGTCTAGAAACAAGACTACACTCTTTCTAGATTCCAGCACCTATCACATAGTTTCTTTAAATGGGTTTTAAGATAATTGAGCAAGTTATAGTTAACTTGCGTTTTTTCCAGGTTTCTCAGATGTGTTACTTCACTGTGGCAACATCCAGCTTATGATACTTTCTCATTTCAGTCCCAGAAGGGACTTCTCCTTGTCATCAAATGCTGGGGAAATCCTCTTGTCACCACTATATGCCAACTAAATTGGGGGCTCTAAAGCTGTAAGATTTCACAGCTTCATGAGATCCTTTAGCTCTGCCTGAAGAACATGAGTAAGGGGGGGTGTTTTAATTATCGCATGTCTTTGGTATATTTTGGATTCTTTCTTCTTCAGGCCGATTTCGGGCAGACAACTTGAACAAGCTAAAGAACCTGTGCAGCAAGACAATTGGAGAGAAAATGAAGGTGAGAGCTGGGTAACGGCCTTGAGAGCTTGAGCAGAGGGGCTTTGTCTTGCTCTTGGTTAATACTCATGTAGTGTCTAACTTAGTACCTAATTCTAGGAGGTACTGAATTTCTTACCAGGGGAAAATGATTTAAAAATAAAAGAAGGAGGTGGGGAAGGGAACTCAGAGGCACCTTCAGGGGAAGGTGAGTCCAGCTTCTGTCTTCAGATATGCCTTGGTCCTTTCAGGCTGCTGTACCAGAGTGCCATAGATTGGGTGGCATATAACCAAGGGAAGTTTATTTCTCACAGTTCTGGAGTCTGGGGAGTCCAAGATCAAGGGACTGGTGGATTCCATGTTGATGAGGACCCGCTTCTTGGTTCATAGGCAGCCCTCTTGTCGTGCCCTCACGTGATAGCAAGGAGCTCTCCGGGGTCTCTTATAAGGAGGGCACTAATCTCTTTGATGAGGGCTTTGCCTTCATGGTCTACTCTACTCTGAAAGACCCCATTTCCAAATACCTTCACACTAGGGATTAGGTTTCAACATACAGATTTGGGGGAGATAAATAGTTTTGTTGGAAGATAAGATTCTTGCCACATTGCTCATTCATTGTCTATTTTGTTCTTATAATAAGAATATAAATTCCACCAGTAATCTTATCCAGTTATTTCTGGTTTTTTAAAATTTTTTAATGGGGGGCGTCTGGGTGGCTTAGTCGGTTAAGCGTCCGACTTTCACTTAGGTCATGATCTCGCGGTTTGTGGGTTCGAGCCCCGCGTCGGGCTCTGTGCTGACTGCCAGCTCAGAGCCTGGAGCCTGTTTCAGTCTGTGACCCCCTCTCTCTGACCTTCCGCCCTGCTCACGCTGTCTCTCTCTCTCTCTCCTAGAAATAAATAAAACATTAAAAAAAAAAAGTTTAAAATTTTTTAATGTTTATTTACTTTTGAGAGAGAGAGAGCATGAATGGGAGAGAGGCAGAGAGTGGGAGACACAGAATCAGAAGCAGGCTCTAGGCTCTGCGCTGTCAGCACAGAGCCCTATGTGGGGCTCCAACTCACAGATCACAAACCGTGAACCACAAGATCATGACCGAGCCAAAGTCGGCTGCCTAACCAACTGAACTACCTAGGCGCCCCTTGTCCAGTTATTTCTAAAGCTCAACCTGCAGTGCCAAAAAGGTTTACTTATGGTGGACTTGAAATTCTTTGTCTCAGTGTAGCCGTGCTGTTTAATGAAAGGAGCACAGACAGGGAATTCAGGAATTCAGACCTGGATTGTGGCTTCAGGCAAGTCACTTCTGAGCTTTGGTTTTCTCATCTGTGAAATGTCAATGCTAACATTCACCTACAGAGCAGAGTTGGAAGAACTAAAGTTTTTAAATGGGGAGAACCTACAACATTGTAGTTATTCAGCAATTTTAAGTAACTACAGAGAGCAGGTAGTTACTGGCCTTCATCCAGACTCCTTCCTTGCTGGAAGAATGTTAAGTTTCAGCTTGGGCTTGCTTTGGTATTCAGAATAGTTCGAGTTTGTAATCTTTCTTCAAAAATATCCTCGGGGCACCTGGGTGGCTCAGTCATTGTATGTCCGACTTCAGCTCAGGCCATGATCTCACAGTTTGTGCTTTCAAGTCCTGCATCGTTGTCTTTGGGCTTTGTGCTGACAGCTTAGAGCCTGGAGCCTGCTTTGGGTCTGTTCCTCCCCCACTCGAGCTTGAGCACTCTTTCTCTCAAAAAATAAATAAATGAAAAAAAATTTTTTTAAAGAATGAAAGATTTTCTCATTTTAAAAAAGTTCTCTTATCCCCCTAATCATTTAAAAAATTGTTTTGTTTTTTGTTTTTTTAATGTTTTATTTATTTCTAGGAGAGAGAGAGAGAGACAGCGTGAGCAGGAGAGGGTCAGAGAGAGAGTGAGGTACAGAATCTGAAACAGGCTCCAGGCTCTGAGATAGCTGTCAGCACAGAGCCCGACGCGGGGCGGGGCTGGAAGCCACGAACCGTGAGATCATGACCTGAGCTGAAGTTGGACGCGTAACCAACTGAGCCACCCAGGCACCCCTCCTTAATCATATTTAAAAAACATATTAAATGCTCCCTAAAATCTGTCTCATTTGTAAATTGCAAACCTCTACACTAAACAAAAACATTGTAAAATTTTGGAACCTGAGCTAGTAAAAAGTATAACAGAGTCCTTCCGGATTCTAGCACCTTACATTTCATGATAATCTGAATCCTTCTCTCTAACAGTATCTTGTTACACTTTCAGCTTGTGACTGGCTGTGGAAATTGATATCGATAATCATATAGTTTTCTTCCTTTGGGACTCATGATGCTTAATCATTTGCATGTCAGAGGCCCCATAATTATGTTAATTCCAGTGTATGTTCCTGTCTGTATTCTTTGGGGCGGATATACAGTGTCAGCCAAGTGTTACCCTAGCAAGAAGATGGAAGTGTTTTCATTTGCAATATCATTCTTAGATCCCTTTACTGTACCCCACAACGAGTGTTCTCCCTTACTGTCCATTAGAATGGTCTTAGCAGTGCTCTGATTATATAGTGCTTGAAAGTGTTCAAATCCCTTTTATGTACATCTCATTTTGGTTTTGATCTTTGCTGCAAACCTAGGGTATAGGTAGTATATTTGTCAACTTTATTAAAAGGGTAAGAGAATAGGCTTAGGAAATTAAGGGGCTTTCCTAAAATCACATCATAAATTAGTTGCAGGGCCAGAACTTGAACTTGGAACTTGAATTTGCTGCCCAGAGGAATGATCAGATAGCGAAGGCACCTCAGCCTATCATGGCTACTAGATATGGAAATCTTGGGATTTGAGGCCATTTTTTCCTACCTCAGTAGTCTGTGCTTGTTCTTAAGAAGACTGATTCTGATATTTTCAGACTTTTGCCACTTTTTAAAAAATGTTTATTTATTTTTGAGAGCATGAAACAGAGAGTGTGGCAAGGACAGAGAGGGCGAGACACAGAATCTAAAGCAGGCTCCAGGCTGTCAGCACAGATTCTACACTGGGACTCAAACCCACAAACCACAAGATCATGACCTGAGCCGAAGTCAGACGCTTAACCTACTGAGCCACCCAGGCTGGACTTTCGCTAATTTTTAAGATGAGTTTGCTTGAGTTACTGAAGGGTGTGAGTTATGGTTAACATCCTGACTTCTCACTTTGTTATATGTGATTGTATAATAAATCTACAGGATTTCTATGCTTTACCCTCAAAAGACTTGGTTCCTTTCTTATGACTCAGTTTTGTGCAGTGGTTTATAAGGTTGTATAAATGTAATTGCCTATTGTTTTATGTATAGAATTTTTAAAAATCTTTAAGACATTGTACATGATTTATACTTGCAAAGCAGGCTCTGAATCTCAACTTGTTCTTCCACAAGTTTTGCTGAGGTCTTACATATCTTGTTATAATGGCCTTTGATAATTTTTTTAACTCCTTTTTTTTTAAATGTTTGTTTATTTATTTTAAGAGACAGAGAGTGAGTGGGGGAGGGGCCAAGAGAGGGAAAGAGAATCCCAAGCAGACTCTGCACTGTCAGCATAAAACCAGACACAGGGCTCAGACTCACCAATTGTGAGGTTATGACCTGAACCAAAACCAAGAGTCAGACACTTAACTGACTGAGCCCCCAAGAGCCCCTTTCTCCTTTTAATTTGGGAAGAATTTGACTCCTAAAATTATCTTCTCATGCCTCTGGACAATGATTGGAAATGATTTGGCAGAATATCATAAAGAATGGGAGAAGAGAAACCAGAGAGGAGAAAATCTAGCCCTGGGGTATGTTGTGCCGTGTTGTGCTGATTGCTTTAAACTTAGTTCCAGATTTGATGACTTTTTCCTTAAAAATTTTGTTTTCCTTGGCATCCTAATATTCTATCATCACTTCCATTTTTTCCCCTTTACCCTCAGTGCTCAGTGCTAGGATTATTCTTAGCAAGTTGACCAGGATTCACAAATTCACACCCAGGCACCTGCCCCCGCATTGAGCAGTGTTATGAGCATTTTCACACGTTCTTGGTGACCATAACTACTCTGCATCCAGGGCAGACATTCTTCTTCTCACTACCTGTTGATGTCAGCCCTCTGACCCCGTGGGTTAATTGATCTGGCCAGGATCAAAAAGCTAGAGAGTGGCAGGATAAAGGACTTGGAACAATTCTCACTTCCAGTTTACTCATTTTTTCTCTCATGGGTTGAGCTTTTAGATTAGTTTATATATCAATTTGGTGTGCGCTTCTAAAACTATGTCAAAAATTTTCTTTTATTTAATATATTGTTTTGTTGTCCTTGCAGAGAAAAGAGCCAGTGGGAGATGAGTCCATTCCAGAGGATGTGTTAAATCTTGATGACCTCACTGCGGACACCTTAGCTGTAAGTTATTGTCCTTTCCTTTTCTAGGCTGGGTTTCTGTTCTTTCATTGTACCTTTATTCCCAGACAGGCAGGCACTCACGCTCCACCCCACACAGCACTGTGGCACCCTTGAATGTGCTCAGCGGGAAATGTCCCTGCCTGCTCTTGTCCTCTCCACCTGAGTGTTTGTTACATCACAGAGATGGAGACAGATGGGGTGGAAAGGTCGAGAGTAGGAAGAAGAGGGGGAAAAAAAAAAAGGAACTGAACTATGTTTCATTTATAGAACTCCCATTTTCACAAAGTCAAGGGATTTTTCAGTTTGTTGGAATTCAGTAAATATTCCCAACAGTGATCCTAGAGGAGTAATTTTCAAGTTTTTAGTCACCGAACCTTTTCTTAAAACCTGTAACACAGAAGCATAGCAAGGGAATAAAGACACAAAAGCAAAAGGTTGCTGTACTTGAAGGGCTAGGTTGGGGGTGCTGTTCCTATTTAGCCCCATCTGCTCAGGGCTCCCCCAGCCCCAGGAAATGAGTAGTTTGAAACACTTGCAAGAAGGAATACAAAATAAGCTTAAGACAGGTTTCTTGCTCCTAATCTTTCTAGGGAACAGTTAAATGTAGTACATAAAAGTGGTAAGTTGGTTTAATCAGGAATATTGGAAGGTACAAGGTTTTTTTGGTGTTTTTTTTTGAGAGAGAGAGACAGAACATGAGCTGGGGAGGGGCAGAGAGAGAGGGAGACACAGAATCAAAAGCAGGCTCCAGGCTCTGAGCTGTTGGCAGAAAGCCTGATGAAAGGCTCGAATTCACAATCTGTGAGATCATGACCTGAGCTGAAGTCAGATGCTCAAGCCTTAACCCACTGAGCCACCCAAGCGCCCCCAGAAAGTACAAGTTAAGGGAGAGAGCTCTGAAAAGACATACAATATTAAAAACCCTGAGATATATCGAAACGAGAAGAATGGCCAGAATTTATCTATCTCTGCCTTAGGTACCCCAAAAGAAAATGCCAGTGAATTTTAAAGGGCAAGAGAGAGAGAGAGAGTGTGTGTGTGTGTGTGTTCACGCGCGCACGTGTGTGTGTGCGCGTGTGTAATAAATTTTGGTTCTTTGAAAGCTTTCATTGTTAATTTTTAAAATGCTGTCACAAGGATTGTCATTAGAGCACAGCAGAGCAACTGAATCTTATTCCTTCTGTATCCTTGACCTGCTGTGGCCTGGGTTCTCCTTTTCATCTACAGAACCTGAAAGTCTCACAAATCAAAAAAGTCCGACTCCTCATCGATGAAGCCATTCTGAAATGTGATGCTGAGCGGGTAAAGCTGGAGGCAGAGCGCTTTGAGAACCTCCGCGAGATCGGGAACCTTCTGCATCCCTCTGTGCCCATCAGCAATGATGAGGTAGGTGTGGGTGCCGCAGCAGGCGGCCGACACTCCTCGCCTCCACGCGGTAGGGGCGGGGTAGGAGGAGGACAGTGAAACACTGGCGCCCTCTGTATAATAGGCCTTGTGTCAGAAGCTGGCTCTCTGTAATACTTGCTCTGCCCACCAATTGAGAATTGAAAGAGTCAGATCCTCGCCTGATTGGGAAGTGGCGGAGACAGCAGGTAGGAGGAGACTCCTGGCACAGAAATCTCTTCTAAATCAGGCCGCTGTCCTCCACTGTGTGTGTTGCCCGTGGTAGCTGTGGGTCCTGTGGGAGGGATCTGCTAAATCACCCTCACCCCTCACCCACACCCTGCTGAGAAGCTGCAGGTTGAAGGGAAATCTGCATGATAAAAGTTTCCTGCTGAGTGGGAGCTTCCCCAGCACAAAGCTGCTCTGAGCCCAGCCTTTGTTCCCCGACACCCCAGCCGGGGCTAGGCCCATCTGTGCCTCTTTCATTCATTCCCTGGTGAACGAGAGTTAAACTCACTGCTGCCTGGGGTGGGAGACTCCGGAGGTCAGGGCCCTGAGCCCGCCCTCATGTGGCCCCGGGACCAATGAGAGCCTGGAAAAAAAGAGAAATCTACATTCTCCTCTGCACCCCAGGCGATGCTGATTGGGGGGGAGGGAGTTGTCCTGTTGCAGGATTTTCCAGGAGTCCTTTAAAAGGGTAAAAAAAAAAAAAAAAAAAAAAACGTGAGAAAAAGACCTCTTAGAAATTCATGATATCAGTTCCTTGGCTAGAATCGCTTCTAGGAATTTGTGAATTATTTCTGTGCTGAGCACAGATTCTCTAGCCAATTCCCTTCCCTAGTGTCTGTACACAACGACCAAAGCCTAATGCTTGAGTTCAGCAGTAGTTTCGTAAAGCTCTAGGTTGTTCTTGGAATGGGGTTTGGAAAGGTGAAGGTCACGGTGTTCAGCAATCTCGTGCATCTTTCTCTCCTGCTCTTGTTTCCTTAGGATGCAGACAACAAAGTTGAGAGGATCTGGGGTGACTGTACAGTCAGGAAGAAGTACTCTCACGTGGACCTGGTGGTGATGGTAGATGGCTTTGAAGGCGAAAAGGGGGCCGTGGTGGCTGGAAGTCGAGGGTACTTCCTGAAGGTAAGAGTCAGGAACCAATGGCGATGGGATTATAAAAAAAGGAGCTAAAAAAAATATGTGCAGAAAACATAACCTACTTAACGAAGCCCACAAATCTAGCCCTTGGTCTTGTCTTTGTTCTGCACACTTACTGGCAGTCAGATGCAGTTCTCTTTCTGAGGCAGGAGAGTGCTTATCAGGATCCCCTAAAACAGAAGCCACTAAGTGACCCTCTCTTATGAATACGTGATACACTGACTGAATCACAACAGTCTGCCTTTAAGGAGCTTGGTGTACTTGGACCTCAGACAGGTGACAGAGAGTCGCGCCCACTTCAATGAGTGCTGGGGTGTGAAGAGGCCCAGAGGGCTATGAGAACGGGTAGGTAGAGGCAACAAACCCAGATTAGTTGGGACAGAGGACAGATGAATTCAGGGAGGACTTCTGGATGGACATGGGAAAATAATCTTGGAGATACTGTACATATACACACATACGTAAATGTGCTTTACATATACATGAGTTCAGTGTCGTAAGAGTTAGCGCAAGAAAGCCCTCCCGTGCACCGTGGGCGAAGAATCCTTTTTGCTTCACTTTGCTTCTTACAGCATGCCTAGGCGTTTGTGTTAAGAAAGAATCTCTTGGGTCAGCTGTTGGGGTTCACGGTCTTTGCCGGCCTCCTGTGTGCCCCCCGTTGCCTCTGAGCGTACGTTCTAGCAGATGAACATGATGGTGATAGAATCCAGTCCCACAGTGCCGTGTGTCTGCTCCTTTAGGGGGTCCTGGTATTCCTGGAACAGGCGCTCATCCAGTACGCCCTTCGCACCTTGTGGAGTCGGGGCTACACTCCCATTTATACCCCCTTCTTCATGAGGAAGGAGGTCATGCAGGAAGTGGCCCAGCTCAGCCAGTTCGACGAAGAACTGTATAAGGTGAGTAAGCCTGGGGCCGGGTGGCAGAATGACTTAAGTTATGAAGTTTAACCTCAAAGCTACAGAGCAGTGCTGACCAGTAGAGCCTGCTGCGATGATGGAAATATTCTGTATTGTGACTGTTGAGCACGCAAAATGTGGCTAGTACAACTGAGGAAATAAAATTTTAATCTTTATTAATTTTACCTTTAATAGCTCCATGTAGCTAGTGGCTACCATACTGGACAGTGCATGCATAGAGTCTATATTATCTTTCCCCAGGTAATGTGTGACGTATCTAAATTGAGCATACTTTAATACTATGGGCTTTGAAAAGAAGCACATTTTTTGAATGCTTGGACAAAAGAAAATTATTGAAGTGACTGATCTTCCCATATGCTCGTACTCCTAACCCCAGACTAGTTGCTTCTAGAAAGTGAGACATATTTTCCTTGGAATGGATGTGGCCTCCAGGTTGTGACTCTTTCACAGCCGGGGACCATCTCAGGGGAGCAGAGCTATTCACGTTGAGAGTCAGAGGGTCGTTCTGATGAGGCGACACTAACACCAGCTGTGGCATCTACAGTCTGCCCAGCACTCAGAATTTCTAGAGCATCTCTGCTAACAGCTGTCCCTCACACCATAGTCTACTTTCACTTGTCCCCCACCCCCCTTCTGTGAGAAGGGGGTGAATTTGTTCCTATTGGGAAGGACGTAATGCTCTTGGGCTCACTTGACTTATCTTGGGCAGAGAGAGGACTTTAATAGTTAGAACTTCTTCCCACTGGGTCCTTTTGATGAGTTCTAGTTAGGCTTTCATTCAAGTTGCAGTGGGAAGCAAAATGTTTTCTAAACCCTGATCAATAGTGTAACCTTGATGTCCTCCCTCTCTTTCTTTCTTTTACTTTTTTTAAATGCTTATTTCTGATAGAGAGCATGTATGTGCACACGTGGCGGGGAGGGGAAGGCAGAAGATCTGAAGTGGACTCTATGCCAACAGCAGAGAGCCCAACGCGGGGCTTGAACTCACAGACTGTGAGTTCATGACCTGAGCTGAAGTTGGACACTTAACCCAGGGACCCCTTCCTTTCTTTCTTTTAATGAGGAGAGGAATGTGTTCATGTATCAGCTGAAACCAGTTTTTTCTTTTTCTCTTCCCCAAGATTGGATAATCATTAACAGAGCTTTAGAAGGATGCCCTGCAGGTAACACCAGGGAGAAAGCTTATATGGAGGATTATGAGAGAGACTAGGTGGCGGCTGCCCCTTATGTTTTCTGTGTTCTCCCTCCCTCTCTTTTCCGGATGCTTCTTGGGTCCACATGCAGGGAGAGTCACAGGTCTCAGTAGTGAGAGTCTGGGCCGGCACTTCTTGCCTAATAACCTCACTTTGTGACTTCTCTGGAACAGTGCTGTCCAGTAGAACTCTGCAATGATGGGAACGTTCTGTGTCTCCTACCCAGTGTGGCAGCACCAGCCTCATGTGGCTGTCGAACACTTGAAATGTGGCTAGTGCAAGCCAAGGAACTAAATTTTAATTTAATTGAGATAGCCATCGGTGCCTAGTGGCTGTACCTTGTTAGACTGTGCAGCTCTGGAGTTTTTCGCCATTGTACGTGGGTAGCCTGACAAGAGGATAAATTCCCACGGTCGGGTAGCAATGTAATCTTCCAGGGGAAGTTTCCTCTCTCCTTTTTTAAAAATTAAGATAATACTACATGACAAAATTTGGAAAAGATGGGGGAAAGTCATCACCTTTCTCAATTCCTAGTACAACAGTTAATTTTTTTTTTAACATTTTATTTATTTCTGAGAGAGAGAGATAGAGACAGCGTGAACAGAGGAGGGTCAGAGAGAGAGAGGAAGATACAGAATCTGAAGCAGGCTCCAGGCTCTGAGCTAGCTGTCAGCACAGCCCGACGTGGGCCTCAAACCCATGGACCGTGAGATCATGACCTGAGCTGAAGTCGGACGCTTAACCGACTGAGCCACCAGGCGCCCCAATAGTTGACATTTTTAATATCCTTTTGGGGGCTTTTTTCAGACATCTATCATTTCCACTACTTCTAGTCACAGTATATACAGATTGCATCAGCGTGACATCAACGTCATTTCTCTCTTACTTTGTGATCTTCATAACCATCATTTTTTAATGGTTACATAATATTACATGGCTATGATGTAGGGTTGTCGGCTCTTCCCTTGTTGAAATATTCAGAGGGCTTCCTTTTTTGCCATCAGTAAGCCATGTTACAGTGAACTTTGTCTTGTATATACGTTTTTATCATCTGCATTACTTTCTTCAGCCAAACCACAGTGATTCTTTAAGGAGTGTAATCCTAGACTAACTCCTAAGTACCCAGAAAGCAGAGCCTGGGTCTCCTTTTGCCCAACGGTGGCAAACTTGGCACTTAGTAAACACCTAACAAACATTTGTCGAGTGGATTCATTTGTATTGCCACCAGCGCAGCCAACCATTGTGGGCCACTATACATTATTTATAAACGTCTCATTTATTAGATAAGTAAAAAAATACTATCAGAATATTTTATCTACTTTTAATTTGCACTTCTTTGATCTCTGCTAGGGATCCCATTTTGGAGTCACCCGTTCCCTCCTTTGTCTTTTTAGCTTCCCCTGTTCACTTCCAGGCTGGAATTTAAAGTCAGCTTTCCCCGTACATCACTCGCATCTTCCCTGTGGTTTCTTATTCTAGCTGAGGTCCTTACCCCCCACTCTTAACTAGCAGAGGTCTGTCCTACAGGTGATTGGCAAAGGCAGTGAGAAGTCGGATGACAACTCCTATGATGAGAAATACCTGATTGCCACATCCGAGCAGCCCATTGCCGCTCTGCACCGGGACGAGTGGCTGCGGCCCGAGGATCTGCCAATCAAGTATGCCGGCCTGTCCACCTGCTTTCGCCAGGAGGTGGGCTCCCATGGCCGAGACACCCGCGGCATCTTTCGAGTCCACCAGTTTGAGAAGGTGAGTGGTCAGGTCAGGCTGAGGAACAGGACCCTTCTGTGCATCTCTGCAGGGTGGTTAGAGGAGAGGCAGGAGCTGTATGGCTTGGACCCACCCCAGCTCCGCCCTTGCCTCTCGCTGCCGACACATTTCTGCCCAAGAAGCGTGTGCTGGAGCGACTGCGAACACAGACCCTGGAACCAGGTTGCCTGAGCCCCAGCGCCAACTCTAACACTTAGCAGCTGTGTAACCTTAAACAAGCTGCTTCTCCTCTCTGTGCTCAGTCTCCTCCTTTGCAAACAGAGGATAATAATAGCACATCCCTCATTAGGCCTGCTGTGAGGATTCAACTAGTTGACAGGGATAAAGTACTGAGAACAGTACCTGGCGTGCACAGGGCAGAGCTCCATGTAGCATTTGTCCTTGCGGCCATGGTCCAGTCCAGTGCTGACCTCGTGTAGGGCCCCAGCCTCGCCCGACTCCCAGGGACGAGGGAAGGGGTCTTCAGGACAAGGATGTCTCCCACTTCGGTCCCTTAGTTTATTCGCCCTGTCCCGTTGTCACAGTCTCCTTGGGTCCCCTCTGCAGATTGAACAGTTTGTCTACGCGTCACCACATGACAACAAGTCCTGGGAGATGTTTGAAGAGATGATTGCTACCGCGGAGGACTTCTACCAGTCTTTGGGGATCCCTTACCACATTGTGAATATTGTCTCAGGTATCGGCCTCCCTTTCCCGCACCCCACAAACACCACCCTCACCTGCGGAGCTGCCACACAGAGCAAAATAGCTCACAATCCAAGTACTTGCCCACATTAATTAAAATATCACACTCTTCTCACTTGGGAGTATTTGGTGATAAGAATATCTGAGTATGATTTCACTTCTGGGGAGAGGATGTGGATTAAGGAATTCTGCAGGTTTGCTAAAGGTCAGCCTTTTGAAATCCCTTCCCTCCTTCATGAATTCTAGGGGTTTTCCCTTACAGGTTCTTTGAATCATGCTGCCAGTAAGAAGCTTGACCTGGAGGCCTGGTTTCCGGGCTCAGGAGCCTTCCGTGAGTTAGTCTCCTGTTCTAACTGCACAGACTACCAGGCTCGCCGCCTCCGAATCCGATATGGGCAAACCAAGAAGATGATGGACAAGGTAGATGGCCCCTGGGGAGGCAGGAAATAGGGCCTTGTGCAGAACAGGTCCATCTTATTTCTCAGTCCTTGGAGTATGGGAAAATCTGAGCTGCTCAGCCTAGACCAAAAACAAAATCTGGAAGTGACTTCTGCTGAATTAGCACAGAGTGTATGTTTGTGTGTATTTTTAAGTTCATGTATTTTGAGAGAAAGAGTGCATGCATGGGAGAAGGGTAGAGAGAGGGAAAGGAGAGAATCCCAGGTAGGCTCCATGCTGTCAGTGCAGGGCCCGATGTGGAGCTCAGTCTCCTGAACAGAACTGTGAGATCATGCGTGACCTGAGCTGAGATCAACAGTCAGACACAACCGACTGAACCACCCAGGCGCCCCAGGACTGAGTCCTTAAAAAAATTTTTTTAATGTTTAGTTTTGAAAGAGAGACAGCAGGGGAGAGGCAGAGAGAGAGGGAAACACAGAATCTGAAGCAGGCTCCAGGCTCTGTACTGTCATGTGTCGACAGCACAGAGCCTGACATGGGGCTTGAACCCACAAGTCTGAAATCATGGCCTGGGTGAGGTTGAACACTTATCCATCTGAGCCACCCAGGTGCCCCGAGTCCTTTTAGATAGAAACCTGAATCTAGCTCTATTCTACAAGGTAATTCTAGCTTTTCTCTTTTGGGCTTTGTTTTCTGTGACTCCAGATAAAGGATAATCCCCATCTGTCTACAGAAAACAAGTTGAAGGCAATGTCTTCCCTCTCAGCCAAGAAGGCCCGGGTTTGTAAGCTTATCTCTTCAAACCCAGTTCTTAGGCCCTAATCTTTTCCAAGTCAGGGGCTTGAAAGGGGTTAAAAGGAGAGGTGCCCTGGTAGTTTCCTCCTCCTCCCCTCAAAGGGTCCAGCTCTTCTCTATTTTCTGGGACCTACCACTTGTCCCTCATGGAGACATGAGGAATCTTCCTGGAGTTACCTAATAGGCAGTAAATACTAAACAGAATTCAAATCCAGAAAAAGATTGGTAATGATTTTGGTCTGGAAAGTTACAGCTGGGGAGTCTGGCTGAGTGGGTGGTTCCTGGTCATGAGTAAGACCAGGCTGAGTTTCGTGTCCCTGTGGGGACCCTGTCTTCACAGGTGGAGTTCGTCCACATGCTCAATGCTACGATGTGCGCCACCACTCGCACCATCTGCGCCATCCTGGAGAACTACCAGACAGAGAAAGGCATCATCGTGCCTGAGAAATTGAAGGAGTTCATGCCGCCAGGTAGAACTCCCTGCCCGGCCATCTTCCTCCTCTTGCGTCTTCACGCTCTTCTGCACAGCGAGCCCCTTTCAGAATGTACCAGTGTTTCTTTTTCAGTGACAGTCCCCGAACGCTGCCTGCCCTCTGGTGCTGGGCATCACAGGGAGCAAAGCTGAGAGAGTAGCCAGGACAGGCGTGATGTCTGTTCCAGTGCAGCTAAGATTCAGATTGGGGAGGAAAAGAATTAATGACACCAGTTCCGATCGTGGGTGCCCTTTTGTTCACAGGGATCATCGTCTTCTAGAACTCTCCCCAGAGGTCCTGGGGCTTTGACTCCTGAGAAATGATAGGTTACTTGGCTCTCTCCTTCCAGGTCTCCAAGAACTGATCCCTTTTGTGAAGCCGGCCCCCATTGACCAGGAGCCATCAAAGAAGCAGAAGAAGCAGCACGAGGGCAGCAAAAAGAAAGGGGCAGCAAGGGATGTCCCCCTAGAAAGCCGGCTACAGAACATGGAGGTCACCGATTCTTGAACATTCCTTCCTCCCAGCTTGTCAGGCTTTCGTTTCTGTCAGCTGGGATCTGAGAGCCTGCCCTTGGGCAGGGAAGCCAAGCACCCACCGTCCCCGCCCCATCTGACTGCATTGCTAAGGGGCATATTCTGCCGCACACAACACAAAGTTCCTGTCTCTGCATCCAATCACTGATGACTGACGAAACTATGTAATAAAGCATCTCTGGGGAAGGCTAGGACTCTTCCCCAGTCTTCTGCCCAGGGCTTGAACCCTGTCTCTAACAGTTGTCCCTGGAACCACACTTCTTTTTCTTCTCAAGAAGGCTGTTCACATAGCAGGTCAGATGACCTTTGAAAAGGTAGGTGAAGGCAGGAGTAGATTAGGAAAGGGGAGAGTGAAAACTTTGCCTTAGACACACAAGCTTGCAGGACAAGGCCCAGACCCTCCTCTGGAAATTTGTCCCTGCTTAAAAGCAGTCAGGTAAGACTAGCTGAGAGGCCAGAATTGACATAAAAAGCCTCATGGTGCTTCTGTTCCCTAGGAAGGGCTCCATGGGAAGGGCAGGAGGCTGCGAGGCCTCAGGGAAGAGGAGACTGTTTAATCCCACAGCCCCCAGGCTCAAGAGCACAAGTTGGGGCCTTATTAACACCTGCTTCTCTTGCCTCCCTATCCCCAAGCAGGAGACCATCCAGCAGAGCAGAAGGGTGGGAGGGAGGGCATTTGCTCCTTTCTCTGGCGCTCCCCTTGTTTGCCCTGATGGCCAGTTGACCCTTTCTCTGGGGAGGGTGACGGTTAGGCTTCTCATTTGCTGCCTTTCATCTGCAGTGTACAAACACTTCACTTTAATAACACCTTCTGTTAGTAGAGTGCTTCTCTCCCAGGAGCCTAACAGACTTCCTCTACTCATCTCTTTTATCTTTGTGACAGTCCCAGACGAGAGGGTGGGGACATGATTATATGTCTTCCATCATACAGAAGGCAGGATGCCAGGCGGGTAAGGGAGATGAGACAGCGTGCCCAGGTGGGAGGCAGGAGTCCCCACTCCGCAGCAGTGCTCAGTGCCTGTTGTGTTTCTCTGGAAGATGAGGGCATGGCTCCGGACTGGCCTGTCACTTAGGAGCCTTTGCCTCATCTCCGCTCCCTTTGTCCCTAAGCAGCAACTCCCCTGGGCCTGCCTGAGCTTGGCACCCGGGAAGGGGGCTGTGTGCTGGGTCTTCCGCCGGGGACTTGGGACTGATCCTGTTCACCTTGCTACTGGAAACCCTGTCAGAACTGGGCCACCGGGAAGGCTGACCACAGCCGCTCTCTTGCCACCAGCTAGGCTCCACTAGCCTGCCTCTACTGTAGCCCATTGCCCTCGGCTCAGGGCAAGAGGACGAAAGAACAAGAGGCTCCCATTTACTCAGAAAGACCAGAAATCCCATTCTTACAGCGTCGGCTGTTCGGTTAGAAGCGAGGCGGCTTACGCAGTGTCAGGAGGCTGGTTTGGGTCCCCGCCACACACCCTCTTCCCCGTTTGAAAAGACCACTGGCTTTAGGGTTAGAAACTTTCAAGTGGCTCTGAACACCCCCAGCTAGCCTTAGAGGCCCCTGTAGTTGCCTCCTATGCACCCTCCTCCTACCCTCTTCTGCTCGGTCCCTGTGACCTTCTTTCCACCAGGAGGCACGGCCTTTCTCCATGACCCTAAAAGCACCCTGGGAGGGCAGAAGCTGGGGCTCAGAGCCTGTAGGGACCTGGCCTGGCTCCTGGCTCCCCCGGCCCGACTCCCTCTCTGTGCTGGCTGACATACCTTCTCACCTGACCAGTTTTCTGGAGCCTTTGGCACCTGGAACCTAGACTCTATTGTTTTCTGCAGAGAGAGCCTCCTGCCCTATGCCGTTGGCTGCCCAGTGCCCCACGCCAACCTTTCCCTACCTGCCCTCCAGCTGGTTAACTGTGGGGACAGGCATGGGAGCCTGCCTAGTGAAAAGGAATGAGTGGAGGCCTGGACAGTAGCTGATGTGTTGCCCAGCTCGTCTGTTAGCAGAAAGTCTGTACCCCTTACTGATAGAGCCAGGGGAGAAAAAAATAGTTGTGAAGGAAAGGATGACCCTGTGGCTGAGGTCCTTCCCTACAGATCACACAGGAACACGCCAGTGGGCGGGCACACATGGGCCAATACAGGCATCTACTGAGCGCTCTCTGTTCCGGGCATGACTAGGAACAGGGCTTACAGAAAGAACGGGACACAGTCCTTGCTCCCAAAGAACTGTTCTTGGGGAAGGCGTGGCTTGCCTTCCTCCAGGATGAACTGAAACCCAGACTCCTTCCCTCCCCGGAGCGGTGGGTCGGGGCTGATGTAAGCCCTGTTTAGGACGGGAAGGCTGGTCTGGACGCCGAGCGCTTGGGAACAGTCCCAGATAACCTTGACTCCACCCTGCAATTGCCTCCACAGCCCACAGCTGATGCCCTCATCCCTGGCATCTTGACCTGCCCCATCTCCAACCTCAGCTACCCAGGTTACCTCAGCTGGCAAACAACCCCACAGGCCTGGTGGAGTGAGTCAGAGCCCTGGGTCCCTCACCAGCCCTCGGTTCCCACACCCAGGAATTCAGGCCCCAAAAAAGCAGGTCTGGGTGCTTTGGGCAAGAGAAAGGAGGCACCTGGCCTCTCTACCAAGAGACAGGGACAGCTAGAAGCCAGACTTTCAAGCAATTCTAAAGAGCCAGGCAAGTGTAGGGACCCAATGCCAGACTAAGGGGCCTGCCCGAGCTCAGACTGCTGTGAAGTTTATCAGCCACCGAAGAGCCAAACCCTGCAGTGGTGAAGCCACTCCTGGCAACTGACTTTCCCCTGCGACTTGCCCTCCTTTTCCTTCGCTGCAGCTTTTCCGGGTTACCCTGGGTCCTAAGAACGCCTACTCTCCACCCCGACCTCCTCCACACCTCCCAGCAGGGGCCTGGGGCAGCCCTGGCTGCACTCCCAGGATGAGTCTGACAGGCAGAGCTGGGAAGGGCCCCAGACAAATGTGCTGCATGTCAGAGCCTGTGCCAGAAGAGGGGCCTGCCTCACTCCCCCAGTCACCTCCCAGCATGGGGTTCCCCAAAAGCTCCTCCCAGATACACACAAAAGGGGGGGTGCAACCCCGCATCGCCTCTGGGTGAGGTTCCGGTGGGGCTGACACCGCTGCCTCTGATGTTGCCCTTTTAAGAGCACCCCCCGGGGGGGGCGGCGGGCGGGAGGGGGGGGGCCGCTGCAGGCAGGTTCTTGTTGCAGAAGCTCTGTGCTGTGTGGCCCCCCGCCGACCTGCTGGAAGGGTGACTGGGACACCAACCCTGCCGGGTCCCAACCTCTTGATCCCAGGGGGTTCCCAGTGACCACCTATTTGGCACCTATTCCCCTTTTCTGAGGGGAAGTTCCTGTCTCACTGTTCTGATTGGTTGGCTGACAAGCCCTGCATTTTGGAGAGCAGTTCGGTTCACTCCAAGGGACTTGGACTTCCCTCCCCCCACTTAAACCTGCTGTTAGAAATGGTCTGGAAAATTATTTTCATTGAGGTGTAAATTGCTAATAAGATGGTGCGACCCTTCAGGGAGACTTGTTTTTTTTTTAAGCCCTGAAGAAAGGGAAGAATTAAGCTTCCATTTAGAATAATGTTCATCCTTTCCTGCTTCCATCTTAGAGAAAGAGATTTTTTTCTCTTTTTTTTTTTTTTCTCCTTGTTTCTCTGCTCTTCCTCCAGAACCAGCCCTTGTCTACTTGTTCCCTGGATCACACCGCCATCCGGCAACCCTGAATCCCTTGCTCCTCAGCTAGCTCTCTCCTGAACCTCCCTCCCTCTTTCAGTCTCCCCACCTCACCCATTCCACTCAGGACCTTACCTGCTTAGTTTCTCCATCTTAAAACAGCCTTCCTGATGCCCTGCCTCTGCTGTCAAATTCAAATCCCATCTGGCTCCTTTCCCTCAGAGATAAACGGCAGACACTTGTAGGCTCTCCCTACCTCATCAACATTCTGGGCCCTCCTAGTCCCCACCCCCTCAGAAGGAAGGTGAAAGGTTCCAGACAGAGGGACCGACAGGAGGGAACGGGAGGAAGGCCTGAATAGCAGGAGAGCAGAGAATGAGGGGGTGTTAAGTTAAGAGTAGAGAGCCAGTATGTAGGATGAGGAGATGGTACCTGCCCCTAGATGCTGGTTCCCTAGGCCTCTGGCCTCTCCCTGCCCTTTCCCTGCATGCTGTCCTACTTTACATCCCAAATCTGCCATCCCTCACCACGCATCTCCAGCTCCACTAACCCCCCACCCCTCACCCCCACTCCACCAGGATCTCAAAGTCCTAAGCACAGAGCCCAGCTCCCTAGCTAGTCCTCTGCCCCCCCTCCTCTGGGGACTCAGACACCCAAAACAAACACCTGGGAGTCACCCTGGACTCCCTCCTCCTCACCCCTAGGGGCCTGCCTCACACAGTCCCATTGAGTCTCTGGGTCACTCAGGCCTGCCCCCTCGGCTGCCTGTTCCCAGCCACAGCACAGGCTCTCCTCCTGGACTGCTGCCCTGCCGGTCTGCGCCCCCAGCTCCCTCTTTGTGGGACTGACTACTCATGATGCCTGACGCTGGAGGAGGGCTGCTGAAGGTACGGCCACCATCCTCCCCTCCCCTCCCCAACGCTCAGGCAGTTCTCTCAACTTAGCAAGTAAAGCCCAGACTTCTCAGCCAGAGTCCACATTCCTCCAAAGCCTTCCCTAACTCCTCTATCCCCACACAGCACAGCTCTACCACTACATTTGTCTCTGTCCACATTAGCCTGATTAGTCTTGTTCATTTGTGTACCTCTCACACCTATCTTGGTGCCCGGAGCATAACTAAGGGCAGACGGGGCTCCCCTAGGCCTGCTCTGATACATTTACCGATTAAGTTATTGCAGATGTTGCTTTGGGATATGCTGCTCAGAGGTCAGCCCCAGGCTCCATCTCTTTCCCTCTGCACCCAGGAGCCAAAAATGATCTCAGCTGGGTCTTAGATGGACTATACATCAGCCATATGGAATGCTAGACCTATTGAGCCACCCTCAGCAAACAGTGTGGCCCTGTGGGTGGGACCTACTGCTGGGGTAAGGCATCTAGTGCCATCCTTTAATGAGCCTCAAAGAAAGTCGATCTAAGGGCATCTGAGTGGCTCAGTCGGTTAGGCGTCCGACTTCGGTTCAGGTCATGATCTCGCAGTCTGTGGATTCGAGCCCCGCATTGGGCTCTGTGCTGACAGCTCAGAGCCTGGAGCCTGTTTCAGATTCTGTGTCTCCCTCTCTCTCTGCCCCTCCCCAGCTCGTGCTCTCTCTCTGTCTCAAAAATAAATAAATGTTAAAAAACTAAAAAAAAAAAAAAGAGAGAGAGAGAAAGTCTATCTAAACTTGGCTGGGACATCAGGCCTACAACTCCAGGCTATAGCTGGCATTAGACATACAGGTTTGTGGTTAAAGTAAATGGGTTCAGGGCTGTCCACAGAGGAAGCCAGAGACCCCCACCTGGCCTCCCAGATCCTAACTCCAAGAATGGACAAGCACCTGGTCATTCCACTATGCCAGTCAACCAGCCATTCAGCCAACTACTCATCTATCCATTCACTTTACCAGTATTTACTAAATGCCTACTCTGTGTCAAGTACCACGCTAGGTGCTAGTATTTAAGACACACGTGTTCTCTCTACTCCTGGAACTTCCGGCTAGTGGCTGACACAGATGTCAACCATAAATTAACAAATAAATACTTTATGTAATTATAGCTTGTGATATATGCCAAGAAAAAGGGGATATTTAAGGCTACCATATTCAACAGCTGAAAGGAAGCCAGGGTGCCCAGAAGAGAGTGAAGGGGGTGGAGGCTTGGCCCCTCAGGGCTTTGTGGGCCAATATGAGGAAGTTGGCTTTTATTCAAGCACCTCCAAATAGCCCAGTGAGAGGTTTTCAGGAAGGGAGCAACATGCTCAGATTCAGACTTTGCAGTATTACTCTGTGAAAGACACTATAAGGGGTCCTTTAATCGGATAAATACAGCATGTGGCATATCCAATAAGAAAATTGGCTTGGACCCTTCAGTCACTTTCACATGGGAGGCAGGGAGGGAGGAAGAAAGCAAACTAACATGATATATAACCAAATGTTATACATAAACCTCTGGTTTGAAAGCAGCAGCTGTCAAAGACCTCTGAGGGACAGCAAGGGATTTGGATTAGACTGAATATTAGATGACACCAGGAATCATCTTCTGCATTCTGGGTGTGGCAGTCACCCTGTGGGATGTGGGAAAGAGCTCCACACTCAGGGCATGTGGGGCCGTGGAGGGTGGAGGTACCATGACATTTGTGCCTCACTTTCATTTTTTTCTCTAAAAATTGTGAGAAAAAACATAGTGTCAACAATTAGTGGATCTGATTGATGGAGAGTATCTGGGGATGCATTGTACCACCTCTGGCCCTTTCTCTGAACACATGCCATTTTCCAAAATAAAAAATTGGGAGAGTTTTTTTTTAATCTAAAAAAATGTTTATTGATTTAAAAACAATTACTTGGGCTGCTGAGCGGAGACTGGTTTGGAGGGAAGCAATCACACGAAGACCCCAAGCCTCCTCACAACTGTGACAGAATGCCCCTCAGTGCCAGGTGTGGAGTGGGGGTCCACCCTCAAGGAGCACCATCGGCTGGGAAGAAAAGTGCAGGGAAGTGGACTGGGCACACAAGGCACGTGTGGACAGGAGACACTCAGGTCTTGGCCTGCCCCAACTTTTGGCTTCTGGTTCCTTCCATCCTACCCCACCCCATAGTCCCAGAACAGCGATGTGTGGGGTTCCACATGGCCAGCCTCTCCCTTCGCATTTCTGTACCCTTTATAAAGCAACACCAAGCCCCAAAACAGCATCCGGCCCTGGGAGAATCAGGATCCCCACACCTCTCTCCCCAGCCAGAGAAACTGCCCTGCCCACCCAGCTCAGGTCACGGTGACCCTTCCCTTTTGCAGCCTCCCTCCACGCCCCTCCTTTCAAGCAGACCATTGGTCCTAGAATTTCAGCCCACAAGCATCTGCCCTGACAAGGGTCACCTGGTTCTTCCCAAATGTGGTCTTGTCTGCCCCTCCACTGTGCTGGTCCACAACGCACCCACGCCAACCTTGGCTTCAGCCAAGGTGACACTTACATCTCATTCATTCATAAGTCTAATGCTTAAAAGCATGGACTTTGGAAGCAGATTGCCTGGGTTCCATTCCCAGGTCTGCCACTTACAAGCTGTGTGACCTTGGAGAAGACCCTTACCCTGTAGGTTAAATGAATTTGCTTATGAATTCCTCTTGCCAAGAATACTGTTTCTGATTCGAGATGCAAGCCAAGTCCTACCTCTTCCAGGAAGCCCTGGAGGATTTCCTGGACCTTCAGTGCTCTCTCCTCTGCATTCCTTTAGCCTTTTCTGTCTCAGTTGCTCCTGAAGCACTTCACCCATGCTATCCTGTTCAGTTGAAGGCCAGGGACAGGCCATATGCAAAAATGTATTCTCCTTATGCCCAGGGAACCCTCAGGAAGCAGCCTGGGTGAGGAAGACCCATGAGAGCTGGAGGAGAGCCTGGGGCCATCCCAGCAGGTCACTTCCCCTCCCCAGCCTCCACTAAAACTTGGCCTAGAAGAGCAGTAAATTCCCTTTGAACAGATTCCAGGATCTGCTGCACTCTGGTTTTTCTCCCACATAGAAGGAAGGTCTAAAGGTTCCTTAGAGCTGGAAAGGACCATGAAGTAGGGAGCCCTTCTTCTAGGGGTCAAGGAGGATACCACCAGGGGAAGCCCTAGTTGGAGACACTCTGGTGCACAGAAGACTTGGAAGTTTCCTTCCAGCTTTTGGGAGGTGGATGCAGCTAAAGAGGTGACAACGGATGGAGAGGCAACTCTGTCTTGTACCCTTGGGGGTAGGGCAGGGAGAAGGTTAAGGACTATTTGCCAAATGTGCTTGGAGATGAAAGGAGAGGTTCATCACATCCTCCAACTGTCTACCCTTGGGTAGAAAGGCCACTGACCCAGAGGAGGGCTTCCTGTTCCTGTGCCTTCCATGGCAACCCCTGCCTCAGTGCTGGCTTCCAGAATCGTGAGCCACACGTGACCCAGAGCTGAGGCTGCTGCTCTCTCCCACCCAGAAAGCTTAGTTTAGTACAAAAGGAGAAAGATGAATGGAAAGCTGCAGTTTCCCCATGTGTTGGCTTAGGCCTTCATCAGAAATGAGAGTCTCATTACCCAACCCTGATTCAAAGGATAATTAACAGATGGTATAATTTCCGAGCATTCTCCGCGCCACATGGCTATTAGGTGAGGAGCAAAATGCCCACGCAGCCCCAGATCCTCCCAAACCAGAGTTAAAGCAAGTCGAGAGAGGCAGAGCCCTGCAGAGGCTGCTTAAGCCACCCCTCTGCTTCGGGAGCTGCCATTGGCCTAGCCCAGAGGAAGAAAGCTCATCTTCAATCAAGGCGAGACCATTCCCAGGAGCCACGGGTGCTCCACCCACTTCCTTCTCCCCAACCTTTCCACTGCCACCACCAGAAATGTAGTCTAACCCAAATCCCTCTTGCTGGCCCCAAGGCCCATCTCCTCTCCTTTCCCCTGAGGACAAAGTGATATATCAGCTCACCCTAGGCATCACTGTGTGGTCACACCGTGACCCTGGGCCCCAGGTCCCTGGGGATTGGTGGCTGTCCTCAGCTGTGACCAGAATGAAGCATTGGAAGGGAGTGTCTGGTTCAATGCTTTTCAACCTAGATTCTTCCAGAGCTCAAGCCCCGCAAGGTGGCCTAGGGATGTATTGATGGGCAGAGCTGTGGGGATAAGTAGGCCCAGACTCACACTTCAACCCAGGAACACTACTTTTATCTGTTTATTCTTTGGGCTTCTACTTCAATTTCACTTCAAAAAGGGATTCTACCGCTAGATTAACTTTTGGAAACCAGATACAGGTACCTTATTCAGTCCCTTCATTTAACAAAAGAGAAATTGAGGTACAAGTTTTTGACCAAGGTCACACAACCAGAGGGTGGTGGGACTGAGACTAAAGCCCTACCCTCCTCTCCAGGCCAGCCCTGGAGGAACTGGCTGACCAGGCCCCTTGCAGTCCACGCAGTTGGCCCTATTGTCCCTGGATAGGGGTCCCTGGCTGGGATAGGACAGAAGGAAGCACCTTCCAGATCGCCCTCCACCAACCCTGCCTGGCTCTTCTTCATGGCCCAGTTTCCATGCCTGGGCCACCTCCAGGACTCCTGGAATCCTGCACACCCCTTTCAAGCGGAAGGTTCGGGCTGCAGGCCTACAGTGTACACTGGGCAGGGCTGTTTGCTAATCACAAAGCTGTGGGTGGAAGGAGGGGAACAGCAGCTGGACACTGATGGGGAAGGAGGGAGGGGGCAAGAGGTCATCTCTGCAGACAGGGGCCCCTAGGGGGCAGTGAAATCCACTAGTCTAGGATCCAGGAAGCCTGGGTCCTAAGCCCTGGCTCCATTCCTAACCAGCCTTGTGACCCTGTACAGATTTCAGTCATTCTGGGCCTCAGAACCTGGTAACATTAGTGTGTTTATACCGACTGGCTTTGGCTTTGGCAGTCCCAGCTTCCTTCCCCTGAAAAGTTCAGGTGGTGTCCAAGCCCAGCAGCTGGACCCCAAGGGGCATCCTAATTAGACCACAACTTGGATTAGGGGTGAGGTGGGAGGGGCCTCAGGACTTTACTGTGTGTTCCAGGGAGATGGAGAGTCACTCTGAATATGGGGGAGGCTTTCTACTGTTGAGCAGGCCCCTTTTAGCTCAGCCTGACCCAGGGCCCGAGGGCTCTTATCAGCAGACAACCGTGCTGGGTGGTGTGAGGTGGGCCCTTGATCTCTGAGAGCCCTTCAAGACGTTTTTTGAAAACCTCTAAGCATACTTAGGGCACTACCACTATTATTATCATGCGCTGTCTGGCTTCTGATTGTTAATTCTTCTCTAATTTGTGGTAGGGATCTGGCCCCGGCACAGGGGCAGGCCAGGAGAGGGATTGGGAACGGAGGTCTGGCCAGCGGGAATCCTAGAACGTCGGTGCGGAGGAGGGCGCCGGGTGGGGCCCACCTCCTTCGGTGCGGCTGGCGTTGCCGCTTTAAGGCGGCAGCGGCGCGAGCAGGTCTATGGTAATGAGCCGCCGCCGCCGCGGCTGCCGCCGCCGCTCTGCAGAGCTCGCCCGCCCGCCGGGGAGGCGAGGGATCGTGGGGCTGGGCCCTTGGCCGCGGCGACAGCAGCAGCCGCGGCGGGGACGCGGGGCGCGAGCGAGTCGCGCGGGGCAGTCGAGGACGGCCGGGGTCCGGGTGCGTAGCTCCGCGGGCTCAGGTGGGCGATCCCGCGGGGGCGAAGGGGGCACCTCGAGGCTCGGGGAGTCGGCAGGGCCAGGGGCGCGCGGGCCCGCGGGCGCAGGTGGCGAGAGCCGGGCGCGCAAGTGGAGGCGCGGCGCTAGCCCGCGCGGGGTCGGGGTGACCCGGGCGCGGGCCGGGATCCGGGAGCGGTGCGAGCCCGGGTGCGTCGGAGGGCTCAGCGCCGGGCCCCGCCGAGGCAGCAAGGCGCAGGCCCGAGGGGCGCACGAGTGGCCCCCGGGGACTGTCGCCCCGGCCTGGGCATGAGGCGCGGCGGGGCCGGCTGGAGCCGGAGGAGGAGCCGCCGCCGCCGTTGACCCGGCCGGCCGGGAGCAGGGAGAGATGCAGAGCCGGGCAGCCCGCGTCCCTCTTCCAACGCTACTGCTGCCGCCGCCGCTACCGCTGCTGCTGCTGTTGCTGCTGCTGCTGCTACTGCCGCCACTGCTGGGAGACCAAGTGGGGCCCTGTCGTTCCCTGGGGGCCGGGGGACGTGGCTCCTCAGGGGCCTGCGCCCCCGTGGGCTGGCTCTGTCCAGCCTCAGCCTCCAATCTCTGGCTCTACACCAGCCGCTGCAAGGATGCAGGGACGGAACTGACTGGCCACCTGGTGCCCCACCACGACGGTCTGAGGGTCTGGTGTCCAGAATCCGGAGCCCACATCCCCCTGCCGCCAGCCCCTGAAGGCTGCCCATGGAGCTGTCGCCTCCTGGGCATTGGAGGCCACCTTTCCCCCCAGGGCAAGCTCACCCTGCCCCAGGAACACCCTTGCTTAAAGGCCCCACGGCTGAGATGCCAGTCCTGCAAGCTGGTGCAGACCCCGGGGCTCAGGGCAGGGGAGAGGTCAGCAGAAGAGTCCATGGGCGGGCGCCGGAAAAGGAATGTGAATACAGCCCCCCAGTTCCAGCCCCCCAGCTACCAGGCCACAGTGCCCGAGAACCAGCCAGCAGGTACCCCTGTGGCATCCCTGCGGGCCATTGACCCAGATGAGGGTGAGGCGGGCCGGCTTGAGTACACCATGGACGCCCTCTTCGATAGCCGCTCCAAACATTTCTTCTCTCTGGACCCAATCACGGGCGCTGTAACTACAGCTGAGGAGCTAGATCGTGAGACCAAGAGCACCCATGTCTTCAGGGTCACGGCACAGGATCATGGCATGCCCCGACGCAGTGCCCTGGCCACACTTACCATCCTGGTGACTGACACCAATGATCATGACCCTGTTTTTGAGCAGCAGGAGTACAAGGAGAGCCTTAGGGAAAACCTGGAGGTTGGCTATGAGGTGCTCACTGTCAGAGCCACAGATGGTGATGCCCCTCCCAATGCCAATATTCTGTACCGCCTACTGGAGGGCCCTGGCGGCAGCCCCTCTGAAGTCTTTGAGATTGACCCTCGCTCTGGGGTGATCCGAACTCGTGGTCCTGTGGATAGGGAAGAAGTAGAATCCTACCAGTTGACAGTGGAGGCAAGTGACCAGGGTCGGGACCCTGGTCCACGGAGTGCCACAGCCGCTGTGTTCCTATCTGTGGAGGATGACAATGACAATGCCCCTCAGTTCAGTGAGAAGCGCTACGTGGTCCAGGTGCGTGAGGATGTGACCCCGGGAGCCCCGGTGCTCCGAGTCACAGCCTCGGATCGAGACAAGGGCAGCAATGCCTTGGTGCATTATAGCATCATGAGTGGCAACGCTCGGGGGCAGTTCTACCTGGATGCCCAGACTGGAGCTCTGGATGTGGTGAGCCCTCTTGACTATGAGACGACCAAGGAGTATACCTTACGGGTTAGAGCACAGGATGGTGGCCGCCCCCCGCTCTCCAACGTCTCTGGCCTGGTGACAGTGCAAGTCCTGGATATTAATGACAATGCCCCCATCTTTGTCAGCACTCCCTTCCAGGCAACTGTGCTGGAGAGTGTCCCCTTAGGCTACCTGGTTCTTCATGTCCAGGCCATTGACGCCGATGCTGGTGACAACGCCCGCCTGGAATACCGCCTTGCTGGAGTGGGGCATGACTTCCCCTTTGCCATCAACAATGGCACAGGCTGGATCTCTGTGGCAGCCGAGCTGGACCGGGAAGAGGTTGATTTCTATAGCTTTGGGGTAGAAGCCCGAGACCACGGGACCCCAGTGCTCACTGCCTCAGCTAGTGTCAGCGTGACCATCCTGGATGTGAATGACAACAATCCCACCTTTACCCAGCCAGAGTACACGGTGAGACTCAACGAGGATGCAGCTGTGGGCACCAGTGTGGTGACAGTGTCGGCGGTAGACCGTGATGCCCACAGCGTCATCACCTACCAGATCACCAGTGGCAACACCCGCAACCGCTTTTCTATCACCAGCCAGAGCGGTGGTGGGCTGGTGTCGCTCGCCCTGCCGTTGGACTACAAACTTGAGCGGCAGTATGTGCTGGCTGTTACTGCCTCTGACGGCACGCGGCAGGACACAGCACAGGTGGTAGTGAACGTCACTGATGCCAACACCCACCGGCCCGTCTTTCAGAGCTCCCACTATACGGTGAATGTTAATGAGGACCGGCCTACAGGCACCACTGTGGTGCTGATCAGCGCCACGGACGAGGACACAGGTGAGAACGCCCGCATCACCTACTTCATGGAGGACAGCATCCCTCAGTTCCGCATTGATGCAGACACAGGGGCTGTTACCACCCAGGCTGAGCTCGACTACGAGGACCAAGTGTCCTATACCCTGGCCATCACTGCCCGGGACAACGGCATTCCCCAGAAGTCGGACACAACTTACCTGGAGATACTGGTGAACGATGTGAATGACAACGCCCCTCAGTTCCTGCGTGACTCCTACCAGGGCAGCGTCTATGAGGATGTGCCCCCCTTCACCAGTGTGCTGCAAATCTCGGCCACTGACCGGGACTCTGGCCTTAATGGCAGGGTCTTCTACACCTTCCAAGGGGGTGATGATGGAGACGGTGACTTTATTGTGGAGTCCACATCAGGCATCGTGAGAACGCTTCGGAGGCTGGATCGTGAGAACGTGGCCCAGTACGTTTTGCGGGCATACGCCGTAGACAAGGGGATGCCTCCGGCCCGCACGCCCATGGAAGTGACAGTCACTGTGTTGGATGTGAACGACAATCCGCCCGTCTTTGAGCAGGACGAGTTTGACGTGTTTGTGGAAGAGAACAGCCCCATCGGGTTGGCTGTGGCCCGGGTCACAGCCACGGACCCTGACGAAGGCACCAATGCCCAGATCATGTACCAGATAGTGGAGGGCAACATCCCTGAGGTCTTCCAACTGGACATCTTCTCTGGGGAGTTGACCGCTCTGGTGGACTTGGACTACGAGGATCGGCCTGAATACATCCTGGTCATCCAGGCCACGTCGGCTCCCCTGGTGAGCCGGGCTACAGTCCACGTCCGCCTGCTTGACCGCAACGACAACCCACCAGTGCTGGGCAACTTTGAGATCCTTTTCAACAACTATGTCACCAACCGCTCAAGCAGTTTCCCTGGGGGCGCCATCGGCCGTGTGCCTGCCCACGACCCCGACATCTCGGACAGCCTGACTTACAGCTTTGAGCGGGGGAATGAACTCAGCCTGGTCCTGCTCAATGCCTCCACGGGCGAACTGAGGCTGAGTCGGGCCTTGGACAACAACCGGCCTCTGGAGGCCATCATGAGCGTGCTAGTGTCAGGTAAGGAAGGGCCCAGGTGGCGTCAGGTGGGGGTGGCCCCTGGAGGAGGGCCTGGGCGGCCATCCAGGGAGGAGCCTTGGACCCACCTCTCTGCCCAGCACCTGGCACAGAGGTTGAGGGGTGGGAAGCAGCTTGGGAAGGAGTCCTAGGAATGCTGGCAGCTGGTGCAGGCCCCGCCTGCCGCCCCAGGCTGGGCTGGGCTGCTTCGGTTGGCTGCCCTCTGCCTACCACCCTGTGACGTGGCACGGGAAGTGTGGTGAGGCTGCCCTGGCTATGGCTGCCAAGAATTGTAAAAAAAAAAAAAAAAAAAGGCGCGTGGAAGACTGGGGGGCCAGGAGAGCTGGGGGAGGGGTAGAGAGAACTGTGTTGTGTGTGAGGCGAGGAGGTGAGCTGGTCCCCTCAGCACCCCTGCATGCCCAGCAGGGTATTCCTGTGATCTCATAACAGCCTTCTGACAGAGCAGAGGGCTCTGGGGCACAGAGTTGCCGCCGAGGGGTCAGGACCCTGCTGTCGGGCCTCTTCTGGCCCCTTCTGGCTCCCGGCTGAGCCCCAGACTGGCTGAGGGGGACTTTGTCTAGTGCATTCTTTTCCCTCCAGGCAGAAAGAGCCTGGCCTGGCTACCCCTTCAGAGCTCCCGCAGGAAGTGAAGCCAGAGCTCATTGTCTCTGTCCAAACAGACCCCGCTGTCAGAGGCCATGGTTCGGGGTCCAGCTTGGGGGAGGGGCTGCTGTGAAGCCAGGGCCCGGCTGAGGCCTCCTGGGCCCCCTCACCACCCCGTGGGCTCTTCTTAGGATGCTAGGTCTTCTGTGCTAGCTGTGAGCAGCCCGGCCTCAGGGAATGGGGTATGGGGACCAGGATGAGCCAGGGGACTGGTGGCCTTTGAGGGCAGAGCCCCCTGCTCTGGTGGGGAGAGAACAGAGTCCTGGGGCGTGGGAGCCTGGCCAGGACCCAGGCTCGGCATTCCTGCTGCTTGGCCAAGCGCTCAGCCTGCAGACTCCCTGGACAGAGGGCTGGGGGAGGCGAGTTGAGAGGGGCGCCATTCTGTCTTTTCTGTCGGCTATGGGAGTGATTGGCAGTCGCAAGGAGGGGCCCAGCCCCAGGTTACCTAGCCCCTTCCCCAAGCCTGGGAACAACTGGCACCCCCATGAGGGTCCCTTGTTAGAGGCACCCACCCTAGGGATGGATGGGCCAGGATACCCCACTCCAGACACAGCAGGGAGGAGAAGAAGAGAGTCTGGCTACCCCAGGGAGTCTGGGCCTAGACTGGAATGAGAGGTCCGCGAGATGCAGAGTGTGGTCAGCCCCCTCCCCGCTCTGGAGCCTTCCTGGACAGATGCCTCCCCTACCCTGCTCCTTCAGGTGGCCACAGGAGCCAGGGCATGTGAGATTTTAGAGGTCGTGGACAAGGCTCTGTGCCTCTCGAAGCTAAAGCTTCCCTTCAGGAGGAGGAAGTGAAGGGCTGGAGCCCCTGTATCCTGTACCCTTCTCTGCCAGGAGAAGCAAGCTGTGGGGAGGGACGGAGAAGAAGGGCCTCTGCTTTCTGTCCTCTCCACAGCCTGTCCCAGGTGAGTGCGGCAGGACACTGAGAAGGCCCCACCTGGCCTTCAGGCTCCTACCTGGGCAGAGCCCCTGACCACAGCTCTCTGAGAACAGAAGGGAAGGCCTCAGGCTGGCCCTCCAGCCCTGGCCCCACTCTGTCCCCTAAGCCCTGACCCTTGGAGGCAGTCACCACGGCAACCCCAAAGTTCAGGGAGGCTGGGGTGAGGGGGAATTGACTCCCACTGCCCCTTTGTTTTCCTTCTCTTGTTCTTTGTCTCTCTTTCTTTCCCGCCCCTGCCCTGCCCATGGGGGCCCTCCAGCTCTGCCCCGCTTCATTGCCATCTCCCAATCTCCTGTGTGGCTCTCCTTTCCCACTTTCTCCACTGCTGGCTCTTTCCCTGGATCTTTGTTTTCCCCTGTTTGGTCTCCATGTTCGTGCCCCTCTGACTTCCCTGTCTCTTGTCCCCTGTGGCTGAAGCTGCCCCAGCTCTGGCTGGATGGCCCTTCTGAAGCCCCAGGTCTCCTGCTGGGACACATGGGCTCCTGTGCATGGTCTGGTCAGCTCGCAGAGCGGCAGCCGCCACCCCCACCCCCTCCGGGCCTACAGCTCCCACTGGCACATCTGCCAGGGAAGAGAGGAATGGAGTCTGATTCTGCCACAGTCTGGGATCTGGGAGTCCTGTTCCCACCCTGCCTTGACACCTGAGGGGTGACCTAGGTCAAGGCAAGGGAGAGGAACAAAGAGGAAGGATTCAGCAGTAGGTTGACTGCCGGGGATGAGGGACCACAGAGGAGGGGGCAGGTGGCCACAGATGGTGGACCAGATGGGAAGCAACAGAGACACACTGGGTGAGGGGCATGGGCGGGGCCTGGGACGGCAGTGGGGAGACACAGGGAGGAGTGCTTGTTCCTGGGGCTGAGTGGTGGTGAGGTTTCTCTTGCTCACTGGTTTTGACTGCCTACTCCGTTCCCTAATCAGGTAGGGGCTCTGTGTGGATGCTTCAGCCGCTTTCTGCCTGGAGGGACTATCCCATCAAGGAATCACTGGACAGAGGCACCAAGTGCCTGAGAGCCCTGTGCCAGCTCCACACCTCAGTACAGGGTGGTCTGAAAGAGGGAGGAAAATAGAGCCTGAGGTCATAAATCTGAGCAGGCTTCCTGGAGTCAGTGAGCTTGGGCAGGTTAAAAAAGTAGGAGGACTGTGGGTAGGCCAGGTGGAAAGGCACAGCGTGTTCGGTAGCTGTAGACAAGAGTGGGAAGAGCAGAAGTGGGGAATGGTAGGCAAGCTTGCTGGTGAGAGCAGGCAGGCTTTGGCACTCGCAGGCGGTAAGGCTGGAGGGCAGGCGGGCGGGCCAAGGGCATGGCTGAGATGGCTGTCTGCCTTCAGCCTTCCCCGGCTGAACTGAGCTGCCCTGTGTAGCTAGCCACCTCAAACAGGTATGGCAGAGAAGCAGAATCTGTTCCCGGGTCCCTCCCCTAATCCCACCCCACCCCAGAAACACCGGCTCCTGCCCCGTTCCTGCTAGGGGTTCCTTTTAAATATGAACTCAGGGCCCCTCCTGCTGTGTTTTGCAAGATCTTTTCCTCACTATGGAGACATCAACATCTTAGCATTGGCCGAACACCTACTATGTGTAGGACGTTCTAAATTTAAAAAATGAATATCCTTTAGAACCCTGCTAAGCCATTTCCTCTTCCCCCCTGGCCTCCAGCTTTCATTTTTGAGCTAAATAAAATCCTGTGCCACGTATATGTGCATTCAGGTGTGCATGGTATTTCTGGGCTTAGAGTGTGGGCGGAGTGAGACACTAGAGTGTGTTACCACCGAGCTGTTTATAAGTGAGTGTGTGGCCTGCAGGTGTGACAGGCATTTGGGTGCAACACGATGAGCCAAGTGGGCGATGAATAGCTAGAGGCCCAAGGCCAGAGGAGAGATCAGCCTAGTGGGGCTCTCCTGGGGTTTCAGGTTGGAGAGCTGCCCAGGCCCTTCCATCTCTGCCCACCCCCAATCACTCACCGCATCAGGGCAATGGGTGGTGCAGCCCCAGGAAAGGTGGCCCAGCTGGATTTCCTGGGGTGAGGCCCCCCCAGGCTATCTTCAGCAGCCCAGAGAGTTGGGCGGGAAGAATGCTTTGTGTGGGGCGTTGCTATGGGGATAGCAGGCCTGCGCCCAAGCAGCCGTGGGGCTCAGTGGGAGGGGGACTGGGTGGCCCACTGACCCAGTTCACCCCCCACTCTGCCTCAGTGGGGGAGGAGGGAGCACAGCCAGGGTCAGGGTTTTGGTAGTGTCGAGGTATAGAGGCCGAGGGGGCAGGATGATCATTTTTGTGGGTATCTTGTGGTGCTCTGGGCCCTGTGGAAAGGTAAGAAACAGGCAAGATTGGGTTCTTATGCAGGGAAACCCCAAATTTGGTATAAGAGCAAGACTTGTGGCTTGGGCAGGGAAAGGTGCACAAACATTAAAAGATGTGCGGCTCTTCACAACGGAGCGTTTTGGAAAGTATGCAAAGAGAACTTCTGAAAATGGAATCACCTTAAATGTCGGTGGGGGCTGATCCTGCAAGGTGTGACTTCCCTACATGTAGTTTCTTGGGCACTTTTTGCCAATTAGAAAAGGGAGCCCACTATGGCAACTGGGCAATTCAGGAGTGTGTGGGCTGGATGTTAGCCCCCACTCCCTTCTTTGGGTGCTCCTGCCCGCGGCTGGGTCTATGGCTCGGCACCCCTGCCCTCCCCAGCCCTGCGCCAGGTCCTGACCCATGTCACTTATCTACAGACGGCGTGCACAGTGTTACTGCCCAGTGCGCACTGCGTGTCACCATCATCACGGATGAAATGCTCACGCACAGCATCACGCTGCGCCTAGAGGACATGTCGCCAGAGCGCTTCCTGTCCCCGCTGCTGGGTCTCTTCATCCAGGCGGTGGCGGCCACGCTGGCCACACCCCCAGACCACGTGGTGGTCTTCAATGTGCAGCGCGACACCGACGCCCCTGGCGGCCACATCCTCAATGTGAGCCTGTCGGTGGGCCAGCCGCCGGGGCCCGGGGGCGGGCCGCCCTTCCTGCCCTCGGAGGACCTGCAGGAGCGTCTGTACCTGAACCGCAGTCTGCTCACGGCCATCTCGGCGCAGCGCGTGCTCCCCTTCGACGACAACATCTGCCTGCGCGAGCCCTGCGAGAACTACATGCGCTGCGTGTCGGTGCTGCGCTTCGACTCCTCCGCGCCCTTCATCGCCTCCTCCTCGGTGCTCTTCCGGCCCATCCACCCGGTCGGGGGGCTGCGCTGCCGCTGCCCACCCGGCTTCACAGGCGACTACTGCGAGACCGAGGTGGACCTCTGCTACTCGCGGCCCTGCGGCCCCCATGGGCGCTGCCGCAGCCGAGAGGGCGGCTACACCTGCCTCTGTCGCGACGGCTACACCGGTGAGCTGGGGTGTGGGTGGGGGTGATCTGGGGGCTAACGCGTAGGTGCAAGCACCGATCTGGCGAAGGACCGGGGCGCAGGTTACACTGGCCACCCACAAACCCCACTCGCTCCTCCACAACAACCTCCTGGGGAGGCAGGAGGGGGGAGCCCACCCTCTCCCAGCACTCCGCACCCCCATCCCAGGCAGTGTAAGTGAGATCAGCCCCTGCTCTAGAGGCAGGCGGCTCGGGTTTATATTCCAGCTTTATCACTAGTCTTGTGTGACCTTGGGCAAGTTCCTTAACCTCTCTGTGTCTCAGTACTTTTAAATGGAGATAATGGATTGATTTCCTTCAGAGCATGCTTGTAAGGATTAATTTAATTAACTTAATACGTGTAAAGAGCGAGCCCTTGGAAGGCGTTGGCTGTGATTTAAGAGACCCCTGGGATCAGGTGACTTGTTCTGAGTCTCACCTCACCGCTTGGCGAGACCTGAGGCTGGGCCTGGAGTCTGGTCTCCCCCACCACTGAGGGAGTTACCTTTTTGGGCTGTAGCCCGTACTTTTCTTCTCAGGCGTTGAGAAGAAGGCCTAGAAAAACCCGGAGGGGTTTGGGTGTGGGGTAGGGTTGTTTCAGAAGGTCAGTGTACCTTTGTGACCCTGAGCAGAATAGCTCCACCCCTGCCCAGGTGCTGGAAAAAGGCTCAGGCCTCCCAATTGGCCTGTGACCTAGGTCTTCACACAACCCCCCTTCCTCCCCAGCCTCTCCCTGGGAGGCTCTGCTTTGTGCTCCTTACCCCGCCTTGCAGGCTCCTGTTTCTCCTCAGGACATCCCCTTCTCCTCTCCTCCCTGGGCCCTTCCTTCCCAGAGAGGGTAGGCCTACCCTCTCTCCTCCACAGCCATGCCCACTGGCACTGCCAGCATTGGCGGGCAGACCCCACCGCCTACCCTGCTGCATCCTCCTGCCCAGAACTTGCCAGACTTGACTCCTCTCAGTCTGCTGTGGGTGGGGGTGGAGGGGAGGGGAGGGCTTGGAGGAGGGGAGGGGAGCCTTTGTCCAGGAGGATGGGGAGGGGGGCTTAGAGTAGGCGAACAACAGTTTCCATGGAAACAAGAGCCAGTCACTAGGCACAGGAGCTGAGAACCTATCTCTAGAATCTGGGAATGGGGAGGGAGAGAAAGGGGTGGATTTCCCATCTGATGTTGGAATTTTCAGTCCCTCCGCCAAAATCCTGGTCTGCTCCCAGGGCTCAGGTCCCCAATCTGTCTGCATCTCCCAAGTGCACGGAGGGCCTCTGTCTGGACCCCAGGACTCAAGACGAGAGGTCTCTGCCCCATTGTTGGGCGTCTCTGGCTTCCCCTACCCCTCACCCCCCACCCATAACTCTGACAACCGAAGTGGAAGCCTGGTCTCTTCCCCAGAGAGGGAAACTGATCTTGGCGCCTGACAGGGACAAAAGCCCCGGTGGGAGGGTGGGAGGAAGGGGGGTTGGCACCAGCCCTGCTGGTGCCCTGCAGGCTCTTGACTCCATGCACGTTCACCCCTGTGGGAACAGAACACCCCCAAGCTTGCTCAGAAGCCAGGACACTAAAGGCTAACTAGGACCTGGGCCTTATGACCAGAGGCCCCGGCAGGCCTGTGCACTTGAGCCCCAAACAGGAGTACAGAGGGGCCTGGGAGCTTCAAGGAACTCGCAGGGGAGCCGTATAATGGGCTGGCAGTGAGAATGGCGCCGTGGGCCAAACACCGCAGCCTGGTTTCCTAGACTTCAGAGGAGGGGGGCACATGAAAGGAGGTGCAGATGCCTGGGAGAATTTGGGTGTTATGGGAGGTGTCACCGGGCAAGGAGGCGTCCCAGTACCCTCCGACCTCTGCAGGAATGTGGTATCCGCCCTGTCTTTCCCCTTGCCCAGGTGAGCACTGCGAGGTGAGTGCCCGCTCAGGCCGTTGCACCCCAGGGGTCTGCAAGAACGGGGGCACCTGTGTGAACCTGCTGGTGGGTGGCTTCAAGTGCGACTGCCCATCTGGGGACTTCGAGAAGCCCTACTGCCAGGTGACCACGCGCAGCTTCCCGGCCCGCTCCTTCATCACCTTCCGTGGCCTGCGCCAGCGCTTTCACTTCACCCTGGCCCTGTCGTGAGTGCCTGGGCCCTGGGTAGGGGGTGAGCGTGGTGGGAGCCTGGGGTGTCTCCCATTCTGCACGAAAGGTGAGAGGTCAGGCAGCAAGGGTGCTTGGAGCAGGCTGTTGGCAGAGCCTGGTCTGCACTTACGAGTTGCCTGTGCGTTTTGCCAGCAGATGTTCCTCACCCGCCAGGGTCCACTTCTCACTCTTCCTACCCCACTTTTGAGGGTGGGGAGCCAGGAGGTCAGGGTTCTGGTTCTAGTTCTGGTTTGGGCTCATCTTCCATGTTTGAGCTCCACAGCCCATAACCTTAGCCAAGCGTCAGCCCTCTGGGGGTGGCCTGAGTAGGATTAGGGAGGGCTAGTCGGGTGGCTGGGGTGGCTGGGGTTAGGTGGGCGCCCCGTTCCGCGCCGCCATCCCCAACTCCTGCTCAGGTTTGCCACCAAGGAGCGCGATGGGCTGCTGTTATACAACGGACGCTTTAACGAGAAGCATGACTTTGTGGCCCTCGAGGTGATCCAGGAGCAGGTCCAGCTCACCTTCTCTGCAGGTGATCCCGGTCACCCCACGTCCTTGCCCATCTCCCAAAGGCCCTATGTGTCTCGGCCCCAGACCCCAAGTCCCACACCCTCCCAGCCAAACCTGGGCCCAGTCCCACCCGTGAGCGCACCCTCCCCATTCCCAGCCCTCAACTCATGTCCCAGCTCACTGTGTCCTTTCCCCAGGGGAGTCGACCACCACTGTGTCTCCGTTCGTGCCTGGAGGGGTCAGTGACGGCCAGTGGCACACAGTACAGCTGAAGTACTACAATAAGGTGGGTGTGGGAGGGGGGTCAAGGAGCTGGAGGGTTCTGTCCTTGGCTCGGGTGCTCAGACCTAGGTGCTGCTTCATCCAGGGGTCTGGTCATGGAGGGCACTTCTGATGGAAAGGCGGGAAAGGGGTGGGAACTTGCCACTTTGCTGGGGTATCTCCCTTCTAGCTGGCAGTGCTAGATGTCCCCTGTCCCGTTGGACAGGCACAAACTCCAGTGGACACTGATGAAGGCAGTTAAGCACATATGTCACACGAGCACACATGTATGTATGTGTATACAAAGCGGTGTCTGTGTGTGCTGGGGTCTTTGTACCTGGCCCGTGAACCTAGCGGGTTTCTTGTTCACTGTTTCTCTTCTCTGCCCTTCCCTGTCTGCAGCCACTGTTAGGTCAGACAGGGCTCCCGCAGGGCCCATCTGAACAGAAGGTGGCTGTGGTGACCGTGGATGGCTGTGACACGGGGGTGGCCCTGCGTTTTGGAGCTGTCCTGGGCAATTACTCCTGCGCTGCCCAGGGTACCCAGGGTGGCAGCAAAAAGTGAGCAGGGGAGAGGGCTGAGGGGTAGGGTGCGGTGTGGGGCCGGGGCAGGGAGGGAAGGTTGAGAGGGTGGGCCTTAGGGGGGACCCTGAAATGGAAACCAATCCAGATGGGGGCCTTCCCTCACCTTGCTTCCCTCAGCCCCTTCTCAGGCTTCTGAAGACGTTTGGGTCGGGGATGGTGGGGGGTGGGAGCAAGATTAGGCAGTTAGAGCAGGGTCTCCTGGAGTGGTCTGGGGAGAGGTGGGTATGAGACGAGAGTGGCTCCAGGTTGGGGTGCCTCGCTTTCTCCAGGGCCCCTTGGGCTCCTGGCTGGGCCCTTCCCTGCTCTGGCCTGGCGGCAGGGAGAGGGGAGAAGGAAGGGCCAGAAGCTCCCCCATTCTGCCTCACGTTGCCATCGTTTCTGCTCCGCCAGGTCTCTGGATCTGACGGGGCCCCTGCTGCTGGGTGGGGTACCTGACCTGCCCGAGAGCTTCCCTGTCCGCACGCGGCACTTTGTGGGCTGCATGAGGAACCTGCAGGTGGACAGCCGGCACGTAGACATGGCCGACTTCATCGCCAACAACGGCACTGTGCCTGGTACGGAGACCTGGCGCAGGGGCAAGGCCAGGAGCCCAGTGCAGAAAGGAGGGCTGTGCCCGGTGTGGGGACATGTTGGGGGTTTCACAGTCCCCTCCAGCTCCAGGTTTTGTGTCTGGAGCCCCGACCCGAGCTCCTTTCTCTCCCGTCTAGGCTGCCCTGCCAAGAAGAACGTGTGTGACAGCAATACTTGCAACAATGGGGGCACCTGTGTGAACCAGTGGGATGCGTTCAGCTGCGAGTGCCCTCTGGGCTTCGGGGGCAAGAGCTGTGCCCAGGGTAGGAGGGGCAGCCAGCAGAGGCCGGGGCCCGAGAGCCGTCAGCACTGCTGGGGACGCTGGCAGGGTCGGGGCAGGCGCTGGGCAGGGCCCAGCCAGGCGGGACTGGAGGTGGGAAAGCGTGTCTGGGCAGAGCCCCGAGAGGGTAGCACTGGAGACAAAGGGCCCAGTCAGAGGCAGGCCTGGGCACAGTGTGGGGCGGGCGCAGGACAGGTAAATGTTCTGGAGGGTGGGGCCAGCGACGGGAGTGGGCACTAGGAGAGGCAGTGCCCTGCCTCCCGCGGAGCCACCACCTCTGAGCATCATACCTCCCCGGGCACCTGGCTGCTCCACCCCTCAGAATCTGCCTTTATCTGCCTCCTCAGAAATGGCCAACCCGCAGCGCTTCCTGGGCAGCAGCCTGGTGGCCTGGCACGGCCTCTCGCTGCCCATCTCCCAGCCCTGGCACCTCAGCCTCATGTTCCGCACACGCCAGGCCAACGGTGTCCTGCTGCAGGCTGTCACCAGGGGGCGCAGCACTATCACCCTGCAGGTGATGCAGGGAGGGGCAGTGACCAGGGCTGCTGTAGCCTCCAGGGGGCTGGTCAGAGACGGCTGGGCGGGGTCTTTTCTTCTCCCCGAGGAATAGGCTGCTAGAGCTGTTTGTTGGATCACTGCTGCCACCTATTGGCCTCGAGGGAAATAACACCTTTTCCTTTCTGGCCTCAGCTGGGCAGTAGGATGGGTTTGGTGGTCCAGGAAGGACGACAGTGGGCTAGAAAAAGAGATGATTAAGGCAATCTGCTGACCCTCTTTTCTTTTCTCCTGCTGCCAGCTGAGGGAAGGCCACGTGGTGCTGAGTGTGGAGGGCACAGGGCTCCAGGCCTCGTCTCTCCAACTGGAGCCAGGCCGGGCCAATGACGGCGACTGGCACCATGCACAGCTAGCACTGGGAGCCAGTGGGGGCCCTGGCCATGCCATCCTGTCCTTCGACTATGGGCAGCAGCGGGCAGAGGGCAACCTAGGCCCCCGGCTGCATGGGCTGCACCTGAGCAACATCACAGTTGGGGGAGTGCCTGGGCCAGCCAGTGGGGTGGCCCGTGGCTTCCGGGGCTGTTTGCAGGTGAGCCTCCTCCCCTGCATTCCCATCCTCACCAACTGGAGGCCCGCTCCACTGAGCACCAATACTGCTTCTGTCCCTCCCAGGGTGTGAGGGTAAGCGAGGCGCCCGAGGGGGTTAGCAGTCTGGATCCTGGCCGCGGGGAAAGCATCAATGTGGAGCCAGGCTGTAGCCTGCCAGACCCCTGTGACTCAAATCCGTGTCCTGCCAACAGCTACTGCAGCGATGACTGGGACAGCTATTCCTGTAGCTGTGATCCAGGTAGGCCAGGGACCCACGGAAATGGGGTGGGTTGGTGGGTGCCCCGGGTCTCATTTCAGCTCTGCTGTGTGACCTGAGGCTGGTCATATGACCTCTCTGAGCCTTGTCTCCTGCACTGCAAAGCCATAGCCAGCTGGTAGGATTCTCAGAGTGGAAGGAGGTGGATGAAGGCAGGTTTGAAGAAAGTGCCAGGGGAGGGTGGGCATTGAGTCTCTCTCATCCTTATGGTCCCAGGTTATTATGGTGACAACTGTACTAACGTGTGTGACCTGAACCCATGTGAGCACCAGTCCGTGTGTATCCGAAAGCCCAATGCCCCCCACGGCTACACCTGCGAGTGTCCCCAGAATTACCTTGGGCCATATTGTGAGACCAGGTAAGTGGACCAGGGCATGACTGCTGCCTGTCTCTGGGGGTGTCCCTCAGAGCACCACGAACCTGGCTGAGCCACAGCCACAGTCAGAAGGGCCACACAAGGCTACAGCAGTCGGGCTGGCAGAGGGAGCTCATGTCCGCCTGGGCTCCTCTCTGCAGGATTGACCAGCCTTGCCCCCGAGGCTGGTGGGGACACCCCACGTGCGGCCCGTGCAACTGTGACGTCAGCAAAGGCTTCGACCCGGACTGCAACAAGACAAGCGGCGAGTGCCACTGCAAGGTGACAACCCCAACCTGGCCTCCACGTGGCCGCCTGGGCCCTTCAGGGAGGCAGTGGAGAAAGCCTTCCTGCAGAGAGCTCAGGGCTCCGTGCCCTTGCTCTGACGGGGTGGATGAGTGGCCCTGTGCTCTGATGTGCATGGGGCGTGCGGGACCCAGGACAAATACGTCACCAGTGAGCTCTAGGCCAGCCTTGCTGGTTGTTTGCAACCCGCTCTGACTGGCTGGTGTCTCACTGACAGGCTAAACCACACGTCATTACCAGTTAAATGTTTTCAGTACCACTCTTGGGGGGACCTGAAGTCAGCAAGCCTCCCTCCAGAGGGGCCACAGCCAAAAGGATCCATGAGCATCCAGGAGAGCCTGAGTCAGTGACCCGCATCCTCTGTCCCTCTCTCAGGAGAACCACTACCGGCCCCCTGGCAGCCCCACCTGCCTCCTCTGTGACTGCTACCCCACGGGCTCTTTGTCCCGCGTCTGTGACCCTGAGGATGGCCAGTGTCCATGCAAGCCAGGTGTCATTGGGCGCCAATGTGACCGCTGTGACAACCCTTTTGCTGAGGTCACCACCAATGGCTGTGAAGGTGGGGCTCCCATGCTGGGTCGATGGCTCTCCTGCTGTGTGCCAGGTCCCAGTGTCCCAGGGAGGCCAGGAGCAGGGGCTGGTTGCAGGCTTAGGGCGGGCTAGGGGCCTGAGTAGAGCTGCAGGGGGACAGCTACTCCCAGGTGACTCTGTGTGTTTCCCTGCAGTGAATTATGACAGCTGTCCACGGGCCATCGAGGCTGGGATCTGGTGGCCCCGTACCCGCTTCGGGCTGCCTGCTGCTGCTCCCTGCCCCAAAGGCTCCTTCGGTAGGTGCTGGGCTTGGCCTCTCATCACTGGGACTGGCTGCAGATCCCGGGACCTCTCTCTGGTCTCCAGGTCCTGGAGAATCCATGTCCCACAGTGTGCCTCTGCTCCCAGGGTTGCCGGGACGAAGGGCACCTCCAACTTGAATTCTTAACGAAAATGCTGAAACACCTGCAGTGTGCAGCCACAGGGCGGGGTACTGGAGATTCAGAGATGAATCACACAGGGTTCCTTCCCATCCTCAACTCACTGCCTGGGGCGGGAATTACGCCACTAGAAAGGCATTCTGGGAGTAGGGGCTGTCAGGTGCTATTCCAGGGGACGCAGCCCCAGTCCTGGTCCTTGGACTGAGATGATGAACAGGGTTCATAAGCAGAGAGTGGCCCAGAGCACAAGGTGCCAAGGGACACGATGTAGGTCTGGGGGTTGAGGAGAGCGTGTGCCCCAGGCTCCTGCATCCTTGTTTGGGCCCATCTCGCAGGGGTTCTTCCTCTTCTCATCTGGGCTACAAGAGGGCAGCGCCCTTGTTTGCTTGTCTTCTGTCTCTGGCCCATGAGGTACTGGCACCTAGGATCTCTGGCAGGTTCCGGAAGCCTCCTGTCTCTGTCCTGAGACCTGCCATCTGGGCTTCCTTCCCCCAGGGACTGCCGTGCGCCACTGTGATGAACACAGGGGGTGGCTCCCCCCAAACCTTTTCAACTGCACGTCAGTCACCTTCTCAGAGCTGAAGGGCTTTGTAAGTGAACCTCCTCTCCCCGCTCACTGCTGCTAGCTTTGAGAAAGGGGCTTTTGGAATTCCAACCCCCTGCCTCCGGGGCCTCCCACCTGGAGTGGCCATTTCTCCCCTTTCCTGAGGCCCTTTTACTCCAGAGTTTCAGTCCTGCCCTCTGGGGACCTTACTGCTCTCCTCCTGTGCTGACCTTCCTCCATCCCTCCCTGTCCGGCTCCACCCTAGGCCGAGCGTCTACAGCGGAATGAATCGGGCCTGGACTCGGGGCGCTCCCAGCGGCTGGCTCTGCTTCTGCGCAATGCCACACAGCATACAGATGGCTACTTTGGCAGTGATGTAAAGGTGGCCTACCAGCTGGCCACACGGCTGCTGGCCCATGAGAGCGCCCAGCGAGGCTTTGGGCTGTCCGCCACGCAGGATGTGCACTTCACCGAGGTGGGGCTTAGATGAGGCAGGGCTGGCTGGTTAGGTGGGGGTCATGGTGAGTGAGCCTGTTTCTGAGGCAAGCTGAGGGCTGAGTGGGGAGTACTTCTCATCTCTGCCTTTGGGGACCTCGTAGTCGGCGTGAGGCCTCCGGGAGATCCCTTGAGCCATGGAATTTAGAGCATCTCCTTCCGGCTCTTTTCCTAGTAAGGTGCAGATAGGAACTAATGTTTGTATTGGGGCCTGGTGCGGCCAGCTTCCTCGGAGCAGAGGCCCTGCCCACCTTGCCCGGCTGGGGAGGAGTCAGCATCTAGCCACATGTGTGGGTCCAGGCACAGGGCCTGGGAAGCTCTAGTTCCAGAATGAGCAGGGAAGGTTTGAAGGAGCAGCATGGTTGGGGTGGGTAGCCAGGGCTGGTTGAGGCACAGGTGGGGCCCGATGGCGGCGATGAGAAGGTGTGGGGCTGCAGCCCACTGTGACCATGCCCCCCCCCTCCTCAGAATCTGCTGCGGGTGGGCAGTGCCCTCCTGGACGCGGCCAACAAGCGGCACTGGGAGCTGATCCAGCAGACGGAGGGTGGCACGGCCTGGCTCCTCCAGCACTACGAGGCCTACGCCAGCGCCCTGGCTCAGAACATGCGGCATACCTACCTGAGCCCCTTCACCATCGTCACGCCCAACATCGGTGAGGCCTGGTCAGGGAGGGGGTTGTGGAGAGAGCCCCTGTGCCAGGGGCCTGACCCAGGGCCTGACCTGTGACCCCTCTCTCTAGTCATCTCTGTCGTTCGCCTGGACAAGGGGAACTTTGCTGGGGCCAAGCTGCCCCGCTATGAGGCGCTGCGGGGGGAGCGCCCCCCCGACCTCGAGACGACGGTCATTCTGCCTGATTCTGTCTTCAGAGGTCAGTGGCGGAGCCGGAGGGTGGGTCAGGGGCCAGGCTGGGGCATCTGTGCAGGCCCCAGCTGAGCGGACAGTGTTCCGGCCCCAGAAACACCCACCATGGTCAGGCCCGCGGGCCCTGGAGAGACCCAGGAACCAGAGGAGCTGGCCCGGCGTCAGCGGCGGCACCCAGAACTGAACCAGGGTGAGGCTGTGGCCAGCGTCATCATCTACCGCTCCCTGGCTAGCCTGCTGCCCCACAACTACGACCCGGACAAGCGCAGCCTGAGGTGAGCAGCTGAGGATACGAGGGGTGTACAGGACGCAGGTGGGGCGTGTGAGTGCTGAGGCACTGAGAGAAGCCCAGGGTCGGGGCAGGTCCGACCGACCACGGGTGTTCCTCAGCCGCGAGACTGCCAGAGTGACTCTGTACCTGCCTGTTCCTCATCAGAGTCCCCAAACGCCCTGTCATCAACACGCCTGTGGTGAGCATCAGCGTCCATGACGATGAGGAACTTCTGCCCCGAGCCCTGGACAAGCCAGTCACGGTGCAGTTCCGGCTGCTGGAGACAGAGGAGCGCACCAAGCCCATCTGCGTCTTCTGGAACCATTCAATCCTGTGAGCCTAAACTGCCCTACCCCCGAGACTTTGGGCAGAGAGCCCCGGGGTGCCTTACCTTCCTGTCTCCTGCCTCTGCCTCCCTCACGCAGGGTCAGTGGCACAGGTGGCTGGTCGGCCCGGGGCTGCGAGGTCGTCTTCCGCAACGAGAGCCACGTCAGCTGCCAGTGCAACCACATGACGAGCTTCGCCGTGCTCATGGACGTGTCCCGGCGGGAGGTTGGACACCCTGGGGGAGTCGTGAAGCTACGGGGAGGAGCCCAGGGCACCGGGCTGGATTCTCAGGCCCTCCCCTTCCTAATTCTCCTGGCCTCCTGCTCCCCGCTCTGCAGAATGGGGAGATCCTGCCGCTGAAGACACTGACATACGTGGCCCTGGGGATCACCTTGGCTGCCCTGCTGCTTGCCTTCCTCTTCCTCACTGTCCTGCGTGCCCTGCGCTCCAACCAGCATGGCATCCGGCGCAACCTGACTGCTGCTCTGGGCCTGGCCCAGCTGGTCTTCCTCCTAGGAATCAACCAGGCTGATCTCCCTGTAAGATATCTCTCCTTACCTGGAGACCGTCCACAACTTCTAGTCCTCTGAGTCCTCCCGAGCTCCCTGCCCCATTCCTGCTTCTGCAGCAAGACCTCTGATAGAGCCTAGCCCAGCACCCAGCCCATGGTTTCCTCTTCTCCAGCCCCCCCACCCACCCCCCGCACCATAGGAGTACCTTCCTCTGGCCCACACTTCCTGAAGCACCACCCAACACCTAGGCCCTCCCCCTCTGTCTGACAAGATGGAATGCACACTCTGGGCATGCCCTGGTCACTGACCGGGCATGGCCGGGCCCCCAGTTTGCTTGCACAGTCATTGCCATCCTGCTGCACTTCCTGTACCTCTGCACCTTCTCCTGGGCCCTGCTGGAGGCCTTGCACCTGTACCGGGCACTCACCGAAGTGCGCGATGTCAACGCTGGCCCCATGCGCTTCTACTATATGCTGGGCTGGGGCGTGCCAGCCTTCATCACAGGTACCTCCCACCGCCTTCCTGGGCCTGATGTTCTGCACCCTTAGGCCCTGTGTCCACCTTCATGCCACATTCTCCTGACCCACATACCAGGCCCAGAGGCCCCACACCCCTGTGACCCAGGCCGAGTTCTCCGTAGGCTTCTCTCTTGGCCCCCTGAGGCTCCCCACCAGGGGGTTGGGTCCCCCATCCTGGACAGGTCGACCTGGACACATGGTGGGTGGAACCCTTCGTCCTGTGCACCTGGCCCTGATTCCCAAGACCCTACCACCCCTTCCCCTGCTGTTGTCGCCATGCCCCCAGGTCTAGCCGTGGGCCTGGACCCTGAGGGCTATGGGAACCCTGACTTCTGCTGGCTCTCCATCTATGATACGCTCATCTGGAGTTTTGCTGGCCCCGTGGCCTTCGCTGTCTCGGTAGGTGCTAGAAAGTGGGCTGGGGGTGAGCAGGCTGAGCGTGTCCCCCGTTTAGGATTGGGGAAGGGGCTGGGCCCCTGTGGGGTTGGGTAGAAGCCATCAGTCCCCTGACGATCGCTCTCCCCGCTAGATGAGTGTCTTCCTGTACACCCTGGCGGCCCGTGCCTCCTGTGCTGCCCAGCGGCAGGGCTTTGAGAAGAAAGGCCCTGTGTGAGTATGGGGAGTGGGTGCTGGGGCCGGGGGCAGGCATCGGTGTGGGGGGCCTCCTGGCCTGGCTCACAGCCTCCCCGCCTCCAGCTCAGGCCTGCGGCCCTCCTTCGCTGTCCTCCTGCTGCTGAGCGCCACGTGGCTGCTGGCGTTGCTCTCTGTCAACAGTGACACCCTCCTCTTCCACTACCTCTTTGCTGCCTGCAATTGCATCCAGGTACCTGGCCCAGCCCCATGGAGATGGGGGTGTGAGGCTTGGCCATGAGGTACCTGCCTCTGCACTTAGCTGCTGCCTCTCGTCTGCCAGGGCCCCTTCATCTTCCTCTCCTACGTGGTGCTTAGCAAGGAGGTCCGGAAAGCACTCAAGTTTGCCTGCAGCCGCAAGCCGAGCCCCGACCCTGCGCTGACCACCAAGTCCACCCTGACCTCGGTGAGGGAGTCAGGGAGGAGGGAGGTGGAGGGGTCTGGGGCAGAGAGGAAGAGGCAGAAGGCCCAAGGAGCTTGTTCTCTGTGCTTTCTGCCCCACTTTTTCTTCATCCTTACATCCTTTCCTGGAAGGAGGAAGGGGTGGTGAAATGGTATGTGTGGCCTGGGAAGAGGGGGAGACGGTGGTGGGGAGGAAGACTTTGTCTCAGAAGAGTTGGGGATAGAGCTGGAAGAGTGAGGTGAGGAAGTGACCAAGACGTGACCTGGTCATGAATGCCCAACGTCTGAGAATCCCTCGCGAATCTTGGTAGATTTTCTGTCTCCAGCACATTCTCAGGAGATAATTCCTTGTGCCATTTTTTACCAGGATGCCCTTATATAGTTGAGTCCAGGGTACTTGGGGTGCACAGGGCTGGTGGAGCTACAGCTACTACTGGGTCCTGATGTGGGAGCTGGCGGGGGGTGGCGGGGAGCAGAAAGGTGGGGCCTCTCTTTCAGACCTGGGCATGTACGAGTAGATCTTAGGGCAGGCTCCCTCGTCCCTTCCACTTTGCATCCTGGGGCCACCCCTGCCTGCTCCCCACACCTACTGACCTCTCTGTTCCCTGGCTAGTCTTACAACTGCCCCAGCCCTTATGCAGATGGGCGGCTGTACCAGCCCTACGGAGACTCAGCAGGCTCTCTACACAGTGCCAGCCGCTCCGGCAAGAGTCAGCCCAGCTACATCCCCTTCTTGCTGAGGTGAGCCCTGGTGATGGGGGCATCCACAAGGGGAGAAGAGTGCTGTGCCTGCTGGAAACCAGGCCAGCCACCTGCTGGGAGTTGAATAGCACACGTGGTGGCTGGCTGACCGGTGGCAGCTTAAATTAGAAGCAGAAGGGGGGCCGCCTGCGTGGCTCAGTCAGTTGAGTGTCCAACTTTGGCTCAGGTCATGATCTTGTGGTTTGTGTGTTTAAGCCCTGCATTGGGCTTCCTGCTGACAGCGTGGAACCTGCTTGGGTCCCCCCTCTCTCTCCCCCTCTCCAACGTGTGCATGCACTCTCTCTTTCTCAAAATAAATAAACTTAAAAAGAGGGGCGCCTGGGTGGCTTAGTCGGTTAAGCGTCTGACTTTCGCTCAGGTCATGATCTCGCGGTTCGTGGGTTCAAGCCCCGCGTTGGGCTCTGTGCTGACTGCCAGCTCAGAGCCTGGAGCCTGTTTCAGTCTGTGACTCCCTCTCTCTCTGATCCTCCCCTGCTCACGCTGTCTCTCTCTCTCTTTCCTAGAAATAAATAAAAATTAAAAAAATAAATAAATAAATAAATAAACTTAAAAAGAAAAAGAAAGAAGTAGGAGGGGCATGGGACAGGAACTGGGAAACCAGAGAGAGAGAAAAGAACGGGACTCCAGGCAAGGGGCTGGACTGACCCCTCTAACATGGCCTTGTCTTCTCAGGGAAGAGTCCACACTGAACCCTGGCCAAGGGCCCCCTGGTCTTGGGGACCCAGGTAGCCTATTCCTAGAAGGTCAAGACCAACAGCATGGTGAGGACGGAAGCCCCTGATGGCCAGTGGGGGGCAGCTGTCTGGCTTTTGTGGAGGGTCAGCCATGATTTCTCCTCTACCTCCCAGATCCTGACACAGACTCTGACAGTGACCTGTCCCTGGAAGATGACCAGAGTGGCTCTTATGCTTCTACTCACTCATCAGACAGTGAGGAGGAAGAAGAGGAGGAGGAGGAGGAGGCCGCCTTCCCTGGAGAGCCAGGCTGGGACAGCCTGCTGGGGCCTGGCGCTGAGAGACTGCCCTTGCACAGTACCCCCAAGGGTGGGCCGGCGCCAGGGCTTTGGCCTTTTGTGGGGGAGGGCAATGGGAGAGCAAAGGGCCTGGAATTCCTAGGGTAGTGACTTCCTAGCTGTCTGTCTTCTCTGGGCCTTATCAACTTCCTTTCTCCACCAGATGGGGGCCCAGGGCCGGGGAAGGCTCCCTGGCCAGGAGACTTTGGGACCACAGCAAAGGAGAGTAGTGGCAATGGGGCCTCTGAGGAGCGTCCATGGGAGAATGGAGATGCCCTGCCTCGGGAGGGGTCCCTGGGCCCCCTTCCAGGCCCTTCTGCCCAACCTCACAAAGGTGAGCGGGCCGTGCCCAGCTGCCATGCTCCCCCATTAGGCACCCTCACACCTCACATTTGCCCTGTGGCTGGTAGGTCCCTCTAGGGCAGTCCCATGAGTCTACCGCCTGCTCCTCATGGCGCCTGCCCCGCCCCACAGGCATCCTCAAGAAGAAGTGTCTGCCCACCATCAGTGAGAAGAGCAGCCTCCTGCGGCTGCCCCTGGAGCAGGGCACAGGGTCTTCTCGGGCCTCCTCGGCCAGCGAGGGCAGCCGGGGCGGGCCCCCTCCCCGCCCTCCACCCCGGCAGAGTCTCCAGGAGCAGCTGAACGGGGTCATGCCCATCGCCATGAGTATCAAGGCGGGCACGGTGGACGAGGACTCGTCAGGCTCCGAGTGAGTGGGGCTGGCTGGGCGGGACTGGGCGCAGCCCCTTAGAGGCCCTGGCTGGGCTCACGGCTGCTGTCAGGCCTCCCCTGGCTGCTCTGGCAGGCGGTCGGGGGATGCATGGGCCAGTGTGGCCCAGCTCCCTTACTGTGACGTGCCCACAGACCGCGGTGCCCCGTGGGGTCAGCTCAGCCCGCATCGGGCAAAGTGAGGGAGGGCGGGGAGTTGGGGTTGCTTTTCTGTTTCCTTCTCCTGGTGGAAGCTTCTCCCTGTCTTCTCTGCTCCGACTAACCCCCTGTCTGCCTTCTCTGTCACTTTCCTTTCCTGCCTCTCCAGATTTCTCTTCTTTAACTTCCTGCATTAACCCTGGGCCGGTGGTTCCTACACCCTGCGGCTCCCCTACCTTCCCCAGCTGCACTCATGCCCCCACTCCTGTCTTGTGCTCTATCCTGCTCTTGCTCCCCACCGCCTGCCCGCAGCAGCGACGAAACGTCCATCTGAGGAGCCTGGGCCTTGCCGGGAGGGGCGCCCACCCCACCCAAGGCCATCTAGTGCCAACTCCCTCCCCCACCATCCCCTTCACTGCACTTTGGACCCCTGGGGCCAACATCTCCAAGACAAAGTTTTTCAGAAAAGAGGAAAAAAGAATTTAAAAAAGGATCTCCACTCTTCATGACTTCAGGGATTAATTTTTTTTATATGCTGGAAACTGACTCCCCTTTCCCTTCCCAAAGAGGATAGGACCTCCCAGGATACTTCCCAGCCTCTCCTCAGTTTCCCATCTGCTGTGCCTCTGGGAGGAGAGGGACTTTTGGGGGGCCCGCCCCTCATTTGCCATCACCAAAAGGAAAGGACAAAGCCACACGCACCCAAGGGCATCGAGCCCTGCAGGCTGCACCCCGGCAGGCCTCAGTATGGCGAGGGCGTCAAGGTGGAGGGCACTCCTCACCCCGCCTGTGCCGCCCCGCCCAGGAACTGAAAGAGCCCTGTCCGGCAAGGGGGCAGAAGGACTCCGCGCCCCCGGACCCCCAAATGCTGCATGAACACATTTTGAGGGGAACCCGTGCCCCTGGGTGGCGGCCGGGCAACCCCAGCCCCTCTCCTTTCCCTGGACTCTGGCCGCGTGCTGCAGCCCAGGTGTCTGCTCAGTTCGCTGACCCAAAAGTGCTTCATTTCTCTGCCTGACCCGCGTGGGGAAGGCCAGTCATGTGTTAAGTTGCGCTTCTTTGCTGCGGTGTGGGTGGGACTGGGGAGGAGGAGTAAATGCAGGGCTGGCTCGGTCGCCACCAGAAGTCTCAAGCACAGGTCTCAAGCCTGGGTTCTGGTGTCCACTCACCCACCCACCCCCCAGATCAGACGAACCCCACTTTGTCTGACCTGCTGTGGCCTGAGACATGTTCTGTTTTTAACCCCTTCTTGGAATTGGCTCTCTTCTTCAAAGGACCGGGTCCTGTTCCTCTTTCTGCCCCTCTCCCACGCCCACCCCAGCTCCCTGCGAAGAGAGAGTTAATATATATTTTATTTATTTGCTTTTTGTGTTGGGATGGGGTCGTGTCCGGTCCCAGGGGGTCCGACGTGGCCGTGACGGGGTGGGTGTGTACCCAGCAATCCTGGCGTGGGGGCCTGAGGCCCTTCCCCTCGCTCCAGGCTGTCATCTCCTTGCCTCCTCTCCCAGGGCCTCCTCACTTTTGCCAACTGCAATTCATTTGAGTTACCATTTATGCTAAGCATGTATTCCTGACTTGTCACTGACTTTCCTCTGGAGCAGGTGGCTAGAAAAAGAGGCTACGGGTGGGGGGGAAATGTTCCTGTTTGTCATTTGTAAGCCTGGTTTTTGGCTTTTATGCCGTGGATTCTCCCCCTGACCTCTCCCCTCAGCAATTCCTGCAAAGGGTTAAAAATGTAACTGGTTTTTAACTACTGATGACTTGACTTAAAAAATACAAAGATGCTGGATGCTAACTTGATACTAACCATCAGATTGTACAGTTTGATTGTTACTGTAAATACAGTAGGGTTTTGTGTTTGTTTTTTTCATTTCCCCATACTACTGAATAAACTATAGCTTTGTGCGGGTTGAGCTCTGTCATGTGCTTCTGTGTGGTGGTACCCTGGCCTTCCAGAGAGCGGCTCTGGAAAACAAGAGCAGGCGGAGCCCTAGGTGGGCCAGGGGACACCAGGGGACTCAGATGTCAAGCGGCCGATGAGCTAACCCCTCTACCAGCACCCCAGAAGTAGCTAAACAGCCTCATCAGCACGGAGCCCATGTCCTGGCGCATCCAAGAAGATGCGGCAGGTGGCAGGGAAGTTTCCTTTTCGCCGGGATACGAGGGACTTGTGTGGCTGGAGAGGCTGCAAAGAGCAGACAGGTTTCCAGTCCCCTGAGGGGCTGAGTCCTGGGGACAGAATTCGGGAGGCAGGGAGGCCAGAGTTGAGTGGCTGGTAGGAATTCAAAGCTCAGTGACTAGGTACCTCCTGACCACTTCTCTGGGCCATTTTGTGTGTTTTGCCACTGAAAATGAAGCAACAATTCATACTCAAGCCAACTATGTGCTCTGCAACCTTACTTCTATTCCTAAAGTTTGTATTTTTCTTCCAAGGTCTGTTCAGCAAACTATTCAGGGAGTTAACATGGGGGCAATAGAGGGTAATGATTAAGAACACAAGCCCCAGAACCAGACTGAGTGGCTTAATCTCTCTGAGCCTTAGTTTCTTTGCCTGCAAAATGAGGATAAGAGCATCCGCCTAATTGAGCTTTTATGAGAATTAAATGAGTTAGCACATGTAAAGTGCTTAGAACAGTTCATAGTGCATAATAAGAGGCTGCTAAACGTTGGCTTCCTTCATTGTTGCTACTGGGTCGGGGTGGGGTTAGAGCGCAAGAGAAAACTAGAAAGCCAGACCCGAAGGGAAGGAGGGAAGCAGGTAGCTGAACAAGAAGGGCAGCATGTGGCGGGTCGCCCTCCTCCCTGGCTGGCACTGTCTACTGAATGTTGTTTAAGCCGGTTTGGGGTGGGAAGGAGGTGGGGTGGGTGGGGTGGGTGTCACAAAATTCAAGACTGACCAAGAGAGCAAAAGGAATGTGCCTTGTCCTTTTCGGCCACCAGGTGGCAACAGCACACGTGTCTGTTGCTGGTTTTGTCTCCCAAGCCACACACACGTGCCATCTGCTGACCACACCTAAGTGCTTGCCTGGGCATGCTGACCCTCCAGCCAGAGCCTAGAGTCACCAACAGGCCCTGCTCGCCAGACCCCAGCGCAGGACGTGGCTGGGGAACACGCCTCAGGTTTTCTGGCCTCTGCCAGATTTCTCCAGAGCCAAATACTCCATTGTCTTTCCACCTCCCCTCCCCCAACTCAATTCTTGGAATCCCAGAAGCTGTAGGAGTTGTTGACAGAGGCTCGGCTCGGGGAGAGGGGTGAACATGTAGGCAGCTGTCACTGTGATATAAGTGAAATGTGTTACGTGAACTTTAAGATCGGCCATAAAAAGGAGAAGACGGCAGTGGAGGGCCTCAGTCTGGGGAAGGACACTTCAGTGCCTATGTAGGGTGCTTATGGGCATATGTATGCGGGGGGCAAGGGACACCAGCTGATGATCCGCTCCCTCTGCCCAGTAGTCTATTGGGTTCCGTAAGTCACAATAGACTTCCGTAAGTCTAAGCCTTCCAAGAGGGAAGTTCTCTCAAAACTCACAAGGAATTGAACTGGTTCTGGTTGCAAGAGTCAAGGCTTAGCGAAATCTGCTAAATGAGCCTGTCATTCTTTCAACAAACCCCCACCATCTTGCACTCAAATTTATTTTTTCAATATATGAATGAAATTCTCTGCCACATACAAATCACAACACTAGGCACTGCAGAAATTTCTAAAACCTAGTGCCAGCCCTCAAGTCTAGGAGGGGACATAAAAAGAGAACACCGACTCTAATGATATTAAGGCAGAACGGGACAAGGTGTTCCAGTATCTTCTACTGAAGCAGCCAGTGAAACTGAATACCAGGGTACCCACCAAAGATTCCCCTCATCTCATCAGTACAGCACACTAGATGATGAGGCGTTCTTGGAAGGTTCCATTGTCAGGGAGCCCAGGTGGCTCAGTTGGTTAAGTGTCCAACTCGATTTTGGCTCAGGTCATGATCTCGTTTGTAGATTCGAGCCCCGCGTTGGGCTCTTCACTGACAGATTGGAACCTGCTTGGGATTCTCTCGCCCTCTCTCTCTCTCTCTCTCTCTGCCCCTCCCTCACTCGTACTCTCTTGCTCTTTCAAAATAAATAAATTAACTTAAACAAAAAGGAGGCTTCATTCTTTTGCCAGAAAAGGACACCCAAGCTTAGGATATAAATAATCGACCAAGACCCTGCCTCGATAACCTCACGTAGGGCAAATTAAGCTATATTTTCCTTGATCTGGACTTCCCAGTAACACACGAATCCCGGGAAAAGGCAGCTTGCTCCCATCTAATGCCAACAAAAGGAGATCGGGTAGTCACAGCCCGATGAGCTGCAATCACAAGAGCCTATTGAGGCCTCTGCCTGGGACGCCCCTCCCGGCTCCCTCATTGGAATAACACAGGAGTTGACTGCGTATTTGTTTGAAATTGGAGAATTTACTTTCACATATACACGAATTATAAAAATACATTCATTTTATTTTAGAAAAACGCAGACCGATGTAAGCTTATCAGAAACTGGCCTCTTAAGAGTCACAGAATTCACAGGAAATAAGTTGTAGAGACCAGGTACCTGCCTCTGCCTCTCCAAACAGGCCAGCGTCCAGTAGAGGATGTGATTCAGGACTGTTCCTCGGAGAGCAGGGAGGTTAGCCACGGAGGCCATTCACATGTAAATGTCCAGTGAACCAATGCCTGGGAAGAAGATCAAACTCTCTGGGACCGAACACAAGAGTGGGGGTGGATGAGGACAAACCACTCTCCTGTATTTCTCATTTTCTGCTCGTTAATTTCGCTGTGGGGAGGTGACCTCTTTTCCCTAATCCTCTTTCAACCCACAGAGTTTGAGTCTCCTCCAGCTCAACCCTAATCCATCCCTCTTCACTGCTGGGGCACCAGCCCTGGTGGCCTCTCTTCCTCCAGCTCCGGGGCCTGGAGTCAGGGCCTGCCTTCCATGAGAGGGCTTGGGAGGTTGAGTAGAGGTGAGTCCAGGCAGTGACTGTAGTGGTTTGCTCCTGAATTTCTGCTTGCTGTCCTGATCTCTTTACCTAAAGAATCAGAAGGAAGAACTGCTTTAAACTGTTCCTCTTCCCGGGTGCCTGGGTGGCTCAGTTGATTGAGCGTCCGACTCTTGATTTCAGCTCAGGTCATGATCCCAGGGTTGTGGGATCGAGCCCCGAGTCAGTTGGGTTGTGTGCTAAGCATGAAGCCTACTTAAGATTCTCTCTCTCTCCCTCTGCCCCTCTCCCCTGCTCTTTTTCTCTCAAAAAAAACCAAAAAACGAAAAACAAGACTTAAATTGCCCCTCTTCCTCAAGCCCATTTGTCACCCAGCTGAGTTTAAGTTCCTCAGGAAAGGAAGAAATGGGATTCCCTGGCCCTCTAGGCTCTCCTCCTCATCCCCATCTTGCCACACAGGATTCAGGGCTGGTGGGTATAACAGTTTGGAAGTTGGTGACAGGAGAGAGAGAGAGAGAGAGAGAGAGCACCTCAACCAGGCTCACCTGGTGGGTCCCGGGACGGCCACTTTCCTGGGGGGCTGCAGACTGCTGCGAGTGGCACCAGTGATGGGAAGATTGGGCCGCTGGGAAACAGGAACTTGATGGGGGTTGACAAAAGAAATAAGTGAGCAGAAGTTCAAGTGACCTTCCCCGAGTGAGTCTGGGATTAGTTGCCTTTCTTCCCACCCAAGGTTCAAAAACATAAGATATTTGAAAACCACAGCTCAGACTCTTTGCCGGGGCCCACATCTCTCCTTAACTCAGTCTTCCCATGTTCAAACTGAGCTGTAATGAAGATGGAGAGAGGAGTCACTGTTCCCAGCTCTGGGAGGGAGGGTGCATTAAGCTGGGCAAGGGTAGGCACTCTTCCCCCTGACTGCCGGTCGTTACGCCCACTCTTCTCACCTCTGTGCCCTACAGCGCTTGGTCGCGGAAGTCCTTTCCGAGGTGGCAGAGAAGCTGGAGGCAGGGCACCTTTGCTGGGTGGTACACTCCGGCCGGTGAGTGGCATTCGGCTGGCAGGCCTGGGGATGGCAGAAGGAACTGGAAGCCGACTGGAAGGCTTAGCAGCTGCTCCCTGTGGCCGAGAGAGGCGCTGAGAGTTGCTGGCAGGAGGCTGTGGGGCCAAGACCGGTCTAACAGGGGTAGGCGGGCCTGGTGGAGACGAGTAGAGGAATTTCAGGGTCAGCTCCACGCCCTTCCTCCTCCCATTCGCCCACAGTTTTGCTGCCCAAGTGTTCTCACTTGCTGTTGCCCTCCCACTGGGCCCAGCTTTGCCCCGGACTGGAGGAGTGGATCGGGCGAGAGGAGAAGATGCTGGGCTTTTGGATGCAGGCAACAGATTGCAAGTGGGTGACTCCTGAAATATAAAGAGAGAAAAAATAGGACTAGAATGGAAGGAGAATCTGTTCTGCTGGTTGTTTGAGGGATAGAGGTGGAGAGCTGCCTAGATCCCAGTAAGGAAGGGCAGGCGCTCGCTGCCAACATCGTCATCCTCACCAATACCACTTATTATGAGTTTATTCTAGACCCTGATTACAGACACTGTGCTAAGTGCTTTGCTTATGGTATTTTGCTCAATTCCAACAATTCGGAGGTGGAATTTTGCTATCCCCATTTTACCAACGAGGAAGCCACTCTATGGCTGTCCCGAGTCCCACAACGTGTTTGAGGCCACACGTCCAACCCAGACCCTCCAAACTCACCCTTTTCACGCTACTGGGCCTCTTCCCAGATGCCGTCCGGAGAGCCCTGACGGACCCCTTCTTATCGCCGCTCCGGAATCGGGGCGTCAGGCTGCTTGGGGAGGGGGTGCTCTGAGTCACAGAACTCACGGTGGGCAGCAGGTCTCGGACAGGACTGTCCTTCAGCACAAAGGTCTCCCGCCGGGGGCTGGGCTTCACCCTGCGGGGCCCCAGGCCCTCGCCCGCGCCCTGCTGCTCCCGGAGGGCACACTGCTCCAGCTGAACTGCCAGCCGGTTGGCCTCGTGGAGAATCTCCTCCAGCTTCTCTGGACTAAGGGGGCCCAAGCTGAGCCGCAGCCCCTGGGGGGCCGGGGCCACTGCGTTTGGGTTGCTTCGATTGGACAGTCCTCTTCGGAGGGGTTTTTCCGGAGTCACCGGCACTGCTATGTCCTCCTCCTCACGGCTGAGACAGAAAACAAACCAGGCACCATGCCCACCCAGAAGAGAGCAGGAGACTGCGAAGGAGCCTGGGCAGCTCCCCCACAACAGAGCCAGGGGCACAACCCCAAACCCGGAAGCCCATGCTGGCTGTGGGACCTGGCCTCTAGGTGATGAGATGCCTGGTTTGATGAGGCCTCACAGGGCCTTTAGCGCTTATCGACGTTGGAAATCATGCCAGGATGCGGAGGCAGCAAATACACTTACCCTTCTTCCTAACATCCTGAAATCCCAATTCCAGCTTATCCCTTCCCCCCTCCCCCCAAAGTGTCACAGGGGCCCATGTCAACAAGTCAGCCAGCAGCTCCAGGGCACCCAACCTTGGTGAATTTCCAACCCAGACCCCAGAGGCCTATAATTCAGCACTAAGGGGACAGACAGGCACTGTTGGAGGAAAGCAAGTAGGTTAAAGAGGCTGGTACCTGTCAGACGGCGACAGCCCTCCAAAGTCCAAGGTCTCATCCACTATGAACTTTACATCTGTAGGGGAGGAAGAAGGAATGCCAGCCTCGGGTCCCTAACACCCTCTCAATCGCAGCACCTCAGTCTTCCCTCCTTCCTTTCCTTACCTTCCTCCAAATCCTCCATGTTCCAGCCAGCAGGTGCACTAGTCAGCTTAGACTCGAGCTGGAGAGAAAATATACCTTTCTTCAGGTCTCCATCCTGCTCAGGGCCCCCAGCTAGACTCAGGGTGCAAGCCAGGGGGTGGGGATCATGCTGGAGGCAAAGCAAGGGTCCCAGGAGTAGCACCTGCCCCTGTAACTATCCTGTGACTTCCGGGGAAGGAGCAGAGAAAGCACCATCCCCCTCCTCAGGTTGCCCTGCCGCCCCCCGCCATACAACCTGGGCTCTTCCCGGCGGCGGTCTGCGCGCCCCATCTTCTTGCTCGCCACCATCCTCCGGTTCTTTCTCTCCCCAAACCACCTTTCCACTCACACGACACCACACCCACACCACACCTCTAGCTCCCCCTCTGTTTTTACTATCCGCCCCACCTCACCTTCCGCAGAATGTGCCTGCCTCCCACCACTCAGTCCCGGGAATCAGCCCTGAGGGGGTGGGGCTCCTTTCGAATCTCTCAGGCCCCACCCACTCCTACCACATGCGCTCCGTGATTGGTGGATCCCAACGTCCCTGCCCTCGGAGGCGGGGCGGTGGCGAGCAGCGGCCGGAAGTCTGCAGGTGGGGGCTGTGTAGAGAGCTGTTCTAAAAAAGACTTCATCCGGAGGGCTAAAGCTGGGAGGCCGGGAGCGCGCGCGTGTGCCCGGGAGAATTTTCCTCGAAGGAGGCGGGGCCTCATGGCGGCGCGCGAGGAACCTGGCCAATGACTGTAGGTTTCGCACCGTGCCGACGCCCTCTTCACCGCCCCCTCGACCAGCCCGGCGGAGCCAGCTCCCCGCTGGACCTCCGTGCGCGCGCCACCCTGAGCCTAACGCTCCTCCAGAGGAAATTTGTTTTCACGGGCTTACTCCGTTTGGGAGCACCGCAATTGCCACTTTTCCTCATTTGTGATTTTTCCAAGTTATGTAAGCACCTAGGCGTTTATATTTTAGGTTTATTGTACTCTAAGAAGTGCATCTTCCATCATCTTTTTTTTTTTTAAATACAAGTTTGCATATATAGTAATAATGGTTTCAGGAGTAGAATTTAGTGATTCTTCACGTACATATAACACCCAGGGCTCATCCTAACGAGTGCCCTCTTCAATGCCCATTGGCCATTTAGCCCATCCCCCCATACCCGTTCAGCAACCCTCAGTTTGTTCTCTGTATTTAACAGTCTCTTGGCTTGCCTGCCTCTCTGTTTTTATCTTATTTTTCCTTCCTTTCCCATATGTTCATCTGTTTTGTTTCTTAAACTCCACATGAGTGAAATCATACGTTTGTCTTTCTCTGACTGAATAATTTCGCTTAGCATAATACATTCTTGTTCCATACACATTGTTGCATATTGTAAGATTTTCTTCTTTTTGATAACCACGTAATATTCCATCAATAACACATCTTCTTTATCCAGTCATCATTTAGGTATATTGAGGTTCTCTAAGAAGTACATCTTTTGTCATTTTAAGTGACAACATTTGGAGCCGGAGGTAGCTGAGTTATAAACTAAGGTTTTTTGGACACAGAGAATTGGGTCCAATTCAACCATGACTCCTCTGTCACAAGGCAGGCAGGCTTGAGTATATTTGACCTTAGCTTATCTACGGAGCGAAGACCCTGACCGTCAATCAGGTTTCATGGTTAGGAGGAGAACTACCAGCCTTAAGTTTATACCATGTGCCTTAGGGGCAAGAGAGTGGTGTGTAACTTGCTGCCTCTAAACTAAAAGCTGTGTTTGTAAAGTGCTTACGCCTACTTATTAGAGATCTTCTTTTCGTTGTTTCCAAATGTTGCCTGTGAATAGGCTGGGCCACCAGGTAACAGGGCTTCTTAGAAATGTTCTAAAAATTTAAAAGAATAGCTGGAGAGCTTTAGTCTCCGGAGTTCATGACCATTCTTTTGGCTATTTATAGGCTTGTTTGTTTGTTTTGTTTACCTTCTAGTTTTTAGCTGTGAAGCTGAGGTGATGAGATTTGCAGGCCTGACATGTTACTGTAAGAAATGCAACAAGCGAAGGAGCCTTGGGATTCAGTGGGGGTGCGAAGGCAGAGGTGGGGGCCGGCCCAGAACTTGCAGGTTTGTGTGAAAAAAAGCTGAGAGAACAGGATTGGCTGGTTTTCCGTAGGCTTGTGGGTGAGGGGGGAATTTTAGTTGCCTGTAGGATTCAGGTTCTGTGGAGGTGGGAAGACCAGAGCCTGTAGCTTCCCTCTCTCCAGGCAGGTGGTGACAAAGCGACGAAAGAAGGGAAAGACCCTGTTCATTAACTGCATTCTTGCTGGGCCTAGGAGCAGCCTGACTGGGGAGACCCCGCACTTGCTTCTTCACCCAACCTCAGGTGAGTGGGGGAGGCAGTTTGAGCAAGTTGGAAGTTAGCTTCTCCTATGGAAACTCCTCTCCAATGTCCTGTTTCCCGGTTATGATTTTGAAAGCTGTTGCAGTACCAGCGGAAAAGCAATAGAATTACTTTCTCCTCCCTCAGAATAACAACGAAACCAGAAAATACAGATTTCAGGCACAAGAATTCGTTACTCAGCCTAAGGCTACTAATCTGGGAATTATTTGTCCCCCTCAGCCTGCCCTCCAAAATAATACATATGAACAGATGTTCAAGCTTTTGGATAAATAATGAATAGATGAATTAATGAAGAGATTACACCGCCTCCCTGGCACGTGGTAGGCCTCCCTTCAGAAGGAACTCCATAGTGTTGAGCATAAATGACAAAATTAAGGATTCCGTTGTAGTTCTTCTTGAATGTGGAAAGATTAGCTGTGACTGGAAGTCTTGTTCAGTATGAAGATTTTATTCCCTCACCATGAAAGTTCAGTGTATATGAACCTTGAGTACTTTGACGGCAGAGGCATGGGATGGTGGGCTGAGGCCAGCGGTCTAACTGATCCTTAGGGCATCGTAGCTGGGTGTCCTGACCTTGGCCCTGCTTCAGCTGGAGGGAGGCCTCCTGGCCATTGTGTCCCTGACTAGCTGGCTCTGGACTCTGGTCCACTTCTCTCCCAACCCGGCATTTGCAGCAGGGAGGGTCCCCCAAGGGCATTTGACCCTACAAATAATTTGTGTGGCTACTTTCTCAAGATGCTACATGACTAGTGACATTCTGGATGCATAGAAAATGTTAATTATGACATATAATGGATGCCTCGGGGGCATCAGGGCTTAATTCTCATAGTGCTCTAGTTGAGAAAGGCTGGAATAGACATTTAGCCTCAGCTGAAAATAGACCTTTGGTGTGAACAGAAAAGCCCTTCTCAGTTTTCTCAGCCGAAACGCACCCTCCTCCTCTTCGAAGCCTTGCCTAAGATTTACTGTCTCCTAGCAATCTTTTCTTTCTTAAAACCCATGATCCCAACCCAGACCCGCTACAGTGAGGGTCGCTGGGTGAAAAAGAGAGGAAAGAGAGAAGGCTTGAAGTCGGGCAGCCCTGGTTCAAATCCTAGCTCTGCTACTTACCGGCTGCATGACTTGGAGCAACTTATAAACTTCAACTTCCTCATTTAGAAAATAGAGATTAAAAGTGATAAAGCCGGACGTTCAGCATCTGATGCAGAGAAGGCTGTTTCAGTTACGTGCTACTGTGTAAAAAACTACCCCAGTGTGCAGTGGCTCGAAACACCAGATCTCATGATTTTACAATTTGGACAAGCTTGTGCCAGGTGTAGGCGTGTCTCTCTACGACACAGGGAGTGGATGGGGCTTGAATAGGGACTGAACGGTCTCAGATGGCCACACATATCTAGGGCTGTGGTGCTGGCTGCCAGCTGGGATGCTGGGCTATCTTGCTTGTGGCCTCTCATAATCTGGCAGTCTGTCCTGAGACTCAACTACAAGACCTCTTAGGGTGTAGGCCCAGACTGGCACAGCAGCACCCCCACTATGTTCTTTTGGTTAAAGCAGGTCACAGATCAGCCCAGATGCAAGGGGAGGGGGAATAGACCCCCAGCTCTTAGTGGGAAGAGCACGATGCCCTTGCTAGCCAGGATGGGGGAAACGGTTGCTGTCTTTCGCAGATTCCATCATAGAATGCCTTTAATATGTCACTTGTTATAAGAATGAAAGCAAACATATAAGCAAGGGCACCACACCTTTATTCTCTCCCCAGGGCTTCACAAGACTCTGCTCCAATATCTTCACTGTCTCCCAGCCCTGAAGTCTTAGTGCTCTGTCTTTAATTAGCAATGTACTTATATATGTGTGTTCTGTGGTCTGAGTCTCTGTGATGGAGATGCATCCTCTTTTCCAGCTTATACTGGAAAGATAGGAGAGGAAGGGAGCAAGTCGTGTTCGGCATCTCTTTCAGCACCAGGCACAGGATAGAGCTGAACTTGGCTCTGTCACAGACTCCAGACAAAGGGACAATGTTAGAAACCTCTGTGGAAGAGGATGTGGATATAAGAGGAAAGAGGAGGGGGAACCTGGGTGGCTCAGTCGGGTAAATGTCTAATACTTGATGTCAGCTCAGGTCATGATCTCACGATTCGTGACACTGAGCCCTGTCTCTGTGCTGACAGTGAGGAGCCTGCTTGAGAGTCTCTCAGTCTCTCCCCCTTTCTCTTTGCCCCTCCCCTGTTTGCACATACACTCTCTACATAAACAAACAAACAAACAATTTTGAAAAAAGGATTCCAGCTTTCTAAATGGTTTTCCCATATAGAAAGGCTCAAACAGATGGACACTTAATGCACTGAGGATCCACACATTTATTTAGATTCGTCCCAAAGCAGATGCTGTTGCTGGAGCTTCTTACGAACACAATCTCACCACTATCAGGCTTCCTGGAGACACAGAAAAGAGAGGGTATGTTGTGGCTCTAACACAGTGCACACCTAGGATGCTGAGGCACTCCTCGTCACGGCCCCTGGCTCCTGGGCTGTGAATTCTCTACTTACCAGGCTTTGTGACTGTGTGCCAGCTGAGAGAGAGGTTACAGGGCAAGTTCTGACACAATATAACGTTACATTAACACAGAGAGGGAACGAGGGATGGCCAGAGGACTATCTTTGCAAGCCAGCTGGCAGAGAGAGCTCTCCTGAGAAGTCTGTACTTTTAATGCATCCCTGAAGGTTTTCATTTGCTCTATATCAATGATGGGTTTAAATAAATGGCTTCTGGGATGGTATTCATCCTCAGTTTTCATCAGCCAGGAACTGCAAGTCCCACGAGACATTGGGAACTGATTCTCCCTCATTCTCCCATGAGTTGCCCTTTCACCCCACTCATCAGTTCATGCACAGCATTTCTACTGTGAGTGATTTAGAATCTGAGGAAGCTATCAAATTTTAAATGATGATCTGAGTTGTCCTTTGCTAGTAATGTGCTGCTTGGGACCACATACCCATGTGTTCAACTATTATTGACAAATGATGATAATGGTGGTTTTCTTCTCTCAGAAGGGAAGGAATCCATACACTTCAAAGTAAAAGACAGGCAAACGAATCTGTTTCCTTACCATGCTCATGACACTGAGGTAGAAAGAGTTGGCAGGAGCGACTTCTTGTGTCTTTTTCCAAGCTGCTGCCACTTGGTGATGATGACCCACTTCCATCCTCTACTCCTGACTGTTCCCTTGACGTCTCTTCTTACAGCACCTGCCCACCCCCCTTCCACAGAGCCCCCTACACTTAGACAGATGCTATCACTCCTTTTCAGAGGACCATTAGATTTAACACCTGTCATCAGCTTGAGGACAGACAGAGGACATGCCAAAAGTAGTACCATCTACGGTAAAGTCCTTCCATGGAGATGATAAGATTAGCTTGCAAAACAAGTGTTTACAAGGAAAATAGTTACCAATGACTGCATGGTTGAAAGGCTTAGTTAGGAATATATATCTGTCCCAGACTTAACACTAACCGTAAAGAGGAAATGCTCTATTCAGAAGCCCAGTCCCTTTCCTTACCTTTGTCAGAGTTGCCCTAATCCTCTTTGGAAGCCTCAATGGGGAACTGCAAGAATTTAGACATTTCTCAGAGTTAACATCTCAGAAATTTCTGGGAAACCCTCTTGCGGGGCATTGGGAAGGCATATACTTCTCATGATTTTTGAGAGCCCATTATGCTAATTAGGAGCCTACTCATGGGGAGGAATAGGGCATGTAATGGTCCATTCATTCCTGATTCACGCTGTGCACACTTAGAGAGTGCCCACTGTGTGTTAGAAACTGGGCTCAACACCAGGGGGACAAGTGTGAATCAGACTGTACCTGCCCTCGCAGTGCTCATGGTTTAAATGAGAAACAAATCAGTAAATAGGCACTTATATTAGCAATATGTTAAATGGAATGATGGAGATCTGAACAAGGTGACAGGCAGAGATAAATAAATGAATACTTTAAAACAGGTGTGGGTAGGGTGCCTGGGTGGCTTAGTCGGTTAAGTGTCTGATTCTTGATTTTGGTTCAGGTTACAATCTCATGATCCTGAGATCAAGCCCCACATTGGGCTCTACACTGAGCCTGGATCCTGCTTGGGATTCTCTCTCTCTCTCTGCTTCTTGGACTGGGTCGAAGACTGTATAAAAGAAAAACGATCTGAGTAAGAAAAGGCTTGGGCTCTTTCCACCACAGTGGAATCCTCATGTAACCAGCACTGGGAATCTAGGGGGAGCCGATCACCACCTTGTGCTTCAGGCTTCTCCTTTGCAGACTGGGAATAGCCATTCTTCCTATATTACAAAATTATGTTGGAGAGAAATAAGATACTGGATAATAAAAATGGCTCCCCAAATATATCCTGATGGTGATGGTGCCCAGTGCAGAGAGCACCTGAAGAGGAAGCCATCCAAGCCCTTCTCCATGCAGGCTGTGGCTGTGCCCCTGGATTTTCCAGCTGTGGAGAAAGGGTATGAGTTCTGCCCTTACCTTTCACATCCACCCGACAGTCCACAGATGCCTCCCCCAGGGGGTTAACCGCCTTGCAGGTGTAGATGCCCCCGTCAAAGGGACCAGGCTTGCGGATTTCAAGAGAGCAGATTCCCAGGTGAGTGAGGGCTCTGTACTTGGGGTTACCTTGGATATCCACCTTGTTCTTCAGCCAGATGATCTTTGGCTACAAGATAAAGATGAGGGGGCCACCATAGGAGCAGTGAGAGGGCTCCCCATTCTTTACATTTGGGGAGGGGTCTCTTTCTAGTATCCTCAGAATCCTCCCTTGTTCCTTCTGTTGGTTGAAATGAGCACCTGAAACCTTGCCTTGTTCAAGTATTCCTGATTAGAAAAAAGGTAGGACCTTCAATTCTGTCCCTGCTCAAGCAGCCCCTTCCTAGGCACTGGGCCTCAGAATCCCCTCTTTTTTGTATCTACATTGTTGAATCATTCATATTCTGTTCCCACTGTTGGCTAGGGAGTCACTGTTGTCCCCTCTGGTTAGGAAGTAGTTTCTAGAGTGGACTTACTGATATTCTCTTTCTGACATGTTATCTCCACATAGTCTGGCCGAGACTCATATGTGAAAGGTACTTGTGAAAGGTTAGCCCTAACCTAAGGTTGTTAGGGCTTTTAAATTTTTCTTTTAATGTTTATTTATTCTTGAGAGAGAGAGAGACAGAGAGAGAGAGAGCGAGCAGAAATGGACAGAGAGAGAGGGAGACACAGAATCTGAAGCAGGCTCTAAGCTCTGAGCTGTCAGCTAAAGTCAGACGCTTAACTGACTGAGCCACCCAGGTGCCCCCTAGGTAAGGGTGTTAGTGATGTTTTATGCAGTTGAGTGTACAACAGAATTAGAGACATGATTGGAAGTAGACTTGCTCAGGGTTATGGCCTTGACTCGAGACAGTTGGCACACATATGGCCCTGAGCAGGTGAGGCGTGGTGGGTGACTAAGGAGAACCCAGCGGGACTCCATCACCTCTGCCAGGGAGACAACTTGAAGCTCATGCCCAATTGCCAGCAGGTCGGTAAGTGATGTCTTCATGGACGAGGAGCAAACACTAAAAGGAAAACTGGAAACATCATCCACATCAGCCTGTCTTGGACTGTAAGCACCCTGACCGTTCCTACCCTACGTAAGCCGCCGTGGAAGAGGTGGGCGATGGTGATGGGAACAGCTGTTTTAGAATGCTCTCCCACACAGTGAAGGTTAGGGCAGGAGCAGGGAGCGGCACGGCACAGCCACCCCGCTTACCTTGGGAGAGGCGCGGACGCAGCAGAAGAGCTGGGTGTCATAGCCCATGACTGTGGTGCAGTCTGCCAGAGGCTGGGTGAACTTCGGAGCTTCAGAGAAATCTCGCTGTGCAAACCCCTCAGTCTTCCGAACGGGAGCTGAGGAGACCGAGAAGGGCCCTGCTGTAGTGCCTGCGATCCCCTACCCCTCTTCACCTCTCCACACTCCACCCTTCCCAGCTCTGGGTCTCCGCGCCCCACCTGCTTTCTGGATGTGGGCAAGTTCAGCAGTGACGGGGGCTGTCTCACTGAGCCCACACTGGTTCTCAGCAAAGACTCGAAATGCGTAGGAGTTGCCCACGATGAGGTCGGAGACTGTGAAGCTGGTGCGGTGATAACGTTCCAGCACCGTGAACCACAGCTTCGGGGGCCCAAGAAGATGCCATCAATGAGGTGCCTGTTTTGTGAACTCGGTCCACCTCGGCCCACCGCATGGAGGTAGCAGAGCCCCATTGCATTCCAGAAGGTGTGATTCCTCCCACCCTGCTCCCTCCCAGCGGGCTCACCCCAGATTTTGTGTCAGCCTTCTGCACCGTGTATCCCAGGAGTGCCGCATTGCCTGTGTCGTGGGGAGGTGTCCACTCTAGAGTAGCATTGGAGCCCCAAACGTCCACCAACTTGATACTCTGAGGAGGGCCTGGCCTCTCTGAAAGGGCCAAGCATGGCAGTAGGTGGGGTACGGCTCACATCTGCATGGAAATCACTTCAGGGGTGCCCTTCCCCTTCTCTGCTCAGCTGTGCCTCCCCTCACCCACCACTGTGCCCCACACTCGGTGTGGAGAGTCACCCTGGCCTCCCCAGCTGTCTGTGATGGCTCCCCTTACGCCCGAGGACCACCTCTCTCCCAGGCCCCTTACTGTACCAATCACCAGGATGTCAATGGTGGCAGTGGCCTCCAGCTCGCCCAGCCGCACGCTGAGCTGGTAGCGGCCCGAGTCAGCACGTTGGGCTTCTCGGATGAAGAGGATGGAGTCCCGCTCCCCATTCCGCACACTCACACGGCTGGCGTCCAAGGCACAGCCATCATGTGTCCAGGTGGCTCGAGGTTTGGGTTTGCCCTGAGAAATGGGAATAAGGCTGTGAACAGCCCCAAGAGGCCTCATGACCCTCCCTGCTGCGGTGGGGGATCAGATCCACCCCAGGTCCACATGGTGACTTGACTTGCAACAGCGAATGCCTTGAGTTAGAAGTTCGTGGACTGTCCCAGGGGCCCTGCATCTTTCAGCAACAGCTGAAAGGATCATGGAGGAAGGAAGGGGTTTGGCTTTGAGTCTCCCGCCCTCTGAGAGTTTAGATCACCGGAGGCAGCTGGCGCTAACAATAGCTGTCTAAGCTACCCAGAACCCTCCAAACCGAGAGCTCCCAGACTGCTGCTGACCAAAGGGCAGAGGTTAGCTTCAGCTCATCGCATGGGGCATGCCCGATCCAACCTCCCCCTCAGGAGTGCAGATGGGAGAGTCACTCTGCCTCAGGCTGCTGGTGACACGGCTCCGTCCACTCTAGGCCAGGACGACTGCCCCACTGCTAGCCAAACTCTTAGTATCTATTTCCAAATCAAAACCCTGGCACGGACCCAACATAGACTCAGCACGGGGCCAGCATGCTCACCTGGAATGGGATTAGTAGGTTCACGGTGTCTCCAACCTTCCGCATATAGGTCTGCCTCAGGGCCCGAGGGAGCCAAATCTTGGGGTGCTCTGAGTGATGGAAGGAGAGAGAACAGTGGGTGGTGAGCCTCCTATAGTAGGAAGCACAGAACTCAGAGGAAGTGGACACTGTGTCTGGCTGTGCTTCCATGGGCAGATGGCCCAGGTGCTCAGCAAATCAGTCCTCACCTAGGGAGTGGGAAGATTGCTCCCTTCGTCTTGCTGGAAGTTAGGGATGAGTGATCAGCTGAAATATCTTCTCGAGGGCATTCAGGTCTTGTCAGAAAGCACTGGAATGCGAGCCTGATGCTTCCTTCTTTTAATCTGTAACACTCAGCTACTGACTTTTCATCAACCGAGATTTTTCTGTTTGTGTGCCGACTGGTCCAGCCTGTGTGGTTTGCCTTTCTTCCTACTCCTTTTCTGCATTTGTCCTCAACAGCACTCCTTTTATCAAAGCCACTTTCAACGTTAGTCTGGACCTCCAAGAGTCAGGCGTGCTTCCCAGTGTGACGCCAGACTGGAGGAGAAAGTTTTCCACTCTGCAGGCAGAGTCAACACCCTGGACCCACCGGGACAGCACTGGCGTCACTGCATGGGGAGCTGGTGTCTGCGTCCCTTCCTCTGTGTGGCTATGCTGGTTGCCTGCACAGTGCTCTTCCAGTTGCTGGAGGATTGCTTTGTACCAACAGACTCTGGGAATCTGGGAAACACTGGGCCGCCGCTCACTGCTCCTTGATCTCCCAGGCATGATCCAATGAGTAGAGGGATTCGTTTATGTCCCTTGGCTTCCGGGATGGAGGCGGGTGGGGGTGGTGGGATGCTCAGGAAAAGTGCTGAGTGTGAGGTTTGGAAGACCATCAGGTGTGACCTGTCTCCTCTCCAAATGCCTCTGGTTGCTGCCTTGGCCGAGAAAGTGCAAACATCCCACCTGGGGTCTCTCGGCGGGGGGGGCGGGGGGGGGGAAGGGGTTGGCTGAGACCACACCATTTTCTAGCTTTCTCGGGGCCCCTGTCTCCTCCTGCCTCAGGCTGAGACAGGCACCTGCTGCTGCTGTCCAAAGTGGAACATGACAGTGCCTTAGTCCTCACCACCTCCCCGGCCTCTCTGTACAATTCTTTCCTGGAGTTGTAAAAAGCTTCACTCAGTTCATGACCGAGGCAAACAGCACAACTGTGTGATGCTGGGCTGTAAGCTTTCTGATAACATTTCCCTACGAATGTTCCTGAACATTCCACTCTGTGCTCTGCATCTTTACTTATAAACTGAACTGTTTATTTATTTCTAGGAGAGAGAGAGAGACAGCGTGAGCAGGGGAGGGTCAGAAAGAGGGAGTGACACTCTGAAACAGGCTCCAGAAACTGAACTGTTTAAATATGTACATTATGCAATGCAAACTTTTGAATGGTGAAATTTAAAATAAATAGAGGTTCTACTGTGTTCTTCCTCAATTTGTGGCCCACTGTGTAGACAGCAAGAACTTCCTTCCCACGGTCTGCCTTGTCCCCGCCCCGAGATCACTTTTCGCCTTTGCAAATAAATGTAAACACAGCCCACGCTGTCCATTTTGTTTATCTGGTTTCCTTTGTTGCTGTGTGGCTGCTGTTTCCCCCTGGGCTGTGCCTTCTTAGACTGCACCTCACCCACTGCTGCCTCTGGCAAAAGCAGGAACGAAGTGACACGGGACCTCCCGTGCTCTGAGCCACTGGCCTGCCTGCTCTGCTCAGGGCCTGGCACCTCCGTAAGAACGAGGCGACAGCGATGGAGCCCCGGGCAGCTGAGCAACACTTCTCTGTTTGCCCTCTGTTCGACTTTGGCGGTTGGGAAGGGGGTGGGGCGTGAAACACACAAGAAGCGTTTGTGTGATGTGTTCCTCTCCTGTGGCCCTCTTGGCAAGTGACCAAGGAGTTGAGAACAAGCGGATATGACTTAAGGGTTTTCTGAAAAAAAGAGGGTGGCAGTTGAAAAGGAGGGTCAAAACATCATCTTGTTGGGCTTGATTCCCCACTGTTGGGTGAGGAAGTAGCCCTTCACATTTGCTGGAGAGAAGCCGGCTGTGCTGTTCCCTACTCTGCCTGCATGACAGGCAAGGGCTTGGAGAGAGAAACACACATGTGAAGTCGTGCTGCCTTCCCATCTAGAAATGTCCATCTGAAGGGCCTGTTCTCTGACCGCAGCTTATCTGCCCACTTGCCTGCTCTCCGAGGTCCACTTGGGCCTATGCGCCCTGTCAGGGCTCTGACACTGGTCTCACTCTTAGGAGGAGGTGGCAAGAAAGGGAAGGCAGAGGAAAATCTGCAAGAATTGAAAAGGTGGAGGCGAGGAAAGGAGCTCAGGCCGTGACACCCCGAAGATGTATTCTCTGAGCCCTGCTCTGCTTAGAGCTCAGGTGGGGAAGGGGCTTCTATAGATGGGTGCATGCCAGCTGACCTATTTGTGTCCACTTAGTGTTTCTCTTGTTTCTTAGAAAAATACTTTGAGGGGCACCTGGGAGACTCAGTCGGTTAAGCCTCCGACTTAGGCTCAGGTCATGATCTCATGGTTCATGGGTTAGAGCCCCGTGTCAGGCTCTGTGCTGACAGCTCAGAGCTTGGAGCCTGTTTCAGATTCTGTGTCTCCCTCTCTCTCTGCCCCTCCCCTGCTCGTGCTCTGTCTCTGTCTTAAAAATAAATAAACATTAAAAAAAAAACAAAAAATGAAAAATACTTGGGAAGATGTTAGCATTGTTTTACCTGAACTAAGGAGAACAATTACAGAAATAGTTTTATGTGGAACATAAATTAAGATGGTAGTATTCGTGGCGAGCCTGCGTGGCTCAGTCAGTTAGGTGTCTGACTTCGGTCATGATCTCATTGGCTTATGGGTTTGAGCCCCGTGTCGGGCTCTGTGCTGACAGCTTAGAGCCTGCAGCCTGCTTCAGATTCTGTGTCTCCCTCTCTCTGACCCTCCCCAGCTTGTAGTCTCCCTCTCTCTCAAAATAAACATTAAAATTTTTTTAAAAGAAATAATACATTTCGGGACACTTCTGAAGAGGAAAATAGTCTTCCTCTCTCTCAAAAATAATCATTAAAAAAATTTTTTTTAAGAAATAATAAATTTCAGGGCACGTGGGTGGTTCAGTTGGTTAAGCATTCAACTTCAGCCCAGGTCATAATCTCACGGCTTATGGGTTCGAGCCCCACATCAGGCTCTGTGCTGACAGCTCGGAGCCTGGAGCCTGGTTCAGATTCTGTGTCTCCCTCTCTCTCTGACCCTCCCCCCCTTGCAGTCTGCCTCTCTCTCTCAAAAATAAATAAACATTTTAAAAAAAGAAAAAGATGGTGGTATTCAGACATGATGAGCAGGAGGGCCCGAGGTCCAGAAGGGACCCAGCAGGGGCAGAGACAGAAGAGAAGAGCCCACAGCCAGGATGGCAGTCTCTTCCTCCCGGGGTGGGGGGGGGCTGGTACCAGTTCTTTGTAAGTGGGGTCCCCTGACAAGGCGATGAATTGATAGGGGACAAAGTGAAGTTGGTAGAGTGTTCTGAGTCTGAGGATGAATAGGTGAGGATTCTGCTCTCAGCGGGCTCCCAGACCCCAGTGGGGGGAAAGAAGACGGGCTTGAGCCCAGGCAGCTGACACAGGGCAGGGGTGGGGGGCAGGAGAAAGTGTGGCAGCTGCGGGTGCCCAGGCAGCAGCACACTCTTTCCCTCACCCTTTGCTAAGAATGTTAATCGGAGGGCTCATTTGGGGCATCTCTTTTCACACCTCTGCAGTCAAGAGAGGTGTTAATTGTACTGACCTTGGGGAAACGTGGCTTTTCTCTGAAGCTCAAGGTCTTTCTACTCCTCAGATGCCAGGAGGGATGTGAGCCAAAGACTAGAGCCCTAAAGCACAACCTAGGTTTTCTTTTTCTTTCTTTTTTTTTTTTTTTGAGAGAGCGAGCGAGAGAGGCGCACAGAGAGAGAGGGAGACACAGAATCTGAAGCAGGCTCCAAGCTCTGAGCTGTCAGCACAGTACCCATGCGGGGCTCAAATTCACGAACTGTGAGATCATGACCTGAGCTGAAGTCGGACGCTTAACTGACTGAGTCACACAGGTGCCCCACAACCTAGGTTTTCTAAGACCAAGTTTGACACAGCCACAAGTTGGTATTCTCCCTTCGTGGAGTCTGGGGGAAAAGGCATTTTGAAAAGTCCTTTGAGAAACATTGGCCTTTGACCTATGATAGCTGTCTTTCCCTCAGATAGAATGCTAATTCTTTCTTTCAAATGGACAGAGACTACTTAAAGTCCAAAGATCTTGACTCCTCTTGATTAGAAATGTCCTCTTAATTCTCCCCTAATTTCATTCTGCTCAAGTTTATGCCCATTTCCTTATTCTATGCTCGTGGGGAGATAGATGTTCCTATTCTCTCAGAATTTCTCTTCACACGGTTAAAGCCTGTCCTCCAGCACTTCCTTAAGTGCCATGTAGTGCACACTGATGTTCTTATTTATGGCCTGGAGAGTGAAGGATCAAGACAGACACACGAAAAGGAAGGAGGGAGCTGTGTGCGTGCGCACGCGCGTGTGTGACACAGAGGGTGTGTGAGTGAGACTGTGCGCATGTGTGCGTGCCCAGGGGCCTGTGTGAGTGAATGGCTGCCCGTGCAGGGCAAATGCACAAGGCGGGCTATGGCTTTGAAATAGGCTGTGGTCGCGGCCTTATCAGAAACTTGTCCAGAGGAGGTCACAGGAAGGGCGACCTCCAAAGTACCTTGTGAAAGACAGGAGTGTCATCTCCTCGAGGACTGTGAAACTAAGGTCAGGAAGAAAACAGGACAGAGAAACAGGCAACTGCTGTCGGAGAAGATCTGACCCCCAGCTCAGGGTGGTCCTCCCTCATGTTGACGGCCGCCACCTGGCTCGTGGCCGCTCTCTCCAGAGCAGCTCCAGTCCTGGGTCCTTGTGATCGCAACACCCCCTCTTCCAGTCCTTGCAGGGTCCCTCACATCTGTGCCCACCCCTCCCCCAGCAGCGTCGTCCTCTCTGGCTCCAGCCCCTGGTTCCTTTCGTCATTTTCTAGCCGAGTCACTGCAGCCTCTGTAATCTGAATTTCAAGTGCCTCGCTCTCTCATCACCTCTACGACAGCCGTGGCCCACTGCCTGCCTAAATGCATGCTGTCTCTTCCACAGGGTAGTGCCTTCTGGGAAGGGGCTGCCCGGGCCCCCTCGCTATAGGACCATCAGACTAGCTCTTGCCGGAGCAGTGCAAGTGGAAATGATGGGAATCACTTCTGAGCCACGGGTTCTCTAGGGGCGCCTGGGGGGCTCAGTTGGTTGAGCGTCCGACTTCAGCTCAGGTCGTGATCTCACGGTTCGTGGGTTCGAGCCCCGTCGGGCTCTGTGCTGACAGCCAGCTTAGAGCCTGGAGCCCGTTTCAGATCCTGTGTCTCCCTCTCTCTCTGACCCTCCCCTGATCGCACGCGCTCTCTCTGACTCTCAAAAATAAATAAAAAATATTTCAAGAAATTTTTTAAAAAATGGGTTCTGTATACCATCTTCTGCTGGCTGCACTCACACGGCTGGGTACGGGCCCCTGAGGCATGGTGGACCCACAAGACGGAAGAGGTTTGGGGCCTGGAATCATCGCACCGAGAACGACTTTTAATAGATGTAAGTAGAAATAGAAACTTTTTCATAGAAATAAACATCTCTTGTTTTGGAGCCTTCTGAGGCCGATTTGTTACATCAAGCGGCAAACCCCTACAAGCGCAGTCTGTGTCCCTAGGGCTGGTCCCCCTCTGCTGCTCCAGCACCAGCGATCGATCCTTCGGCACCACTGAGACTTCTGACCCACGGCCCTCCAAACCCTTCACTCCCTGTCACCCTCGCCGTTACCACTCTCTTTCCTTCCCACCTTAGATTCCAATCGTTACACTCCCTCCCTGTGTCCCCACTCAAATCCCTAATCCTCTTTTTCTCCATTACACTCTCCTTCCTGGCAATGGCCAACCTGTGACATGCTTCCCACCCACTCGGTGCCCACATCTGCATGCTGGGGCAAAGCACAAGCCAGGCTGATGGTAAGCTGATGCCACTAGCAGTGACCTATTCTCCTGGGTGACTATTGGACACTCCTTCTTCTAAAGCCTCCATACCTTCTCCCTCACCCTCATCCTCAGTTGATGTTCTTGCTAGTGTCCCTGGACTGCCTCCAGCCTATTCTTAGCTCAGCGGCTAGAAAAATCCTTAAAACCTATACCTGATCATGTCAGTTTTCACTTACAACTCTACCTAGGTCGCCCATCAATCTCAGAGTTGAACCAGCCTTCACAGGGTCCTGCTACTTCTCTGCTGGCAAACCTACCTTTCTCTCCCTCACGCTGCAACAGGCTGGGTGGCCCCAATCCATAAGGCACACTCCTGCCTCAGGGCCTTTGCGCTGACTGTTCTCTCTGTATGGGAAACATTCCCTCCAAGTATCGTATCTGCATGTACTGTACTCTCATTTCCTTTCAGTTTCTGCAAAGATAGCACCTAATTACGGGACCTTTGCTGAATATCCCATTTAAAACTGCAGATGTGTCTCCCACTCCCAGCATTTTCTGTCCTCCCTCTCTGCTTCATTTTTCGGCATGGCATTGATTACATCTGCCATATTCCATATTTTATTTATCGTCTATCTCCTTACACTACAATGTAATCTCCACAAGGGGGTTATTTTTGCCTATTTTTGTTTATTTCTGAAGCAGTGCCTGACACATAACAGGCATAAAACAAATATTTGCAGAAGGAAGAAATAAGATAGAAAGGGAAGGAGGGAGGAAAGGAGGAAGAAGGGACAAGGAAAGGAGGGGGTTACTCCCAGGCACGGGCTCCAGCTTCCCAAGGCCAGAAGACACGGAAGAGTTTGGATTGAAAAGAGATGCAGTTACTCTGAAATCAGCAGCGGGGCCCTGCCTCTGGGTCTCAGAGTCTCCTCTTCTCCGTGGCAGGGGTCAAGCCTGTCCCCCAGCCTCCCACCCCAGTGCCTCCGTGCGGGGCTGAGGGGAGGCTGAAAGTTGTCTCCCAGTGCCGGCCACCTCTGTCTGCTCACTGAGTAGCCACACAGCAGGCTTTCCTGACTAAAAGCTCTGTGGTGGCCAGTTGCTAGTTATTTTGATGTTGCAAATGAACGTCCGCCTCTGGCGCCTGCTGTTTCCCATGCACACAGACGCGCACTGCAGGGCTCCTCCGGGTCTGGCTGGGCTCCCCATGAGGTACAGGAGGGGATAAGAGGAAGAAAAGGGCCTCAGAGCTCACAGGAGCATAGGAGCCATCTAGGTTGGGTCCATGGCACCCTGAAGGACCTTTGAACGGGCTTCAGGGGTTCTGTGAGCCCCCTGAACTTTTTTGAGCATTTTTCCTGGGATAAGATTTTACAGACTTCATCAGCTTTTCCTAGGGATCCACAGCCATCAAAAAGTTATCCTTCAATTTACAGATGAGAAAATGGAAGCCCAGAGAGGTGCAATGACTTGCCTAGGGTCACAAATCACAGCTAGGATTTCAACTCCCGTCATCTCTAAGCGGATAACAGAGGCAAACGTATTTTGCAAAGCATCACAAACAGTGCTTATCATCACTGACCTCCGGGGTGCTAATCAGTGGGGCTGCCAATACTGGTGGCCGTGAGGCTGCACTTGTGGGGGCTGGGGGTGTGTGTGTGTGCTCTCAGGAGCCGATGGCCCACAGCGCCCACTTGCAGCCAGAGGGAGCAGCGTGGCAGAGACAGATGCCCTCCCCCAGGGTCTTATGGAGACCAGCCGAGGTGGGGGTCAGCAGTACTGACTCTCGTTCTCTCTGCCTGTTGCTTATTCCTTGGATCTTTATGGGAAGAAATGGTTTTCTCTCTCAAGATCACCCCAGCCTACTGTGCTCACAACCACTTCTCCCCAACTCCTTCTTTTTCAAGGGAGTGAACTTAGCCGGCTCTCTGCCTGTGACATTGAAACAACTCCTGAAAACCCAGCGCCTCCCATGAGGATGAGAAGAGGCAGCCAGCTCTCCCTGCTCAGGCCTGCTTCCAGGTAGAACTCGTAGTCTTCATCCTGACTTGGAAACGTTTCATCTACTCATCTTTGTTCGGCCTCTTCCCAAGCACTCTGGATCATCTCGGCAATCCTCCCACCCAGCCCACTAGGTAGACACTAGTAATTACCATTTTACAGAGAGGAGGTTGAGCAGTTGGTTGGCTTGTCCAAGGGCACAAAGCTCCTGGAGGCAGCCTGGGAATTGAGTCCAGGTCACATCATCTTCTCCTACGGCTCCCTACCTTGGGGGTCGCTGGGTTTCTTGTTTGTGGTCTTTGCATCCCCTGCACTTAAGACACTGAGGGGCCCAAAGCAGGGACTTTGTGCACGTAACCATCTTAAATGTTTGAGGCATCCCCCGTGGTTCCTTCTGCCGGGTACTGCACAGGGAAGGGAAAAGCCTGGCTCATGCCTTCTACCTCTGGTCGGCCGAGCCAGGCACCGTGGGCGACACCCCAGGTGAACATGACAGAGGCCTCAGCCAGGGGCAGCTGGGGAGTGGGTGGCTGGGCTGCTGGCAGGGGACCTGGGACTGGAAGGGGCGCCCACCACCTCCTGGCTCAAAAGTGCCTCTTTGCTTAGAGGCTCAGAGAGGCCACTGTGGAAGGGAGGCCAACTGCTTCCCCTGGACAGACTGCCTCCACGGAGCTCACACCTGGAGAGGCTGCCGGGATAGGTAGGTCCTGGACCTGTGGCACCGCCAAGGGAGACGCAGAGTGTCACGGACTGTTCACCACCAGCCTGTCAATTGCTATAAGCTTTTCATTCCCTTCTTCTGAGCCAGATGGCTACCATCTCATCCCTCATTCCCCTCCTGGCTGCCATTAGTATATCAGGTCCTCAGTCCCTGGGACAGACATTTGATTAAAGGTAAAAATTTAAACAGATCACTTTTAGTCACTGGAAAGTGCCGCATACACCATCCCCTGACTTCTCAGCTAAAAAGCACAAACCCAGCAGAGACGCTTGAGCAGCAGGTAAGAAGCGACCAAGGAGGTGGGGGCTGTGACGAATGCTCCCCCCTCCTAGACACTGGTCCCGTGAGGTTACCCTCTGCACACGCCTGAGGAGGTGCAGTCCGGGGCTGAGGGGTATCTTCCTCAACTCCTACCGCCCAGCCGCCCTACCCTTCCCAACCCCATGGGTCACCTTCTACAAGGGCCAGGAGCTGGGGAATGGGGCTGCTGGCCTCCTGTCCAGGTGAAGCTGGAAGTCCTTCAGCATCCGCTGGGCTCGCTTCTTTCCCCTTCAGTGTGGATCCTGAGGCCACCTCCGGAGCTGTGGCTGCCTCCATGCTGGGTGGCCCGGAGGCTGGGCTCCAGCGGGAGATTTTCACTGTTGGTGGTGAGGGAGGGGCTAAGCACCTGCTCTCCAGCCTGGCCTCCGGGGTCCCAGCCACGGGCTTATGTAACTGGCCTGGCCTTTTCCCACCAGGCTACTTCCAGCAGAAGGGCTGTAGGGGCTGGGGAAGAGAGGCAGATCAGACAGCAGCCCAGAATAGCTGCGGGAGGACTGAGGTGGCCCTGTTGTATCCTGGGAGAGAGGCGACACCCCTCACACAGCCCTGGGGAGTTGGGGAGGTTTGAGCTTCAAATGGCTCCCCTGGCCGCACACACAGATCAGACAATGGGGCCCCTGGCTTTGTGGTTCTCACACACACCTTTAACTGCTTCTTCTCCTTCTGTGCCATGTTCAGGGAGTTGTAAAGTCTGGTCAACTTGCCCTTTTCAGGGTTTGTCCCCATCCCCTCAGCTTACCCCCCTAGTGGCAGTGGAAGGTAGAGTCTGCCCTTACTTTTGGCTCCGTCACCAACTAGCTTGTGTGACTTGCCACACATCACAATCTCTCTCAGGTCTGTTTTCTCATCTGTAAAATGGAGACGGTAATGCCCATAGGGTGGTGGTGAGGATTAGAAGAGGTAATCTGTGTAAAGTGCTTAGCAGAGTAGAGCTAAGTGCTTGATAAATGTGAGCTATTTTTAGGTCGGGCCGGCATGCGGCCCTCTGAGAGCTCTCTTGCCTCTGAGATAAAGTACCAGTAAAGTGAAAGGCAGCAGTGGTGGAGGGAGCCAGGGGCATGAGGTCAGAGGACGTGTGTGTGACTTCTGGCCGGGCTACTCCCTTGTTCGCTAGGTGACCCCGGGCAAATCACTGAGTCTGAACCTCAGGGATCTGAAGCTGGGGATGATGATGCCATGACTGTGTTGAGGATAAAATGCTAACAGTAGAAGGAAATGGCCAAAGTGTAGGAAGCGTTAGTTACATACTAAAGGTCCTATAGGATTTACCAAGCCATCATTCACACTGCATCCAAATGTTTTTCTATCATACCCTCACTTTCTTCGCTCCAGAAACCAGCATTGTGTGTGTGTGTGCATGTGTGTATAAAGACTTTATTTTTAGAGCAGCTTTAGGTTCACAGCAAAGTTGAGTAGAAAGTACAGAGTTCCTATATACCTCCTCCTCCTTTCCGCAATCTATTTATGGAAAAAAAGGAGTATGGTTGAGTGGATGAGCTCCTTACTCATTTTTCCCCTCTAGCCCTCAATTTGGAGACAGAGTCAATAGGATCCTGGGAGCCTGTGCTACAATGGGGTGTGGAAGCAACTTGTATAGGGGCTGAGGGCCAGGACAGCCAGTAGGCACACATCTGGCCCAGGAACCTATTTATCAGGAGCTGCGACGGCTGACGAGGGGGCTATGCAGCTGGACCTCCAGGGCTGCACTTGGTGCTGCATCGGGACTAGTGTGAAAGCGGCTGCCAGATTTCTCATCGGAGCCCTTCTAAGTACAGAGTTCCAACACCAGGAGACTCCAAAGCCCCCTTTTCCACCTACTTAATCTATCCACTGGTGAAACTGGCCTAGGCTTTCAGTCTAAGCCCTTTATTGCGATAGACATGTAAAGAATCAAGTTAAAAATGCAGACTCTTAAGGTCTGTCCATGACGAAGTCTAACTTAATGGATCAGGGTGGGGTCCAGGAATCTGCAGTGGGAAAGGCAACCTTAGTGACTCTGGAGCAGCAAGTCTTAGGACACTACCTTAGACAGACTTCCTGAAAATAAAATTCTACACATAATCTCCTAGGGGAGGAACTCTTCCGCCGGGTGGTGGGGCTCCTTAGGAGCAAACTCTTTTTGCCTCGTCAGCTTCAGATCATGATGTCAGAGTAGGTATTCATTGGTAATGTCACCCAGGATGGCAGGCTGAGAAGCAATCTTCAAGGCCTAGCTAAAGGTGCAAGGCGGTTGGGGAGGGACCTCTCCTGAGAGACAAGTTTTGGGAGAGAGGAAAGCAGCAGCTCTTTGAATGTCCTTAAATGAAAAGGATCAGGCAGGACTAGGAGTGAGAGCGGCAGGAGAGATCTGAGAGAGGCCGGGTTGTCACCTGTCCCACCGGCCTGAAGGAACACCTAACTCAGGAGAGTCATTCTACACTGCTGTGTTCAGAAGGAAGAGTGTAGCAGTGTACCCTGAAAGGGTGTGGGAGGTGCAAGAAAGAGGAAGCCGGTCCCACAAATATCCATGGGAGGTAGACTCTTAGGAGCGTAAAGAACAAGACAGAACTAAGTAATCCCCCACAACTTACCTAATACCTCTCATGCAACAAATGCAGAGTCCTGGCTCTTTTACTGGCTTATTCTCTGGTGGCTGGAGTTAGATTTCTGAGGCTAGAAAACTAGAAAATCTATCATATTAACAAACCTTACAGATGAACAAATTCTAGCTTAGTCATTTCAATAGGTCAGGTAACAAAGTCCAGTCTGTTTTATTTCTAACCCAAATATTGCAAATATACAGAAAATTACCAGTACAAAGTTAAACACATCCAGATTTATTTACACAATGCTAAAGAAATTTGAGTTTGATTTCCGTTTTGTGGAATTTTGTTATGGGGTCTGGCTTTTGTTGTGTAACTGACATGGGTCATTGAAACTTGATTATCCCACCCCACATGCAGTTTTCTGTCCCAAGGGGACAGAAAACTTGGGTTTGTAGCGCACATGCAGTAATGATGTTAATACTGCTTTACACTTTAGGAAGAAGGCAGCTGTCCCACAGCTTGGGGAAGGGGCAGAGAAGTTATAGGACAGGGAGGGACCACATGCTCAGAAAGGGGACAGGAGACGAGAGAGGGTTGAACAGGCACATGGGGACCCTGAGCATTTCTGTGCATGAGGATAAGGAGGGTACGATCAAAACCCTCCTTCCCTAGACGTCCAAACACGGGAGGTGGGTAGGATCGTCGGGGAACATTCAAGTCACCCGACCACAAACTGAGGGCATGCGGAGGATGAGAATGGCATGAAGGATTTGGGACATATCGATAAATCATTAACATGTACACTATACAGTTTATATATGTATATATGTACATATATATATATAAAGGTACAGATTAGTTTATGTTATCCTATATAAACAAGGATGCTTAAGAATGTACTGGTGTGAAAAAAATGCATACAGCAAGTTGTTGAAGACGGTTTTAAATCAATGTTCTGATTCTTACTGTTACAACGCAACATAACCAAGGAATCAACATGGTCCTGCTATTTCAATTATCCTTCCTGAGGGCAAGACCCGGGCTCTGCTAGGGCAGGATGAAGCTCCCAGAGCTGCTGGGCAAACCGGCAGCAGAGGAAAGAGAAGGTCCGGCACCTGCTGAGTGCCAGCCAGTCTGGCCCTGCCTATCATGCCGTCATGTGGCAAGTCTTACACTTTGGTTTTGTTCAAAGGACATTTAAGTCCATGTTTATTTCCCTGCTTCAGGCAAGGCAGTAGTGAATTTGAAAAGCTGACTCTCTTATTTTAGTAGTTGCAAGTATCCAGGGTGAAGGGTGAGGGGGATGTACTGACAATGAGCAGGATGGGCTCTAAGCCACTGTGTACAGAAGCAGGTTCTTTACAGCTCTCCTGAAGGGAAAGAGAACCTCTCTACTTGGATGATTTGCCTAGGAAATAGAGAACCGAGTGAAGCTCCGGCCAGCCCTCTCTGTATCCTGGCATTGTGGCCAAGGCCATGGGAGAACCGGCTGTGGTTCACAGAGCCAGTGCAGGAGCTAGGGGTGGCCAGTACATGACTCATCTGTCAGGGATGAAAGGCCAGCTGGGGCATGTCGAGGCCCAGAGGCAAACCTAGGAATTAGAGAGGTACACACTGGAAAGCCTAGTTACAGGCAGATGGCAAGTTCTCAACTTCAGGTATAGCTAATCTCTTGAATCTCCCAAGCCCAGCTTAGAACTGCCAGAACCCTCCGAACACTTTTTATTCTTCTACGTGGTCTTCCCATTCAATGACCAGCCTAGGGGTATGCATTCCCAGTCTCTGGACCCACTAAAAACCAAGACCCCTCCCCACCCCGGGGTCCAAGACACCTGTCACAGGTGAGGGATGGTGAGTTCTCCACCTGGACTTAAAAGCCCAGACCAATCTGGACGGTCGGATATGTCCAACTTACCTTACAATGCTAAGTTCTATCACCGAAACCTCCAGCAATAATCTCTCCTGCCACCATCACGCCTGGGATTTTACGCAATGGTAAGCTATACTTTACTGCGAAGATAATGCTCCTAACCTAACAACAGCAGAACAAATTAGAACACGTTTTCCCTTAAAAGCTGTCACAGACTTAGGCTGTTACGCTTTCTGGCTGAGGGCATACATCTGTGAGTGAGTGGGCCGATATGGAAAGCCACCTAGCCAAGGAAGGGAATGAGCCAGGCTTGTTAGCAGTCCTCCGACTAAGGGAGCCGGCCAGCCGGCCAGGGCCAAGCAAACAAGGAGAATGGAGAATGGAGCGGGGCGGCTCGTCGAGGGGGAGCCTACTTCCGCAGCGAGGGGAGCGGCAGTTTCTGAATACATATTCAAAATTCCCATTAATATTTGTTTCCAGCCGAAAACAGGAGAATATAATTTGCTGTTCACCAAGGTGGCAAAAAGGTCCCAGGTGCTGCTCTGACAGAAGTGTCACTGACCCTTCTCCTAAAGAACAGCGAGTCATCCGTAAGAAGGAAGCCCTTCCTGCTCCAGCACCTGCACACACAGCAAGTTCGCGAGCTCTGAAGACGACCAACCAGCACAGCTCATAACACACATAGGGGCCCTGGACAATTTACTCACTCTTTGTATCTCAGTTCCATCTCCAAAAAAATGCGCATTACAAACCCCCGCCTTCAAAGGAAGAATTTCATTGAGAATGTGGTAAGGTTCAAATGACATAATGCAAACCCAAGTCCTCTGAAAACTACCAGGTTTTACAGAAATCCCAGATACCATTATGAGCAAAGAGCTTTAACCATACTTGGTTAGAGAATACTAACTTTCCTACATCCTAACACGAGTCAGAATTGCCGCATACTGGCACATGTACCCCAGCAGGTATGTGCTGTGGGGAAAAGGTGTGCAGCAAAAGTGGGTCTTTTCTGGGCATCGAATTCACTTTGGGCAGGAGGTGAGAGGTCTGGGATAAAGGCTGACACTTTATCAGTTGTGAGCTGGTCTGTCTTCGGAATTCTTTTTAATTTAAAGATTATGCAAAATGAATGAGCTTTTCCTAAAAGATCAGTGTTCTCTAGCTCAAGCAAATGTGAATTCTCTTCACAAAAACTGCCCTAACTTTATTTTCTAACTAGGGCTCCCTGACTCATGTAATTTTGCTGCAGCTTCAAAGTCTCTAACCTTCTCCATCCGCCCCCTCTCCCACTCTCCCGGCTGCTGTTAATCCATTCTGGGGAGGAGAGAACACGACCATCTGCTCACTCATTCTGACAAAAGTTAATTTGGCACATTTACTTTTTCGTGACTTTATAGCCATAAAATGAACTAGCAGCAAAATGGCAGTTACCAAACAATTTCCCAATCATAATTACTGGGAGAGACTGCGGCCAGCACTGTAGGGATGCTAAGAGCAAGCTTGTACCACGCTATATTGCTGGCGAGCAGGCATCCAAGCTGTATGAAAATTAGTGCCGCTTGCCGTTGCTACCTGGCCATCTCCAAATCCACCTCCCTACATTCTACTATCAATTTAACTTGAAAAGTGTCAAATGGAAAGTGTCCTTAAATTTAAAATATGAACCTAATGGATCACATAAAACATCACCTATTCTGGAAGCGCGTCTTTAGTTGGTTCGGCCGCAAGTTTCTTGCCAACAGATTCCTTGGCAAAGCTGGGAAAGCTGGGTGAGGAGGAGAGCCTGGTCATACAGTCCTGATTTTTAAAAAATAGCCTATAAATCTGAAAACGTGTCGAGTCCTGGCTCCACGTACAACAGCAATCCAAGAGGAGGCACGCAAGTAAATGGCCATCCTCATGATTCGTGGCAGAGGACATGGAAGACTGTGATGCTCAGTCCACAGGGGCCACACTGGACGCCCTCCCTCGGCTCTCGCAAAGAGGCCACTCGGTCTGGGCAGACATCGGGGCAGGCCCTAACCCTGTCCTTGAGCAAGGCCACTGGCACAAACATGGAGCACGGCTGGAAAGATCTTGGGAGAAGCAAGAGTTTGTCCTTTAATAGGTGCTAAATCTAGTCAATTCTCTGCTGCTCCCTTCTTCCGGCCCCAAGTTAAAATATTGCCCTTTAAATTTTCCTGATTTAGTGTTTTGGAAGCACATGGTTAAGTCAGTGGCCAAAGGGCAATTAACAAGGGTATACTACCTGACTGAGCAAGGGGAAAGAAACACCACTGTGGTCTATGGTCCCCAAAAAAGAAAGAAAAGGCGGGGTGTGCGTGAGGAGCTGGTGTGCAGTGTGCTCGGGGCAGGGCTGTCCCTGGCTGGAGAAAGGCCGCCAAGTCCCTCTCAGCAGCTGCTTTGTGTCGCCGGCAGAGCACAGGGACAGCACCGAGTGCGCTGTGAGCGTTGACGCTGGGGTTGGCCGGTGCCCCGGAGCAGGTGCCATGCAAAACATGCAAGAGTGGGGTTAGTGAAATGTTCCCTTCCTATTCCATTTCATTTCCCTTAAAAGACAAAAACAAAACCAAAAGAACCCATACTTTGCAAAAAGAATTTGAAATAAAAACTGAAAGAATTTAAAACTCCCCCCCTTCTCAGCGCCAACTGTGAGAACGTTTAGGGTTCCCCCCTCCCCGCCCTGCATTTCTTTAGTGCAGGTCCTTTTGGCTTTGGTGGAAGCAGCAGAAACAGAGCTGGGTCCCTCGCAATGGGAAATTTATTCCCCCCAGTCGGAGCCACAGGGAGTGTGAGAGGTACTGCGGTTCCATCATCTGTCCTCAGTCCCAGCTCCTCGGAGGAGCTATTCCAGGAGGTCCTGAGAAGAAAAACAGAGACCGTATTATTTACACACTAAAAAGTTCCTATTTTGAAAGTTATGACCTAGTTTCTGGGCTGGCCAACTCTCACAGTCATTAAGTTGCTGCTTCTGGCTTTTACCCTCTTTTGCCTCAGTCAGATCTCAATTATGACCAGGAAAAGAAACGCTCCTGCTTTGTGCTGGCGCCCACCCCTCCGGAAGAAAGGGTCTCACCTCATCTGAGTCGTCATGATAGCCTCCCTTGTGAGTGTGGGGGGCTGTGTCCAGAGCGTCCACGCCATCCACACCGTTGGCCTCTGCATGCTGCTGGAGCACCGAGTACCGATGCACCAGGAACCTGGGGGTGGAAACACCCGTGAGTCCTCACGCTGTGAAGACGGATGTGTTTCTCACAGGGCTATGGGTTTTCTGAGTTTTATACATTCACAGAATGAGTCATATGCACAGGAACACAGCTCTTGGTGGGCGCGTGGAAAATATAAATCCTGAAAAGACCTGGGCCTCCTGCTTCAGGGACATCACTTCAACGAGATAGTTTTTGCCCAAGGGCAAACTCAACCCTGTGCCCTTGGCTGATTTGTGGTTTGAATTCAGTCCCTCTGACCTCCACGCCCCTTACCTTCCCCCACAGACGTATTTCTTCACGAGGAGCACCCCTGCGACAACGGTAACCAGCATCAATCCCACGGTGGCCAGGATGATTGGAACAGAATTGGACTTGGAATTCTTGATAAATTAAAACACAAACAATTTCAGGTGTGCATATTCTAGGGCTGAATGCAAAGGGGCTGCCCATTCCCCTGGCCTCTCCGTGAATGATCCGCACTCTCAAGGCTTTCCCAGCCCCCCATGGGGGACGGGCCCTTTCAGGAGGGTATCACTGCTGGCAGAGGGCAACCAGAACTTCAGCTGCTTTGAAGCTGCCAGAACGGTGCAAACTCAGGGGCTCTCACGTCAAAGGGACACTGGGAGCCTCGACAGGGCGCTCGGTCACACAGCAGGCGTGGCTGCTCCCGGCTACCAGTGTGTAAGCCATGGAGCTCTTACGGGTGCAGCAGGCAAGGGAGACAATGGTAACAGTGGCCCAGAGGAATCTGGAACAGGGCCAGCACGCGGGAACAAGCTGTGCCAATGCCTTCTCAGGCAGGACACTGTATGATACTGAGACTTGTTTTTACTGAATTTTTGGTACGTTTTTACAAATTAGCCTTTTCATATCATTGTTTGAGTGTGACCTACCTGCTTCTGGGTGGGAGACAGGGAGTGTGTGTTTTCAGTGTGTCCAAGAGGAGGTGGAGCTGGATTCTGGGACAAGCTGTGTCCCTGTAGGCGGGAGTCTTGTGCGCGTGCATATACATTCACTCACACACACACACACACACACACAGGCACGCACGCACGCACTCTGAGGACCAGGAGTGCATGCGGGGGCGCGGAAGAGGAGGAACTGGCCCCCTGACAAGTACGCACACCCACGCATTCTTCCCTGCTACCTTCCTAATCCCGCCTCCGTCAGGCCCTCAGTCCTTAGAAGGCTGGGGAGGAGGGGGCTGCAGACTGTCTGCCTCTCATTTTACGGGTTAGGAAACCGGGGACCACAGTTTACTACCCCAGTCCCACTGCTGGTCCAGTGCTTCTTTATTAAGAGGCTTCCTCTTTACCATTTCCCACATGCCAGCCAGACGGTTCAGAACCACAGATGTGTGATCAGCCCACGTCAAAACCAACCCGCTGCAACCACAGTTCAGTTCTCCAGTCTGCACGCACTGGGCATGACTTGTGGCCGAGACTACCTGACCTACAGCCCAGGGCTCCTCTCTGCCACGTGTGCAAGACTCTGGTCCTTTACTTCATACCTCAGGCCTTTTTCCTAAATGACTCTCAGCCTCAGAAATGTCCTTAACTTGACACTTCAAGACTCAGAACAACTTTATGGAATTCTACTTTGTGCCCCCAACAAAAAAGCTTTTGGAGTGAGTTTATCATTCATTACGTTGCATGACCCGTCCCTCCATTCTAATGGTTTCCTGTGCAAAGCCAAGCCCCCGGAAGTAGTTTGGTCGCTTTGTATCCAGTCATAAAATTCTTAATGTTTTTTATTCCTGGCAGAACAGGAAATCCACTTGCACCTAAGCCAGAGCTACTTTCATATACCTGCTTTTCGGGACTCAAAAAGTTGCTTGTACATTTCTTTTTCAAGTCTTTTACTTCTCGAACTGGATTCACTCCACCTTGGCATCTGTCTCCTGGAATCTTCCGGTACCTGAAAAGGTGGAAGACATTTTTTTATCAGACCACTAGGCTGTATTCCTGGATTCTTGCTAGTTCCTGAAAACAAGATTTGAGAAGCTGCAGAAAAGCATCTCCAGCATCTCCACCTTACACCACCTTTCAGGCCTGAAGGGAGGGCCACAGGAATGTTGCGGGGACATTTTGTGGAGTTTCAGGCCTCGAACAGACCAAGCATGCCTGGCCTTGCTGCAGGGATGTGTCTGCTTCAATGGATGGGGCCGAAGAACTGTGACCCAGGGAAAGCACATTAACATGGGGTACACAAACGGACAGGGGGAGCATTTATCAGGGGACAGGGTGCTGTGTCCCCTCCAGAGCAGCACTGCCTAATACAGTGGTTACTTACATTTCAACTAATTAAAATTAATTCAGAGCCTCAGGTGCTGCCCAGGGTCAGCAGCCCCCATATCGGACATAGCAGATTGGAGATCATTTCCAGCACCATACAAGGTTCTGTTGGATGGTATTTTGCTCGTGTGCCCTGGAATACTGTGTGCACAGAGATGTGGAGTGGCGGGGGGTCTCGCTCTGCACAGTGAGGACTCATCTGTCACGATCTGAGAGGAGAGCCACCTCACCCATTTGTCGTCAGGTGCTCCTCTCGGCCATACAGACAAAACTCCAGGTCGTGGCCCTTCAGTTCTGGCTGTTCCACACATTTGGAGTCATTTTCTGGACGGAAGTAGCCAAAATCACTGCCAAGAGTCAGCAAATAAAGTATCTTTCAGAGTTGTCAAAAGACAGTAATGAAGACTAGTAATGAAGCGTTTGTGGAGAGCGGTGGAAGGCTAACATTCCAGTCTTTGGCTGGGTGAGAGCAGCTCAGAAAGGCCTGTGTCATTGTAAAGAGGGTCCCAGGAAGACAGACATGGAGAAGACTGAACCGGTGGACCAGCAGTTTACGGACCACCTGGTGGACTGAGGACTCAGTGGCTGGGAGCCCTGCACAGACTGCGTGGGCTCCCGGAAGGGAATGACTGCAGCAAGTGTGGAGGTGGGGGTGGGCTCAATGCACCAAGAACGAAGACACCAAGAAACAGTGGTATCAGCGACAGATCTAAACCCATTATCCTTAGGAATCTTTTTATTTACCTCCAAATCGCTCATTATTATGTTTGCTGGAGGTGTTCTAGAGGGTGTATGCCAAGTCTTTCTTGCCTGCCCCATTTCTGTCCCTCGTAGCTTCTCAGATGACCCCTGTCTCCAGTGCAAATGCCCTGTTGTGCCCTCCATCCTATCCCATCTCTCTCCAGTGCCTCTCACCGGCTCTCCTTTCTCTCTTTCCCTCGAGAAACACACTGCCTCCTCTCCAAGGCTGGTCCCCTACATGAGCACTCTGGGCCCATCCTTCCTACCGCCCTGGGACCTGGCCTCACTGATGGTGTGGACGGGCCAGCAGTCACTTAGCCTGCACGTATCCTCTTCCTCCCCTCTTTCTTACTGACCAAACTTCTTAGAAGGATATTTCATACTTGTTCTGTTGTACCCATTTACTTTTTATTCTGTGCATTGTGGCTTCCACCCCCGCTATCACCTTGGAAGCGAATGTCTGAGGCGCCAGGACTGCCTACTCATGCACTGTGGGGAGCCCTCTCCAGCCCTCCCTGTTCAGTGGCCCCCGACATACGCCTGTGCCTGCTCCTGGCCCTGCCGCTGCAAAGCTGTGCTTGCAGGTTTCTCTCGGCACTGTTTGCACTTCGATCTTCCTAGCCTGGAAATGCAGACCCTTTCCAGCGGTCCACAGGCTATCCTCTTACTCTGTATCTGCTCTCCTGTCATGAGCTTAATTATTTATTGCAACTAAAACTTCCAAGTTTCACCTCTCATGAGCTCTGATCCTACATTTCGAAGTACCTGCTGGTTGTCACCACCTAAATCTGCTGGCAGAACTTCAAATAAAGTATTCAAAACACATCACGTGTTCTCTTTCAAGCCAGCCTCTCCCATCATTTTCCTATATTTGTCCAGGGGACTACCTTCCTTCTATTATCTGAGTGGAAACTCCAGCCCGGGCATGTCCTGTCGACCCCACTCGCTTCTTTATCGTGACTTCTGTGACTTCCCCTCATGGCCTATCTCCGGGCACCACTCCTGAGCATGCTGGTGGGTATCTACGTGTACACCAGCCACAGGCTTCAATGACTTGCTTCTTCCCAGATATGCAAGGTCAAGTCCTGCCCCTTGTCAGGGCTCAGCTCCAATGCCACCTCCTCTACAAAGCCTCCTTTGAGCCCATCTGCTTTTAGCTCTAGATCAGATGGAATAGCCTCTTCCTTCCCTACATCCCCAAGACACTGTTTGCATAATTCTGTGCATCTTACCAGGAGAATCAATACCAGACTTTCCACTGCCCTGGGCACAGCAAGTATGCAATGAATGTTTGGGGAACACGCAGATGCTGCTCGCGCTTCACAGTTTTGAGACAGACATGTAGGGGATGGGGTAAGAAGATGCACATGACACCACCCCTCTAGCAGGGAGGGGGAATTCCAGTGAAAATGTTAGGGTGTCCAATCCGAAATGTCCAGGGAAGGCCAATTCACACTCACACAGCACACATCTCCCAGGCCCGGGCAGAACAGGGCGCGGGCTCCACAGGCCAGCTGCCAGGTGCACACCCCAACTGTATGCTGCCCGGCCAAGTGCTGGAGGTCAGGGCGGCGGTAACCTCTGACCCTTCAGGCCTCCCTTGGTGACATGGAAATGGCAACAGTACCCATCTCAGGGGGCTGCCAAGGCTAAATGTAAATTGTTCGGGAAAGTGCCTGGTACAGTTAATGCTCGGTAACCAATAGCTGCCCTCACGACCACTCAATGATGATCACATATAACATGCCCTCAAGGAGTTGAGACTTTACTGGTGGAAGCAACCCTGTACAAAATAACCAAAACACAGCAAGAGCCGTACTGCAGGAGCCTGGATGAAGGAAGGCTGGAGGAAGCTTTACGGAGGTGAGAACTAAGTACTAGAGACCAAGTAGGGACTACCCAACTTGGGGGTCAAGCAGGGAAGCAGGAAGACTTTCCAGGCAGAGGAAGCAGCAGGTACAACGGCATGGAGCTCCGAAGAGGCACAGCGTGTCTGGAAAGCAGGAAAGGGTCAGGGGATTAAAAGCCTAGTCTGGGTCCAGGCTGGGATGTGTCCAGGCCCGCGGGAGTGTCACAGCATCAACAAGCGCTAGCCCCAGTGTGACAGTGCAGTGATCGGAAGGAACCTGTTTCCTGCGGACACATGGAAGGAAGGACCCTGGCCCATTCCACATACAGATGTGAGCCAAGGCCCGTATTCTCTGCTACCTGTAGTCCCAGAAATGTGATGTGGGGAGACATGGACACTACCTGTCTGCATTCTTTTCCAGATCCCTTTTAAACATTTTATTTTTGAGAGAGAGTGAGAGCATGAGTAGGAGACGGGCAGAGAGAGGCTGAGAAAGAATCCCAAGCAGGCTCCCTGCTGCCAGTGTGGAGCTCGACATGGGGCTCGAACCCATGAACTGTAAGATCATGACCTGAGCCGAAATCAAGAGTCAGACGCTTAACTGACTGAGCTAACCAGGTGCCCCTTTTCCAGATCCTTTAGGATCCACTTTTACTTCCTGCCAGTATGTTTTACAGGTAATGAGTCCCATAAGATTACTGGCTGTGATGGGAAGCAGTCCCTCTCATTTGTTCTAAGTTACCCTGCTCAGCCTCCTGGGGCCTGCCTTGCCCTTGCGTCATCAACTAAGTCCAACTAACCCTTCAGCCCGGATGGTCCTGAACTCGAGGAAGTCCACCTGGATGCCTGTAGACCTTGACAGGACCTGTGGACCATCAGTATTCCAATGTCCCCTCCTGTCTCGGTCTTGCAGACAATCAAAAACCTAGTGCCCTGCCTGCTGAACTCAAGCCACCAGTGTTTAGTGAGCACATGGAATCCATCCTCCTCCCAGCTCCCGGCCTGTCCTTCCTGGTGTTTCTGCCCTATCATCTCCTCTCTCTGTTTCTGTGTTCTCTTCCTCCTCATATGCCTCCCTCCCTTGTGGTCAGACCAGGATTCCTGGGGGCCGCTGCTGGCGTGTCCAATAACTGTCTGGCCGGATGAAATTACCTGTCCGATTGCTAATAACTCTGGTTCCCTTCTCTGTGCCTCCATTTCCTCAGAGCGGGAATTCCCCACCCTTGGGGAAGAAAGGCTTTGCATATTTTTCAGCCCTACAAGACAACCATCTTTCACCTCCTCCCGCACAGCAAAGGGGCGGACAGGGCTCTGAGGGAAGCTGATACCAGAGGAAGTCTTCCAGGGAGCAGGGGCAGATGGACGGCTGCTTGGTCACAACATAGTCCCGACCATTCTGGCAGACGGACGACTTGCGAAGCCTCAGGTACTGTTCTTTGTAGCCTAAGATGCAGCCGTCTCCATAGTCGCCGGGGTCCGCGGAGTGAGCCAGCCACACGGTATAGTCCTTCTCCTCACCTAAAGGGAAGACAGGCTGTTCAGGCCACCGCCTGGCCCCGCACCCAGGCAGCTGCCAGACTGAAAGGAGAATAAGGACAGGAGAAGTGGGTGTCGGACTCATCCCACTGCCTCATTTTGGAACTGCAGACAAGAGTCACTTCAATTGGAGCCTACTAGCAGTTGGCACCTCCTTGTGCCAAAGGAGGTCACTTTGCATCTCACTGCCCATTTGAGTACTAGGAAGAGGCTTATTTGTTTCAAAGTGGGCAAGGGGATGGGGAGCTTCTGAGCTTCCTTCCAAGTGGACAGACTGCTGTCTCCATGTCTTGCACGCCTGTGCTCCTGGTCAGTGGGGGCTGTCACAGGTAAGCAACCAGGCATTTCCTTTCAGGAGAAGAGAGCGGTTACCCAAAAGCTAGGGTTCAGTTTCATCCTGGGTTAGTTTGCCTCAAATGAAAGGGAAGACAATCTCTTTCTAGACTTTTAACTCCAGACACCTGGCTTTCAAGTAGACCTCGGATGACAGTCAACCCAGCTTTGTAAGTCGTCTCACCAACTCTCGGGGACATGACTCAAAGGCTATGGCCTGAAGACTGTGGATTAGGTTTCTATCTATCCTCTGGGATGTGAAGACTAGCGTGGAGCCTGTTAAGGAGCAGGTGCCTCCCAAATCTTTTAATGGCGTTAAACTTTAGGGATAACTGTAGAGCTGCCTTCTGATCGAGACACTCACAAGCCATCTTCTTTATAGCCTATTTAATGAATCTGGATAATAATGACTCTCGGGCATTAAATCATGTTTAAACACCTTGTAGAAAAGTAAGGCGCAAGCAGAGTGTTCCGGCTTCCTCCAGGAGCCACTAAACTAACATTCTGAGGAAATGGACCCATTATACAATCTAAAGCAGGACCAAAATTCAACCAAAGTGACCTGAAACCTTAAGTCTTTTATCATAAGCTGCCAACAAGAAACCACAGTGCGCAGTGCAGATGACCTTTCTTTTATCCTCCATATTTTCCAGTACAGTGTCAGCATCTTAGGTACCGGGGCCTGGGTTTGCTTGTGATTCTTTAGCAACACCTTGCAATGAACATTTTATCTCCTTTTCTGAAGCCATTTTCTGGGCCTTTAACAGGCCTTCCAGTCTGAAGTCACAGAACACTGAAATGGTCAGTGTGGGCTTTGAGCTTGCCCAGTAGCCATTCTGGAACCTCACCTGTGACTGACATTCAAGCCCAAACTCTAACTGAAAACTTCCTCACTTCAACGTTTTGATAATCAGATGCCCTTTGCAACACACTTCCTTCTAAAGCTTCTCTTACAGCTCTGTTGCAAGCAAGGGTGAAAAGCCCTGAAATGTCACAAAATAATTTTAGATAAACACAAGAACGCATTATCCTTACAAGCAGAAAAAAGTCCCATGAAGTGTTACGGAGCTCCAACAGTGTGAAGCCACGCTTAGAGCCTTAGCCACACATGGCTAGTCTGAACTGAGATTTGCTGTAAGGGTAAGGATCAAGTATACACTGGATTTGGAAGCCTTACAAGAAAAATGTAAAATATAAAACATTTCATTGATAGCTCTTAATACTGCTTACATGTTAAAATGATAATATTTCAGATTTATTAACAGAATTACATCATTACTAAAGTGAATTTCACCTCTTTTACTCCTATAATGCAGCCAACAAAATAATTTAAATTGCACATGTGGTCCTGGTTTTATTTCTTTTGGACAGTACGAGTCCACAGAAGGAAGTTGCATTTCCGATACTTCTGCATTGCCTGATTACCCACATAGAACATCCTTCAATCCTCTTTCAAGTGCATTTTTTTTAAGTAGGCTCCATGCCCAATGTGGGGCTTGAACTCATAACCCTAAGATCAAGAGTCACGCACTCTACCTACTGAGCCAGCCAGGTGGCCCTCATATGCATTTTCTTATTCCAGCTAAAAGAAATGAAATGGAATTGGTTATTTAGGAAAAGAGGCTTATAAGTTTATGGTAGAAAAGGTCAAAAGAGACACTCACAGTTCCTTTCAAGGACATCTTTAAAATCAATGGTGTAGGAGACCCACTGGCGAGTCAGGAAAGATTCTGTGAACCCCCAAATGCTGATATTCATGGACCGAGCTCCAGGTTCTGAAGCTAGACCAGTGAAGTAGATGGGCTCCTTGGTGAACACGTAGGTCTGCCAGCACTGACCTTCATCAGTGGAGAACCTGAAACCACAATTAGAGAACAGTCGTGACAGAGGATCAACATGTGGGAGTATCAAGAAACTACTCTGGCTGTCTGGTCCCAAACCAGAGAAAACCCTATTTATGTGATGGCTTACTGACTGATAATTCTATTAACTTTTCGTGCCCACAGGTAACAGGGCAGGTAAAAGGGATTCATTCAAAGAGTACAGAAGAAAATGCCTGTATAAAGTCTTTCAAAGGAAACAGAAGGTAGTGACCTATGTACAAATGGGCTTCTGAATAAACAAGTTATTTCATAGAGCTTATACTTAAGGAGTAATTTCCCATCCTTAGTGCTTAATGCTTCTATGAGATTCTTGTGGAAAGAAAGAATATTTTTAATTAATTAATATAATTAAATTAAACTAAATTAATTTATTAATTATTTAATTTGAGAAAGAGAGAGAGAGAGCACACATATGCAATCCAGGGAGAGGGATAGAGGGGGAAGAGACAGAGAATCCTAAGCAGGCTCCACGCTCAGTGCTGAGCCCAACATGGGCCTCAATTCCATGACCCTGGGATCACGACCTAAGCCGAAATGAAGAGTCAGACGCTCAACTGACTGAGCTACCCAAGTGTCCCGAACGAAGAGTATTTTTAAAAAGTGACAAAAAAGTGTTAGCTAGAGGAACTCAGAAGAAAAAGCAAAGCCACTGAATGTGGGTTGCTCTAGATGCAATCCCTTCAAGAATGTTCCCTACGGTTCTGAGGATGCACAAATTTGATCAGGGTCCATAATCAGCCCTTCCCCACCCGCACAGAATGACATCCCACAGTTGCCTTGAATGCGATAGTGTGGGTGGAGCGGAGCTCATGCATACTTAATCACATTGATAGGATGGCTGCTGTGCTCAATGGCCACAATGATGCCTCCGGAATCCAAGATGGTGTAATAGTGGGGTCCTTCCAGCATCTTTGTCCAGGAGTAACCCCCGTCATCTGAGATGTAGACATCCGGGACCATCACTGAAATGGCATCCCCTACACTACCTGCAACACAATCCACCATCTCATCAGCAAAAATCAGCAAAGAAACGGAGAGGATTTACTGCCAAGAGAACAATTTTCAGTGAATTTACTCTCATAATTTCCCATCATGCGTCTTATAATAGAAAGAAAAGGCCACTGAAAAGTTGGGACAGGAAGTCCTGTTTCTCTGATGGGAGTCTATGAAAACCCCAAAGTATCATCATTATGCAAGGCATTTCACAAAGGATGAAAAAAGTCATGGCTGGTGGTCTCCTTATAGGGTTCAGGGCTGTGACTGTTTCAGTGTGCTCAGCTACTTGCGCCTGTGGAGATGGGGGGCGGGCTGCTCACCATGGGCAATGACTATGCCGACGGCCTTCGGCTCTGACAGTGGGGCCATTGGAACATTTAGTTTCTGGGAGATGCTGTAGGAAGCGTGAATGTGAAGGCTGCACTGTGAAAAGAAACCAAAGCTCAGATTAAAACCAAAGGTGTAAATTTTTAATCTCACCAAGCCTTCTAAGAAAGCTTTGAATTTAACCCAGACTTCAGTGGGATATTCTTTAAAAAAAAACAAAAACTATGGCAAAATACACATACCATAAAATTTACCATATTAACCACGTTTAAGTGTACAGTTCAGTGGGGTTAAGTACATTCACGTTGTTGTGCAAACATCACCACCATCCATCCCCAGAACTTTTTCATCTTGCAGAAATGAGACTCTACATCCATTAAACAGTAACTCCCATTCCTCCTCCTTCCAGACCCTGGAAACCATCACTGTACTTTCTGTTTCTATGAATCTGACTGTTCTGGGCACGTTATGTAAGCAGAACTATATAGTATTTGTTTTTGATATCTGGTCCTCAAGGTTCATCCATGCTGTGGTAAGTATCAGGATTTCCTGCCTTTTTAAGGCAGAATATTATTCCATTGCATGTATACACCCCATTTTGCTCATCTGTTTACCTGTCAACAGACACTTGGATTGTTCAGCTTTTGGCACTGTGAATGATGCTACTATGGACTTTGAGACCCTGCTTTCAATTCTTTGGGAGATAGACTCAGAAGCAGGACTGCTGATCATATGGTAGTTCTACTTCTAATTTTTTGAGGAGCCACCATACTGTTTCACATAGTGACTGCACTATTTTTCATACCCACCCTCAATGCACAAGGATTCCAAGTTCTCCACATCCTTAGCAAAATGTTATTTTGTTTTGTTTTGTTTTAGACAGTAGCCATTCTAGTGTGTGTGAGAGGTGATCTCTCCCTGTAGCTCTAATTTGCATTTTCTTAATCATTAGTGATGTCAAGCATCTTTTCATGAGCTTTTTGGTCATTTGTATATTTTCTTTTTTTAAAAAACTTATTTATTTATCGAGAGAGAGAGAGAGAGACAGAGAGACAGAGAGCAGGAGGAGCAGAGAGAGGAGAGAGAGAGAGAATCCCAAGCAGGCTCCTCACGGTCAGCACGGAGCCTGACGCAGGGCTCAAACTCATGAACTGTGAGATCATGACCTGAGCTGAAATCAAGAGTCAGACGCCTAACTGACTGAGCCACCCAGGCGCCCCTTGTGTATTTCTTGCAGAAATGTATATTCAAGTCCTTTAACCATTTTTAATTTGGGTATTTTTGTTGCTGTTGAGTTATAGTCTCAGTGGGATATTCTTGATTCCAAAATACTTTAGTGTATTTGGGAGGAAATTATGCAATTATCTTCTCATGTGTAATGTCTTAGCTTATTTTATTCCTGCATTACCCCAAAGCCTCTGACCAATATTTAAAGCATGATTCTAAAAAACTAAAAATAAAAATAAAGCATGATTCCACATAAATAAGCCTGGTGAACACGTGACATATGTCAGATACTGTACAAGATGTGGGGCTGATCCAACGTCAGTCCTGTCTTTAAAAGAGATTTCTGAGAAACCAGTTGATCTATAAAGCACAATGAATGTTTTAAACGAGGTCTGTATTGGATAAAATGTTCATTTTATGTCATATATTTCACTGCAGTAAATAAGGGGTTCAAGCAAACTACTGACGACATGAAGAGGAAGGATTAATTCTAACCGAAGATGGGCACTCAGGGTGATCAGGATTTCCACTGATTCTAATGACTCAGGAGTGGGAGAGTCAGGCGCACATTCCCCCAAGTCATGTGGGCAAGGCCACGGAGGCGGGGGTGCATGCACAGAGGCGGGGGTGCATGCAGGGTGTTTCGGGGGCGGCAGAGGGCTGCAAGGAATATGTCAGATGCCAGTGATCAGATGGACAACTACAGTGAAAAGGCAGAAGAGATACTGACAGGGGAGGAGAGGACCTTTACTCACCAGGTCAGAGGCACAGACTTTATTCACAGGCAAAGGGGAACCCTGAAGCGTACTGAGGAGGGAAAGGCATGGAGTGTGAGAGTGGCCAGGCAACTAAAGAGGCCACTGTGCCACCCAGGCTCACGGTGACGAGGGCAGATACGGGGCAAGGCCATAACAGAGGGATGGAAACAAAAGGGCACTGCAGAGAGGGCGCTGGGTGGTATAGGTCTGCTATCTCACATGGTCGGAGGCTCTTAAAACAAAAAGTCCTGCCTACAACAGCAGAGTGTGTATCAGCCACAGGTATTCTGAGAAAAGCTCAGGAACCACCAACACTGTCATTTTTTGAGGAAAACTCCCAGGGTTCCTTGAAGCTCTTCTCAAACTCTGTAGGAGCCAGACACAAAGCTTGTTTCTCTTCTCTTTTTTCCTTGCCTGTCAAGATCATCACTCCTGGAACCTGGGATCTCCCAGAGCAATGCCTCTGTATCTCTATTCTTAGCCTCTCCTCAGAGGGGTCAGTTCCTGCTTTCATGGGTGCTTCCATGTCACCATCCACACCCTTCTGCTGTGTGGAGCCCAGGCAGAGGGGAAGAGAAGGCCAAGTTCTCTTCCATTTGTTTCTGGCCAGCACAGCTTTACACTGCTCATGAATGGCTGGTCCACAGCGTCATGCAGAATTCCTAAAGTCTCACAGCCACCATGCTGACTCTTAATTGATCACTGGCCTATCCTCCATTCTGTTTTCATTCAGCGGTTTAGTAAAACACAATATTTTTGCCTTTAGTTTTGTTTTTCTTTAAAAGACAAATAATCCACAGTATTTTGGCTTTTCCTTTTCCTACCTTCTAAGTTACTTTCATTAGTCTGATTTCCAAACTTTCCACTTGTAGCACCTGTGGACACTAATCAAGTACGAAACTTCATTATTCAAAGGCCTGGCACCGATCCGAGCCGGACAGAATGGCTGCACAGGACACAGGGAGTAAAACAAACCTCATTCTTGTTTTTGGCTGTAGCATCACATTCACTGTTTTCAGGCTTCCTCAGGTGTTTCCACCTTCCTCCTTGGTCAAAAGTGATCATAGTCTGGATAGAGTTATCTGAATGGGGGAAGAATGGTCTTAAGTCAGATACACCGGAAGCATCCTATTAAATTCAGTTTATCATGGCATATCTCTCTCGGGGCTGCATGATGCTGTTGGAACTCTGGCGTCCTACAGGCTTCTAACATACAATAAAACGGCTCAGCATTGCTGAGTACCTGAGCAGCTCTCTACGCTATTTGAAGGCTTCCCACCTGAACAGGACCTGGCTGGTTCCAGAAATCATCTAGACCAATACTCCTGGAAAAGTATCTGTTTTCTCCTTACCAACACAAACAGGTTAATGTCCATTCTACTTCCTTGCTTGCTTGCCTTGGAGGTAAAATCTACAATGAGAAGGCGTCCCAATCTTTACTCAGATAAGGCCAGGGTACAAGGCTTGTTTTAGGGACTTTCAAGATTTGAATGTACGTGCCTAAGTATGACTTAATAATTTCTCATTTTCATCTCTCCACTACCCCATATCTGATTGCTTATATCTTTTCTTTTTTTTTTCTACATGCTCTTCCCTATTCTCTATTCTCAATGACATAAACTATTGCAGGCTTAAATTCGGAGACAATGTGCTTTGAGTTTTCCAAGGAAAATCAAACAAGAAAGCAAATGAAGGATAATTCATTTAGGCAATAAATATTTATTGCATGCCTACAATGTGAAAACTGTTGTGAGCCTTTGGGACTATCTCAGTGAACAAAATAGAAGTAACACGGTGAAATATACATTCTAGTCGGGTCAAACAAACACCAGACACTAAACAGGTAAATTATATAGTATGCTGGACAATAAGTGCCATGGAAAATCCCGCCCCACGAAAGAGGGGCTGAGTGTGTGTGCGAATAGGGGAGGGCAGACAAGCTCCCTGTGGGATGGAAGGCTCTGTGTCTCTATTCAGAAAGCAACGCATGAGCACAGATTGGAAGGGGGATGGTGTCAGCCTTGCAGATATCTGCGGAAACAGAGAACAGTTTCTGAAAACCTCTAAACCACGTGTGTGTGTGTGTGCCTGGCGTGTTTAAGGACTGACGGAGGGTTGCAGTGACTAGAATGCAGTGAGCAGAGGGGAGAGGGGTGGAAGGAAATGGGCCAGTACTGCTAGAGACCTTGCTGACCACTACAAGATCTTTACAAATAAAAACAAACAACCTCCCACCAAAAAATAAATACACCTATACAAAACCTTAACAGTCTTTGTACTTTAGAGTGGCGTGTTTATTTGTGTAACTGGGCCTTAGCAAAGGTGAGCTCTGCATCCCCGCGGGGCAGAACACCAGAAGAACACTGGCCCACTACAGCTGTGCCTTCTACAGGGAGAAAGGCAGGAAGTGGTTCAAACTCAGGCTCATTCCTCTAGGCCTAAACCTCCCAATATAGAAAACTCAGTTCTTTGATTTATTTAAAACTTCCTCTAAACAACACAGAACCCGAAAAATCTTTCTACCTGCTGCTGCATTGCCCTTTTTAGCTCTATTTACCAGAAGCGATATAAAATAAAGAGCCAGCATTGACATGGATAGGCTTGCCGGCGAGGCAAGCAACAGTACAGGGAGGGGGCAGGACCACCATTCTCTCTGAAAGCCTCAACTCCCAACACTTGCAGCTGAAGCACAGCTGTGCCCAGACTCACCTTCCGAGAGCACACTTGTTATGTAGACCCCGCGGAGGGAGGTCACATTGGTAAAGTCCGTCTCGCCCCCTGTGGTGGTGTAGAGATGCCGGTCTAAGGACTTGGAATAGACAATGCCTCGGTCGTCTGAGGTAAAGATTGTGCCAAATCCGGTATCTGAAACAGGCAAACAAACGAGACCACTACGTCTTGGGAGTAGGGAACAGAGAGACAAGAGTCCAACCACACGCATGACTAAACGACGGACTGACTGACTGACTGCATACATTAGCCAACCGTCCCCCTTCATGATGTAGATGCAGACCTGAGAATTAATCCTGGTTAGATACTCATGACTTTCGTGTCCACCTTTAATTCTGTTAGTCAGGTTGGTGCCTGGAGTATGGTAAATACTGTTTGTTGAGTGAATTAATCAGATGCCACAGAAAGCCCTTCCCAAATATATTATGGTGGCAGAGGCGATACATTTAGATTCATATCATACATACCTCTAAGTCTTTACATTCTAGACCAATGCTTGTCAAACTATCTGTGGAGAAGTATCAATGTTTTTTTTAAGTTGTATTTATTTAAGTAATACCCACACCCAACATGGGGCTTGAACTCACAACCCTGAGATCAAGAGTCCCATGCTCCTCTGAGCCAGCCAGGCACCCTGTTGAAGGGTCAATTTTTAAATTTCTATTATGGCACAAAATGATCCTTTGTAAAATATAATAAAAATTAATCCTAAGAAGAGTGAAATACAAAACATAATCCTCAAAGTTTTAATGATTCGACTCAACAGATGTAAAATTACTTTGTCCAATGCAATAGGAGTTTCTCAATGCTTGTTATTGCTTTGGTGCTTACTTGGCAACAAGGAGCCTGCAAGCCAGTAACAGTCCAATAACCATTCTCTGAGTGGCACTGCTCTAGAATACTTGCACATACACATAAACCACATTATAGAGCCATAGCAAGGGGCTTTCGTAACAGAGACTACATAGTATCTCTAAGACAGAGTATTCAGTAGGATGATAATAAAAACCTAGGGGTAAGAGGAAAGTCAGCATGTAAGAAGGAAGTTCAAAATAGAAGCTGAAGTTTAAATCTCTATGCATTCAAGGGTGGGCTACTAAAAAAAGCTCTTACCTCCAGGTTCGTCTACATGCATGAACACCATGTCATCATTAGCTGCTAGAATAGAATAGAACTGTTCCTGCCCCACAGAAGGTAGCTGGGCCATGCTCCACGTGTCCCCTTGATCTGTTGACACATGAATCCTTCTTGTCGTATCCTGGAACAAATGCCAATATTTATCTTTTCAATTTTCCACCAAGATGCCATGTGCAGGGACATGAATAGGAATATTATTATTCATAACTATAAGCCTCACTATCCATTTCCTCACTGAGTACAACTGTTATAAATAATAGGTCCTAGTATCAATTACCAAAGCAATTTCTAATCCCTAGCAAAGTTCTAGGCGATGGAACAATACGTTCTATTGTAAGCAAGGCTATCTTGGCTTCCTCTTTGGCTTCTCCATTCTGGTATGGCCTTGTAAGATGTAATCCTCCAAATCTGACACTCCCATTTCCTTCAACAGAGCTAAGGGTATGATGGGGGTCGTCTTTAGTTTGGCTTTATAGCCATTCGCATATGCTTGCTCAGATAATTCTTAACGTGATGATTGCTGCACCAAAGTTTGGTCCCTCTGAGACAGTCCTGGCATAATCCAAAGAATGAGATAATTAAGAGATCAAGGAGATGAAATGGAGATGAAACTCATGCTTGGGAGATCACAAGGGAGTCAAGATGTGACATGTCTCCTCTTTAGGAAGTCTCTCTAAACAGTCATACTAAAGGGGACATGAACAGGCTGGGAAGAGGCCAAGGAGAGGCAGAAATTAATATAAGGGAGCTGATCAGGGAGTATTTATCTGCTAAAAGAAGTCTGTTAAGGAGGCAATTAACACCTCCTTTCAGACAAATAGCTTAAAATAGCTACTAGACATAGTTAGCTAGGGCACAGAAATTAGTCCCAAGGCCTCCTTATGTTAAATACTCTTCAAAATTCAGTGGCAAGTACATTTAACCTATTTCTCTAACTTCTACCTAGATGTTTACTTTCAGTCTTACTCATTGTTACAGGTAGAAACTAGAATTAAAAAGCACACAGTAGAATGTGAAGTTTTGTAGACAGTGGCAGTACAGAGTAGGAGGCCACCTCTGGAAGTAGTCTGATTTCTACCAGGTTCTATCTCTGGGTAACCCTAAGCAAGTTACTCAATTTCCTCAAATACAAATGGAGAAGAGAGGGCCAGCTCCTAGGGCTGCTGGCAAGATGATCACAAAACTGCTCAGGAGAGTTATGTATAGTTACTGTGTCTACTTCCCCATCTCGACTCCCTTTCTCTCCAATCCCACTGTAATCAGCCTGTTAACCCTAGTGTTCTGAAGAAACCGCGCTTGTCCAGGTCGCTGACACCCTCCACTCTGCCAGCCCCAGTGGATAATTCTCAGGACTGCTCTAATTTTGTACCTCAGTTGGCTTTCACACAGCGGATCACTCCTCCTGCTTAAGACACTTTCTCCACTTGGCTTTTGCGGTATCCCTGTGCTATTCCCCACCTCCCTGGTCCTCCCTTCTCAGTCTTCTTTGCTGGATTTTCATCTCTTTCCAATCTTTCAGGGTCACTAGGGTGCTCTGGTCCATGCTCGGTCTTCCAGAAGAGACCATCTAGTCACATAGCTTTATATACCATATAATTTGGAGACATCCGTACACCCAAATGCTTACTCAACACTGCCGCTTAGATATCTAGCAGGCACCTCACACCCAAAACTGAATTCTCGATTTTCCTCCCACAAACCTGGTCGTCCTGTGGTCTTTGCCATCTCAGTAAATGGTGCCACCATTCACCCAGTTGCTCAGGCCAAAGACGAAAGCTATCCTTGGTTCCTCTCATTCCCTCACAATCCACATCTAATCCACCAGTAAATCCTACTGGCAATATGTTAACAATATGTCTACACTCCTACCACCTCTTCTCTCAGCCATGTTAATAGCCTGGTCTTTCCCTCACCGCTGTCATGGCCTCCCAGCTCTTGGTGCTTCCATTCTTGCCCCTTGGCAGGCTATTCTGGACCCACCTGTTCTGTCAAAAAAGCAGCCAGCTTAAACCATTCCCTGGTTTGCCCTTCCCAGCTCCCCAACACATGAAGCGTAAAACCCACACTCTCAGAGCGCCTGGGTGGCTCAGTTGGTTAAGTACCTGACTTCAGCTCAGGTCATGATCTCGCGGTCTGTGAGCTGGAGCCCTGCATCAGGCTCTATGAGAACAGCTTGGAGCCTGGAGCCTGCTTTGGATTCAGTGTCTCCCTCTCTCTCTCTCTGCCCCTCCCTGCTAATGCTCTGTCTCTCTTGCTCTCAAAATTAAATAAACATTAAAAAAAAAAAAAAAAAGCCAAGCTCTTAATCCTAAGCCATAAAGGCCACTGGCTCCCCCTCCTTGGACCACCCTTCCCTGTGCTCCAGCCATGTTGCCCTTCTCACTGCTCTTCAATACTTCAAGCATGTTCCAATCCTAGGGTCTTTGCGCTTATTCCTTCATCCTTAATGGACACAGAACTACGCTCTCCCTTCAGTCAGGTCTCAGACAGCCCATCCAAACCACCGTATCTACAACAGCCGTGCTCCAGTTCCCAATACATTCTAGTTCCTTACACGGCTATAGATTCCTTCATCGTTTTAATCGTTACTTGATATTATAATGTCATATTTATTAGTTTAGTATCGATCCAATTCCCTACTTAAATATAAGCTCTGAGAGCAGGACATTTATCTGTTTTGTTCACTGCTATATTCCTGGGGACTAGAATAGCACCTAGAATATAGTCAGTACTCAATTAATGTTACTTATTTCTATTATCATTACTGGATAATGAGCAAATAGATTGCTTTTTTCAGATGCCCATGTCTGAGTAGAATCCAAACACTGGGGCTCTGCATCCCAGAACAGGTCATGTAGTGACATCAGGCTGAGGTGCAGAGTAGCCCGGAAGACCCAATCAGCCTCTAGGAAGACTCCCTCTAAATCTTAGTGAATGTTGCAAAAAAGGCAAGAAACTCTGTCAGTACAAGCAGTAATAAGGACTCATCTGAGACATATTTAAAGAATATCAGAAATGCCCCCAGAAGAGGCAGCACCTACCTTATCAGCCATCACAGAGGCAAAGAGGAAACGTCCCCCAAGACCAAATGAGTAGATTTTCACACCGATGGTTTTGAAGCTTTTCCCCAAGTCTGACGTTCTCCATAATTCCAGGGCCCCAAGGTCAGCTTCTTAAACAAGACAAAACATTAATTAAAATTGCACATACTGGTGAGCCCCTAGTTTAAAACAACTGTTTTAGAATGTTAATTTTATTGCTAAAGGATTGTTAATCCTATGGATGTTAATCAAGTGACGATATAAAATGATATGGCATTAGACATAAGAAATTAATACCTGGGCTTTATTTTTATACATGTGAGGTTTTGCGATGGACAGAAAGACAGAGCTTCCATAATTAGAATACAGTGTTGCATAAAGGTGCCACCACAGTGTTGCATAAATGTGCCACGGCCGCAGCATACTGTTTTGCTTTCTTCATGACACTTGGAAACTACCTTATTCCCTATTTCAAGTAGTCTTGAGTTTTGGGTTTTCTTGCTGGTCATCTAATACCGAATTCAAGACCCATGAGAGCCGGCCTTGGGCATCTTGCTCTCCATTCTTACAACAGTGACTGGCACACTACTGCAGGCACTCACGTGAATGACTGGATAAATGGAATGGATTTGCTGAATGAATAAATGAAAGATTACGTTTTCTGCTTTGAAACAGTGCCAGGGATTGGACAGCCAACAACTTCCACCAACACAAACACAATCTCCATGCTCTTTTGCAGAAATCACTATGTACTTCAACTTGTTACTGTTTGTGGCCTAATATTTACTTTATATAAGACATTACTAAAATTAAGTATACTGCCTCTGTGTGTGGCTTGCATATTTATTGGATCTAGGCTCAGTACTTTCAAAATTTGAATCTGGTTGTAATTTCAGAATTTTAAAAATCACTGGCAGTTATCTTTAGCTATTAAAATCACAGGACAATGGAGGGATCTTTGATGTTTCTACTTCTTACAACCATGAATGGAGGACACTCTTATTTGGGACTAAAATATACTTACTGCAAGAGCCATTTGCATAGGTGGTAAAGAAGATGGTGTTTTCTGATCCCCTACAAAAGACAAAGACAGAGAAGACAGGGTTCAAGATTGCCGTCATGACAGTCACAAGCTCCAGGCCAGTCTATTAATGACAACTCCACCTGCAGGTGCGAGCTAAAAGCTTTCAAGGTCCTTCATGCCAGACTCTTGCAGCCTCGCTGGTCAAGGCTCCCCCACCACCCGGCCCCAGGATTTTCCCCGGTCTGCTACTTCTTCACGGAAGCCCTTTCAGTTGGTCAGACTGGCCTACTTACTCTCTCCCAATCTGCCTCTTGCGTTTGCTCTTCCTGTTTCCAGCTTAAAAATGCTTTTCTCTCTCATGTGACCAAACCTTACCCTCACAATCTTTAGTCTCGAGATTAAAATCTAGTTCTTCTTTTTTTTTATTAAACATTTTTTTCTTAATGTTTATTTATTTTTGAGAGAGAGAAAGAGCATGGGGGGGCAGGGGAGGGAAAGGAGAGGGGAGGAGGACAGAGGATCAAAGCAGGCCCCATGCTGACAGCAGAGAGCTTGATGCTCCGAATTCACAACCCACAACCCACAACCATGAGATCATGGCCTGAGCTGAAACCAAGAGTCCGACGCCTAAACGACGGAGCCACACAGGAGCCAAAAATCTAGCTCTTCTATGACTTCTTCCTAGCACTCCAACCGGGAAGCTTCTTTGCTGCAAACTTCTAGACCAGTGATTCTCAGCTGAGGGCACTTTTGCTCCTCAGGGGTCATTTCCTGTGGTCACAAGTGGGGGTTGGGCAGTTGTGTCGTGGCCAGAGATGCTGCTAACCACCATGTGCGATGCACAGGCTGACTCCCCCACAACAAAGAGCAGTCTGGTCCAAAACACCAGTAGCACCAAAGTTGGGAAACCCTACTTTACGGCATGGTGCCACTCTGTGCCAACCACTTGGCATTTCTTTGTCTCCTATTTGATTATTTTAACCCACCAGTTTATGTCTTCTCTCTCTTATTACATTACTGGGTTCTTCAAGACAGGTGTGCAGTTCTGTGCTCTGTTGTTTCCCCTTAGTACCAACTTCAATGTTTTGCATGTGCTAAGTAATTTAGTTCTTTCATCTTAAATAGACAGTGAGGTCAGAGGCTGAATTATTTAAATTTAAACTTGGAAAACGAGTTTGCAGGAAAACGGATTCAGACCCCAATGGTACTTCTAGATCAGCACCAGTGGAAGGTGCTGGGTCTGAGCACGTTCCTTTGGCGCTGCAGGCTATCAATTCCTAGAAATCAAACATCTAAAAGGTGAGTAAACGGTTGAACAGCAGCCCAGTTATCCTATATTTAGACACTAATCAGAGAAACGAGTTATAAGAATAAAAAACTATACAGAATACAAAATAAAATCCCATTCAAAAATAAATTTTTAATTTTAAAAAAATTTTAAGTAATCTCTCTACACAATGTTGGACTCAAATCCATAACATGGAGATCAGGAGTCACAAACTGCACTGATAGAGCCAGCCAGGTGCCCTCTAATTTTCACTTTTAAAGATGATTTTTCGGCTTGTTTCTTTGAACTTTATTGAGGTATAACTGACAAATAACATTTAAAGTGCACACTGTGGTGATTCTAATACACATATGTAAAGGTGAGTTTGTGTGTGTGTATGCTTTTTTTTTTTTAATGTTTATTTTGAGGGGAGGGGGGAAGGGAATCTGATGTGGGAGCTCAAGTGTGAGATCATGACCTGAGCCTAAATCAGTAGTCAGATGCTCAACCGACTGAGCCACACAGGCGCCCCCATAAAAGTGAGTTTTAACAATGAAAATTACTGTAGTCTTCCTATAGTAACACCCTGTGTACCTCAGGTCCATCAAGAGTGAGGCAATTTGTTAACTTAGTTACCTTAAAAGTTGCTTCCTTCCATGAGTACCTGGGTGGCTCAGTCGGTTGAGGCAGCTCAGCACAGAGCCTGCTTGGGATTTTCTCTGTCTCTGCCCCTCCCCTACTCGCTCTGTCTCTCTCAAAATAAATAAACTTTAATAAATAAGTGAAAGTTACTTCCACCCTGATAAGACCATATAAGACACAAACACAGTTTACTGAAATACACAGAATGAACGGGGAGCCTGGGTGGCTCTGTTCTACTGAATTCTACTCAGGTCATGATCTCACAGTTCCTGAGATAGAGCCTTGCACTGGGCTCTGTGCTGACAGTGCAGAGCCAGCTTGGGATGCTCTCTCTCCTCTCTCTGCCTCTCCCCTGTACACATGCTCTCTCTCAAAAAAATATATGAATAAGCCTAAAAAAATACACAGAACAAACATAGATGTGGCATGTGTACTATGATGGGGCTGTAAAAACCTCATGTAACCAGTGTTTTCTGGGAAAAGGCCATTTGATTCAAGCGATGTATTTTTAATACTTTAATTTCAGTAGATACATTTGGCAATGTCTATTGCCACATTTCCCTGACGCCCTAGGTAGAGGACATTAAATATGAAATTCTTCCATGGGACTGTGGGTCATCTTCATGAGCTCACGACCATCAACCGCAGGAAAACTGGAACACAGTGTTCCCATTAGAAGTTACTGAGGCACGTGTGCTCTCTTGATCTGGCACTAAATAGTCACATCCTATTATGGCTTCTGGTTTTGCTGCTTTTACAGTTCTGCTGCCTCCGCCTGGCTCTCAGGCAGGGGCTCTCATGTGGGCAGGCCTGTGCCTGTTGTTAGCATTCACAGAGCCCACCTCTGGCGCCAGTGTGCTATGGAAGGGGAAACTAGAGTAATAAGTTTGCTGAAATTCGTCAAAGATAAGGAAGAAAGCGGTTTGAAACAGGGGAGTGAGCCTAATCAGAATTTGGGGCATGTGAAGGTTTTAATTCAATTCTTTCTCAACCATCCCCCAAACTCCTCCCATAAATCTCCTTTCCCAAAAGCCCAGAGAGGTTAAGCCACTGACTAGCCGGTTGTGAACAAAGGTGACCTGTTCCCAAGTAAGAGTTCCTCCACTGCATTATTTTAATGTTTATTTTTTAATGTTTTACTTATTTCTGAGAGAGAGAGAGAGAGAGAGAGAGAGAGAAACAGACAGCGTGAGCCGGGGAGGGGCAGAGAGAGAGGGAGACACAGAATCCAAAGCAGGCTCCAGACTCTGAGCTAGCTGTCAGCACAGAGCCCGACATGGGGCTTGAACCCATGAACTGTGAGATCATGACCTGAGCCAAAGTCGGATGCCCAACTGACTGAGCCACCCAGGTGTCCCAATGTTTGTTTATTTTTGAGAGAGAGAGGGAGAGAGAGACAGAGTATAAGCAGGGCAGGGGGAGAGAGAGAGGGAGACACAGAATCTGAAGCAGGCTCCAGGCTCTGAGCTGTCAGCACAGAGCCCAAGCTAGGGCCTAAACCCATGAACTGTGAGATCATGACCTGAGCTGAGACAGACAGAGACAGAGAGAGAAAATATGAGCAGGGGAGGGGCAGAGAGAAAGGGACAGAGAATCTGATGCTGGATCTTGTATGCTGACAGCATCAAGGCTGATAAAAGAACTTGAACTCACATCTGAGGCTCAACTGAGCCACCCAGGCGCCCCTCCTCCACTGCATCATTTGAAGCAGGCACTGGGTGGGGGTGGGGGCCCAGGGAGAGAAGGGGAGGATTTTTGGTGCACAGACAGTGTGACTGACGGGCTGGAAGCTCTCTGGGCTTTCTTCCTGAGTCCGTGCTACATTCCACACAACTGAAATGGAACTCTAGACGAGGGAATATAAATCTGGGTGCAGGGAAGTACGTAAGTCCTCAACTCCAAGCTGTACTTTATGCTTTCCAACTGATGTCACCATTAATGGAGACTAAACCTTTGCAGGCAGCAGCTACTCAGTCCCGTGCCTTGTTTTACACTTTATATTCTAACATTTAGTGAGACTAAGTATTCTTCCCCCGCAGAATTAGAGGCTATTCCAGGTCAAGATCTGGGTCATACCCTTTCTCTTGGATCCCTGAGGGCACCCTGAAGAGTACTTGGCCCATGGTAAGTGTTCAATATTTACTCATGTGACTTCTGGCAGCACTGTAAGGAAAGGTTTAGGGCTCTGCACAGATGGAGTCTTCTGTTACTCACCATTTGGCCAAACACACTGCTTTGTGGATTTCTTCCCATTTTCCCCCAAAATCCTTGGACACCCACAGGCCATTCTGAAAGATTATAAATGACTTATCAGAATTCCAGCTTTGTCCTGTGCAGCTGCTTCTGTGACCTTTAATATTTTATATCCGATCATTCAGGGCAGTAAAAACACACACTGAAGTTCCATCCAAGCTGCCTGTGCTCCACACACACATGGTTTATGGGGGCCTTGTCAGGGTTTGGGAGGTTCAGAATGACAAATGCTTGTGGAGTGCCTAGTACATGCCAGGCACGGTACCAGATGTTGCCTGGGGGACACAAAGACAAATAAGATGTGCTTCCTGCTCTCAAGGAGTTCACAGTTGAACAAGGGGTGCAGATATGAAGTTTGATATAATGTGGTAACTTGTAACATGGTCTCTGGGGTGAGAATAGGGAGGGGGGAACAATGAATGAGACCCTTTGTGAAGACAGATGAACTAGTATTAAATAATCAACAGTTTAACCCAAAGAAGGCAAATGGGAAGATGAGATGTTACTGCACAAATATACCCTAGTACTAGTCAAGGCAAGAGGTGATAAAATATCGTGGGTGGGCAAGGAGCTAAAAGCCTTCAGACACTGATGGAGCACCAATTCTAAGGTGAAGAAAGAAGGGGCGAATGCTTGGGAAAGAGGTGCGGGCCACCTCATAGAGGGGCCTCAGTTTTACCTTTTTAAAGATGGAGTACTTGGATGGCAATGGGAAAGATGGATTTTTGACCAGAAGTAGGAAAAGTAATGAAAAAGTGCCACATTAGTGTATGAAGACTTAGTGAGGCCCTAAACCATAGCTGTGAGGAATGGGCTCAAGAATCTAGAAACTAGATTCAGTAGAACTGGATAATTTTTCCTGTAGGGCACGGGGGGGGGGGGTGGAGAGAGAGAGAGAGAGAGCGCACACAAGTGTGTGTGTGTAATCTTTAGCAGTACGGGGGAGGGCAGCAAGATAGGAATCTGAGGTTTAGGAGGAAGCCGGAAATACGGATTTGAGAACCTTATACCTTAATTACAGTGGCAGTTAAAATGGTCAGAGTGGAAGAGATTGCTCAGAGTGAAATGAGTGGTGAGCACTTTAAGGGAGGTTGACAGGAGTCTACGAAAGAGACCAGGAAGGAGCGGTTAGAAGGTAGGAAAGAACCAGAGGAATGAAGTCACAGAAGCCAAGCCAACTGAGTTCCCAGAAGGTTGAGACTGGCCAATATTTTCAAATGTAGCAGACACGTAGTAAGATGAAGATGAACAATGTCAGCTAGATTGACAACACAAGCCTACTGGGCCCAGATCCAGTGGAGGAGGGACAGAGTGCAGTTGAGATTAAATGGGGATGGTCTGGGTGGAATTTACCTCCAGTACTCCCCACTCTCATCCACCATTCTTCCTTCTGTAACTCTTCCTCCTCTGGTAATGTTCACCTCCCAGCATGTCTAAGGTACCTAATTCTACTTAGAAGTAGGAAAGGGTCTGATATCACCTGTTTTCACTTTAGTACATATTGGTCCATCTTACCCACCCTGATTATTTTTACTTCCTACTTGCCCTTCACTGGAAGAAATCTGAGGTGTAAAAGCAGACTTTGGCTATCTCTTTCTGAGGACAGCATGTTTCAGTAACCTCAAGACACTTGATAATGGTGATGAGGTGGTCAAAGGGGGGTCTGGTGATTCTGTCCATTCCTCTGGGGGTCTCTCTGCTCCCTTGAAGGGACTACAGCTCAAGCTGCTGGAGGCCAACTTCCTGGAATTGTTGCATTAAGATCTGAAGCCTACCCAGCAAGCTAGTTTCCTTCCTCTAGCCTCCTTTGGCTAAACTTAACTTTGATCCTCCTTGAGTCTTCCAGCCTTCCCTGTGCTCAAAGATCTGCACAGAGAAGGCCCAGAACCCAGACTGCTCTTCCAGAGCCCTTCACCCTCCCTGTGCCGGACTGGTTTCCGTATTGATGATCCAGTTTCTATCCGCAGAATGGTCACCACAGCAATGGCTCTCAAATTTTAGTGTGCCGGCTCAGCCAGGAAGGTCATTAAAAATACTAGCCCTCTCGCAACCAAAAGTCACTGATGGACTCTATCTGGATTGGGGCCTAGGAATTGCATATTAAACCAGTCTCCCAGGAGTTTCTATCTGACGTTGCTGGACAGGAGAAATCAGAAATAAGATGAGAGAGAGCCGTGTAAACACAAAGCATAATTATGATTACCACAGTCTAGCAACTCAGCCACTTTGGGCCCTGAAAACCCATGGTAGAGAAGACTGGTCCTCTAGGGAAGGAAAAGTGAAAAGTGCATCCAGGGAACTTTCAGAGAGGTGGGAGGGTTAGGGAGGGATACAGGTTTCTGGGAACAGTATAGGAATGTGGTAGGGGATGCAGAGATTTAAGACTCTGGATATTTAATACCTGAGTATCAAAGATAGAAATCAGGGTGCTTTATATACTAGGAACAAAAAAAATATCATAAAGATGGGGTTTGGCCACAGCAAAGGAACAAGACCATCAGGAGGTTGACAATCTAGGTGTGTCCCTTGCAGCACAAGAATGATTATGTTAAACTGTTTTCTAGTTCATTACTCCAACAGTACACATTTATTCACTTAAAAAACCTGGAATGACAGCTAGATAGCCTATGCATCTGGAAAAGATAGCACATGAAAATCATGCCCTTTAACCAAATAAGAAAAAGACGCAAAAAATACATAATTCATGACTTAAGAAGTCACTAGAAAGCAGTCCAATATAAAGAGCATATCCCGCAGTGCCCTTTTAAAGCAGTATATTTTGAGCCTACAAAAAATGCAAAAGAGCAAGACAAGTTCCTCAAGTCTACTTACCTCAGTGCTGAGGGCTAAAAGATAATCAGAATTCTGAGGGCTATACATCATCTGAGTAAGAGGATGAAAAGGGAGATTGGTCTGAACAAAGTTCTTTGCAAAATCTGATGATCTAAAGATTCTTCCTCCATGACTTCCTCCAGACACTTCTGCTGTTAAAATCACCTGATCAGGAAGAAAAAAGTTCAGATTCAGAATACAATACTATAAAAGCACAGGAAGTTCTTACACCATTTTCACCAGATGTGAATTTTCAAAAGAAGAGTTATAAAAACAGATCAGTTGGTGCACTGCACCCCTCCAGTATTAATTAGTCTTGCAACAAATGTTATCCTAAATTGAACCAGTGTGTCGTAACAATGAATGTAGACTGCTCAGTTTGGGATTAGCTAGTTGCCCAAAGACTAAAATGTTGTCTCATGGATTATACATTGTGATACCAAACAACCACTACACAATTACAAAGAGTTTGGCTGGTTCTCGGAATAGGGACACAAAAAAAAAAAAAAAAAAAAAAAAAAAAATCCTGTGTGCTGAATTCCATTCTTTCATCATCAGCACTAAATTATATTTAATTTTAAAAAATACACTGACTGAGAGCAAACTAAATCTATTGGTGTGTACAACTGAATCATTCCCAGATTATCTGACAGCCCTGCAATGTGGTATCAAGCACAGCTTCATGTATGTCTGAATGTGTCTCACCTTTCCAGAATTCTCAGGACCAATAGCCATGCCAAACTCAGTCCGAATGAAGGTGTTATTGATGAGATTTGTAATATCCTTAAAGTTCTTTCCATAGTCCTCACTGAGAGGAAGAAAAATAAGACACGTTTAGAATGCAATGTCAAGGACGCTGCTGGGCTCCTGCCTGGCTTCCATTCCCCCTTCCCATTGGCTTTGCTGAGGCACTCATCCTCCCCTAATAGTCACCTGCCTCAGGGGGGCTGGTTCCATCTCTGGCTCTGGAGGTGTGCCTGATTAGTCTGAAGGAAACTGCATCCCCTTACCAGTGATGGGATCAGAGATGTGGAGTGACCCAGGATGAGCCAATAAGACAAAAGGGGGTAATTTGGAGTCTTTTAGGAAACACATTTCCTTACACTTAAGACAGCCACCTGACAAAACAATGTTTTCTTTTAGATCAGTGGTTCTCAATCAGTGTATTTTTGCCCCCCACCCCCACCCCTGGCCGCAAACATTTGATAACATCTGGAGACATTTATGATTATCATCAACTCAGGGGTGAGATGCTACTGGCATCTAGTAGGTAGAGGCTAAAGATTCTGTTACACATACTACAATGCACAGGACAGTTTCACAAGAAAAAATTATCTGGCCCCAAATGTCAGTAATGCAAAATTTGAGAAACCCCAACACTGTAATATGTGAATACAAAGCAAAAAATTGCTACTGGCATTCAGACACAATGAGAACATAGCTTGAAAAACAAGCCATCATAAGTGAAGAGAACTGCTGAGGGGATTCAGGAATTCTGGAGCCTGTGACATGGGATGGAACTAACACTGAAGCCCATCCTTCTGTATTAGTTATGTGCCATTAATTCCATTATTATATAAGCCAGTTTGGGTTGGGATGTCTGCTAGATGTAGCCAAAGGCCTCCTAACTAATCTATGAATGCACAGTACACATGATAAAGCTGTAAACTAAGTAGCAGGAGTCTTTTTTTTTTTTTTAATGTTTTATTTATTTCTAAGAGAGAGAGAGAGAGACAGCGTGAGCAGGGGAGGGTCAGAGAGAGAGAGAGAGGGAGATACAGACTCCGAAACAGGCCCCAGGCTCTGAACTGGCAGTCAGCACAGAGCCCGATGTGGGGCTCGAACCCACGAACCGCGAGATCATGACCTAAGCGAAAGTCGGACGCTTAACCGACTAAGCCACCCAGGCGCCCCATTAAGTAGCAGGAGTCTTGAAGTCCCCCACTTCCAGAGGCCGCGTCCCAGGTACCGGTCTCCAGGGCGTGCAGCGCACAAAACACAGCTCAGGAAAACAAATGCACTTAATCTCATCTCTTGGGTTGTCAAAGCTTTCCCCCAGAGTCCATTCCAACAATATCTTTGAGAGGTATTCAATTTCGTGTTTAGATTTTGAAAAGCAAAGGCAAAAAAATCAGTAGCTACCTCTGATGGGTTTAATACCATGTGCAGTTCTGATAAAACATGACACAGAATCTTAACATTCACTAAATCAAAATGTTCATCAGTGGAGACCACCATGTTTTGCGAGTCAACTGCCCAGTGACAAATGCAATGTGCAGTGCTCTTCACCAACAGAACAGACACTTTAACAGATGGTACAATTTTGGTAGCAGCCTCAACAAATAATCACAGAGCCACAGAACATGAGAGATACAAAGGACTGAGGAGAGCATCCTGTCCGACTCCCCTATCTCATGGATGAGGAGGTTCAACAGGAGGCAACTGTCAAAAGTCAACGAGTTAATTAAGGGCAAAACTGAAACTACAATGCAATTCTCTTAACTCTCAGCCCCAGACTAGACCAACTTTTAATTATATGTGAGTTTTTCTCTTACAACCTGTGGTCTTTCGCTTGTGGCCTAGGCTGGTGGCCTGGCAGTAAAGATGGGCTCAGAGGAAGTTGGGAGCAGACAGGAAGGTAGTATCTCTGAGTGTCTGCATAGGTATGCTAAAGCAAAGTACATGTGACTTTAGGTTGTCTAAATAACTCTTCCCATTTCTTAACATACATACACAGAAGATTCCTAAACAAAACAGAGATTAGGCGCTGCCCAACCAATTCCTTTATTACCCTTTCCTTGGCTTTGGAGCACAGAAAGTGTTCTTATCTTCCAGACAGCAGGTCAAGGGATATGCATGAATAATCCATAGCTCTATGATGTACATATCATCAGTCGCGCAGACAACCATCTAAAGGAGTCTGTAGTGGCTTGCTTATCACCAGCTTACAAATCTCCCCTCCTTCTTGACATCCCCAGGGAACTTCCACAAACCTGTTGCCAAGCCTGCTTGCTTTTTTAAGAACTTGGCAAAACAAAACATATCCCTGCCCTTCAGAAAAAGAAAGCAACATGAACCAAACAAAAAATCATCTGTGACACTACCTTAGGCACTTAAAAAAACAACTGGAGCACAATGGACTAGTCTCTACCTGCAAGGAGTTATGTAGCGTTCTGTTGAGACCACATAAAGCTAAGGAATACATTTTATTTTATTTTATTTTTAAATGTTTTATTTATTTCTAGGAGAGAGAGAGACAGCGCGAGCAGGGGAGGGTCAGAGAGAGAGGGAGTCACAGACTGAAACAGGCTCCAGGCTCTGAGCTGGCAGTCAGCACAGAGCCCGACGTGGGGATCGAACCCACGAACCGCGAGATCATGACCTAAGTGAAAGTCGGACGCTTAACCGACTAAGCCACCCAGACGCCCCTAAGGAATACATTTTAATATAACACTTTATTTTATTTTATTTTTTTTCTTGAGAGTGTGCGTGTAAGTGGGGAGGGACAGAGAGAGGGAGACGGAGAATCCTAAGCAGGTTCCATGCCCAGCGCAGAGCCCAAGGTGGAGCTCATCTCACAATGCACTGTGAGATCACAGCCTGAGCCCAAATCAAGAGTTGGACGCTTTAACTGACTCAGCCACCCAGGCGTCCCAATACTTTATTTTATTTAAAAAATTATTTTAAATGTTTTATTTATTTTTAAGAGAGAGACAGAGACAGCATGAGCAGGGGAGGGTCAGGGAGAGAGGGAGACACAGAATCTGAAGACAGGCTCCAGGCTCTGAGCTGTTAACACAGACCCCGACGCGGGGCTCAAACCCATGAACCGTGAGATCATGACCCAAGCCAAAGTCGGACACTTAACCGACTGAACCACCCAGGCGCCCCAGTAGTTTTATTTTCTATCAGCATATTTATCAGCATACAACATATGTCATGAAAAGGAAATTAATGAAACAGCTTCAAAAATAAATCTAGTTTCAAATTCCATAAGATAATTAATAGTGTTATAAACAGCAGTCAAATGATAAATTAACAAAACCCTGTGAGACCATCTGCTTTCGAAACAAGTCTTTTGAACAAAAAATAGCCAATTTCTGGTTACCAAAAAAAAAAAAAGATCACTTATGCATACATCTGTGCTGTAAACATATGCATAGATTGTTATGTTTAACAAGAAACTGTTAAAATACAAGTATTATTGGAATATAATCTAATACCCCCAATGAACAAAAAAATCCAGACATTAAAATAAATGAAAAAAAAAAAAGTAATCCTCACATGGGACTTCTAGTAAGAACATGAGAATTCTTAGTAAGATGAAGCACTCCCAAGAGGGTTTTCCTACAAGACTCATATATTGACATTCAACCCAAATGTCAACAACCAAAAATTACATCCTTGTTTTTGAACACTTTTCATTTACTATATATTGAAACTTGTAATAGCAGGCATTTGAACTGCAGACATTTAATGAAATGGAACAGCGTAGCTCTCCAAAACCTCATATAATCTTACATTTTGATTTTCTCAACAATCAAACAAGCATAGATATCCTTGTTTGGTTGGCTTTCAGGCCTAACCATTTCTCTGTTTTAGTTCATTTCTGCCATGGTTAAGTAGCTATGAATTGCAACATAAAAGCAACAAGGATGACAATAAACTTAAAAAAAAAACAACACTTTCGTCGTTTTCCCTAATCAGGAAAGCGTATACGGTAGATCCTGATTGCTCACGGGCTCTGTATTTGCAAATGTGACTACTCATTCAAATGTATTTGTAACCCTAAAATCAAGACCCGTGGCACTCTGGCAGTCACTAGCAGGCACGCACCACATGATGAACATGTGAGTAACCTCGCATGCCCACTCCCAGCTGAGGGCCAACAGGCGGCTGCTCTGCCTTTTTGTTTCAACTTTTTTTTTTAATATTTTTATTTATTTCTAGGAGAGAGAGAGAGACAGCGTGAGCAGGGGAGGGTCAGAGAGAGAGGGTGTCACAGACTCTGAAACAGGCTCCAGGCTCTGAGCTGGCAGTCAGCACAGAGCCCGATGCGGGGCTCGAACCCACGAACCGCGAGATCATGACCTAAGCAAAAGTCGGACGCTTAACTAAGCCACCCAGGCGCCCCATGTTTCAACTCTTATACTACAAATAAGGGTCTTCTTCACAGTCTATTTAGTGCTATGCGTTTTGCATCTTTGCGTTTTTGTTTTGTTTTTTTCTTTTGCTGGTTATTCTGCTGTTTAAAACAGCCCCTTAGCACAGTGTTGAAGGCTCCTTAGTGTCCTTGCACTAAGGCTTTGATGTACCTTATGGACAAAATACAGGAGTTAAATAAGCATCTTCTGGGCAAGAATTGGCTGTGAGCTTAATGTTAATGAATCAAGATATATTAAAAAAGATACCTTTCAATAGAAGGACACACAAAACAAGGTTACATACTGATCAACTGACAAAAATGAATATTGTGACCAGAGGTTTGCAGGAGCCTAAACCTTTCTTTCTTTCTCCTAAGAGCAATGGTTCTGTGTTCACTAATTCAGTGCTCAAGGAGACTTTGTAGAACAATGAAAATCCACTGTACTGAGATTTCCAGTGTAGCATATTAAAATGTGGCAACATAATTATAGACCTAAAATCATACATCAGCCAGCAAAATGGGCAGAATGTGAATTTACATCAGGCTGAAAAAAATTATTTTTTAAATCCCAACTGTTTAATGCTACCTATGTCTTTTAATTTTAATCTTTTTTTATCCTTATGCAAAAAAAGGATACATGTTTCCTGCAGAAATTTTGAATACAAGCGGGAAAATGAAGAGGGTAAGATATTGTGAATAAAAGCCCGGAACTTTTTTTAAATGTTCATTTATTTACTTTGACACACACACACACACACACACACACAGAGAGAGAGAGAGAGAGAGAGAGAGAGCAAGCGAGCGAGCACATGAGCAGGAGAGGGGCAGATGGAGACAGAGAGAGAGAATCTCAAGCAGGCTCCATGCTGTCAGAGCAGAGCTGGACATGGGGCTCGATCCCACCAACCATGAGATCATGACCTGAGCCAAAATCAAGAATCAGACACTTAACCAACTGAGCCACTGAGGTGCCGCAAATCCCAGAACTTTTCATCAGAAGGAACATGAGGATGTATCCGGTATCCTGATTTTGCTTTGGTTGACAAGGCAACGCAATAGGTGTTTTCACGGAAATATGTCCTCAGAGAGGAAAACTACCTAGTTTCATGATTTTTATATGCCTTAAATTGGTAAAAGTGAAGTTTGAGTAAAAATGCCATCATCGTACATTTTAATAAACTTTTTATTTAAGGAAAAAAACAGTAAAATATATTTTATAATGGAATTATGCTAACCTTGTAACTAAAACATGCAATCACTGTTAATAATCTACTGCAGTGAAAACTGAACCAAGCATATCATTAAAAAGGAAGTCATACAAGATGTGTTAGAGAAGCTAGTTTACTATACTTGGCTGTAATATCTGTTGTATACCTGTAAGTTTTATCTTTTTGTTTAACTTCAAGTAACATACTTAAAAATTTACACTGACTATGGAATAAAACTTTAATTTGAAATTTCTTAAGATGCCCTTACTAATTTCCAAAAGTCAAATGATTCTCAATAGGAAATAAAAATCACAAATAGAGTTTTTTGGTAATTAGGTATAGAATTTCTGTGTACCATAATGCTTACATGTGTCTCACTAAGTTGCTCTTACAATGAAAAGTTAGACTTAAGAGGCCATAAAACAAAACGGTGCAAAACATCTTTCAGTTGCCAAAAGCCTAACTATCATGTTTACCATAGATACGGTTTATTTCCTTTTTAACTTTACATTTGAAAGAAGCAAATGTACTTCACAATCTATTATATAAGTTATCCCTTAACAGAAAATCAAAATTTAAAGTATTCAAATATAGGGGCACCTGGGTGGCTTAGTCGGTTGAGCGTCCGACTTTCGCTTAGGTCATGATCTCGCGGTTCGTGGGTTCGAGCCCCGCGTCGGGCTCTGTGCTGACTGCCAGCTCAGAGCCTGGAGCCTGTTTCAGCCTGTGACTCCCTCTCTCTCTGACCCTCCCCTGCTCACACTGTCTCTCTCTCTCTCCTAAAAAACTAAATAAAACATTAAAAAATAATAATAAAAAAAAATAAAAATAAAAAATAAAGTATTCAAATATAACTCCTCTAAATTGAAGATATCAATATATTATTCAATTTGACTTAATCATTAATGCCTAGGGATTTTATCTATTATTTCCCAAATCTTCCCACAATTCTTATTAAAATATTTTTTTTAAATGTTCCCTTATTTTTGAGAGGGGGAAAAGGGCAGAGAGAGGGAGATGGAATCTGAAGCAGACTCCAGGCTCCAAGCTGTCACCATAGAGTCCAAGAGGGCTCAAACTCACAAACCATGAGATCATGACCTGAGCCCAGGTCGGACGTTTAACCGACTGAGCCACCCAGGCACCCCACCCACAATTCTTTTTTATAACCTAAATACTGAAGTATACTTCCCCCTAACTCCGCATAGGTAACAAAGCTTCCTTCTAATCCTGTGACCTTCTGTGCCCTACTACTCAGAGCAGCTGGCATGTGAGGAAAGTGCCTTTTCTTTGAATCCCAAATGAACCTTTGATCACATAAGATTTAGTATAGAACAATAATCCAATAAGTAATATAATCATGAGAGCTGTAAAAAAACAGAAGAGTCTTCAGAGTGGATTGAACAGGCTTTTATTTTATTTTTCGTTGAGCGACCTCCCCCTGTTGAGGATTCATCTTAATCAAACTGCCCCCTCCCCTCCGAAGCCACACGTGCCTCTTGGCTGGCATGTTCAACAACACGAGTCAATTCACAGCAGCCAGGCCAGACCAGTAGGGGAAGCAACCAGGCAGTTACAGTTTCCACCTAAACTCTGGAAGAGGTCTCACTTCCCAGCAGGGGAGAAATAATTAATATTCAAAATGACCTTGGGAAAAAGAAAAAACAATAAACAAAAGCCCTGCTGTGTGACACGAAGCAAAAGAACCTCAGTAGCGTGAGACTGTACCAGAAACAAACAGCATTGCTCCCCGGTAAAATGTATGTTAGGGGTTTCTCACAAGACAAGACAAGTATAGGATGAAAAGGGCTAAGTCAGATGGTGGTAGGTATTTTGACAGTGACATTTATTTTTTTTATTTATTTTATTTGTTTATTTATTTTTTTAATTTTTTTTAAAATTTATTCTAGGAGAGACAGAGACAGTGTGAGCAGGGGAGGGTCAGAGAGAGAGGGAGTCACAGACTGAAACAGGCTGCAAGCTCTGAGCTGGCAGTCAGCACAGAGCCCGACGCGGGGCTCGAACCCACGAACCGCGAGATCATGACCTAAGCGAAAGTTGGACGCTTAACCGACTAAGCCACCCAGGCGCCCCGACAGTGACATTTAGCGATACTGTTTGTGTTTTGGTTCTGGCTGTGTTAAAGTAAACACAAAATTGAAAAGCAAAAGGATTGGAAAAAAGATTCATGAAAATACATTTTACTCCCGTGGGGATGACTCATGAACCTGTCAGGAACAGCTCCAGCCACACGATTCAAGAGCAACATAGAGAATAAAAAGTGAACTCAGAAGGGGAGCAGATAAGTGATGCAGGCAGTAGGTATGGAAGATAGTTCAATCTGGAGGAGGAAGAGTTTAGTAAACAGCCTTCACAACAGGGCTCTTCGGAATCAATAGGAGAGGATTTGCTACTAAAAAATAAACTGGAAATCAGCACCTTCTACGATGCATACATGCGTGGTATCTATCACAGCAGCATTAGTAATCCTGAAAAAATCAGCTACCACCTATGTTTCCAAGAGGACAGTGATTAAGTGAATTCTGTCAGTCTAACAAAAATGTCAAGTTACCAGCAGAGGGGATATGAACAATATCCTGGGATGAGCCCTTGCCAACCAGACGGGGCCAGGTTGTGATGCTGGGCATTAGTAGTACTTGCGTACTGGCAGCAACAAGGGGGTGTGTGCACTTGTAGAAGCCCTGGAAGCATTTCGGGGCAGGCAAGCACTTTTTTACCAACTGGCACAGGAGGCTTTCACATTCATTTTGGCAACTGGTACAGCAGTGCCAAAAGAGCCTGGCTGTGTGCCATCCCTGGCTGCGGGCACAGCAGGAGCTGACCGCACTGGGTTCTTGCTCCATGCCAGCCATTGCAAAGCAGAACTTGCAACAGTTACAGTTGGTAATGGTACTGGTCTATGGTGAAGATACATTATCATCATCTTTCTTTCACAGATGACAAAAAACTTAGAGAGGTTAAACGACTTGTTCAAGTTCATTCTGCCTGCAAATAAATGAGAGTACTAAGATTCAGTCCTGGGCCTATTTGCCAACAGAATCTGGCAATTTTACCCTGCATCATGCTGCTTCCCAAGACTATATGGCCGTAGGAGTAATATTAAAGAGGAAAATCAAGATAATAAACTGTAAATAAATTAAGATTACACCTTATGGTGAATTTTTTCTTTCTTCTAAGATTTCTAAATGTTTTATAATATGGTTGTATTGCTTTAAAATTTTTTTTAACATTTGGCTCTGTTTTTAAAAATGTTTATTTTTTAGAGAAATAGAGCACAAGCAGGGGAGGGTCAGAGAGAGAGGGAGACACAGAATCCAAAGCAGGCTCTAGGCTCTGAGCTGTCAGCACAGAGTCTGACGCAGGGTTCAAACTCACAAACTGCGAGATCATGACCTGAGCCGAAAGTCAGATGCTCAACCAACTGAGCCATCTAGGCGCCCCATGGTTGTGTTGCTTTTATAATGAAAGGTGAATTGGTAAGAAAAACTGTATTATACAGAAAGATTTTATGACAGCAAGTTTTTTTAACACTGGAAAGAGTTACAAATGTTTTTAAATGTATTTTTTCTTTTCCCAAACAGGATACTTTTCATCTGTCTGAAATGTTTCAACCCCTATTCTAACTGAATAAACAAAATCACCTACAAATTATAGCCCTTTCTAGTACTGGAATTATACAATGCATTATCAATCTTTATCAAATAAAAAATAATACCAGTCTAAAAATTACAGAGAAGCCAAGACATTCATTCATTCGATTAGTATGTACTGCTTGTCTGCTATGAGTCAGCTGTTTGGCTGGTTGTTGGGAGAAACCTGGGTTAGTCAAGAACCTTGCCTTTATGGAGTTTATAGCAATTTCACACAGCAATTCCTTCTTAGCAAATTTTTAAGCCAAAATCACTGTGTGGAAGGGCAGAGAGCACTGCCAGGCTCAGTAGCAACAACAGCCAGTGACCACACCTACTAGGGAAGGGAGGTTAGGCTGATCCATCCCAGAGCTTCAACATGGATGGGTTCACGCCCACCTGGGCCAAGGCCAAAAGTCAAATAGAGAACCCTGAGAGAGTACAATGGCTCCTGGGAGCCCTAGGCATAGTTTCTATGTCATCTGCTGGGATGTCATATTCTTTAGGTCCCTTGGGGAAAAATGGAATAGACACAAATGACTGAGAAGACAGTCAGCAATTTCTGAGTTAGCTCGTCTTGAATCTTATAATTAAGGTAAAGAACCTACTATTTAGCCAAGCTGTACCTTTGAGAAGACAACTTTAAAACCTTGTGAATGTCACACTACAGATTATGATTCCTGAACATACACTGCCACCATCCTTATCAATGTGAACAGTATTAGGCACTTGGGTTAGGTCTGACCTGAGGACCTCCTCCTGATCTGGAAACAAACTGTTTAGGGCTCAAAACAGGTACACACTTTTAAAAATATTTATTTTGAGACAGAGAGACAGAGAGAGAGAGAGAGAGAGAGAGAAGCGGAATCCCAAGCAGGCTCTGTGTTGCTGTTGAGCAACCCATGAATTGTGAGATCATGGCCTGAGCCGAAATCAAGAGTTGGACACTTAACCAACTGAGCCACCTAGGTGCCCCCATACCCATTTTATTATAAGATAAATGACATTCACCTGGGAGGCATAGTGAGGACTGTAAAAACCATTTCAGGGATATAAAAACCATTTTGTGCTATTGCAGGGATATAAAAACCCATAACAGAAAGATGGTTAAACTCTATGCTACTTTCTCACAGATAAATACCCATTTAAATTAATGGAAACACACCCCTATGGACTTTTCCTTCATCTTCCTTTATTGTTTTGCCACTCAATTAGGTCAGCCTAATCTCCTTGGAACTAGATCCCTTTTCATACTTTTTCAGGTTAAGTAGGCACTCAGGGTGCTGAGTGTGAGAGTCTGGTGAAAATTTAAGAGGGCTAGAAGATCCTTTAATCAACTCTGAGACTCCATCAAGTCTACAAAACTAGGGAACTTACATTCGCAATGTGTTACTCAGCCAATGCCCCAGCCACATGTTATGCATCTCACCTTCGATATAGCTTGGACTGTCCGAAAGTCATAATTACCAGTGGTACATGGAAGGTAGTCAAGACTAGAATGATCTGGGAAGAGACAAAAGCATGCAGTCAATAAGAAAGATAGTCTAATTACATGCTTGCATGTGATGAGATTAAATCAACATCTAAAAGGCTGACAAGAGCCCAGCTCTGCAGTAGCCTATACTATAATATAAAGAAAACCAAGACAGAGCAAGTTACTAGGGCTCACAATGATTCAAGATCTCAGCTTATTTTGTTGAAATGGTCCCATCACATACACTTGAAACAGTGAGGCAGAACTAATCAACTATGCATTATAATAAAGGAAGAGTTTAACTCTTTTGTATCTTTATTATTTTAAGACATTCTTAGGCAAAGATCATCTCTTTTTCCACATACAGAACAGTATGGGTGCTCTAACAGAGGTCACTGTGTCATACGCATCTGTCCTTTCCTTCTTCTCCTTGCTGTTAGTTCTCCATGAAGTTAGTTTTTTAAATAACTATTTTTCTAGACACAAATATGCATGGGGAAAAGATTCTGACAGATTAATACGAGAGGTTAAGGAGTCTCAGAGAGACATATAGCAAGAAATCTTGGAGATACCAACTCTCTTAGATAAATGAATAAATCATGGGAATTAGCATACAACTCAAATTTTAGCAGGAACTAAGACATGGTTAAAGAGACGGTCTACCAGAAGTTTTAAAATTAATTAAAGTAAGAAGTTTGTAACGCTTTTCGACATCAAAATTATTTCTTTTGGTTCCTGATATAGCCATCATGTACCTCAATGCTACGATATATATACATTACCAGAATGTCAGAGGGTATGAGCTGTGGCCCTGACCTTGTTCAGACAGAAGGGCACAGAGCCAGGCAACGTTGAGCCTGGATTCAGGACCTGAGGCCACCCTCAGCACACCCTCCTACTGGGAGACTGTCTATACTAGCAGGGATAAGGAGATAGCTCTCCTTTCACACCCCCGATCCTGGCAGTGGCTTCTCTGTGGTACGGAAGGGACAACAGAGGAAGCTGAGCAACTATGAGCCCATGGGCGCCACAGTCCTTCAACACTAACTGTGGGAAAGGACACAGGAACAATACAGTTTGGAGGAAAAATGCCAAGATGTGCAATGTGCAGCTTTCTGCTTCTACACAGGGGTTTTCCCAAGTATTGTGAGGCTCCCGTCTCAGCACATGGCACTCTCCTTTCTCTTTCTTCTTCTTGCTCTTCTCGATGCCAAGCAGCCACCAAAGACTAAAACGGTGTCTATCTTCCTATTATGGCGGAACGCAGTCACAAGATGTTCCCAGTTCTAAAGCAAAACCAAACCAATCACATCAACCTGAAAATCTGTACTGCAAACAGGCATTTTCTGCGACTATTGTTGGAGACCATTTTCAGGAAGTAACAACGTTCATTGTTTAAACTCCTAAAATCGACATCTTCTTGCTACACTGAATTAACAGACTCAAAATACTACTTACCCCAGTGCCATCTCCAACCCAGGACAAGGATACTGAGACACTGAGATCATCAAACACATGCTACAAGGAAAAAAAAAATTTATTTAGAAATGACATCTGTCTTTTGATCTTTGACTTCCTTAAATAATTCAGAACACAATTACTTTTGAAGTAATTCAGTTCATAATTATAAGGGGATATGGACTCCCAGAACAAAATTTGGGAGAGATGGATTGGACTACTTAACCCAAATTACAAACAACTTGGACGTTTTAATTCTCTCTCATACGAAGAAGTAAGCCAAGCAGATGAGTTTTCTTACTGCACCAGATGGGGAGATGGAATAATCTAATTGCTTTCTCCAACAGAACTAAATATAAAGATACAGAAAGTATTCTTAGGATGCTTTAAAACAAGAGATCACAGCCCACATTGACAGATATAATTGTAACCCAATCAGCATAATTTACATTTTTCTAGGCAGCCTTCACAGTACAGCTGAGCAGTTAATAGCTGGATTCCTTTTGCTCCTTGGTTAACTCACTGACCCAAAATGACAAGGGACAGAATCAAAGAGCCAATGCCCTGTTTCACCTTTATTTAGTGATGATGATGATGATGATGATGATGATGATAGAAGAACAGTCTTAACAGTTGTGGCAAGAGTGAGGAGAAAGAGAAGGGAAAACTAGTATGTTATATCCAAGATATGGTAAGCACGTTGGACTATAGTTATAATCATCATCTTAAATGTTTTAGGGTTTTGGTTTTCAAATACTTTACGTATGAAATAATACATATCCATTATAGAAAATGTAGGCAATAGTAGGGAGGTATAATAAAGAAAATATAAACCATTTATAATCCTATCACACAAGATATTCAAGGCTGACATTATGTGTATAATCTTCTAGTTTCTATCATTTTTTTAAGTGATAAAGAAAGAATTGCATTAGGGCAATACTGGCACTTGGTAAAAATTTCCATCCACACACAAATGTATACAGTTGGTCCTTGAACAAAAGTGGGGGTCAGGGGTGCTGACCCCTTGGCATAGTAGAAAATCCTCACATAACTTTTAACTCCACCACAACTTAACTGCTACTGTTGACTGGAAGCCTTACCAACATCATAGATGGTACCAAACAGTAGATGCACACATATTTTGCATATATATGCTGTACTCTTACAAGAAAATAAGCTAGAGAAAACAAAACATTATAAAGACAGTCATAAGGAAGAGAAAATACATACACAGTACTATACTGTACTCATCGAAAAAAATCATGTGTAAGTGGGCCCGTGCAGTTCAAACCCATGTAGTTCACAGGTCAGGTATATGGTAAAAAGTGAAGATACTTCCTCTCCCCTCCCCCCCCTGCCACATGCCCCACCACCTCAAGCCCCACTCTCTGAGGGTTAATAGTTTAGTATTTAGTTCTACTAAATGTTGACGATTATATGCTTTTTTCTTACAAAGACATCTATCTTCTTAAGTTTTTAAATCTTAAGCATGCCCTGCCTTTCCGAATATGAGCAATTCCTTAGAAGCAGAGGCTTTAACTTTATACTTGTTTGTACTCCTTATGCCTACCATGATACTTAACACACTCAATAAGCATTTGTTGAAAATGATTATGCGTCTTTCCCAAACCACCAACTCACTCTCAAAATAGAACATGTCTATAAATGGTGGGATGCCAGCCACTTGGTCACTCAAGCCGCTATCCCAACAGAGAAGTCTGAAGAAACCGGACTCAAAACACTAACTGTTTTGCTTATCTTCTAATTTTCTTTCCCAGTTCTCCTGAATGGGTTTTTGAATTCACCTATGCTATTTCCCCTCTGAACCGTAAGTACCTTTGAAGTCAGCAGAGGCTCTGGTACAATCTCTTGTAAATCAGTGCCTCATAGAGGGCCTGACTAAATGCTGGTTAACTCTCACATGCTCAGGCAGAGCTCCTCACAGCCTCTGCTGGACAGAAAGGCCATTCATACATGTAAGCTGGCCAAGCATCTGAGAAAACGTAGGGCTGCTCAAGACATCTGGAAACAGAAGCTTAAAAACTTGACACAGCAATGTGTCTTGTAAGATATTCCACACAGAGCAAGACAGCAAGTTCTCTTGAGTGAGAATATAGTGTCTGAAATTACCTCAATGAGCTCCTTGAAGAACAGGAATATCCAGAGCTACCACAGGCACCAGACAGACCACGTGGGCTCACAGTCAGCTAAACACAGGCTATCTTTCCAAGGAAGGCTCTGATCATCACAAGTGACTAGGATACAAGAAAAATTCCTCCATTGGAGTCCTGGCTATCTTGATCAGGCCACAGAAGAGTTAGTCTTGAGCCAATCATGATCTACAACTCTCACTTTTCAGACAAAGCTCTACACACCTGACCTAGTCAACACACCCTGGCATTACTCACATGTTCCTGTTGCCCAGCCACAGAAGGAGGAGGATTATTAGAGATCACTAGCAACCCCAAGCTTCACCTGAACAACTCAAAGGATAGCCGATCTCATTTGAAATCCAAAGAGTTCCTCTGGAAGTACAGGCCAGGTTTATTAACTATAACTGTGGTCTTCTGCTACCCTTTACCTTCCCTCTCTTCCCTTCCCAATAACCAATTACATTTTACTTTTGAAAACATATAAACTCATTGAAAAAACTCATCCACCCATAGCAGAGCAACTACCTTTTTGGAGGGGAAGAGGAATTATTTCTGCTGTGTAAGGACCAGATTCCAGTCTTTAACATTCTCATTCTAGTGAAAGTCAAAGAGAAAAATGAAATCAGATCTACAACAGATCAAACCTCAGGTGGGAAGAAAAGGTCACATGGAAAGAAGATGGATCCAGGAGCACTGGGGGACCAAGAGCACAGATACAATCCTACTCCTTCAATGAGAGAAGAATTATGGATGGCCAGGAAAGGGTGGGCAACCTAGTCATGGTTAGGAGCCAGAAGTCTCAAGTGTTGGCAAGAGGCCATCAATTCAAATGGTTAATCATTTTTCATACTTGGTACAATGTACATGTCACCCTATATTGAAGTGGCATCTTAAAACGTTTCAAAACATGTATTACTTTTAATTACAGCAACAAGAACCTTGTCTGCCTCCCTCACTAGACCTGAAGCCCATATGGGGCAGGGACAAAGCCTATTCATTATAGGAACCAATATACATACATGGACAGCACTCAACAAACATCCAATTTGTTTTCTTTAAGAACTACTTGTAAAGCTCTGAAAAGGCAAATGATGAAGTGAAAAGGCTTAATTTCTCCATGATGAGAAGGAGCATGAAATGAAAAGTTCTATTCTGAGAGGACTTCTGCTTCTGGCCAAGATGAAGTAACAAGGCCCAGATTTGCCTTCCCACCTGAAACAACCTGAAAACACACACACACACACACAGAATATGTAAAACAATAGTTTTTAAGACACTGGATCTCAAGGCAATGATCCCTGAGAGATGGGAAGCGAGTGAGAGCCTCCCTAGCTTACAGTCTGGAGAGAATTTCCAGGCTACAGTGCAGGGGAGGGAAACTCAGGCAGAGCCCAGACGTCTGAAGAGATGAGCTGGTAGTCTGTGGAGGCCCCGGAGGCTGGTGTTCAAGAGGAGAGTACTAGAGAGGCATGAGCTGCACAGAACGAGAACTCTGGAGACCTCCAGGGCTCCCCAAGCACCCGGCCAAGCCTTCAGCTGAGCCCTCATCAGCACATGCGTGTGACTAAGCCTCCTGAGATCAGGGAAAGATCCACCTGAAAGAACTGAAGGAGACCAGATGGGGGGGCCTCACCCAGGACCAGAAAGAATCCCTGTTCCCAACAACCATAGGAGTAAACCTCATCTGGGGCGCCTGGGTGGCTCAGTCGGTTAAGTGTCCGACTTCAGCTCAGGTCATGATCTCACAGTTCGTGGGTTCGAGCCCTGCGTCAGGCTCTGTGCTGACTGCCAGCTCAGAGCCTGGAGCCTGTTTCAGATTCTGTGTCTCCCTCTCTCTCTGACCCTCCCCTGCTCACGCTGTCTCTCTCTCTCTCAGAAATAAATAAAGCATAAAAAAATATTAAAAAAAAAAAAAAGGAGTAAACCTCATCTTTCACAAGGAATTGGTGTGAATACTCGGAAAAATTCCACTTCACTAATGAAGAAAAATTAACCCTCATCTAAATGCCGTTCTGGTCTTGCCTAAAAAGCTTACCAAGAAAAACAAGAACAAAAAGGACCAATCCACATCTGAGGAACCTAACTATGCGCCAGACCAAAGTTCAAGATATTTATAGTAATATAAAAATATCCAGCACTCAAGAAAATAAAATTCACAATATCCAACGTTCAATCAAAAAAACGAGGCATGGAAAGAAGAAAACAGGAACCATAATGCGGAGAAAAATCAATCAAGCTGACCCAGAAATCACACAGATAACAGAAGAGACAAGGACATTAAAACAGCTGTAATTACACTCCGCAGGTTCAGAAGTGAGAGAGCCGACTGAGCATGCTAAATAAAGGCACAGAAAATACGAAGACTGAAATTGGACTTGTAGAGATGGCAACTACAGCGTCTGGGACGAAAATTACACTGGACGGCATCACCAGGAGAGGAGGCGCTGCAGAAGAGACACTAAGAGACTCGAAGCCATACCCCAGAAGCCACCCGAGTGAGACACAGCCAAAATGACCAGAAAAATGTACAGAGCACCACCAAGCTACAGAACTTCAAGTCACCAAATATATATGTAATAGGAGTCTCTGGAAGATGCAGGGGGTGGAAGTAGAAAAAAAAAACCTGAAGAAATAAAGATCCCCAGATTTCCCAGATTTAATAAAAAAAGTATGAACCCAGAGAGCCAAGAAGCTCACAAATCCGAAGCTGAAGGAGCACAATGAAAACCACACCAAAGCACATCCTATTCCGAATGTTTGAAACCAGCGATAACAAGCTTCAAAGCACCCAGAAGAAGAAATGACACTACATACAGAAGAACAAAGAATCACAGTGGCCTTCCCCTTAGACACAGTGCAAGCCAGCAGATCAGCATCTTTAAAGAACTAGGGGAAAACTGTAAAGATGGAATCCTATACCCGCTTAAAGTATTTTTTAAATGCAGGTTTTAGGAAAGGAAGGTTCTGTTTTTCTGAACTTGTTCATTGGCCCTCAGTATTGTATGGTGGGTGTTCATTTTTGACAGCCACAAGAGAGGGACTTCACCAGTGCAAAATCCCGTTTTTCCATGTAAAACCAACACTTCTGGTTCCCAATTATCATAGCACATGCGATCTCTTCCTAGATATTATTCTCACAACACTTACAGATGTTGCTTGTACTAGAACTATTTACATATCTGACTACCTCTCAAATTATACAAAGAATTCTTAGATAGTGGGCACTGTGATCTGGTATTACCAGATCTCCATAGAAGTCCATTCACAAACTCCTGCTACCAACATCACTGACCTGTGTGTAATCTTTCTTCTACCATGACTACCAACAGTTCAGTAAATAATGGCTAAACACGGTTTCTTCCTATGCCTCTGCCAGCCAGAGCACAGTGGACACAAGGGTGCATTCTTCGATGCTCATACCTATAATAGTGACCTCACTCCTCTCCTTCCCTTTATAGTTACCATCAACCCCATATGGCCCAAACTCGTAAAGATGCCCTGAATGCATCAAAGTGTTTGGAGACACTAGCCAGGGGTAGGCAGACTACACAGAAGAGAAATGCAAACATTCGAGTACAAGGAAACAGTGGTCTGCATACTGAGATTTAAGCAGGGCTTACTGAGGTGGGGGCAGATACAAGCAACAGCAAGATGGCGTGGGAATGCTATTGTGCAGGTAGAACACACACAGACACATGTAAGCATTCTGAAAAATTTCAAAGGATAACATAAATAGCATATTAGTGCCACCTACTAGTAAACTGAGTGAACAGTAGATACTGTAAGTGCTTGTTAAAATAAATAAGGATTCTGAGGTGCCTGGGTGGCTCAGTTGGTTAAGCGTTCAACTTTGGCTCAGGTCATGATCTCATGTTTTGTGGGTTCGAACCCCACGTCGGGCTCTGTGCTGACAGCTCAGAGCCTGGAGCCTGCTTCGGATTCTGTGTCTCCTTCTCTCTCTGCTCCCCCCGCCCCCACTCATGTTTTCTCTCTCTCAAAAATAAGTAAACATTAAAAAAAATTTTAAATTAAAAAAAAAAGGATCTTAAGATCAGGATAGACAAGTTATGGTAAGAAAAGAAGGAAAATAAAAGTAGAGGAAAGGAAATGTGAGAAGAAAAGTACTTCTGCTTGAAATACCCAAAGAAAACAGAGATGAGGCCACAAGATTACTTACTCAAATGGGCCAGGTTTCCAATGGTATATACAGCTGAACGTATCAACCAGTAAGTTATGGTTCAATTGTTCTAATCAAAGCAAAGTTAAGATGAATGAAAGAAATATGAGCAGAGGACAAAGGTTTCTGACTATAAAGAACTGAAAGGCAGAATAATCCCTTTAAGAGGAGAAAACCCAAACCTTCAGAACAATATTACCAATGAATAGCCTACGATATTAAAATATTGAACATATAAAAACATGTAGGAGTCAAGAAGGTCAGCCAACAGAAGGCAGAGGGAATGTCTACTTCAAGCACTGTTGCAGAAATGATGTTATGTGTTAGCTGTATGCCTGACAGTTGAAAAGGAGAAGGTGGGGAGAATTGAAGCATGTTTTATTTCTGGAAAACAATCACTGTGTTGCTCCAATGTAGTGTGCCTAAGAAGTAGATTATTTAGCACAAAGAGAACATGAGCTGGCCACTTCATATTGCTAAGCAGTCAGCCAAATGTACAATCTAGACACAGGTCAAAATTAAGGGAAACCATGTAAATATGCTGTCTGTGTGATGAACAATCCCAAAACCAGTATCCAGTGGGGCCACCGAGTAAATACTGTAATTCAGATTATGTAATCATACCCCGAAGGAGGAAGCTCAGAAACCAAGCAGTTTAAGACCAACTATGTAAAATGTCAGTTTGATTCTCTCAGGAGCAGATAAGCATTAAATTTGCCACTTCTAGAGAGAGACTTATTAATCTCCTAGCACAGTTACTGGCACAGGAACAAGACAGATCAATGGAACAAAACAAAGTCCAAGGCTGGACAAGGTTTCTTTCAGTGTACGATGGAGCTAGCATTTCAAGTCGGTGGTAGAAGTGTTGGGAAAACTAGCTATTTGGAAAAAATAAGCTGGATCCCCCAAATCCTTTTTAACCTCATTCCCAAATAAATTCCACATACAGTGAAGATTTAATATAAAAAGTCAAATAATCAAACTCCTAGAAGTATGAGAGACTATTTTTATAATCTCAGAATGAGAAGACCATTATAAAAAATGATACAAATACCAAACCCATAATATAACACAGGGATTACTTTGATTTTACATAAAAAATTTTAATGGCAAAAATACCAAATAGCGAGGTGCCTGGGTGGCTCAGTCGGTTAAGTGTCCGACTTCGGCTAGGTCATGATCTCACGGTTCGTGGGTTCAAGCCCTGCGTCAGGCTCTGTGCTGACAGGAGGCTCAGAGCCTGGAGTCTGCTTCGGATTCTCTCTCTCTGACCCTGCTGCTCACGCTGTCTTTCTCTCTCTCTCTCCCAGAAATAAATAAAACATTAAAAAAATTTTTTAAATACCAAATAGCAAGTTGAAAAAAAAGTCAAAATTATGTGCAACATGACAAAGGGCTACTATAGAAAAGAGCTGTCAAATCAATAAGAAAAAGACAAAGGCCTCAAAAGAAAATAGGCAAAAGACACAAAGAAGCAATTCACAAAAGGACAAGGAAATGCCTCATAACATGAAAAACTATTCTATTTCACTGGTAATCCAAAGAAAAATAATGTGATGACACCTCCAACTTGCAGAAAAGTTTGACAGGACGTCTCCGGTGAGGGCACGGAGACCAGGCCCCTGTGAGCACTGGCAGTGGGAGCACACAAACTGCTACCACTTTTCTGAAGAGGTGCTTGGTGATGTGAATCAGAACTGAAAATGCCCATACCCCGTGACCCAGCAAACCCACTCATAGGAATTTATCACTGGGGGGTAACTATACATCTTAACAAAAGACGGGTTTGTACCTGGGTGTTTACTGCAGCTAACAACTACTGAGCACTTCCTACAAGCCATCTCCTTTGCGAAGCACCTTAACACATTATCATTTAATCCGTACAACAATCGCATAAGCTATGGCTCTACCTGTATATTCTAGGTGAAGGATTAAGCTTTGTTAAATAAGCTAGGGTGTGCAATAAAACAACATCCCAGGGGCTGCTGAAAATGTTTCAGGTAGTCACTGACATTGCAAGGCACACTATTCCTAACATGCTGAGTCAAAGGCAGGTTACAGAATAGTGTGTAAAATCCTGTGTGTGTACTGATGGATAAAAGATATCTGGAAGGAGGTCCTTCAAAATTTAACAGCAATTGTCTCTAAGTGGTAGAATTTATGGTGATACTTTTTCTTCTTTATAGTTTTTCTGGATTGACTGAATTACTCCCCACCCCATCTCCAACTATCAGGAATCACTTATAAAAATACAACCAGAGAAGTTATTTTTATTTTGAAAAAAGAATATATAAAAGGGTGGTATAAAAAGCACACATAGACCATGTCAGTTTATTCTTCTATTACACTGGAAAATGGGGTGTACAGAAGGTTACAGGAGAGGTCACAGAGTCCCCACCCACACTAACGTGGGTGGTCTGGATTTGAGGTGGACTTCTTTATTCTACATCCTAATATTGTTATTCACTGATCTACTCATGGTCTTCTGTTCATCACCTGTTGAAGAGTGATTTTTAGTGTCCCAGATGGTACTGACAGCCGTTTACTGCCCCCAGGAGGGAAGCTCTGGGCAGCAGGGAGTCACTGGCTGGCATGTAAAACCAAACTGGCTTTCAGGGACTCATTATGCTAGCGAGTCCGGGACAGCTTATAACACCTTCTCTGAAATACATCCACCTTGACAGCCAATGGTAAGATTTTTCCATGCATTTATTGCCTGTCAGTTTAAAGCCTGAGGTCCACACATTTTAGAGACCATGAATTAACACAAATGTCTGTTTCTCTGGTCCTGTGGCCAATGGCTAGTCCCATGTGGAAAAAGAGAAAGGCCACAAACCACGGCATTCTTCAGAGGGATAACTCTGTCTTCACATCTAATTAAACCAGAAGCCTAATCAACTTACTGTAGCTATAACTTGGAGAGCTTAAAGTTAGTCCTGAGAGTCACTGTAGCTTGGAAAAAAACAACAACTTGGTAACAAGAAACTTCTGCCTGTCTTTAGTTACACACCTGATCAGAAGTAAAATACTGGAAGACCCAACACTGGACAACCAAACATGGGTCACGTTCACAGGGCCAGGCCCAGGTGAAAAGCCACATGCAGACAGATGACCCGACCCCCCTCCCATCAGGAACCACCTCTCTGGCTAGTAAACGAGGGAATGAATCCCGCGATGGCATCGTTCATACACATTTCTTCTTGCGACAAGTACCTCTGTGTGCCTACCGTGGGCCACACCCTATTTGGAGCACTGGGGAAACAGAAGTGATAATTCACATTCTGTGCTCGTGGAGCATTTATACCCCAAAACACACTTCCGACAGATGTCTACGAATGAAGGCTGAATATGCTAGACCTTTAATCTATAGACGACAGTCTGTCACAGTGAAAACAAAACCACAAAAGCGGGTGTGAAAGCCCAGTCCAGTTAATTAGCTGGTTGGAAAAACAGGCACAAATTATTTTCTCTCTTGGGCATCCATTTCCTCTGAAGTAAAACTGAATTATGCTCCTTCACTCACTGGAATAATAAGAATCAAATGAAATAACACACAAAGGCAAGGCCCTGGTGATTCCATAAAAGCTGGGAATTTAAGATTCAGGCTTCCAAACTCCAACTAGGGAACACAGGGATGGACAGGACGCAGTGACGTGCAAAAGAGGTCTGGAACACAACCTAGGTGATACTCTTGCAGGCGGGGAGAAAATCTTAACAGAATCCGGCTCTGATAAATAAGGCGCTGCAAGGATCATAAAACACGAGCTAAAAATAAGATCACAAATGTTCCAGTTCTCATGGAGACTATTCTTAGAAATGAAAAAGCTAAACACCAAATATTATACAAGTTTTCATACCTACTCAGTTATTCAGAGTGTTCCGCAAGGCAGGCTGATACACAGGAGAGCAGTGGGCTAATATTCAACCTGACTTTTATTTCCAGCTCTGCTGAACGCTGTGTGAACGTGAGCAATGTGACCTAACTTCACCACCAAGGCGAGGCAGCTGGAATGACATTTCTAGTCCTTATAAGCTTTAAGATTCTAGGACTCATCAATAATTTAACCACTCAGTTTTTGCTTTTCCACTGCTCTGTTTAAACAAACAAACAAAGTGCTTGCTTCGGCAGCACTTTTACTAAACAAACAAATTCAGCTGCCCACGTCAGCTTCACAATACTAGTGTTAAAAGGGGAGGGCAACAGTGACCTGTGTCACAGAGAAGCTCCAAAGACCCAAACACTCACTGCAAGGAAGCAAGGGAGAAGAAATCTATGTATTTGACCTCTAAGGTAAACCTGCAGACCGTCACTCCAAGTCAATTTGCTAAACTTGCCAAAATTGCCAAAAATTAGTAATCCGCTTTCTTAGCTTACAGAAGAAGGAACTAAAATTTGGGGGATAGGGTATCTCAAGACAGGATCAGCAGCAAGAAAGAGCAGGATATTGCAAGGGGTCTATCATTTCTGTAGGAAAAAAGTTAACTTCAATGAACAGACAACAGGCTGTTCAATAGGGGAGAGAACAGCTCCACATTCCCAACAGCCCTTGAATGCATGAATGTCACACCATATTAAAATAATGTTAGTGGTGGGGCGCCTGGGCGGCTCTGTTAGTTAAACGTCTGACTTGATTTGGGCTCAGGTCATGATCTCACAGTTGGTGGGTTCAAGCCCTCCATTGGCTCAGCGCTGATGGTGCTGATGCTTGGGATTCTCTCTCTCTGCCCCCGTCTTCATGTACTCTCTCTCAAAATAAATAAGTAAACATTAAAAAAATAAAACAAAATAATGTGAGTGGTGGGATAGCATAATTTAATCTCAAATGATCCAGGGTCATACTTTGCTTCTCAAGTTTCCAGCCCACACGTAGTTCAACCAACACACTTGCACTCCAGACTGAGAAGGCAGAGAAATATTTCAGAAGGATTTCCATTAAACAAAAACAAAAAAATCTTTAGCATTTAAAAAGATAGGCTTAGCTTTTGAAAAATTCACTTTCATGAGATAATTCAATTCTGATTATTACTCAATAAATGAGCTAAATTTTGAAACAGTCAGCATTTACTTTTTACATCTTAGTCCCACTTCAAAGAAAAGATGGTGATAAGGGATGCGTCCCAGCCGCCAGCCACTCCCCAGTACAGGTGGGGACTATGCCCTCACAGCCTCTGCTACAACCACACGGGCCTTCTTCTAGACCCTCCGGCACACCAAGCACTTTCCAGCCCAAGGCCTTTGAACACACAGTTCTCTCTGCCTGGGATACTCCTCCTGATAAAATTCTATTCATCTTCAAGTATCAGTTTAAATAATTTCTCAGTTAAGACCTTCCTAAGGCCCCCAGACTAAAAGGCCCTCGGTCAATTATTCTCCTGTTGTTACTTTTGTTCTTCTGGGTACTTACTGTACTTATAACTAAGTTTTAGAAGGCGGGGAAATCAGAAGGCGGGGAAATTAGAAACAGTTGAAGTAAAGAATAACAGTAATGGCACTGAACTTTAACTGAGTGCCTATGATATATAACCCACTGACTACTTTATAGGGGAAGCAGCAGGCTCAAAGAGGTTAAGTCATTTGTCCGAACTCACAGAGCTGGTAAGTCACAGGGCAAAGATTCAAACTCATGTCTGCCTGCCTCCGGACCACACACTGAATGACTACTTTTCCCCAGCACTGTATGAGGCAAATGTGGTGAAAGAATAGTGCCAGCATGGCTCCTACCTTTAGGCAGTTTATAATCTGGGGAAGAAGAAACTTAATAAATGAGAGTGAATACGAGACGGAGTACTACAGTTGAGTGCTAGATCACAAGGCATAGTTAAAAGTGGTAGGAGAGAACAGAAAAAAGCACCTAGAGCGAGAAGGACATTCAGATGGCAGGAAAAGCCATACGCACAAAGATGGAGAAGCAGCCTAGCACATGATGATCTCAAGGGACTGGTGAAAAGGTCACACTAACTGGAACAGAGGGCTAACAGAGGCCAGGAAGTGGTGAAATGTTAGCCTAAAGAGATATGCACATAATAAAAAAAATAATTCCATTAGCATTCTGGTCTGCTCTGACTGCCAGCAAAGTTCCTGAGAAGTACTGATCACATCTCGTTAATATTTCTTAAAACTCACAGAGGATGGCACAGTGCAAAGCTAACAGGCTGCTCAGTTTCCAAAGGGGGACACAACAGGCAAGGTGCCATTTTGAAACCACAGTCTCTTAACTCTAATAAACTAAAGCTTAATGAAAGAGAAGTAGTTATGAAATGATAAGGAGTCTTATTTGTTGTAACTGTGAATTCCTTAAAACTGTAAGTAAATAGCGATATATACTTGAAACTAGTAGAACTCAATTACCCAGTATCCGATGATGGTGGGATTATGACTCTCCACCTTCATCTCCCATAGTTTCGGGAAAGACACTTTGGTCAAATATCCCCTCTCTAATAAAAAGGGATTTTTTTTTTTCTAAATGTTTTTATTTATTTCTAGGTGAGAGAGAGAGAGACAGCGTGAGCAGGGGAGGGTCAGAGAGAGAGGGAGACACAGACTCTGAAACAGGCTCCAGGCTCTGAGCTGGCAGTCAGCACAGAGCTTGACACGGGGCTCGAACCCACAAACCGCGAGATCATGACCTAAGCGAAAGTCGGACGCTTTACCGACTAAGCCACCCAGGCGCCCCATAAAAAGGGATTTTTATAACCTTTTACTTAAAATTCCAAGTCCAAGGACATAGGTGGTACATATTTCTTAATCTAGATTTGGTTCCCGTGAGTACCTGTAACAATTCTCTAGGAATATTACAGCTATGGAAAAAAAAAAAAGTTAAGTGCATACCCAAATATTTAAGCATCTAACTGCTAATGCATCAGAAGCTTTGTGGAAATAATCATTAAAGATATGATAAAGGATGAATACACACTAAATCCCACGTCTCATTTTCTCTTCACAGTGACCCTAAGACACAGGTATTAGTATACTCATTTTATACATGAAAAGACCAAGGTTCAGAGATTAATCTGCCCATGATCACCACCGAAGTTTGAATCCAGCCAGGTCTGACTTGAGATCATGTTCCCTTGTAACTACTGCCTCAAAAAACTGTCAATCATATTAACAAGTTAAAATTTTGATGCAATCCTGAAGGTTATAAAAACAACACATACGCTTCTCACATTTCTGCCAATCTTGACTCACTTTCCTTCTTGCCACCCCCGCTCAAGCCTGTCACCCAACCTTGCCAAGTGATAAAACCACCTCATCTCATGTATCTCTGTTTATGCACGTGTTCCTCTTGAGCTGGTATTTATCGGATCGCTTGGTTGACATTTGGGCCCTGTGGACTCGGGAACAGATCAACAGGCTTATTAAGAAATGGCATAAATGGGGCGCCTGGGTGGCTCAGTCGGTTAAGCATTCGACTTCAGCTCCGGTCATGATCTCACGGATCGTGGGTCTGAGCCCCGCGTCGGGCTCGGTGCTGACAGCTCAGAGCCTAGAGCCTGTCTTCGGATTCTGTGTCTCCCTCTCCCTGACCCTCCCCTGGTCATGCTGTCACTCTCTCTCTAAGATAAATAAAACATTTAAAAAATATTAAAAAATAAAGTAATTTAAAAAAGAAACGGCATAAAGAACACACATGGTACTTCAAGGTTTTCAAAACGTTTTCCCTTCAAAGCCTCTGATCCATTTTATATGATGGGAAACTGAGGTTTAAAAAGGCTGAGGGGTGCCCAAGTGGCTTAGGCAGTCAAGCATCCAACTCTTGGTTTTGGCTCAGGTCATCATCTCACAGTTTTGTGAGTTCAAGCCCCATGATGGGCTCTGTGCTGGCAGCATGGAGCCAGCTTGGGATTGTCTCCTCTCTCTCTCTCTCTGTCCCTCCCCCACTTACGTTGCCTCTCAAATACAAATAAATAAACTTTAAAAAATTAAAATAAAAAATAAAAAGGCTAACTGAGCTCTGCTGAGGGTACAATGACCTTAGGGAGCAGAGAAGTCACAACTAGATGACTTATAAAGGGGGTCTCTAACCTTGCCTTTTCCCCACAGCAAAGGCATAGATTTAAAATGTCTTTACAGAACACTTTTTGGGAGCGTAGCACCACGTTGGGAATCTGTTCTACACTCAGTTCTTGGCCCACAGTCATTTAGCCGTATCAGTAAGAGAGATCAAGAGAGATCTGACCAGCTGATCAGCCTAACAATCTATGAGTCAAACTGTTAGGCATATTATCAGCAAGAATTCAACCTTATGCTTATTCACAAAACTGTTTAGAACAGAGAAATCTGTTCATCGGCTTCGTCTTACAGCTCCTGTGTGTCTCATGCCTTGGCTCACATCCTCCTCCAATGAGGTCAGGAGTCCAGGAGTGACCCTTAGAACCTTCAGCACTTCAAGTATAAAAGGTGGTCTGCACTGCCCTCTATTCCATTCTCCTGTTGGATGTACTCTTCAAGACCACAGCAATGCTCAACCTCTCAAAGGATAACTCTTCTTGGCTCCCCACTTCTGCCTCTGGTTTCTCTAGTTCTAGCCTCCTGCCTGGCACTACCTGTTAAAAGATGTTCCCTGGTAAGTCCCAACACAAAATTCTCTGCCCAGACCTCCCCTCTTTCCTCTTCTTGCCCCTGCCCAAGAGCTACCTTTCTGGACTTTTCTGCATGTTTTTATGGAAACCTTAGACATACTCTTCACCTTTCCATTGACCATTTCCTGAGCATGTCTTGGCTTTCCTTACCATTATGCCTTTACAGATCTCCCTAATAATTACCTCCATACCTTGATTCTCTCTTCATCTAGGAGGCCTTCCCAGACCACTGCACTGTAGTAGTCAAGCCTTCTTCAAAAATTCTTCCAAACTCTTCATCATGCCATCTCTGAACATCTAAACCTTAAAGTAGCACCAATGAGGATATCTTTAATCTTTACCCTTGATGATGCACAGGCCTGAACTCCACTATACATAGTTTAGTAAGTGCTTGAATGAACGACATCCACACAATACGTTTAACATTTTGATAAAACCTTATATTTGACCCTCCAGATAGTCCTAAAGCTGCTTCTCTAGTTTAAAAAAAACTATAAAGGGGGGCACCTGGGTGGCTCAGTCAGTTAAGCGTCCAACTTCAGCTAAGGTCATGATCTCACGGTTTGTGGGTTCGAGCTCCGCATCGGGCTCTGTGCTGACAGCTAGCTCAGAGCCTGGAGTCTGTTTCAGATTCTGTATCTCCCTCTCTCTCTGACCCTTCTCTGCTCACGCTCTCTCTCTCTCTCAGAAATAAATAAAACATTAAAAATTAAAAAAAAAAACTATAAAGGTCAGAGAAGTTAAGCGGCTGTCCATGAATCACACAGCAATAAAGCAGCAGAGCAAGGACTCAAATCTGGGTACTGAGAATTCTCTTTTGAATTTTGTATACAACATATCTATAATTAGAGTCCCTGTGACAAACAGTATGTACCAGATAGACATTTGATTTGAATTATCTTGTCTGGGAAGTAGAAGGTTAATCAAAATTTTCTTTCCGAGTTCAAGTCTCTTGATCCTTCAGGGTGATCTTACTGTTGAATCAGACTTACAAATTGGCTTAAGTACAATATTAGAACCTAGTTTCTTAGAACATACAGGAAGAAAACAACAAAACTCTTAACAAAAGCAAACACAAGAGAATACTACTCAAGCCCTAGAAGGAAAAAAAAAACCCATACATTTTCTTCTGATGAGAAGCCAATTAATCACACATACATTTCTAACTAGCACAGGGCTGAATATACTAATGGTAAGCTGATTTTTTTTTTTTTTTTTGAGAAAGAGAGAGGGAGAGAGTAAGGGAGGGGCAGAGAGAGAGGGAGACAGAGGGTCTGAAGTGGGCTCTGTGCTGACAGCAAAGAGCCTGATGTGGGGCTTGAACTCACAAACTATGAGATTATGACCTGAGCCAAAGGAGGACACTTAACTGACTCAGCCACCAGGCCCCCACCAGCCATCTATTTTCAAACACAGAAGTCAGGACAAAAAAGAAAAAGAAAAAAGAAAAAAAAAAAACAATTTTGGCAAAGTACTTCAGGGAAGGAGAAAAAAGAAATGTACTGTTATATATTTATTGGGTTTGCTTTTGGACTATCCAAAAGCTTTGGTTAGTATTTGCTTAGCATTAGACTTTTAAGGCAACAAAGAATGATAAAGTATTACCCAAAAAATAAACAAGTCAAATGTCTTTCAAGATTATAGGCAAAAAAATATATAGTCCTGCTATCTTTAAGAACACTCGTATTTCAGTGAAGCAAGCTCTGGCGGTGGTAACAAATTACCCCCAGATGTGAAATCCCAGGCTATGTTCAAGTTCAACTGTGAAGCAGATCAGCTGAAATTTGCTTCTAAATTCAGAATCAAGCAATAAACATTTGTGATCACAACCTCTGGCCTCCATATGAACCAGAATTTTAAAAGACATTTTAAATCGAATTCACAATTTCTCGTGTTGTAGATGAGGAACTGAGGGCTAGAAAGCAAAATGCAAAACAGAAAATAAATTACAGTCACAGAAAACTTTCTCAGCAAAACACCACAGGCTCTGAATGGAAGATTCTGTTTTCACTGTGGTTTCCTGAGACTGGGGTTCGGAGTAGAGTGAGGAAAATAGCCTCAATCTTTAAAAAAAAAAAAAGAACAACAGAAAAAAACCTCCACATGTCTAGCATTCACTTAGAAACCTCTACAGGTATGAAGAGTCTGTCATGAATATCCATTCAACCCAGCTAGCTCGAAGACACATATTACTAACCCAGCTTTGATTACAGTCACCATTAGAACAAGAAAAACCTGTCTAGAACGGACTGAAACTGACCAGCATGTCCCTCCTCAAACCCATCTACATACAGATCCAGTGACATGGCTACCTAGACAATGGGAAGAACAAATTTTCACCACATTTTTAAAAAATGTTTATTTTGAGAGAGAGAGAGAACAAGAGCAAGCACGAGGGTGGGGGACGGGGGCAGAGAGAGAGGAAGAGAGAGAATCCCAAGAGGTCTCCACACTGACAGCACAGAACCCAACTCGGGGCTCGAACCCACAAACTGTGAGATCATGACCTGAGCTGAAAATAAGAGTTGGACGCCTAATTGACTGAGCCAATCAATTTTCACCAAATTTTTAAAAAGAGCAAAAGATGCGAAAGAAACATTGGTTACAAACGGATAGGAAAGCAACTGGAAATTTTTGGAAATTTACAAATGCAGTATCTATTTCATAATATTTCTGGAGCTACTATCACAGCACTGTCCTTAAAAAAGCTGTATTTTTAAATCACATGTTAAATTTGATAGTTTCGGGGCGCCTGGGTGGCTTAGTCGGTTAAGCGTCCGACTTTCGCTTAGGTCATGATCTCGTGGTTCGTGGGTTCGAGCCCCGCGTCAGGCTCTGTGCTGACTGCCAGCTCAGAGCCTGGAGCTTGTTTCAGAGTCTGTGACTCCTTCTCTCTCTGACCCTCTCCTGCTCACGCTCTCTCTCTCTCTCTCTCTCTCCCTCCTAGAAATAAACATTAAAAAATTTTTTTAAAAAAATTTGATAGTTTCGCCTACCCTAATATTAGCTTCTAATCACATAAAACATTTGAGCATCATTTCTTCAGTCTCAAAACACAGTTTACTTTCTGTAGAGACAATGTGAGGGGCAGGGATGGATAGAAAGGGAGGGAGAGGAGGCGATGTTACTCCTACTCTGACCACTACCACTCAGGGTTAAGCACTGCCGATCACACAAGGATAACAGGCCAACTAGGACAAAGTTGGGGAGCACAGTCTCTGCAGTCACCCACTGAGAATCCAATGCTTGCTGGCAGGAGCCGATTGGAAATCGGCGGAGTGCAGAAGCTGCTAATAGCTTCCATGAACCTGACATGAAAGATCAGATCAAAACAGCGGGATGGAGAGCCTATTATTATTATCATTACAGAAAGAAAATAACCATTAGAAACTGACCAGAACATGAGGCTTCTTCCAATTATTTCCACAAACAGACAAGAGACTCAGATTTCTAATTAAAAGTCACTATGCACAGAGCCAAATATTTGAGTCAGCAGAGAGCTTACCTAATTGTTACCCTGCATTCCCTCTGAGCCATTTGTCCTGCCTGGATCGCTCTCTACCGTCACCCCAACCAAACCTCAGATGAAGACTAACCTTTCCCCAGATAAATATACTTCATCAAATCTGCTGATATTTGTAACTGAAATCCCCAATGCATATGTCATTTTAACAGCCGTTAGGGGTTAAAGTTCTGATTCGTATACGGCATGGGAGGAGACCACCTTGAGGATTTTGCTCACTCTGCTCAATCAGGACCAAGAAGGAAATCCTACAGAATTCCCATTCTTTGACCCCCAAACAAATGGGTGGAACAGGACTCGAGAGAAAATTTACTTGAGGGTGTGGGTGGGAATGGTGGGGAAAGTAGAGTGAAGAGAGGCTGAATGTTGGAATAAATGAGGCAGTTAGAAAGTTCCAGGACAGCTAAAGGCACCGACCTTCAGATTTCCGGGTGTTATAAAGATCCACAACAGGCCAGAAGAGGCAGCTCCCTGAACCTCCAGCAGGCACATTCAGTCCTGTCAGCCTGGACTCAGCCATGCCAGCACCAGCAAACACACACACACATTCTTCTCAGAGCCGACATACATACAGCACAGTCTCTCTACAGGGCTTGTTTATTTAAGAAACCAGATGCTTTGATGTTGGGCTAGAAGTTGGGAAGTTATGTGTAAAGAAGTGGTTAATGACAGCAGCAGAGGGAGGACAGACAATGAGCAGCAGCTTTCTGGCTTTTAATCATAACTTTTGAACGCTTTAAGGAAATTATCAAATGGTCTGAACCCAGGAATGAGAAGGAAATTATGTCAGCAGCCGCCGTAACTCCGGCCAAGGCATTTCATCTGTTTCTTTAAGACAGTTTTCATGCCTAACCTCAAAGGGCTACTTATAGGAGGAATGTTTTGAAGCAATCCAACTTAGCAACCAACATTAATACAATCTACGCTTGCTCAATGTCTCTCATGTACAAAGGTTATACATGTCATGAGCATTCCAAGCATTTAAAGAATCAGTAAAAAGTGTGGCATGAAAACAGTTTTGGGTTAATGGCAAAAAGGTTATTTATGGAGCCTAAGAAAAGAAGTCCGAATTTCAGGTCATTAGGGCACAGGTCTCCTAAACCAGAAGAAAATAAAAGTGCTATCATGGTTTAGGATTACCCTGCCTTTTAAAAGAAGATTAAACACCACATTCTCACAAGCCAAACAAACCACAGGTTTAGGAGATCTGCTGAACACTTTGGAGGATTTTCATTGTTCAGTCTGAATTACCTTTTCCTGGTATCTTGGCACACTCCGCACTCAGCACATCTTGAACATTTTTAGGGCATTCTCATAAACTGACTATATGAATTAATGTGGTTTAACATGAACAGCACATTTTAGCAAATAAGAAGAGAACCAAGAACTTTTGAGTTTCTCCGGGAACTGAATCCTGTCATCTTATGAAAAACTACTCTAAATGGTACTTTCCCAGCTATACAAAAGTACACAATATCCCTGATAAAAAGTTGTTTTGTCAGGCTGATATTTTTATTTCACACTATAAAGGATTCCCCCCAAATACTAGATCTCTTCAATACAGTTCAGGAAGATTTAATATGACTTCTAAAAATAAAGAACTGAATGGGGCGCCTGGGTGGCTTAGTCGGTTAAGCGTCCGACTTTCGCTTGGGTCATGATCTCACGGTTCGTGGGTTAGAGCCCCGCGTCGGGCTCTGTGCTGACTGCCAGCTCAGAGCCTGGAGACTGTTTCAGTCTGTGACTCCCTCTCTCTCTGACCCTCCCCTGCTCATGCTGTCTCTCTCTCTCTCCTAGAAATAAATAAAACATTAAAAAAAAAACTAAAAAAAAAATAAAAATAAAAATAAAAATAAAGAACTGAAAACCAGAACAAACCACTATATACCACTACCTTAGAGGTGGGTCTCTAAGAACTGCTTTACTCAACCGTGTCTAAGGTGAAGAATATTAACAACAGCTTTGCTTTGGCCACATATATTATGTTATAAACAGGATCTCTGCAGAAGAGATCATGGGTGCTTAGCAAATGCAGAAAGAGCTATTTAAAATGAGGTCACCGAAAGACTAAGAAAAAAGCTAACAAAACAAAACACTGGAAACAGTAGCTAAACCAAATGAGAGCGATAGAAGGAAGTTTCTGTTCACAAGGACCTCGAAGAACCAGATTTTAAGATCCGCTCTTGAGTAGATTTGGACTAAGAATCCCCTGAGCCAGTTTTCTCAACCCCTGGCTTCAGAAATCAATAGCTTACAAATGAGGTATCAAGTCAAACCAATCAGGGAAGATTCTGCAGGAATAAATGCAGGAGCAGCAGCAGGCCCTGAAGGCAGGTCAACCAGCAGGAGAAGAATCGGAAAAAGGGAGTAAGAATGCTATGCCCAGCTGACTCCAGGAAGGAAGGGGTCCTGTTGTAACTTCAGCTTCAGTACAGTAAAGCCTTTCTCAACTCCCCACCGTGAGATGGAAGTCTATACCATTATTTTCTCCTGGGCAAACAGGAAGTGTACCGGGATTCCACCCAATCGGTGTCCAATCGGTCCCACCCGGCAGCACTACTTTGGCCATCTTTACACAGCTCTTGCCTGGAATGCCTTAGGTGGGGCTACCCCCGACCGTTTGTACCCTGGCTACAACTGCCCCCAGGGAACCCCAGATCTGAGAATTCTACACAGGTAACAACAGGGGAAGATGGTTCAAGGGGAGACTGAGATTTGGCTGACAGGGAAGGTGGTTATACATAAACAAGTGCAGTTAGCCACTCATCTCTGTCTCCCTGTGCAACTCTCTCTGAAAGAGCAAGGGCCAGAACAAAGAATTAAACTGAAAATACACGGTGTAAATATGGGTAACAACAATTAAACCGTTAGTTCTAGAAAAACACGAGGAAGATGCCCATGTTGTACTGAAGCAGGGAGCCAGGACTTTAACAATGGGCTTTGTCAGGCCAGCAGCGTGCAAAGATTGAGGGACTTGTCCCCAGGGCCAGAACTGCTACAATTTTTAAAGTTCTTGACCAGGACCTGGCGCGAAGGAGAGTATCTGCAATGTGCGTCCTGTTGGAAATCTTGTTAACAACCGGATGAAGACATCCTGGTCAGAGACCAAAGCCAGGATAGAAGGTCAAATCTGAAGGCGTAAGAGAGATCACATACATACTGTCATCCCATTTCCAAGCTCGTTCCTTTGCCTATTAAAATACACACAGTAACCTAAGAACTGCTGTGGGATTTCTGAACACCCGCCTACCCACCCCGAAAGTACTGACCCAGCGAGGACACACCTTTGCTTCTGCGCAGCCCAACTTCTCCAAGCACTGAAGAGGTAATTATTTCTCCAGTTGCCTAGTGGGTTATAGCGTTACTGGATCTTGATTATTTACACAGACGCAAAAACAACGACGCTCAAGAGATTTTGACAACTTAAAAAAAAAAAAAAAAAAGAATGCCGGGAAAGTCGAAGGCTGCCTCCCCTGTGACGAAACACAGCCGCGCGGGCCGCGGAGTCCCGCGAGCCGCTCCCGGGCCGCGGCGTCCCGCGGGCCGCTCCCGGGCCGGACTCCACCCGCCGCAGTTTCGGGGCCGCGGCCCGGGTCTCCCCCGCGGAGACGCGAGGCGCGCGGACCGAGAAAGAGGGGCGGGCTTGGCAGGCGGGGCAGGCGGCCGCCGGGGGCCCGGGGGCGGCACCTCGCAGTCCGGGCGGCGCCCGGGCCCGGCGCCCGCTCACCTGGTGCGTGTTGTTGGCCAGCTTGGCGACGAAGTCCCGGACCCGGCCGCAGTCCTCGTCCTCGTCGAGGGCGCTGCGGCGCCAACGGCCGCCGCGGGGAGCCGGGCCCCCGGGCGCGGCCGCGCGCAGCCCCCAGCTCACCCCGACGGGGCCGGACCAGTGCGACAGCGGCGCAGCGGGCGGCGGCGGCGCGTCCAGCCGGTCCTGGCCGAGGGTCGCCGGCGGTAGCAGCTGCAGGAAGAGGAGGAGGAGGAGGCCGAGGCCGTGGGGCCAGCGCGAGAGGCCGTCCGCAGCTCCCCGGGGCCGCTCCATCGCCGCCGAATGCCGACGCCGCCGACACCTGCCGCCCGGCGCGCCCGCCCACCCCCGCCGGCGCCGCGCCACACCCCCGAGCCGGAGCCCGGCGCTCCTTGGATACGCGCAGCCGGGCCTCTCCGCCCCCATAGGCTGGCCGCCTGTCCTTCTTCCCCGGCCCACTCCTCATTGGCTCGCGTCGCCTCCGGCTTCGGGGGTCCTGGATTCGGATGCCAAGATGCTGGACTGATTGGCTGGAACGTGGCAGAGACGGCTGAGGTCATCCCCCCCATCGCCCGGCGTCTCTGGGGCCGGGCTTCCAGAGTTAGCGTAGGAGCTTCCTCCACCCCTCCCGCGAAGCCCCAGGCTCTTGGCGCCCGGACCCCTCGCTGCTCGCTGGCACCCTCAGGTTGGGAAGTAGGTTATCCACCCCCGTCCTCCCCACAGACACCCCTAAAATTCCTGGGATTGCGGTAGCGCCTGGAAAATCTCCTAAGGGAATCCCTGAGCTCGCTCAGCTAGCTGGGAAAGGGGGCTTCGTCATGAACCGGTGCTTCAGGTTTTTAACCCTCGCGTACTGGAGCACCCATTGTCTAATGAAGCAGTCTTCTTGCTGCCGAAGAGGTACATGTGAACTGTGTGGGCTACTCGTACGGAGGCAGGTAGACATCAGAACATCCGTTGACTCATGCACGCTTGAAGAGTCCACCATGTATGGTCTCACTTTCTTCTGCAGGGAGTTAGGCCAAAGGTGGAATTGCTTCTTGGTTCCCCCAGAGTTACAAAGTAGCTGAGGATCAGGGGCAGGTAAAAGGGGCAAGAGAATTCCCCAGGGCTTACTTTAGACACGATTATTTCATAGGCGCATGTTGTCTTTACCAAACTGCCTTAACCCTGCAGTGAGTGTATTGCACAAGTTTGGCTTTCAATGTATAATGCCCCCTAAATTATCACCCTGCCTCTAATCAATAAAACGCCCATGCTGTTTCTTTCACTGAAGAAACTGCACACTTTACTTTTAGAACACGCAGCGCAGGTAAAACCAGTTTTGAATCTTAACTTTACTGACTCCATCCCTTTCGGACGCCAGAAATTGTTCAATAGAAAATGTCGCAAATAGAAAAATACAAAGTCTGCAAAAGTTACACCCAAATAAAGTCACTAAAAACTGCTTTTAACTATAAACCACAGGTAAACCCAAATGAGAAAATATTATTCACTATAGAGCAAAATGGTGCATTGCACCCAACCCAATGTTAACATGAAAATCCTACCCCCGTTATTTTGCAAACCAAGACTTACAAATTTACATTTTCCCCCCAACAACCACGATAAGACCTGAGAAGTGAAAAATATTTTTGAATGGCATCTGAGCAGGGTGGTGAAATCACTAGAATAGTCTTCCAAGTTCTCAGCTGCTGAACGACAAAGCTCCATGAAAACTGGTGTACAATTTGTTCCTCTCTGTAATTACCATGTGTCAGATTATTTTTTTAAAATACAGATTATTTTTTAATCTATGCCAACTATGGAGTAGATCACAAGACAGTCAGTTTCAGCAGCATGTGATTAGCTGGGGAAAAAGAGGGGCTATAGAGGAATATTTCTTTGTTTGGGTGACACAAAGATGAATGGTCTATTGTCTTACGGTCTTGAAAGGAAAAAAGCCAGCTCAACAGTGCCATCTCCTGGAGAAATTACTGAATGCACTTTTAAAGTAAGTATTAAATTGTAGTTTTATATACCTTCACTTTTGAGTATATTGCTTTTAGTTAACCATATGCTTGCAAAATATATATTTCCCTCCTCTAGCTCTACCAGCTGCTGGGGACATGGCATTTTGCATATGGCACTGAGAAAATGTTTTGAGTGAATAAATGGTTTTAGTATTTTTACTTTCGTCTGACACAGGCACTAAATACAGAGGTTGTACTTTATCTTCCCTGTGAAATACTGCACGTAAGATCTTACCTCACTTGCACTTGTGGGGATGAGCACTGGGTGTTATATGGAAACCAACTTGACAATAAACTATTTGTAAGAAAAAAAATGTAAAAAAAAAATATTGGAGGGGATCTATTGTGTACCAAAAAAAAAAAAAAAAAAAAGACGCAGGACTAAAATATACAAATTACTTATCTAAAAACTATACTTCTCTCCAAGATAAATTCAATAGCAGAAAGATGAATATAAGACGGTAACAGACCACAAAACCATTGCTTTTCCTAGTGAGATTATTTCTGGTTCTATTGAAATTGAACAGATGTTGTAGAAAAGTTTTAAAATTTTACCAAAAAAAATCCCACAAAGTTCTATCTGTTTCAAGAATGTTAAAATCCTTTTAAGAATTCTGAAGTTTGAGTTATAGAGGGTATGAAACTTACTGCCTCATATAGTCCAAGGTACAAATAACACTGCCCAGGCAGTAAGGAGGAAAACAGTGTAAGCTGAAGCTAAGGGAGATATGCTAAGATCTGTTTTCCCCTAAATATTACCCATGATTCAGAGACACAACTCTCACCTCTCCCTAAGGCAGCATGCTTTGTGCATGAACCTACATAGAGTTAAAGGGAATGCTGTGGCCTGGTTTTCCCCGCTTGAAGTTTCATGCGAGCAGACCATACCATGTTTTCACAGCTCTATTCCCAATGCCTAATACATTATTACTTGGCACATAGGAGGTAAGTACTCAGTAAGTTTGCTAGACTTGCATAAATAGAAGTTGCGATAGGATTTTCCAGTGACATTTTCTATCAGGATTTGATAAAAGGTGAACATGAAAGAAATGAATCTCATGATTATTGTATTATATTTATTTTAAAAGTAATCTCTACACCCAGCATGGGGCCTGAACTCACAACCCTGAGATCAAGAGTCCCATGCTCCACCAACTTGTGCCAGCCAGGCACCCCACCATGTATTTAATAACAGAGTTAAAGATCACCATTAACAGTCTCCAGAACATTGGTAACAATACACTCTGGTTCCCTACTTTCCTTATGTGTATATCCAGGACAAAATTTTTCTTCCAAACGTTTCCGGCCATTGTAATTTCCAAGTGCATATAAACACAAGTTTTCGTGTGTTTTATTTGGGAGGGAGGGTGGTGGTGTTGCTGAAAACACAGTATGACATTTAGTATGAATTCAATCTACTCAAATAATCATAACTTATTTTGACATCATGGACTACAACTGCCTACAAATGTTAACAAAGCTGATACACAATCAATTCTGCATTACCCACATGCGGATTAGCCGGTCATATTGTGGATGGCGCAAGTACATATCATATCTCAGTAAGATTTCCCTGTTACTCAGAAGGTGTGTAGCTTCAAGGAACCTTGCATTGTAAAATCAAGAGTTGATGATTTGAAACCAGAAAATCTGAGTTCAAGTCCCAACAGCTTAATTTTCTGTGTCCATGGACACACAGCCTTACATTCTTCATCTGTTAAGGTATGATAATGATATGTACTTCATATGGCCATTTTGCGGGCTCCAAAAGAGTCCTTAAATAATTTCAATGAGTCGTAAGATGGCAGTTCATACAGTTCTTAACTTCATTAGAAGTGAAAATCTCTTTCCAAATCATCTATCAGCACACAAGAACTGGGACAACATTGCTGTTGGCTTCACTAACTCCAAACCTCAAAACCTGTTGTTAACATCTCCTTCATATAAGAAACGGCAGCAAAGACACCTATTCAGTCAGGAGAAACTACAGGACTGAAATGGGTTCACAGTGGTACTGAGACCTCTAAACCATTGGGGAGAGCTGGACAAGCTTCAGTTCATTTGCCAACATCAAAGGATTCATGAGATGGCGGATTCTGTGGTAGCCAGACACTAAAGAAATTTTAGAACAGATACTCTGATAGGATCGGGATATTAATACCAACTCTTCCTTTTGTCCCCTAAAATGGGCATTTTGAACAAAAGACTGCATTCAAAGAGAATACTCTATTAACAAATTTTAAATTTTTCTTTATTTCAGAACTGTCTTTATGTACAGACATCATAAAAAAAAATGCACATACACTGGAGATTTTCCAAGAACAGGAGCTGGAAATAAAAGTTAAAAGCATTTAAGAGAACTGAAATTGTCCCAGAGAAGTTCTGAGGATCATGCTTCTTTAAATGTCCTTGATAACCTCTTCAAGTTCTTCCTTTGTGAACATGTGGAAATTCTGGCCGGGCTGCACCGTGGCCAGCTGGAAAGAAAGCAGAGAAGGGTTAAGGAGCTGGGCTGTTACCTTGCTGGTAGCACCAGCATGGTCAGGAGAAGCTGTGCTAGTGATGCAGCTGTTTACTAGGAACGAGGGGCTCTGCTGTCCCAGGGACATCCTTTCCAGCCGCGGCTTCCTAAAATAGCTCTCTGACTCCCAAATAAAAATTCTTATTGACCAAGTTTTCTATTTTGAGGTTAATGGACCACATAATAGTTAACCAAATGCCTGGTGTCACTGTCATTTCTTGACACTACTTCAACAAGGATTAGAAAAGCAGCAAATTACATGGGGTCAGTACTTTTCCTTAGAAATATATGAAAAATGTATTTACACACTTGGAAGTGAAACTTGTGTGATCTTTGTTTCCTGGCCACCCAGTGTTTCAATTTCCATCGGTAAAATGGAGATAACAATAGCACCTAACTCATATAGAAGTTGTGAAGATGTGTTAATCTGTGTAAAGTGCTTGCAACACTGCCTACAACATTATAAGCACCGATTTAATTAACGATTATTATTATATTATTTTCTCTAAAATTATTCATAATGCAACTTAACAACAAAGTCTGTTTTAAGTTTATTATTTTGAAAAAGAGAGAGAGAAAGAGAGCATGCGCACAATTGTGCACTCACAAGTGGGAGAGGGGCAGAGTGAGAGAGAGAGAGAGAGAGAGATGTGTGCAAAGCTGGACATTAGGCTCTATCTCATGAACCATGAGATCATGACCTGAGCAGGGATCAAAAAGACACTCAACCTACTAAGCCACCCAGGCGCCCCTGTTTTGTTTTTTAAAAGGACTAGCTATGGAAATAAAAGGATTCCATTAGCACCAACCACAGGAAATTAGTTAAGACTTACAGATAGTTGTAAGTAGCAGTCCAGATATAATCTATCTAAACAATAAAAGACTAGGGTCAGAAGACTGTTAGTTTCAAATTTACCTAAAACTACCAAGTTTTCCATCACCTCTGCTGCTAACATCGTTCCATGTTTTAGGGGCCAATACTGAGCAATAGGTGCCATTTGACATTTGCCTAAAAAGCAGTTGTGTTTGTTTTAAATTTCCTCCTATTGCCTTTTTCTTTAGACTTTACAGTTAAACTAACTAGGGTATGTTTTCGTAATATTCATTACTGATACGTAATATATTTGAAAACTGCCAGAATTAGGATAATCCAGTTATATGATGTTTATTATTTGCTGCCTCATCTACAGGTAAAACACAAAAAGTCTACTGTACATTTTAAAACACCTGCAGATCTGATCTGGGAACAGACTTAAAAAATATTCTCTCAGCAAAGCCTGCAGCCTTCACTAGATTCTCCCAACAAAAGATCTATCCAATAAAATGAAATGTCAGAGAGTCTCATATATATTTACAAAATACACGTTAAACATGTTATTCATATCCATATAGACCATGAGCTCTATTCCAAGGACATTAAAATAAATAAATGTTATTACTACATCTTTTAAAGACACGAGGACAGAGAGATACAAAGTCAATAAAGCAGAGAAGAGTAAGGGCCTACAGAATTTTTTTGTCAAGTCATTCACAGCTCATAGACTAGTCTTCCCAAACCATTACAGTGGCTATAAAACAGCAACTGGGAAAACTCTGAATAGAAAAGTCCTATAGAATCTGGCTGTAAATCAGTACTAATAAGACTAGAGCTAAATACTGCCTTCAGGAAGGTACTCATCACTAGGTGAGTAAAAATAACCCCTTGCATTTGCATAATGATAAATTTATTTATATAATGAATATGAAAGATACTCTTCTATTTATCTTATTCTTTCAAAAAGCTCTGTGAGACAGGCAAAACATATTTTCTTTTATTGATTCAATCAGTAATTATTAAGTACTTATGTCCTAGTTATAATTGTACGAGGCATTAGGAATCCAAAGATAAAGAAAATCTCTTTTATTTGCTAAGGGTGATGGATGCCAAATGCTTTCAATGTCAGGTGTTAGAGCTAAGCTATGAAGAGGCACAAAGGAGTGATCTAGGGGGAGTCAAGAAAGATTTCTACGAGAAGCAACTTTTGAGTTGTGTCACAACTCAAAAATGGGTCACACAGTGGAGAAGCAAAAGAGCAGATGGAACATGCACATGTATAAGCATGAAACAGAGGATATGTTTGTAAAACAAGGTAATTTTGAATGGCTACAGCAGACATTGCATATAGGGAAGAGATAAAATGGGGAGGGGAAGTAGGAAAGACAGTATATTATAGTAGTTAATCTTTGCAGTTTCAGCTGAACCAAGCAGATCTCAGAACCTGCATTGTGAAGTCAGCAGAGCTACCTCTGAATTACTCTGAGGTAGGAAGAAGGGGATAGTTTTGGCAGAAATGCCAAGACCTGGGGTGCCTGGGTGGCTCAGTCAGTTGAGTGTGCAACTCTTGATCTCGGCTCAGGTCATAATCTCATGATTTATGAAATCGAGCCCCGCATCGGGCTCTGCACCGACAGCAAAGAGCCTGCTTGAGATTCTCTCTCCCTCATCCACTTGCTCTCTCTCAAAATAAATAAACATAAAAAAAAAGAAGAAAGGAATGCCAAGACCATATCTTATTCAGACCAAAAAACCCTCAAAGTGCTAGAAAGGAAATGACAAACACCCTCCTAAAGGTCAGATCAGGGGTATTGCTGTATTTGTTGCACTTGATCATCTCAGGGATTGGCAAGAGGAAGAACTTAAAAATTGTTAGTAAGAAAGTGTAAAAACAGTATTTATAATAAGTTTTTCCATTTCTATGCCAAACTCCTATTCTCCCCATTACTGCTCAAGAAGTAACTCCTCCCCCCTCACCTCCTCTCTCCAATTCCACCCAAGCCTTCCCACCTTTAGGCCAGCCCCTTGTTTTGCAATCCAAATTTGCCCCTTTCATTGCAGCCTGTGGAAGCTGGCTCTAATGGCAAGACACTAGTCAGCCCTTAACCAGCAATCTTTCACCAGGGATTAACCCAAACATACATTTTCTCAGTCCACGCTGACTACAGCTGACATAATTCTGGTAAGTGTTGATTGGTTTAATTACTGATTTGTGATTATAGCTGCAGTTGCTTTTACAATTTTTTTAAATTGAAATATAATATACATATAAACAACTGCTATCTTGACCTTTTTCTCCCTTTTTTTTTTTCACTTGAGAGAGAGAGAGAACAAGAGCAGGGGAGAGGGACAGAGAGAGACTGAATCTTAAGAAGGCTCCACACTCAGCACAGAACTGGACACAGGGCTCAATCCCATGACCCTGGGATCATGACCTGAGCTGAAATCAAGAGCCAGATGCTCAACTGACTGAGCCACCCGTGCGCCCTGTTTCCTGCTTCCCCCCACCGCCCAAAATTTTTTCCTTGTTTTTAACTTTTTTTTTTTGAGATAGAGACAGATCATGAGTGGGGGAGGGGCAGAGAAGAGAGGAAGACGTGGAATCCAGGCTCTGAACTATCAGCACACAGCCCAACACAGGGCCCAAACCCACAAACTGTGACCTTGTGACCTGAGTGGAAGTCATATGCTCAACCGACTGAACCACCCAGGGCCCCACCCCCGCTCCTGACTTTTTGTATCCTGACTTTTTGTAACAATCTCTTTGGTGAATCCAGCCTCTGCTAGGTTTTTATTTTTTTTCCCCTGCATTAGTATTTTAATGTAGCCCAGCAATCCTTTCACTTATCCCAGCCTTCCTTTTTCCCTGTCCATAAGGACTCTTCCAAATAGTTCCCATTCACCTTAATTCTACTGTTGAATTCACCCACCCTCAGCAGATGACCTAACATTCCACAAAGAAATACAGGACCTCTCTCTCAATTCACCTGCAAACCTGCTTTCTTTACTTCCCACTACCTCCTCTTCTCCCCATCGACTCTTACCGTCATAAATAAGGGCAGTCAGAATCTGGTCCACAACTGTCCAATGTCATCTCTTGGCACCTCACTCACTACCTTACATGTATTTTGCACCCCAGCATTCAGAAAACCCTCAAAATTCTCTTACATACAATTTTATTTTATATCTTTGAGCCTTTGCACATGGCTGTTCCCTCTTCCTGGAATATACTTCTCTTACTTTCCCTAGCTGTACCTCTTCCAGGCAACTTTCCTAATGTCCCAGGATACGTTAACATGTTTTAGTAACAGTCCATTCTTATTACTATTCTAGAAGTATTGAAACTTCAAAGGGTAGCAGTAACTTCTTAAGGGCTGAGTATACAAAACTGTGATCATCTCCATCCATCTTCAGCAATGGGAACTATGATATCTGAATAAAAAACAACATAGCAGAAAAATACCTCTATATTAGTTGCATTCAGCTTCTCCTCCATTACTTGTTTGAGGATGATGAGTGAAGACTTGATGGCTTCTTTCAGTGTCATAGACTTAAAACAAAAAGCGTAAGAAGAGTGGCCATTACATAATTCCTCCTTCCTTCAAAGACTTCTCCTATATCTCCCTGAATATTACTAAATCAAGCAGCATAATAAGTATAGTGCATTACGAGTATCTCTAGAATTCAAGTAAACAGCAAATAAGTAGAATACATTTATTCAAAGTTTCAAGTCTTATTTTGAATCAGATTAAAGTCACCAACTTTCATAGTAAATGATCTTTGAAGTGGAAAGGGCTACACTTCTCTAGCTTTCCTCTTTTAATACAGAAACAAGATAATATTGGGAATATCCTATGATTCACAATTCCCAAACGATCTAAAAAGGTAGCCCACCAGTTTAGCAAATCTGCTCTTGCACCCTGTTTTGAACCTATGAACCCAATTTCTTCCACATATAAAATCAATACTATCAGGGGTTGATGGGAGTAGACATCCCCATGTGAACCACATGAACGGTAAAAAAGATAACTTTCAACCACAACAAGTTACCCAAAGCCAAGTCTTCCCATCCTACAAGATTAAAACTGCCAAATGTCTACTTGCTTCGAGAGCCAGACTAGGAAATTTATCTGTTGAGTAAAGCTTTAAAGATAAAGGGTAAACAAACTGAAGTAATCTATACCATGATATAGCACTCACCATTAACCACTGTTATGTGCAAAAATAGGAATGGATCCGAAAAACAGCATATTGAACAAAAAAGGCAAATGAAAATATAAACTGTATGACTGCATTTATAAAAAGGACAAGAAAAGATAACAGATAAAACTAATATACAGTGGTAAACATGGTTGAAAGGGAGGAAGAGAGTTACTAGAGAGGAAATAAGCATTTTAGGGACTGATGGAGTGTTCTCCATCTTATTTTAGGTGGTTGTCACGAGTGTGTATACAATTGTCCAGCTCCTAGAAATGAACTCTTAAGGTCTGCCTGTTTTATTTTATGTAAATTATACCTTGATTTATAAAATAATAATAAAATAAAAGTTGTGAGAGTGCTCAATTACCTTGTGGTAAACTTCTTGCAAGGAGCTCTGGGCACCCTCTGAAGCAGAGCCAATTGCTCGAGCATCACACTGTACAAAGGTCCCAGATGGGTCCATATGAAACCTGCAAAACTCCCCAAAAGAAGGGGGTTAAAATGCATAAGATGGTGGTATTTTATGTAACAAATATCTCACTAAAGAATATAAATGCTTGGCCCTGCAGTGGAAACTCCACTGAAATACTAAGGCCCAGGTCTAAAAGATGTGCTACGCCTAGAGAAACCACATATTTGAAAAAAGTTTATTTAAGTAATGTCTATACCCAATGTGGGGCTCAACTCACAACCCCAAGATCAAAAGTCACATACATCTCCAGAAACCAGATCTTTTATTTTTATAATTTTTTTTTTAATTTTTTACTTATTTCTAGGAGAGAGAGAGAGACAGCGTGAGCAGGGGAGGGTCAGAGAGAGAGGGAGTCACAGACTGAAACAGGCTCCAGGCTCTGAGCTGGCAGTCAGCATAGAGCCCAACGCGGGGCTCGAACCCACGAACCGCGAGATCATGACCCAAGTGAAAGTCGGACGCTTAACCGACTAAGCCACCCAGGCGCCCCCAGATCTTTTATTTTTAAAGTTTATTTATTTTAAGATAGCAAGCGTGCACGAGCCAGGGAGGGGCAAAGAGAAAGGATAGAGAATCCCAAGGAAGCTCCATGCTAAGCATGGAGCCCAACGTGGGACTCAATCCCAGGATGCTTGAACCGTGACCTGGGCTAAAATCAAGAGTTGGGGGCGCCTGGTTGGCTCAGTCAGTTAAGTATCCCACTTCGGCTCAGGTCATGATCTCATGGTTCGTGGGTTCGAGCCCCACATCGGGCTCTGTGCTGACAGCTAGCTCAGAGGCTGAAGCCTGCTTCAGATTCTGTGTCTCCCTCTCTCTCTGACCCTCCCCTGCTCACACTGTCTCTCTCTCTCTCAGAAATAAATAAAACATTTAAAAAAAAAAAAAAAAGAGTTGGATGCTCAACCAACTGAACTACCCAGGCACCTGAAACCAGATCTCTTAATTCCTCAGAGATTTAGAGGTACAGAAGATATATATATTGCATTTGTGTATGCCTATCTAAATAATATTTAAGGAAAAGGAACAAATCGACATTCTAAAGCAAAGCTCTAAAACACAGCCTGATTATAGTAACAAAGTTGCTTTTAATAGTTGGAAGTTCTTCACAGAATGCCCAATTTTGTCTTTGTATAAACAGCACAGAATCACTGAACTTTTAGAGTTAGAAGCCCTTCATTTTTTGTAATTCTACAATAAACCTCTCAGTTGATTTAGACAACCAGTCCCCAACCCAAATTAAAATAATTCTACAAAAAAAGAAACAGGAAAAAATAGCAAATTCTTACAGCTGGGGTCCTTTCTCATCAACTCCTCCAAATAGCAGTGCTACTCCAAAGGGACGAGACTAGAACCAAAAAACAAGAGGTATTAAGATAAATGGCTACTGAAGTAGGAGGTGAGAGGGGCTGGGAAAGGTACGTTCAGAGGACAAATAGGGTCCTAGGTCCCTTAGAAGGAAACTTGACACAAACACCACACTCACCATGGCACCTGGATCTGCATCTTCTTCTCCAAACTGTAAAGCTAGATTGGACACAGCCTGAGTCACACTCTCCACTGTCATGGTCTCATTGTAGGTGAACCAGTGGTTCTAGAAGAAGAGCAAAATGTGGTCTAACTTTTAAATAAGAAAAGCCTTAAAATAATCCACCATCTCACTACATACACCCCTGTGAGCTACGGTTGCAAACCGAAGGCTCAGCTCCAGTGTGATTTCCTTAACACTGAACTTGATTGCTTGGGCGTACCTGAGAGGAAGAGAGATAGCTCTAGAAATAAACTGTGATCAAAGTACTATAAGCATTAGTAACAGACTAGAGGATTATTCTCTTGAAAAACAGAATTGGCCCCTCATAGCACTAAGCTTACTCTTTTCACAAAGTGAATGCTAACAGCTAAGTGCCACTTTCCCTCAGAGCCTGCCTTATCATTGTGTTGGTGTTTAAATCAAATGACTTACTCTTACATAAGTACTGACAGCAAAGTTGAAAATAAGTGCAAAAAGTTTCATCAATCAGGAATTTTTTTCTACTGGTCTGTTCTCAAAGAAACAGGTACTCAATTAAAGAAAAAAAAATCAGTATTTCTGCCCTGGTACATAACATTATTCGCCATAGGAAAGCTGTTACTTGCAAGCCCAGCACCAAAGGTAGTTGGGGTAGAATGTCCTTTAGCTATGTCCACTTCCCGCTATGGTGCTCCCACAGAAAGTTAATTAGGGAACAGAATGCAGTGCAATGCTTGCTTTATATAAGGCAAATCAAAAAGAAGCAAGAGACCATCAGTACTATTTACCAGGGCTTCCTTAAAGCTACAATGGTTGAATGGTTAGGCTCCAAGCCTCAGCAAGTTATTAACTAGGGGGTCTGTCCAAAATCACTCCTAAGAGCTACATCTGATATTAACACAGATAACCTGCAATACAGCCCAGGCAGCTATATCATTCAACAAGGAACTCAAGTATCATGGTAAAAAAGAGAGATGATGCTAATTTTACCTGTGTCTCCACTCTGGCTTTATCAATTAAAGTCTTAGCATCAGCAATTAGCCCACTCATGGCACAACCTGCAATGTAAAAGCAATAGTGACCCAGGGGCCAAATCCTAGCAGAACTCTTTCATCCACTCAAGAAATACTGAAACACTGGAATAGAACCATGGCAGCCATACAGCAATCCCATAGCAATACACCCAAGAGATCAGATGGGAAATTATTTCATTATCTATACTGAACACAAATATAATTATATTACAATAAATAAAACCATCCGCAGTAACACAGAAGTCCAGAATTAAGATAGAAGACAGGCAAGAACAGCCAAACCAGCATGAATTTCCACATATTACCTCCCTAAGCATTCCTTTAGCACTCTTGTAGACCACAATGCACTTTCAAACTAAGCAAACACTAACATCCCAACAGAAGAAATAAGGAAAAAAATAGCCATCTCAGTATGAGCTATAGTAGAAGGCCCTAGGATAAAAATCAAAAGCTTTTTCACCTCCCTGACCAAATACAAACCAATTAGTTTAGAAAGAAAGTTTGCCTGATGGTCCAAGATGCCAACATTATGGCTGTTACTTTATATGCCATAACTTGAAATCTGTTATTTCCAGCTTAAGCCTCACTCCCACATTTCAAACCTATAATAATATATCTACTGGGACATACCACCGACTAAAATCCAAGTTCCTCCTTCCTTCTAGACTCCTTGGCTCTCACAACCAATCAGATACTGAATTTTATCAATCTCTATTTGATTAACCTGTCTGGCATTAATCCTAATGTTCTACATTAACATTCTACACTGCCTTGGCTAAAGCCCTAATTGTTTCTATTTGTATTAAAGGAAATTTCTTACCAGGTCTCCCTATATCCAGTCTTAACCCCCTCACTCTACCTGAAACCCTGTTATCAGAATGGTCTTTCTAAAATATTAATCTGGGGGCACCTGGGTGGCTCAGTTGGTTAAGCATCTGACTTTTGGTTTAGGCACAGGTCATGACCTCATGGTTCATGGAGTCAAGCCTTGAGTTAGGCTCCTTGCTGACAGTGCAGAGCCTGCTTGAGATTTTCTTTCTCCCTCTCTCTCTGCCCCTCCCCTGCTTGTACTCTCCCTCTCAAAATAAACTTTATAAAAAATAAATAAATAAAATACTAATCCGATCATATTACCTCAAAGCTTAAAATCTTTCCCATCAAGTTGAAGCTCTTTAGCATGGTAAAAAGATTTCCACTGTCTGATCCAAGACTCATTTCTTGCTACAGTCCACCTCCTAGTCACACCAAACTGCTTGTGCTAGGGTATTCCCTATTTTACACCACTAAAGGGTTTGCTCATTTCTAGTCCCTCTAACCAGAGTGCTCTCCCCCTTCCTATACCCACACACTTGTTCACTTAGTGAACACTTCTTCATCTTTTAGAATTCAACTCAGTTCAAGTATCACTTTATGGAATCTATTTCTGAAAGTCCCACTACCACTGGCCCCAGACAAAACTAATTATTTCCTCCTTTGTATCCCTACTGAGCATATACTATAGCCTTTCTTAATACCTACATTACTCCATTGCATTTACTTATTTACATGTCCACCTCCACTATCAGACTGTATGCTTCTGAAAGAAAAGGACTATGCCTCATTTCTCTCTGCATCCCTGGTGACTAGTATATGTCTGGGATATAATAGATTCTCAGTTTGTTGAATGAAGTGACACTGATCTATCTCCAGGCAGGTGACTTGGGATTAAGTAGAGAAAATGTTCTAATCATAAAAGACTAAATCTCAGCTCCTACATCTATGAAAAAGAATACATCAAGCTCCCAGATCGCCATGGCATTGGTTCTAAGGCCTTCAAGCAATTAATTATTTTACTGATGTTTCACTAATTAGATGATTACTGATGTTTCACTAATTAAATGACTAGACAGGTTAAGAAAATTTCAACAGTCGGGGCGCCTGGGTGGCTTAGTTGGTTAAGCGTCCGACTTTCGCTTAGGTCATGATCTCGCGGTTCGTGGGTTTGAGCCCTGTGTCAGGCTCTGTGCTGACTGCCAGCTCAGAGCCTGGAGCCTATTTCAGAGTCTGTGTCTCCCTCTCTCTGACCCTCCCCTGCTCACGCTGTCTCTCTCTCTCTAGAAATAAATAAAAATATTTTAAAAAATTAAAAAAATTTCAACAGGGGCACCTGGGTGGCTTAGTCGGTTAAGTGTCCGACTTTCGCTTAGGTCATGATCTCGCGGTTAGTGGTTCGAGCCGCGTCGGGCTCTGTGCTGACTGCCAGCTCAGAGCCTGGAGCCTGTTTCAGTCTGTGACTCCCTCTCTCTCTGACCCTCCCTGCTCACACTGTCTCTCTCTCTAGAAATAAAAAAAAAAAAAAAAAAAAAAAATTATAAAAAAAAAAATTTCAACAGCCAACTAAAATGCAGAACTACTCACCCTGTAATGCTACAATGGTGCCAGAAGCTAAGGCAGGGAAATTAAGAGAAAAAAAAAAAAAAAAAAGAGTGCTGGGATGGGGGTGGGAGTTGGGGATGTAGGGGAAGACAGGGAGTAAAAAGATAAATCTGAAAACAGAGGAAGAGGACTGATCTGCTCAAAATCCATTATTCTTAATGCTCTTTGAACCTTAGTCACTCTAAAGCTCTTTAAGAATTCCTCTTTTTAGTGGACACCTCTAGTTTTCCACAGGATCCTCTGCTCCTGGTGGCCTCCTACCAGGACTAACACATAATGCATCATTGAAGACCCAGCCATCATAGAAAGCTAGCCTATGACTCAACCTTTACATATTTCAACAACCATCACATTCGCCATGTCTAAATTTGAAGGAGAAAGGAACTTCTGGGAGTAGGCTGAGCCAGCCCTACAATTGCTTCCCACTCCTACATTATGCACACTGGCCTACTGCCTGGAAAACAATAGTTAACAAGGTTCATCTAATGAACCTCCTGAGGAACACCAAAGAAGACTAATTAATCCAAGCCAGATCCTATAGAACAACTTGCCTCTACTCCTTACCTATGTGAGCATCAATCTCTACAATTTTCTCAATGCTGCTGGGCTCCATGAGTGGGGAGGTAATTCTCTTCTCCACAGCTAGGCACACACCCTCTGAGGTCTGGATCCCAATGGCTGTAGAACCAAGCTAAAAAGAAGCATGTTATAGTTATCATGTGCAGATCAAAGAACAGTCTCACATACTCACCAGGAATCTCTCTGAATACCAAAGACACAAGACAGAAGCTTCAATCAGCTGTAACAAGTATTCAGAGAGTATAAATAGCACCCTAATAAGTAATGTGTTATTCCTGTCAATGGCAGGAGTACTTGATTTATTACAGATTTCGTTCTTCTAAAGGAAAAGTTCAACAAAGTCTTGAAAACATCCGGAAAATGATCAACTCCAATGCCAATATTTTGGAGAGGGATAGATTCTAAAATTCTAAACATAAATAGGCAAAAAAGTTAATAAAACTGAAACGTCTTTCTTTTCACCTCTGCTCTCTTCACCTGTCCCCAAAGGTAGGATTTCTCAAATCTATGTGACCTCCAGAAAAGTAATGGGTGGCCCAGTCGGTTAAGCATCCAACTCTTGATTTTGGCTCAGATCATGATCTCACAGTTTGTAAGATAGAGCCCTGTGCCAGGCTCTGTGCTGACAGAGCAAAGTCGGCCTAGGATTTTCTCTCTCCCTCTCCCCTGCTCGCATATGCTCTCTCTCAAAATAAACAAACCAAAAAAGAAACACAAACACCACCACAAACATAATTATTAACTTAATCTTTTGAGGTCACTAGCAATTTACAGTATAGCTTAATTTCATCTCCCCATCTCCATGGCACCATTCTAGTTACCAATCCCTCTGTATCTGTTTATCTGCAAAATGAGGGTAATAAAACATCAAGAAGAATAAATATATTAATATATAAAATGCTTAAAATGGTGCCGGCACATAATAAATGAGTAACAAAATTAGTCATTCTTCTTATATGCCTAGATTATTTCAACAACCTCCTACTTAGCCTCCCCATCTTAATATCTCTCTTAACATACATTTCATGTTACAGCCTCACTGGTCTAATAAAATGCTATTTTAATTATGCTTCTTCTCTGAAGAACTAACATCCCTATATTGCCTGTCACATAAAATCCAAATAAGCTTCCAGAACCCTCAAAACCTAATCTTACTTTTCTTTGCAAACTTTATTACTCATTATTCTCCAACAAAATCCTCCAGGTACAGCCCAACCCACTTTCTCATGCCATATTATCCCCTATCCTTGTACCTCTCCTCATGCTGTCTCTCCCTTGAAATAGTCTTCTCTCTGCCTATCCAAATCCCACCCACCATTCATAAAGCCTTCCATGACTAAATGTGCTCTCTCCTCTAAATTACCGTTATTATTATTTTTTAAGTTTATTTATTTTATTTTGAAAGAGAGAGAGAGAATCAGAGAGAGAGGGAGAGAGAATCCCAAGCAGGCTTTACTCTGTCAGCTTGAACTCACGAACCATGAGATCATGATCTGAGCTGAATCAGAGTTAGATGCTTAACTGACTGAGCCACTGAGGTGCCCCTGAATTACCATTATTATTTAGTTAGTTCTAGAAAGCAATGCCTGCCAGTGCAAGCATCAGACTCCTGGAACCTGTTATTGCAAAGGAGTCCAAAGAATTTCATGAATCATTATGCATAACATGCTAACATGTCTGCAGACTGCATAATCACGTCTCATACATAAGTGAGTTATTTTTCAAATGCATAAAGCTGTGACTTTATTTACAAGTGTTTTTAAACGTATATACAAGCTTTTAAAAAATATATGCATAACTACAGGAGATGATTGTTAAAATACTTTATGTAAAAAAGGAGCATTCATACTTCTAGTTAAAGGTATAGATAGACTGAACACACATATTAGCTCTCCTTCCTCTAGCCTGGTAATAGTACAAAATTATAGGATGGCAGGGCCAGAGGGTAGGGGGAGATGCACAAATATACTAGCACAAAGAGAATGGCCAAAGACACAGCACCAAATTTTCTAGGAAAGAATATGGGTTAGTGATAATTTACTTAATGGACCTGAGAAATCTGAACCCTAAACCAGTAGTAAAGAAAACTGAGAAACAACCTGATTTACATTATAGGATCCCCAAAAAGAAATGGTGGCAACAAGAACCTCTGGTAATAGAAACAGAAGAGCTAAATATTGCAAGATCAGTTCAATGTTTACCTAAGAAACAGATTTCCAGATCCCCTCCCCTATACCATAAAGCTAAATGACGGTGCCTATTCCCCTCCTATAGAAGACTCTGGAAAGGGTAAAACAGACAGCGGTCTTTGGACTGGGGGACCCTAAGCACAGTCAAAGGCAGGAGTACCAGAATGAAAACAGGGGGATTAAGTGAAAATTGACAAGCTTAATGTTAAGAACTTCAGCCTTCTTTCCCCATTCAGCTCTCAGAAGCTAGTAGCTAAAATCCCTTCAGGCAGGAAATAAGAAGGGGCAGTTTTCAAACATTTTGGACAAAATCTACATTAAGAAATATACCTTATATCATGATCCAAACATACATACAGAAATAAGTATAATAGGAACAACATGGAAAAAAAAACACAATTAACACCAATACTATAAGCATGGCAATCTGATATCTACTGCTCTATTCCACTCAAAAAGAAATGCTACCATGATCCACTCAACTCATTTCAATGCCCACTAACACGTCAAGACCTTTAGCTTAAAAAACATAGCTTTAAAGAATTTAACCAATTCAAGAAAAAAAATTGAAAGAGAACTTTTAAAAAATCCTTAAAAAATGTATTTCATCCATAAAGCAAGAATAGGACACTAATAAGAAAAAAGAAAAAAAGGAGCTTAGAAATTAAAAATGCCGTGTGCCCAGAGAACCAGTCCAGAATTAGAACAGGTCAAAAGGCTCAAAGATATATTTAAGAATCTTTAATGGATACCTAACATGCCTGGATATTTTGAGAAGATATATATAACTTGGAGAGACTTTGGCGATCACTTATAATATGTATATATTAAATTAAGAAATTTTTTAAAAAAAGAGTTAATCCCCAGGAAAATATTGTGCAGAAATGGAAAAATGACTCAGCTGTGAATACATTTAGAGTCATATGACTATAAATGTTGACTAATGATCTCACAAAATTGTGATACATATTGAGTGGGTTGCTGTAGCCCCACCCTAGTAGGAAATTGTGTGTGTCTGTGTTTGTGTCTGTGTGTCATTGGGGGCAGAACTCTTCATCGTCCATAATGTAAAGTCTATGGATAATACCTAAAACAAAACATGTAAATCTGTGCTAGAAATATGGAAACAAATGCCAAGAAAATTATCAGCTAACAGACTTTAAAGTGTTGCTTTTGCGGGGGCACCTGGGTGGCTCAGTTGGTTAAGAGTCCAACTTCGGCTCAGGTCATGATCTCATGGTTTGTGGGTTCGAGCCCTGCATTGGGCTCTGTGCAAACAGCTCGGAGCCTGGAGCCTGCTTCAGATTCTGTGTCTCCCTCTCTCTCTGTCACTCCCCCACTCAAGCTCTGTTTCTTTTTGTCTCAATAATAAATAAACATAAAAAATTTTTTTTAATTAAAAAAAGTGTTGCTTTTGGGAAGCTGAAGATAAAGGGTGTAGTCCTCAGGGATTTGTTACAAGGTTTATGTAATTATTTTATCTTCTGATTCTAAAACTACATGCAGATATGCCATAAGAATAAAAATGTAAAAGTCACAAAATATTACTAGAGAATTTAATTTGGTACTTAAGTTGTTCTCTAGTTGTTTTATGTATGGTATATTGCTCTTAAATCTCCAACCGAAGAGAACAGGACAGACTTTATATTTACTTTTTTTTTTAATGTTTGCTTATTTTTGAGAGAGAAAGCAAGACAGAGCACGAGTGGGGGAGGGACAGAGAGAGCGAGAGACACAAAATCTGAAGCAGGCTCCAGGCTCTGAGCTGTCAGCACATAGCCTGATCTCGGGCTTGAACTTACAAGCCGTGAGATCATGACTTGAGCCAAAGTCAGACACTTAACTGACCAACCCTCCCAGGCACCCCCTTTGTATCTACTTTTAAATTTTATCTAGTAGACTTGTTGTCAACCAGGGCCAGGGTATCTGGAGGGCAAAGTCTGGAGACAGTTTTGGTTGTCACCGTTAGAAGTATGAATGCCACTAGCATCTAATCCTGTTAAACATTCTACCGTGCACAGGATGATCTCTCTCAACAAGAATTATCCAGTCCAAAATGTCAACAGTCCCTGGGTACTATAATTATTTTGTGGACGAAGCATTCATATTATAAGAATTCATAGCCTGTTCAATTTGGCCTCCAACTTAAACAACTTCCTAAGTTTCCACTTCAAAAAAAAAAAAAACAGGTTAATATTTTCAAGACAAACTACTTTTATAAAATGTACCAAAATCAAGATAATTTTCTTTTGAACACTTACATTTATCCCAGATATTTCAGTATTACAATTCTGCCTAAACTCCACCCCACCCATTGGTGGGGACTGGGGAAATGAGGGGAAGTGAGGGAACATTTGAACTGACTCTACCTAGTAATTTTTTAGTATAACTCATAGTAACCAATATCCACATGCTCAGTTTAATACGGTAATGTTTTTAATACAGTAATTTTGACACTGCCACAGATTATCCTTCCTTCTCCCAAAAAACCTACTCCAAAGGCATTTTTCCCTTCTACCGGCTCTTTCACCCATGCCATCCACACAGTATCTCCAAATGACAACTTCTACTTGTCAGCCATTCTTGGTCATTTCTCCAGCTCCTTTCATACTATTGAAAACTTTCGGTTATCAAATCGGTTTCTCACTGACAACTCATAAGTTGCCAAGGCAACAACCAGGTTGTTTAAATACCAAAGAGCCTAAATTTTCACACAGGTTAAGTCACATCTATTAAAGGGGCACATGGCTACTTCTATCTTAGCCCAAACTAGGGTGGAGATCAGATGGTATCTAATTATCTTTAACTAATGTGAAAATTATTGGCAGTAAGGAGCTTAAAGGAGAACCCTCCAAAAACTGAGGATTATTCTTGGCTTGGGTAAGACTGTTGTCTTTAGAAGCTCAAAATAAATGCCAGAGTTTGGAATTGTGATAGTCTCATACTTCATAATTATGGTTTCAATATAGAACAAAGATGATCAGAAACAGAAGCAGGCACTTGTAGCCGGCCCACCACTTTCTGTCTGACCGTCTATCATAGTGCATCCACCTTTACTTCTAGGTCTTCAACTAATCACAATCTCTTTTGCCCTTTTCCAGATTCTCATACAATAATTTCCTACAATACACTCTTTCGGGAACAGGTAACTTAGAGAGAAACACAGCAGCTCTCTTCAAATTATTTGAAGAACTGTTTTTGGAAAAGTTCAAATCTTTTCCTGTGTGGTTCAAAGGCAAAACTAGGGCCAACTAGGGAACCTTCAAGGAAGCTAGACTTTATTTATTTATTTTACAGTTTATTTATTTATTTATTTATTTATTTATTTTTTACAAATAGTTTATTGTCAAATTGGTTTCCACATAACACCCAGTGCTCATCCCCACAAGTGCCCTCCTCCATGCCCATCCCCCCTCCCCCCACATCCATCAGTCCTCAGTTTTTGTCAGCATTCAAGAGTCTCTCATGGTTTGCCTCTCTCCCTTTTCCCCACCATTTCCCCCTTCTTCTCCCCCTTGTTCCTCCGTCAAGTTCCTCCTAATCCTCCTATACGTGCAAACATATGATATTTGTCCTTCTCTGCCTGACTTATTTCGTCAAGCATAACACCCTCAAGGTCCATCCATGTTGCTACACATGGCCAGATTTCATTGTTTCTCACTGCATTTTGAAAGTGAGAGAGAATGGGAGAGGGACAGAGAGAGAGAAGCCCAATCAGGCTATGTGCTTCATCACAGAGCCCAACACGAAGCCTGATCCCTCTAACCATGCATGAGATCATTACCTGAGCAGATATCAAGAGTCTGACACTTAACCAACTGAACTACTTAGGGCCCGCCAGGAAGCTAGGCTTTTGATTCAACACAAGGATAAATGTCTAAACCTCTAAACCATTATGGATTGTCTTCCAACAGAATGAGCTATCTAGTGAGAAAATATTCTATCACCAGGACTATACAAATAGAGGCTATTTAGAGAAACAGAGGCGACTGAAGTACAGAGTAATGGGTTAGTCTAGATGAGTGATTCTCAACTCTTGCTAATATGAGAATCACTGAGGGAGCCCTTAAAAATACTGATGCTTGGACCTTACTTGGATAACCTAAATCAGAACTTAGATTATCTATAATTCAGCAAATGCAGATCCCATGTGATAACTAACTTTAACTATAGATAGCTTACTTACTAACTTTGTTAATATTGGTTTTAACTATTCAATTTTGTTACATTACAGGACATATCTCTTATTCAGTCCTGAAAGTGTCCAGTACAAATCCACAATTTTAAGAATACAGGTCATCAGTTACAAGATTCATTCAAAGTATCTTTCAGGTGCTAACTCTAGACTTCTACCCCTCTCTTTATAGCCAAGAAGATTATGAACACAAACATGTCCCTCCAGCCCCACTGAAAAAAAGATACTTATGTAATTATGAAGCATTTATTCCTTCCTGGCGGGGTCTAAGTTATCTGTTCAGAAGGCTTTAGGAATGGAATTAAAATGGTTAGTGGTTGGGTAAATGGAGATACAGAATATTTTCTAAAGAAAGAACTAAAACATGGGGCGCCTGGGTGAATCAGTCGGTTAAGCATCCAACTTCAGTTCAGGTCATTATCTCATGGTTCCTTGGGTTCAAGCTCCATGTTGAGCTTTCTGCCGACAGCTCAGAGCCTGGAGCCTGCTTCGGATTCTGTATCTCCCTCTCTCTGCCCCTCCCCTGCTCACACTCTGTCTCTCTCTCAAAAATAAAATAAAAACATTAAAAAAAAAAAAAAGAAATAGCTAAAACACATTTACCCTAAATGTTCTGCCAGCAAAGCAGTAGGTTGCCATGAAATTTCAAAAATTTGCCACTTGATACTATACCTTGATAGCTTCAATGGCATATTCCACTTGAAATAATCTTCCTTCAGGAGAAAAGGTATTCACACCCCTATAATTTAAAAAAGTATTAAAAATTGTCAGAAAAAATGTAGAGAAACAAAACTCAAGTTCCTTGACATCAAGCTCAAATAGCTACAAGATATGAATGTTGTCATTATTCTCCTTTGCCCACAACAATTTGTAGCAATTTTTTTTTTTTTGGTACATTAACCTCTTTTCAAGAAAATGGAACTTATGGGGCGCCTGGGTGGCTCAGTCAGTTAAATGCCCAACTTCGGCTCAGGTCATGATCTCACAGTTCGTGGGTTTGAGCCCCACATCATGCTCTGCGCTGACAGCTAGCTCAGAGCCTGGAGGCTGCTTCGGATTCTGTGTCTCCTCTCTCTCTGTCCCACCCCTGCTCACGCTCTCTCTCTCTCTCTCTCTCTCTCAGAAATAAATAAAAACATAAAAAAAAAAAAAGAAAGAAAAGAAAATGGAACTTTAATATATGGAACACTTCTGGGCTACTTAATCCCGGAGACTTCAAACTGATCAAATGAGAGCAGGGGACTTTCTGCCTCAATTCTGAACCAATCTGCAATTTCCTCAGTAAATTCACGCCCCAGAACTACCTGGCAATTCCCAACATGCATTTATCCTCTCCTTCACATTACTTGCATTTAATGTTAATATCGTACTTTTTTTGTAAAAGTCAGTTACAGGTACATTTCTCCATTTATTTGTATGAATTAGTATTGCTATCTTAACAGCCTGAGATCTGGTTAGTTCCTAATGCCTAAGCTAGATATTCATTCTACACATATTTGCACCAATTACACACTAGACTTTTTTTCTTTCTAAAATACTTCCTACATTTCCTCGTTCCATTCTGTTGGAAATCCCTATGGAAGAGAGGCATCAACCACAGTCTTAGCTATAAAAACTTTCGGCACACAATGGACACTTCAAAAATACTTGAACAAATGAATGTAGTTATGATCCCTGGCTTATGGAGTTTGGATTTGATAACATGTAACATGATATATAATACAGCATTTTCAAATTTGTTTTACCAAAACTCTTTCTTCAAAAAGAAATTTATATATGCCCCCCAAATACAAAACAGGTAATAATGCAAGTTGACATTTACTGCATATCCACTACATGCCTGGCATTGTTATAAACCTTTAAATGATTTAATTCACTTAATCCTCAAAATAATCCTATGAAGTAGTATTTTAAATTACATAGTATTTCACAGATGAGAAAGTTGACACACAAAGAGGCTGGTAACATGCCCAAAGTTACTCAGCATATAAAAGGCAGAGGTGGAATTAGGATTTAGGCAATGTGACTTCGGAGACCTATCTTTTAACTATTCCACTATATTGCCTCTGGGAATTACTTTGGGCTAAATCAGGAGTGAAAGTAGGATGTCACCAGGATCCTCTTCACCCTAGAGGTAATATCCCAGAAGTTATTTAAAAAGTTCAGACTCTAGGTACAATTTTTAAAAATCACTGAATTGGGGCGCCTGAGTGGCTCAGTCGGTTAAGCGTCCGACTACGGCTCAGGTCATGATCTCGTGGTCCATGGGTTTGAGCCCTGCGTTGGGCTCTGTGCTGACAGCTCAGAGCCTGGAGCCTGTTTCAGATTCTGTGTCTCCCTCTCTCTCTGCCCCTCCCCAGCTGGTGCTCTGTCTCTCTCGGTCTCAAAAATAAAAATGTTTAAAAAAATTTTTTTATTATATAAATAAAAATCACTGATGTGAAAAGTCAGAGGACAGAAGACCTGGAATTAAGTTCTAGTTCTGCCACTTACTAGCTTTAATTCCCTCAAATGAAAAACAAAAAACAAAACGTATTCTGCCTCTATCACAAGATAATTAATATTGAATTGTACAGAGTATGAAAGAACTCTGTAAAGTACTATGTGAATACAGTATTTTCACCTTAATTCAGGCACTCCGTGCTAGTGTAGTACTAATTACTACATCCTTACATGGGCTCTGCTCTTGGTACTCTTCTCAAACTTCATGGTTTCCTTGGGTTATTTCATTTACACCAAGCACCAACTACTCTCAAATCTCTATTACCAGTCTGACCTCTTCCCTGATTAAGTTAAATGCCTCCCGAGCATTTTCACTTGGATATCACATTAGCCTGAACACTCAACATTTTCCAATTTGAAATATCTCTTTAAATCCAACAGCCATTCTTGCAAATCAGTCCCCTCTCCTGCCATTCCTATTTCATTTATTTTAAAACACCTGCAATCTCTCAGTTCCCCGAGCTAGAAAAGTTCTGAATGATCTGACTCATTTCACCCATCTTCTCCTGCATTAACCATATGCCAAGTCACATCAATTCCTCCCACATGGTAACTTAACACTTTTCTTTCATCCTCAACGACCTCATTACCTTTCACCTAACTATTGTAAGCCTTCTAACTGGTATTGACTCACTCTTTCTTCTACTCCAGTCAAATAATCTCTGCAAAACACAATTGAGTAACTTCTTAAAATGAAAATTAATAGCACATAGTTGCGTAAATAGTAAGACCCAAACTCCTTCACCACAAAAAGCCATCCAATATCTAGTACCATCCTGTTTTTCCCATAGTTCATCACTCTCATACATGTATCAAATGTACCACACAGAAAGGAATGTTCCCAAACATTGCCCCTCCTTTGTTCATCCTATATTCTCTGCCTCCAACCTACTGGCTCTCAGTCCATATTTATTAAAATCTTCCTCTTTTTCAAGACTCAGTTTAAATACCAGCTCCTTTTTAAAGTTTTCAATGACCCCCTAATATTGAATGCAATCTCTCTCACCAAATCTTCTATAGTACTTGATTTGAATTTCTTCAATGACATGAACCCACTTCTAACTCATACTAGTTATTTTTTAAATAGTGCTTTAAAAGACAGTCTCCCACATAGAGCAAGAATCTTGATTTTGTTCACTGCTGTATGGCCAGTAACTAGAACAATGCCTTGTACACACCAAGCATGCAAGTATATTAGCTAAGTGAATTTAAAAAGGCTGTATTTTAGGCATTCTTGGGAAGATACAAAAACGAACAACACACAGCACTCATTGAAGATGTTAAGTAAATGATCACAAAACCTTACTAAAGGCTTTCTGATAAAGATAACAATGTCTATCATACACCCTCTAACTCAAAATTCTATCACCCATGGAGGATTCGTTTTAATGCTCTGGAAAAAAAAAAATACTAACAGTCATTTTATAGAACAGTATGAAAGTTATCAGTTTTAAAACTTCACATACATATTCTAAGAGTCAAACTTTTGACAGGGTCCACATATACTTGACAAGAAATGCAGCTTCTAAGGACCTAGAAGAAAGAAAACATTTACTTTTCCTGGCTTAAAAAAAAATCTTTGCAGCTATGTGAAAATCTAACTGACCAAAATAGAAACTGAAAGTAGCAATGTCTAGAGATTGTCTAAGTACAATTTAGTATTACTTAGCATTTCCAAGCCCTGAAAAGTGCTTTTTTTTTCCTTTTAATAAATACAACAATCTCACAACCTCAATTTTAAAAACAGATCTGGCTTTAATAAACATAAATTAATCTGCTTTAAGGTTCTCAAAAAGTCTGATTAAAAGCCTAGGTCTAGTGGAATCAGCATGAGAGGAAACTCTTGAAAATCACTCTAAATTCCAGTTCCTATAAAATCAGACTCCACACTCTTGGGCATAGCTGAGGATATGAAGAAACTATACATCCCAGCACGCCCGCCTACATCTCGGTCAGAGAAAAGGTTACTCTACTTCCACAACTAAGAAACGGAAAACGAGGTTGTTCCCCTGGAAGGAAGGGGGAGCTGAAATTATGAGAGCCATTAAAGAATCTCTAGTTGCGCTTTTTTTTTTTTCCAGGCTACACTTTCACATTTTTTAAAAAGGCAGTCATTCTCAGCACGAATGATGAACGGGGGAGGAGGTGACCCCTGGACTTCTCTGGGTTAAAGGTCGGAGTCCCAGCCCCTCTTGCCTTCCCCAAACAGAAAGCGGAGCTTCTCGCTTCTGCACCGAGCTGGGACCCAGCAGTGACTCAGCGGTAGCACCTGGCGCCGAGTCTAGCTTGGGGAATCACTGCAGGCGGCTAGGGAGGGCAAGAGATCCCCAGGCCGGGCCAGACTCGGGTTCCTGGGGCGCCCCATGACACGGCAGAACCCAGGCCGTGGTCGGGCCCCAGTCCTGCCCACCCACAACCTCAACCCCACTTTCACCAGACGCACAGACCTGTCGTACTCAGACCGGGTGAGGAACATGGCGAGGGCAGCAGGGTGTGGCAGAGGCTACGCGGGGTTTCTAAGGGCCAACACGAGTCCACCAGCACCCAACTCACCCACACCGGCACAAAATCGAGGCCCTGCTTCCAACTGCGCGTGCGCCGGCGACCCCTTCAGCCCGCCCGTCAGTGCCTGCTTCCTATTGGTTGGTTGTAGTTCCCGCCAAGGTGATTGGGCCAAAGTGCCACTCTGCCAGGCCGCGGTTGGTTCCAGGGACCTGCGTACTAAGGCCGACCTTCCGCTTTAAATCGTGGGTGGTTGCTAGGGGCGCTCCGAGCCCATGGCCTGTGGGGAGAGTTCTTCCCTTAGAGTAGGTGTGAGCCCGCCCAAGACTGGCGGTTGGGAAAACTTGTACGGAGAATTGGGCTGTCCCGACCCTGATTTGATAAGCTCCTGGTACAAAAATCCGCGCCCGAGTGAGTTGGTCCTGTGTGGCTCCACGCCCTCCATCCGCCCCGCCTTTCGCGGGATTCCCCGCGCTTCCGGCTGTGGCGCAGGCTCCCAGGCGCCGCGTGGAGCGCCCCGCGCGCGACTCGCCGCGGCCGGTGACGGGGTGCGCCGCCGTGGCAGCGAGCGGGCGCCTTGGGCGAGTCCGTTTGCCTCAGCCCACCCTACCGTGGTGCGTCCCAGAAAAGTTGGTGGGCTTCAGTCAGTGGGTAAAGTCTCCAAGTTTCCTCCTGGTCAAGGTAATTTTATCAGCATTTCCTTCTATTCCTTGCCCTCTGCGTCCTGTCGCCCCACACTTCCCAGTACAGGTCTTAGAGCTGGTAACGCCTTGGATCTGGGATTCGTCTTGCTCCCTGCTTTTTCTGTTATTCGTGAAGAACTGAGCTGACGGTGCCGCCTTTGTGTGCTTCATGCTACCCGCTTCCCTTCCCTACAGGTAGAAGGGCAACGTCACAGCTTCTTAGAAAGGCTGTAAATGAATTATTTGTTCAAGAAAGATAGGCACTCAAGAAGTCTTTTGATGTGCAGTGTATGACTGAAAGGGAAATGCCAGGGTTCTGTTTCCAGTTAATATGGGACCACTGGTCCAGTTTCAACTTCTTCAGGCCCCATATGTCTCCAGTTAAGGTCACACTTGGCTCCAGGTTGGGTTTGTAAATGACCAAGGCATTTCAGTCGTTGGGGGGAGGGGGGGAGGGGGTAACGTAGAAATGTGCCTTTTGGGTATTGGGTTCTGTTTTTCCCCGGATTTATTTCCTGCCTTCATAGACTCAACAAGAATATCGTTGTGTGGTCCTTAGCCAGTTTGACACTTGTAACACTGAGGAGGCCTTCCAAGCAGCAGTAGGAATCTGTTAGACTGCTGAGAAAAGAACAGTATCCTCTAAGGTTTCTGGCCAACTATGGTGGCCTTTCTGTTGAAAAAGGGTAGTTAAATTCACTGTGACTGCCCTTTCAAAGTTCTTTTGAAATTAATATATGGTACCTACCTATATACCTACATAGGTAGTTACCTATAGATAGACCTATGTAGGTACTTGAGCATGCTAATATTTCCTGAACACTCAAGGGATGCAAGGTGCCCTGTAGCCCCTACTGATCTCTGATATGGCAGTGAATGTCTCACAAAATCACTTGAATGTGGAATCTCCTCTGGGTAAATGTATATACATCATAAATGAAGGGGAGCCGGTAGCTGATGGTGGGCAATAAGGGAAATCTTGTTCTCTCCAAGAAAATGGATCGTCATGGCATTAAAAATCCAGCACTTAGTATAGTTGCTTGCCCATAATCAATTCAATGAATGTTGAATTGAAATGAATCAATTCATTGAAACTTGAACCAAGTGTCCCTCTGAGAAAAATGATAAAAGAGCCAAAGAAGACAAAAAAGAAATGAACGTAATAAAACGTGAGAGAATGAGCTACATTCAGAAACTGAGAAAGGTAGCAACATATCGGAGAGCTAGGCATGTTGGTCCTAGACCAAAATGGACTGTGGCAGAATAGTCCCTGGTGGACTGGAGATGCTACCCAAATAAAGAAACCAGTAAGAACTGATCCTCAAACTGAATTCTTTACATACCCATAATTACCTAATCTGTAAATATTTCTGATTGTACATGAACTAGAAATTATTACTAAAAAAAAAAAAAGACACTCAGAAGTGTGTATAACTGTCCCCATGACTTATGAAAAGAGATGTAGAAGAAATGGGTCAGGAATTGTATCAAAAACCAAAACCATAAAACAGAGCCCAGCGTACCTTGGTGGCAGCAAAAGCAGGGGACTGGCGTCTGGGCAGCTGCTGTGATGCTATAGATACTAGCTTAAAGTAATTTTAAAAGCCTCATGGTATCTCTTTGAAAGAAATAAAATGAGAATTTAGCTATTTAAAAGCAAAGTAATTGATATACATACGACAGAATGTTATTTTGGCCTTAAAAAGGAATGAAATTCGGAACGCCTAGGTAGCTCAGTCGGCTTAGTGTCTGACTCAGGCTCAGGTCATGATCTCGTGACTCATGGGTTCGAGCCCCGTGTAGGGCTCTGTGCTCACAGCTCAGATCCTGGAGCCTGTTTGAGATTCTGTGTCTCCATCTCTTTCTGCCTCTCTCTCTCTCTTTCTCTACAGAGTTGTTGGTGATCTTCTCCCATGCTCAGTCTCAAGCTGCAGCATTTGGCAGAAGTCAGTGATTTTCTAGAACGTAGAAAGGTGCTCACAAATGGCACTAGTATTTTTTGTCACTTCAGAGCACCTGTGGACAGTCCTTTGCTTTTCCATACAAGAATAAGCTTAGGAATCCTTTGCTTCATTCTAGGTCAGGCTGTCTGCAGATATATACTCTTTCCTGTGCTGCCTTATTGCCAGTTACATTAAATACAATATATGACAAGAGTTTATTATTCTGTACTATAGTTGACATCCATGTGAGCATATACAATGGCCCTCATGCAGAAAAAAATAGGCAAGAAGAGATGACTATAGTGAAAGTTAAGAAGGAAATCATCAAGAAGTATGAATGAGGTATGTGAGTGGCTGAAATTGCAAGATTTTATAAGAAGTCTATGTCTGCATCTTGTCTACAGAGGAGGAGGAGGAAAAGGCAGAGGAAACCCTCACTTCAAATGAGATTAGGGAGATGTGTAAAATGTGGGAAACAGGCAAAATTCTGTAGAAAAGCACCACCTGTAAAAGGCTATAGCAGTGTGAGCAATGAATCTGTTTAATGACAATGCAATGTCACATTTCTGCAAAATCCACAAAAGGAGACAAAAACAAATGTCATTGGATAGGTTCCTTGTTAAAGTTGCACAAAAAGAAAAAGATTCCATTGAGCCAATAGATAGTAGGGATTCCGTTAGTGATGGTGAAAGTTGTCCCACACAATAATCCTCCTCTTTCTTGTCTCCCTCACACCAGCCACGAAGGTTTTCAAAAGTAAGGTTAGGGCCCCAGGTTGGCTCAGTACGTTAAGTGTCCAACTTCGGCTCAGGTCATGATCTTGTGGCTCGTGGGTTCTAGCCCTGCATTGGGCTCTGTGCTGACAGTTCAGAGCCTAGAACCTACTTCAGATTCTGTGACTCCTCTCTGTGCCCCTCCCCTGCTTGCTCTCTCTCTCTCTTTCTCAAAAATAAACATTAAAAAAATTTTTTTGAATGCACATTAATTTGTTTTTCTTTATATTTTATATTTTCTTTATTATTTTGTATTATATTACAGTATTATAATCATTTTTTATGAATATATTTAGGTTGTAGAATGAATTATCTGAGTCTCCATTATTTCTTATGGGGAAATTCACTTTGATATGCAAGTACTTTGGATTACAAGAATGTTTCCGGAACAAATGTTTCCGGAACAAATTATGCTTACAAACCAAGGTTTTTCTGTACTTCTATAAGGCACGTAGAAGAGTCAAATTCATAGAGACAGAAAGTAGACAGTGGTTACCTGGGGCAGGGGAAGAAGGGGCCGGGGAATTACTGTTTAAGAGCCACAGAAATTCAGTGTGGGATGATGGTAAAGTTCTGGGGGTGGATGGTGGTGATGTTTGCACAATAGCATGAATGTACTTAACCCCACTGAACTGTACACCTAAGGATGGTAAATTTTATGTGTATTTTACCACAGTAAAAAAATTTTTTTTTAATGTTTATTTATTTTTGAGACAGAGAGACAGAGTGTGCGTGGGGGAGGGGCAGAGAGAGAAGGAGACACAGAATCTGAAACAGGCCTCAGGCTCTGAGCTGTCTGCACAGAGCCCGATGTAGGGCTCGAACCCACCAACCGTGAGATCATGACCTGAGCCGAAGTTGAACACTTAACCAACTGAGCCACCCAAACAACCCTGTGGTTTTTGTTTTGTTTTGTTTTGTTTTTAAAGGAAAGTAGTTGAAATTTGAATTCTTTGAGGACCAGTATTGTGTCTTATTCAGCCTAGTACCTCACGTATAGTAGATGTTCTAGAATATTTGTTGAGTAAATAGACAATTCTTGACTGATTGCTATAAATACACTAGCTGTATAGAGATTAATGTATGTATCACTTGGAGAATTAAAGTAGAAAATTCAGTATTTCAAATTGCTACTCTTAAAATATAATTTAACACTAATATTTCTTTTTCTTTTATTTCCTTCATGGAGTTTTTGTTTGATTGGTTGCTTTGGGTTTTTAAGTAAACTTGATGAAAGTTTGTTAGTCACAATCTTTTTAGGTGAAATGCTGAGAGGTGAGAAGGACTGTTTCTTCTTGGAGAAATGCAGATCATTTAGACATTAGTGAAAGTTCTGCATTCACCCACTGAATGACAGCTCTCAGATATTTTGGTACTTTTTGCATATTTTTGCAAAGAAAGAAAAATGACCCCCTAATCAAAAACTACTATAATCATTTTAAGAGATGAAACACAGAGGTCTTAACTATAAAGTATCTACATACTAGAAGCCTTGTCATTCCACTGGAAGTAAAGGAAATAGTTTGGTGAAGTTAATTGCCTAACAAATACTGAAAATACTCAGGTTTGTTAGTAATTGTCCTGTATGATTACTTTGTGTTAGACATTCCTGGGTGAATGGCAGAAAGTATACTTACATGGAGAATTTCATAAGTGATTTCAAGTCAATCTATAATCTAGGTCGCTCTGTGCTTCCTAACTATCATGTTCCCCAAATCCATCTATCCCCTTTTATATCTAACAGCTACAATTTGCTATTTACATAAAGAGTTTAGATTTGGCTGCTCTGCCTTATGACTAATTTTTATTTCAGTCATTTTGTAAGAATATCTTAAAATAAGCAAAGATTTTGAGCCAAGGATATTGAGAGGTTTAACTAGCTTTGATTATTGCAAGTCCCCCAAGAAATAATATGGGGGGACTTGCAATTATGACTGAGCATGGCAGGAGCTTCATTGAGCAGTGAAACTCAATTGACTGAGCAATGCAGCTTCATTGTTGGAATATTTGGGACTCCTCTAATGGGTAGCTTTGGCTTGAGGATGACCCATCAATCTACCTGAAACCCTCGGAACTGTGCTACAGTCTGAGATACTGCCTACTCATCCTTTCTTTTCCCTCTCCTTCATAGATGTCAGATCTGCATCACAGTTTATAGATTTTCCCACCTTCTCCTGCTCACTTCCCTTTTATCTTTCATATACATTTCCCCTAATAAGTCTTTTGCATGTTGTTATGGACTGGGTTGTGTTCTCCCCAAAATTCATATGTTGAAGCCCTAAGCCCCCAATAACTCAGAATGTGACTGTATTTGGATGTTAGGTCCTTTATAAAGGCAAATAAGCTGTTAGGACAAACCCTAATCCAATCTGACTAGTGTCCTTATAAGAAGAGGAACTTGCACACACAAACAGACACTGAAGGCATGTGTGCAGAGGAAGGACATGTAAGGACACAGCAGGAAGGTGGCCATCCGCAATCCAAGGGAGATGCCTCAGAAGAAACCAATACTGTTGATGTCTTGATCTTGGACTTCTACACTCCAGAACTGTGAGAAATAAATGTCTGTTGTTTATGCTACCTAGTCCCTGGTACTGTATTTTGTTATGGTAGCCCTAGCCAATACTCACGTCAAATACCACGTTGGCAACCACGCAGGGGGTCCAAAGTGACACAGGCGGAACCAGGAGAGGTCCAAAAACAAAAAACAAAAGCAAAACAAAGCTAGAAAATAAAATGATGTTTCAGGACTGGCTCACCCAGTCTGGTGGGCAAAGACAGTATTATAGGGACATGGGTAGTTCCCAGCACAAGGTAGTGACCAGGTGCTAAAGGTTTGATCAGTGGTGGCCTGGGAAAACATCCCAGTGGAGGAGAAGGAGAAGAATACAATTTCAGGCATTTGAAATGTATGAGGATTGGGGAGGGCAATGCCTACAAAGACAATGGAGTTGGCTGATTACTGTTAAGTTTTATAGACGCTCAGTAGGGATAACAAAAAAGCAAAGGTCCCCCTTGATTAATAGCCAACTATGAGAGACAAGAGGACCTCTTTAATAACTTACAAAGAAGCTTTTATCCCCTATAGTGGAAGACCTGATGCAGTTAGTGCCACAAACTCGGGACATGACAGTTAGAAGCACAGAGCCCCAAAGACATTTAAATGTGTAGCCAAAGCTGGTCAGGGCCCTGGTTGAAAAATCCTGAAACTCTGAAACAAGGATGGGGCATCTGGATGCACAACTGTACAGAATCTTAGCTCTGCAGACCCTTGTGAACTTTCAAAGCTTGCAGAGATAGTCTACCTCTTCATAGTAAGAACTAGTACTTCCTTCATGCTCAAGGACACTGCAGAGCCACTCCTTTCCTGGCTGCTCTGATAACTGGAGTCATATCCTAGCATAACCCCGCTGAAAACATGCCTGACCTAATAAAGGAGGAAAGAGATCATATACAAAGGAGCTGTAAGAATTAGCATATACAAACAAGTCAGGAGAGTTTTGAGGTTGGTTGGTCATGGGGGCTGGAATTTTAGACTAGATAATCGAGAATTCATTGACTTAGCAGCCCTTTCTTGAGTCAGGATTTAACAACATTCTGGCTGCAGAAACTAGATGGGTCCTGGAGAACGACTGTAGCCTATCATAGGTTTCAGCAAGTCACAGCCCCAGTAGCACCTGTTGTGCTTTATATAGTCTTATTGCTAGTGCAGATTAATAAGGCATCATGACATGATGTGTGGCCAGTGATTTGTTGAATGAATTATTTTCCATTTTGATTAGGAAAGAGCATGTGTGAGAGAGAACCATTTACAGTTTTGCCTCAAGGATAGATTAACCCTGCCATGTATTGTAGTAAAGTCCAAAGAAATCTGAACTTGCCTGAACATCTCATAGAGTATCACATTGACCCATTGCAGCAATGATATTATGCTGGTCAGACTGTACAAGTAAAGGGTGGCTAGTATGGTGGAGGCATTGGTAAGACTAATGCCCCAGAGAGTAGAAGAAAAATGCTATAAAGATTCAAGGACTTGCCACTTCTTTGAAGTTTTCAGAGTGTATCATATCCTTCCAAAGCAAAAGTCAGAGTGTTGGATCTTGCAACCCTTATCACAAAGAAGAATACACAGGGCTTGGTATGTCTCTTTATGTTCTGGACCAACACACACCACACTTAGGAATACTGCTGCAGCGCATTTACCAGGTGATATTGAAGATTTCCATCTTTGGGGCCCAGAGCAACTGAAGGGCGCTTTAGAAATCCAGGCTACAGTACAAACATCATTGCCACTTTGGCCATTTATTCCAGTAAAATCTTGAATTAGAGGTGTCAGAGTGGGAAAAGAAGCAGTTTAGAGCTTGTGATGGTTAATTTTATGTCAACTTGACTGGGCTATGGGGTAGTCAGGTATTTGGTCAAACATTATTCTGTTTGTGGCTGTGGGTGTGTTTCCAGATGAGATTAACATTGGTTGGTAGAATGAGTAAAGCAGTTTGCCATGCTAATGTAAGTGGGCCTCATTCAATTAATTGAAGACCTGAATAGAACAAAAAAATTGAGTAGAAGGGAACCTGCTTGATTGCATAGCTAGGATGTTGGTCTTTTCCAGCCTTTAGGCTTGGACTGAAACATCAGCTCTTCTTGGATCTTGAACCTGCCAACTTTCAGACAGGCAATTACGCCATTGGCTTTCCTTGTTCTCAGGCCTTTGGCTTCAGACTGGAACTACACATCAGCTCTCCTGGGTCTCCAGCTTGATGACTGCAGATCTTGGACTTCTTGGCCTCCATACTCATGTGAGTCAATTCTTTATAATAAGTCAATAGCTATAGCTATATAATCTGTATCTATACTTCTGCCTACATCTATATAACTATGGTGTTTCTGTTTTTCTGGCTAATACAGATCTTGACACCAGCAGTGGAATGCAGCTGTAACAAATAACTAAAAATGTGGAAGCAGCTTTGGAACTGGATAATGAGTGGAGTCAGAGGAATTTTAAAGTGCGTGCTAGAAATATGGACATAAAGGACAATTCTGGTGAGATATCAGATGGAAATGAGGAAGATGTTACTGGAAACTGGAAGAAAAGTGACCCTTGTTATAAAGTGGCAAAGAACTTGGCTGAACTGTGTCCTACCGTTTTGTGCAAGGTAGAATTTGTGAGTGATGAAATTGGATATTTAGCTGAGGAGATTTCTAAGCAAAATATTGGAGGAGGGGCTTGGTTCCTCCTGATTGCTTATAGTGAAATGTGAAAGGAGAGAGATGAAGAAGGAATTGTTAAGCAAAAAGGAACCAGGACTTGATGATTTAGAAGTTTCTCAGCCTATCTATATTGAAAAACATGAGAGGGGCGCCTGGGTGGCTTAGTCGGTTAAGCGTCCGACTTTCGCTTGGGTCATGATCTCGCGGTTCGTGGGTTCGAGCCCCGCGTCGGGCTCTGTGCTGACTGCCAGCTCAGAGCCTGGAGCCTGTTTCAGTCTGTGACTCCCTCTCTCTCTGACCCTCCCCTGCTCACGCTGTCTCTCTCTCTCTCTCCTAGAAATAAAAAAAAAAAGCATTTAAAAAAAAATAGTTTAAAAAAAAAAGAAAAACATGAGAAAGCATGTTCTAAAGAGAATACCAATGGCACAACTTGATTATCACTTGATAAAAGAGTTTATGGGATTATATGAGCAGAAACAGCCAATTTGAACTGAAGGGGATGAAGATGGGACCAAACAAAGGAAGGCTGTTGGGCTTATTGAATTTGACACGACAGAATAATAGAACTATTAAGCTGCAAACATGCACTATTCTACAAGAAGAGGGGAAAATGATCCCAAAAGTGATTAAGAGATCATCAGGGCCACTACACTACCTCAGTTTCAACAGCTTTAGGAGTGGGACTACCCAAAAGGACCTTGGGAGTGATGCTGCCACCTACTGGACCTGGAGGGCAGAGCACTGAACCAAGGAGGATTAATTAAAGCCTTAAAATCTCATGGACTTTCCCTTGCTAAATTTTGAACTTGTTTAAGACCATCACCCCTTTCTTCTCCCTTTTGGAATGAAGATGTCTATCCTATGACTATCCCACTATTGTATTTTGAAAGTATATAACTTGTCTAATTTCACAGATTCACAGCTGGAGAGGAATTTTGCCTCAGGATGAATCATGCCTCCAGTCTCACTCTATCTGATTTAGATGATATTCAGATAAGACTTTAGAGTTGGTGCTGGAATGAATTAAGAGCTTTGGGGATTTGAGGATGAAATGAATGTATTCTGCATGCAATAACGACATGAATCTTAGGGGGCCATGGGTGGAATGTTATAGACTGAATGTGCCCTCCCCCCCAATTCATACATTGTAGCCCTAATCCCAAATATGATGACAAAGAGACACCAGAGAGCTCTATTTCTCTGCCCTGGAAGGACACAGTGAAGAGGTAGCTTGTCTGTAAGTCAGGAAGAGAGCTTTCACCAGATCCTGATCATGCTGGGATCTTGATCTCAGACTTCTGGCTTCCAGAACTGTGAGAAAATAAATTTCTGTTGTTTAAGCCACCCAGTATGGTATTTTGTCATGGCAGCCCAAGCTAAGACAGAGTTAATGGGAATCCCCAGTGAAAACATCACAGTGCAGTCCCTAGGACCCTGGAGCAAGGCCGTGCCATCTGCAACTGAGTATTATACACATTTTAAGAACCAGCTACTAGTGAGAACCAGATAGATACTGAACCTTGGCAGAGATAGAACACTCAACCACAGGACATCAGGTAACCATGTGTCCAGAACCACTTGTTAGGGACTGAATTCTTTTGGTTCAGATGGATCCAGTAGCATCTTTGTATGATGGAAATGGTACATACAGGATGGAGCTCAAACACACCTGGAGCACTTGTAACCTACATGACTAGGTAGCCCACATTCCCGTATAACCCACCACAGCTGCACCAACACTATGACCAGCTGAAGGAAGAAAGGTAAAGCCTAAGTTTGGTCTATGGATGAGTCAGCTTAGTATGTGGGTACAAACCAAAATTAGATAGTGCCTGCAGTATAGTTACATTCTTCAGAGTCTTTGAAAAACAGCAAAGGGAAAATCTTCCCAGTTGGTAGGGTTACAAGGATTATCCCTGATCATCTGCTTTTTGTACCAGGAGAAGCGGACTGAAGCAAGAATATATATGTAGATTCTTAGGCGGGTGTCATTGGCCTGGCAGAAGACCTAGTAGGGTACCTGAAAAGAAAAGGACTAGAAGATCAATGACAAGGAGATCTTAGGTAGAGTCATGTGGATAAATATATAGGAGTGGGCATAAGTGTGAAGAGTTTTGTATCATATCCTGCATTCAGCAGGCAAGAGGCACCAAACAATCAAGTAGACAGAATGATTCATCTGCTTGTCATTACAGCCTTAATCAATGGCCATGTTGGAACCCGCATGATTGGGTTATAGGCACTGTTATGGATTATGTTTTATCCCTCTCTCAAACTCTTATGTTGAAGTTCTAACCCCCAATACCTTAAATTGTGACCTTATTTGGAAATAGGGTTGTTGCAGATGTAATTAGTTAAGATGACATCATACTAGAGTATGATTCAATATGACTGGTGTTCTTATAAGCAGATAGCCATGTGAAGATAAAACAGGTCAGGGTGATGTAGCAGAAGCCAAAGAATGCCAAAGATTGCCAGCAAACCACCAGAAGCTAGAGGAGAAACGTGGGACAGATTTTCTTTCACAGCCCTCAAAAGGAACCAAGCCTACAGACACCTTGAGCTCAGACTTCTAGCTTTCAGAACTGTAAGATAATTACGTATCTGTTGTTTAAATCACCAAATGTGTGGTTCTTTGTTAAGGCAGCCCTAAGAACTAATACGGGGACATAAATGGAGTGGCCTTTGTGTCAGGGATGGAGACTACTCAAAAAGCTTGGACTCCAAATTTCAAAGGCTAATGTAGCTACTGATACCTTAATGTCCAACCTGTCAGCACAGAGACTTCTGCTTAGTCCCCAGTATGCTACCATTACTCAAGGAGACCAACTGGATACTCGGTGACAAGTTGACTACATTGTGTCCCTTCCACCTTGAAAGAGTCAATGGTTCATTCTCACAGAGATAGATAGCTATTCTGGGTATGAGTTTTCCTTTCCACCACAGATCCTGAGCCAACATCACTATATTGTGGCTTATGGAATGCCTGATCGACAGACGTAGAATCCTGTGTAACATAGCATCTGACGAGGGCACCTGCTTCATGATAAAAGAGGTGTGGGAGTGGACCCATGACTATGGGATCCACTGGTCATACCATACCACTTAGAAAAAGCTAACCTCATAGAGAGCCAGAATGATATTCTAAAAGCACAGGTGAAAAGCCACTCAAGGATAACATTCTGCAAAGAATTGGAAGTTACAATTCAGGAGATCTTTATGACTCAAATAGGAAAAATACATGGATCCACTAACTAAGAAGTGGATGTAGGAATAGCCCCATTTACTTTTACTACCAGGACCCACTAGTGGATGCTGTGCTTCCTGTACCCACAAATCTGGGATTGATAGGGCTGAGGCTGGTGGTACTGGTCATCAAAGGGATTGCATTCCTATTAAGGGACACAGCAAGGGTCCCTTTGAACCACAGGCTGTGACTGTTGCACTTTGGACTCATTATTCCTGGGGCCAGTAGGCAAGAAAAGGAGTCACAGTCATGACAAGGATAATTGACCCTGATCAGTAGGAAAAGGTAGCACTGTTTGGTGGTTTTTTTGTTTTTGTTTGTTTGTTTGTTTGTTTGTTTTTTGAGGTAGAGGGCGGAGGAGGTTGTTTTTTAACAAAATTCATGTGGTCCCCTTGGATATCTCCTGATACTCCCTTACCCCACTGTAACTGTGAAGATATGCAGCAACCATGACCTGAGAAAAGTATAGTTACCAAAAACCCAGACCAGGAATAAAGCTTTGGATTATACCACCACAGAAGCCACCAAGACCTGCTAAGATAATTGCAAGTAAGGAGAATTTACATTGAATAGTGGAAAAGGGAGAGGATGAGTATTACTTGTGGCCTCTAGATCAATTGCTGTAGTCCATCCCACTAATCTTCCTTTTCTTTTTTTTTTTTTTAATTTTTTTCTAATGTTTTATTTATTTCTAGGAGAAAGAGAGAGACAGTGTGAGCAGGGGAGGGTCAGAGAGAGAGGGAGTGACAGACTCTGAAACAGGCTCCAGGATCTGGGCTGGCAGTCAGCACAGAGCCCAACGCAGGGCTCGAACCCACGAACCGCGAGATCATGACCTAAGTGACCTAAGTGAAAGTCGGACGCTTAACCGACTGAGCCACCCAGGCGCCCCATCCCACTAATCTTCCTTTTCTAAGTTCCTTTTCAGGAAGAGAGGCCTCTGGAACCATGGAAGAGCTTCTCCTCAAACCTGCATGAAGAAATAGATCTGTGGGACAAAGAAGTCTGAAAATGGGTCACTGGATTCCTTTCTGTGGAACATAGTTAATCAATGTTCCCAATTACTAACTTGGATCCACCAGTATGGTCACAGCTGAGGCTGTGCTTCTCACAACCTATTCCTAGCTAATGACTGAGCATCTAGGGTAATAAATCAGGCTCATTTCTTTGAGACTTGGGATTCCACTAATGGGCCACTTTGGGTAGAGAACTACCCATGGGATTCACAGCTCACAGGGAAATATAGAGAAAGAAGCAGCAAGTTTATGCAAAGAAAGTTAAAAAAAAAATAAAGGAAATAAAGATAAAATCAGAAATCAATGAAATAAAAAGCAGATATATAAGAACCAAAACTTATTAATCAACAGTCAATAAAGGCAAATTTATAATCTTCAAAAGAGCTAAAAATAATCAACCCCTAGCAAGATTAATCAAGGAAGAGTACAAGAAAGTATATTACCAATATCAGCAATAATAAAGGGGACATCAGTACAGTTCCTATAGACATTGAAAATAGAAGATATTAAAAACTTTTTAGCAATAAATTTGACAATATAAATGAAATGGAAATTTTTATTGAGAAATAAACTTACTAAGATTAAAACAATAATAAATAGAAAATTCTGCATTTTATATTTTAAAGAAACTGAATTCATTTATAATCTTTCTACAAAGAAAACTCCAGATGGCTTCACTGATGAATTCTTTCCAGCATGTATATTTCTTTTAGAGTTATAAAATGCATATTGACACTTTCTAATACTTACATATTTCACATTCTATTTGTTGGTTAACTTCCCTCTGTTCCATGCATCATTTATTTAGCACTTACTATGCATTATGTTAAGAGTTGTAGATAAAAAGATGAATAAAGTTTTTGGCAGAGGGAACTTTCAGGATGATGGAAAAGAAGACATATAATGTAAATGCAGTGAAATAAGTGCTAATAAAGATTCACATAAAGTACTATGAGAGAAGGGGATGAATCCAGGGAAGGGAAGGAAGCCTTTCCAAGCATGAGAGATAAGACAATGTGTCATGTACTATGGGCATAACTGGAAAATAGAGGACATTCCTTCACAGTCTTCCTTACAGGATCTTCTCCCCTTATTCCTTTAAATTTTGTAAATGAATTTTCTGTTTATTTATTTTGAGATAGTGTGAGCAGGGGAGGGTCCCAAACAGACTGTGCACTGCCAAGTGCAGACCCCAATGCAGGGCTCAAACCCACAAACTGTTGAGACCATGACCTGAGCTGAAACCAAGAGTTGGATGCTTAACCAATTTAGCCACCAGAAGCCCCTTAAACTTTTTGATACCTCAGCGTTCTCCTGTCCTTGGCTTCTGTTTTTCACTCTCTCCAAACAACTTATCCACTCCCACATTTGTCCCTTTCATATATAAGTTAATCACTTCAAAATATGTATCTCCAGTCTTCACCTCTTTCTTTAGCTCTTGGCCTAAATACAAAAGTGTCTAGAGAACTCACCTACCTAAGGACTTTGCCTCCACACTTATTTCCCCCCACTCTCTGCATCACAAATCTTTTCTCCCTTAAAAACAAAAACAAAAAACTCCCATGACAGCATGTCTCTCCAGCTACTACAATACCTCTCTGTTCTCTTTGTGTAATGAAACTTCTCACTTTCTATCTAGTGTATCTTGACCTTTATGATACATAAAATCTTTTATGAATGGTTTATCCCTATTATTCTTCTAAGACTTTTCTCATCAAGGTCACCAATAACCTTCATGTTGCCAAATCTAATTCTCAACTTACTTGACCCAACCCAACTTGACCCAAGCTTGGCCGGTTGATCATTTCCTTTTCCTTGAAAAGCTGCCTTTACCTGACTCCTACCCTCTACTAATTTTCTTACCTCACTAATCACTCCTTCTTAGTTTCTTTGTTGGATCATCTTTTTTCAACCTTTAAGTATTGGAGTATTCTAGTGTTCCATTCCATCCTTGGACTTCTACTCAATTTTTTGCTTGTATTCACCTTAGAAAATCTTAACCAGTTCTATCATATTAAATGGTATCCATATGCTAATGATTCTAAAAATTATAATCTACAGACTCAACCTCTCCCCTCACCTGCAGACCTGTATCTCTACTGGCTACTCTACTTGAATGTCTAACAGTATTCCAAACTAAACATTTCTAAAACTAAAGTCTTCAGTCCTGCCTATCAAAACCTAATTCCCTTCAATCTTCTCCATCTCAGTAAATGGCTCCATGATTCAGCCTGTTGTTCAATCTAGAAATGTTGGGATTATTGTTGACTCTTCTCTATCCTTGTTCAATCCATCAACACATTACATCAGCTCTGCCTTTAAAACATATCCCAATTGTGACCAGTTCTCACCACCTTGATCCTTTCTACTCTAGTCCAAACCACCATCATCTTTCACCTAGATCCCTTCCTCCTAACTGGCTACCCAGCTTCCACATTTCCCTCACTATAGTCTACTGGGAGTGATCCTGTTACAGTGTAAGATGGAATGTGCCACTCCCTTGTTCAAATCCCTCTAGTGACTTGCATTACACTGAAATAAAATCCAAAGTGTTTTCATTATCTTTTTTTTAACATTCCTCTTCATTTATTTGTCTTATAAATATGAATTTCTTTGTTTCAGATTTTTTTTTTTTTTACAAATAGTTTATTATCAAGTTGGTTTCCATATAACACCCAGTGCAAAGTGTTTTCATTATCTATGAGGCACTCAACATCTGACCTCTTGCTGTATTCTGACCTTATCTCCTTCCACTTACCCTTTCCTTTTTCCCATGCTTTAACCATACTAGTCTTGTTATTCTTCACACATATGACAAGCATATCCCATCTCTGGCCATTTGCACTTGCTGTTCTCTCTTCCTGAAAAAGTCTTTCTTCAGATATTCACATGGCTCATTTACTTTCTGTTCAAATGTCACTTCCTTACAGGGACTGCTCTATCTGTAACTCTCTCCTTTATTTGCTGTGCTTTTACTCTGCTTTATTTTCTTCCACAGCTTGTAACACTACAAGGATCCTATTATGTATACATTTGTTTATTGGGCATGTTATCCGCCTTCCCGTTCTTATAGAATGCAACGTCTATAAGAACAAGGAATTTACCTGTTTTGTTCAGTCATCAAGTACTATCAATTCTACCTCTTAAGGATATCTTCATACACCTCTCTGTTCCCACTACTTTTGCCTTTATTTAGTTACTATCATCATTTGCTGGGACGATTGTAATATTCTCCTATTTGAGTTTTTGCTCTAGCCTTTTTCCAGGTCTTTCTCTCAACGTACTACTGATTTGATAGCACTATTCATGTTTATCCTCCATAAAACTCTTTGTAGGGGACACCCTGTTTGCGTATTGGATAAAGTTGAAGCCTCTTTACACAGCATACAAGGTGTCTCCTGCCACCTTCTTGTAATAACTTTTCAGTACTACCAAATTTCTTGTATCTCCCCATGTCTTTGCCTCTGTCTTTAAGACATGCTGGTTCTTTTACTTAAGTGCCCTTTCCTAACTCTCAGAGACAGATAAATATCTTCCAGTGGCCATACTTCTATTGCATTTATTATAAGGTGGTGAATTTTTTTTGCATATGTGCGTGTCTTTTTTTTTCTTTTAGAAAGAGAAAGAGACAGGAATTTACCTGTTTTGTTCAGTCATCAAGTACTATCATGAGTGGGGGAGAGAGGCAGATGGAGAGAGAGAGAGAGAGAGAGAGAATCTTAAGCAGTCTCCATGCTGAGCATGGGGCTTGATCCTCCGACAACTGACTGAGCCGCCCAGTCACCCCTATGCATGTCTCTTATTAAACTGAGGGGTTTTTTTTTTTTCAATTTTTAAAACTTATTTAGTTATTATTAAAAATTTTTTGTAAACATTTATACATTTTTGAGAGAGAGAGAATGTGTGTGTGTGTGTGTGTGTGTGTGTGTGAGCAGGGGAGGGACATAGAGCGAGGAAGACAGAATCTGAGGCAGGCACCAGGCTCCAGCTGTCAGCACAGAGCCCAGCATAGGGCTCAAACCCACAAACTGAAATGATGACCTGAGCCGAAGTCGGACGCTTAACTGACTGAGCCACCCAGGCACCCTTATTTATTTTTTTCAATGTTTATTTTTGAGAGAGAGTGAGAGACAAAGTGCCAGCAAGGGAGGGGCAGAGAAAGAGGGAGACAGAATCCAAAGTAGACTCCAGGCTCTGAGCTGTTAGCACAAACACAGACTGCAAGATCATGCCCTGAGCCAAAGTCAGATGCTTAACCGATTGAGCCACCCAAGCGCCCCTACACTGTGAACTTCTTAAGAGAAGAAAGGGGTTGGTTTCCTTATTTGGGGCATAGCTCCTGTCACACAGTAAGAGGTAAATTGAGGTGGGACTAGGGCATGGAGAATGTTCAAGGTAGAAGGAACTGTGTGTATGTATACCCTGAGACATAAAAGAGCTTGGCATCTTCAGAGAAGAGAGAAAGCCAGTGGTACTGGCCCAGTGAATGAGGAGGGGTTTTGGCAGCAAAGCAGGTGAAAAAGTGGAAACCAGATCATGTAAGCCCCTGCTGAACATGTAAAGGATCTGGAACACTGTCCTAAGGAAAATAGGAAGCCTCTAACAGGTTTTAAGTAGGAGAATAACAAGATAAAATTTGTATTAAAAAAAGTCTTAATGCTTGCTGTGTAGAGAGTGAATTGAAAGGATGTAACAATAAATGCAGAGAAACCAGATGGACATTATCGCAATAGTCTAAGCAAAAGGGGATGATGGCTTGGGCTGGGTTGATAGTGTGGGGATGGTGAGAAATAAATAGATTCAAGATATATCTTAGAGGTAAAATGGATAAAACTTAGTGATAGAATAAACAAAGGGATGAAGAAGGTAGATTGCATAACTGAATGGCTGGTGGGATCATTTGCTGAAATGCAGGAGATTTGTCAGAGGAGAGTCAAAGGAGCAAGTAGGCAAGTTTTGAGAGGATAACTATGAGATGCATGAATATGAGACATGTAAAGGGATATGCCAAAAAGGCAATTGAATATGGAGGTATGGATTTCAGAAGAGGGTTCTGGGCTAGAAAAATAAGTGGGAGTCATGAACACACACAGATTGTGTGTAAAGCCATAAGAATTGATAAGAAAGCCTAGGGAGAGATTGTAGCATGAAAAGAGAAGAGGATTATGGATAATGCGGAGTTGACAAGAAATTCATCGGATTGGAGATAATGAGAACATGAAACTGAGAAGCCATATGGACCTTAGAATTGCCCAAGAGAATGGCAGAAGTTGAGGGGGGGAAGAAGGCCATGAGCCAGGTGCTTCTTAGAGAATTAGGAAAATGGCCAAAAGTTTGGAAGATAATTGCATTGGGAGGGGAGAAAAGATGAGTGGATGAATGATATGAACCTCAAAATGAAATTTTATAAGAAGGAAAAGGAGTGATGAGAAATAATCTAAATGTTCCCTTAACTATATACTTTGTTTCAGATAACGGGGATCTTCAAGAATGTCTTCAGACTTTGCAGGTTAAATGGGCTGGAAGAAATTCTTCCCCTGCTGTTCCAGACTAAGCCAGTCCCCTGAGGCTAAATCAAAACAGGGAAGCTGGCAGAGTTAGGCCAAAGCTGTAGGAATCTGGCATGGAATAAGAGTGGGAACAAAGTGGGTGATGAGAGATTGAACTAATACAGAGGCACAGGCGACAAAAAAGAGGGAGAGCTTGAAGAAGCATCTTTAACATAGCTGGAAATTTAGGTTAGTCACATGACCAACAACCCAAATAAGCATGCCTATGTAATGAAATCCCAGTAAAATCTCTGGACACTGAGGCTCAGAGAAGTTCCTGGTTAGTGAACACAGGTGCACTGAGAAGGTGACCTGTCTGGACTCCACAGGGAGAAGGCATGGAAGTTCTGTGTTAAAGACCCTCCCAGACCTCACCCTGTGTATCCCTTCATTTGGCTGACCCAGATTTGTATTTTTAAAATAAAGCTATAATTGTAATTACAGCACCTTCTTGAGTTCTGTGAGTCATTCTTGTGAATTTTTTTAACATGAGGGGTCATGGGAACCCCTGAATTTTTACCAATTGGACCGAAGTGTGAGTGGCCTGGAGGCCCCCAAAGTTTGGCTGATGTCTGAAGTAAGGGCAGTCTTACTGAGGACTGTGCCCTTAAACCCACAGGGTCTGATGCTAACTCTTGAGTGGTTAGCATCAGAATTGTTGTGCAGTAGCGGATGGTGTCAAACTTACAGTAACAGAGAATCCTACTCAAATAGACTTTAAAAAGTAAAGGGAATTTATTGGGGCACGTTACCGAAAAGTCCACAGGTATATCGCCTCAGGCATGGCATGATCTAGCAACTCAATGTGACCAACACAATTCAAATCCAGCAACTCAAATGATGTGACCAGGTTTTTCTCTCTCAGTCTTTCTCAGACTGGTTTCATTCTCAGGTAAACTCTCCCTGATGCAGGATGGCTGCCAGTAGTTCCTGAGGTTATTTACTTACAGATTTATATCCAATTAAAAAGGATGGGGGAGAGAAAGAAATATTCTTATCATTCAAATAGTTGTCCAAGAATTGAGTATAATTGGCTTGAATTGGGGCATTTCCATCCTTGAATGAGTTATCATGACCAGGAGTATTGCCATAAGTCAATTAGACCCTTCCTCTAACACCAGAGGTAGGATTTATCATACCCAAATCATTTGGCCATGAATGGCTTTCCTTAAGCAAAATGTGGACACAATCATTGGGAAAATGCAGATATGAATACTGTGGAAACAATCAGTAATGAAAGTGTTCAATTGATATTTATCGAGTTGACTCTTCATTTTGAAAATTAGCTGCATTCTGTAAAGCAATCACAGATTCCTTTAGTTCTTAAACACTACACTTAGGAATTGTTCTACCGTGCTCTAGGTGGTTTAGGTATCCCATGAGGTTCTCTTGGAAACCTAATGATTTGCTGTGCAATTCTGAAAGAGAGAAATACAGCTTGTCAGATTATGGTACAACTCATCTTCTCCAGAGATCATTTATGTGACAACTTAATTATTCAGAGAATAAAGCCCTAAAAAATGCTTGTACTTAGAGAGCTGACAGAAAGGAAGATGATTCTGTAAAAGAATGTCTCTTTGCCCTCAGCTCTGCAAAACCACTTGAACTACCAAAATATCTGTCACAAAGTTTATATACCAGAGTTGATGGACTTTATTTTGGGGAAGCTTTCATAGATCCTCACGTAGAGCAAATTTGCCATGATTCTAGATGCAGTTCTAACAGGTTTAGTTATCTGATGTAGTGAACATCAGTTGTTTTTGCTTGGTCACTGTCCATTCTTTCTTCTTTAGCCAAAAGCACCTTGATTTGCTTTGAGGGAAACTAGGTCTCTCTAACTTTCAGTTTTGTGGTTTTGGTAGGACTAATACTACCCCCAAAGTCTAAGAATGGGCACATGGCCAAGACCTGCCCAGTCTTTGGCCACAGTGACTGATTCTGAAATGCAAATGTAGCCCAAAGTGGACCACTGAGAGCCCTACCCAGAAATTTGCCTACAGCCCTTATGGGGTTGCTAGGTTGTTAAGATGTAAGGCCAGAGTAGCCTCCTTCTCTGCCTCCTACCCATCACCACAGGCACAGCAGGAGTAAAACCTTGTTTCTGGTCTTTTCATTAGAATTAGGTCCTAAAATTGGGGTTACTAAGCTCAGAGACCTGTATATTCTAAAGACTTTGGGTACATAGTACCAAGTTGTCCATGATATGGACACACTTTTGCCTTCCCAGCTCTCCTGCCTTTGGAGAATCCTTTCCCATTCTATAGTAATCCTACCCCAAACATGTGGCTCAGGTAGAGCTGATCCAGCTCCCAGGCTCCAGAGCTGAGATGGTGACCTGGTATGGCCAGTAAGAGAACTCCATCCCCTTGACCCAGACAGCAAGGAGTAAGGACAATGTAAACTTGGGTCTGCAGCAGCTATCTCTTTACCAAGCACAGAGATCCTGAGAATATAGCCATGCAGAGGCAAGCAATGAAAGACAGGCAGAGACAGAGACAGAATGAATCATTTGAACTACTAGATCAACTTTATATAAAGGCACTTCCATTCCTTGGACTTTTCAATGCACAAGCCAAAAAAAAAAAATCCCCACCCCCTTTTTTTGCTTAAACTAGTTTAAGCTTAGTTTTTGTCACAACAACAAACAAAATCTTGCTATACCTTTCCTGAAAGGATGTCCAAATGTGTTCCTCACCAGCTGAAAATGAGAGTGTCCAGCCCCCTGCAATGTCCCTTACACACTGAGAATTATCTTTAATAATAGCTTTTTTCATACATAGGCCAAAAAAAATTGCAAATCTTAGATTTCTAGCAAGGTTGGACATTAGTATCAACCATTATCTTTTACTTCATTAAATTGTCTATTTTTGCATGAACTATATCTTATAGGATAATGTTACTAAAAAAAAAAAAAAAAAGATGTAGGGCCAGATTCTTGTGAGATATCACGGGGGAGAATCCAGATGGAAAATGAAACCAACATAAAGGAAACCAGAGCAAAGAAATGGAGAGACAGAGACAGAGGAAGAACCCAGTTTCTGATGTTATCATTTGGGACACTGGAACCAGTCACAACTAAAACCTGGACTTTTCAGTTACAGGAGGCAATAAATTACCATCTCCTTAAGCCTAGTTGAGTTCAGTGTCTGCATTAAGAGTCTTAACTATTCATCTGCTGTCCTGGCCAAGCAAATCAGAAGCAATAATAGAAGAGGGGTTTTGCTTAGAGGCATGTGAGTTAGCAGCATTTTAGTTGTTGCTGTTGTTAGCAATTTTATTTTTACCATATAAATTCTGAACACTTAATGAAATAAATTTTTGATTTTATATGAATTTTAATATTTTAAATGAAATAAAAGTTTTGGTACTTGGAACTGATATCAAAGGAAGGCAAAGGAAAACTACAAAATCTCCCTCTCTCTTTCTCTAGGAAAGAAAGAAAGGAAGGGAGGAAGGAAGGAAGGAAGGAAGGAAGGATGGAAGGGAGGGAGGGAGGGAAGCAGGGAGGGAGGAAGGAAGAAAGAAAACAATTTGGGACAATTATGACGTTATATCTTACAGTACAGGACAATGTTTATAGTCCTGATGACATTCCTTATTTTTATAACTGCCCTCAATGGTCTTTCACACTTCTTTGATTCTGCTCTCAACATGTAGTTAAAATACTAAGCAAAATTGTATTATTAACATTTCTGCTATAATTTCTTGCAAAACCAAAACACTGGGTTTTTACCTTTACATGTTCAGAATTTCTCAAAATTTCATTAAAGTTTTAAAAATGAATGAAACTATTATTTAACACATTTTAAAACAAAAATTATAAACACATTACAAAATGTCTTTTTCCCCACTCCTGTCTCTGTGGTTTCTGCAACTTCACTTCTCCCCTACTCCCTCCCAAACACATCCATCATCTCTGATGTAGTTGGTCTGGAAGAGCCTCAAGACTTTCCTGCCCAGTGTAGCTCCTCATGGAGTTTTCAGGACTACTGCCTCTATTGAAAATTATTTCTCCCCTGTGAGCCAAGAGATATGACCCTAACTGGATCTGACTCTTTCCCCATCCCCTATGGGGACATTTCCTACTTCAAAGCCTCCTCCTTCCTAGTCCTTGTTCAGCATTTTTGCTGTGGGAGTGTGGTGGAGGATGAGGGGGTTTGGAAGAGGTGGGGATTTGCTGAATTGGGTGGTAAAGAGGGGATGGGGCAGCTTATGGTGGCAGTGATGAGGAGCAGGCTGGGGCAGGAGAAGGATGGAGGGTTTGAAGAGAGCTAAGAAGAGTAAAGCTACTGACCAGTGTCTGAAATAATAGTATTGCTCCAACAAGAATACCTCCATTTCGGTGCTTAAAAACAACAGTACAGGGGTGCCTGGGTGTCTCAATCCATTGAGTGTCCAATTTTTTTTTTCTTTTTAAAGTTTATTTAGTTTTGAGAGAGAGAGAGAATGCAAGTGGGGGAGGGCAGAGAGAGGGAGACAGAATCAGACACAGAGAAAGACAAGAGCCCAGCACAGGGCTTGAACCCACATCCATGAGATCATGACCTGAGCCAAAGTCCAATGCTCAACCAACTGAGCCACCCAGACACCCCTGAGTGTCTGACTCTTGATTTCAGCTCAAGTCGTGATCTCACGGTTCTTGGAATTGAGCCCAGAGTCAGGCTCTGTGCTGACAGCGAGGAACCTGCTTGGGATTCTCTCTCTCCCTCTCTCTCTGTCACTTCCTCGCTCACTCTCTCTCTCTCTCAAAATAAATAAATAAGCATGGGGAAAAAAGTAGTACAGTACACTGGAACACTAGAATATAGAAAACAGTAATGCAATCATGACTCCTTCTTCTCCGACCTTCAGTCATAGTAGCCTCTAAATCTTGTTAATTCAACTTCCGAGACATGAAATTCCACCTAGAGAGTCTGACTTCTGTAATATTCTTGGCATAGACCTTGAGAGGCCCTGGTTCTGTTTTAAAAAGGAAAGCCATATGCTTATACCATTTATGCACACTGCTGCCAGGTTAATATTCCTGAAGATCTGATCTGGCAGTCACGAATATTTATTGAATATTTGCTATGGGCCAGGCACCAGGCTCATCATACATTATCTTATCGAATCTTCCCAGTAACCCTTTGTGGTAGGTGCTATCATTAGCCCTTTTCTGTAGGTAAGAAAACAAAAGCTTAGAGAAATTAAATCTCTTGTAAAAGAAACATAGCTCCTACATGGCAGAACTAGGTGTGGAACTCAGAACTGTCTGATTGTGGAGCTTTGTCCTTAACCACTTCTGTTTTACCTCTTCTGCTTAAAATCTAAGAGCGAGCAGTCAGTGAATTCTAAAGGCTTATCATGCAAGGCTCTTCAACTACCATTCCAATTTTATTTTCTGTTACTCCCCTTCATACTTCCTATTTTCAGGGCAAGTAGATTTGCTGATTACCAGTATCCCTCAATAGTTCACACTTCTCTACCTTTATTTATGTAAAATTGCTCTCCCTCCCTATGTCACTTCCTCCAGAAAAAAAAAAAACTTTAAAGTATTGTTTTACACAATAATCATCATGAATTATATTTTCCGTTATAACAGCTATTGATATTTACTCTCAAGTATGTACTTTCCCTTAAACTGTTTTCTTCAGAAGGGTGTATGAAGATTAAGTGGTTTTTGAGATGTATTAGTCCTTTACAAATTGTTTATAAATCCCAATCCAACGGAATTAGGATTCCAGATAGTAGAAGTCATTTTACCAAATTCCAAGAAATTTTCAGCATCTCCCAAGATTAGGTTAAACAAACAAACAGGCAGACAAACCAAAAACTATTAGGACAGAAATTTAGCAACCTGTCAATCTCCTTTTATAGGGTGGCTCTACTCCTAACTGGCAGAATTTTCAAAAAATGAAATATCTGCTATTGAATAGTTTCATAGATTTAAAAAATTCTGAGAGAGTGGCATTACTTTGTGCAATTGGTTTGGCTACCGTATGGTGTCAGCTTTTTAAAAAGCAGTAGCTCAGGGTGCCTGGGTGGCTGAGTTGGTTAGGCATCCGACTTTGGCTCAGGTCATGATTTCACAGCTTGTGAGTTAGTTTGAGCCCTGCATCAGGTTCTGTGCTGACAGCTCAGACCCTGGAGCCTGCTTCGGATTCTGTGTCTTCCTTTCTCTCTCTACCACTCTCCCACTCATGCTCCCAGACTCTCTCTCTCTCAAAAAAAAAAAAAAATTTAAAAAAGCAGTAGCTGTCCAGAAAATATAAGAGAGGAGAACGTTTTCCATTTCCCTTCAGTGGCTGTTATTACCTTGATAATAAAGCCAATCCAGAAAGGAAAATTACATACTAATAGCCCTCACAAATATAGATGCAAAGTTCCTCGACAGATATTAGAAAACTGAATTCAGTAATATATAAATATATATTACAGAATATATATAAAGAATAACATATCATGACCACAAATTCAAGACTGGCTCAATATTCACTAAGCAGTTATTAGACCCAGAAAATTTTGGTAAAAATTTACATATAGTCAAATGATCTTTGACAAAAGAACAAAGACAATGCAATCAAGAAAGGACAGGCTTTTCAAAAGATGGCACTGGAACAACTGGACATCCACATGCAAAAAAAGTGAAGCTACACACAGACCTTACACTTTTCACAAAAATTAACTCAAGTGGATTTTAGACTTAGATCTAAAATGCAAAATTATGAAACTCTTAGAAGTTAACGTAGGAGAAACTCTCAATGACCTTGGGTTTGGTGATGACTTTTAGATACAACACCAAAGTCACGACCTATGAGAGAAAAAATTGAAGTTTGATTGATTAAAATTATAAACTTCTGCTGTGTGAAAGACACTGTCAAGACAGTAAGAAGACCAACCAAAGACTGGAGAAAATATTTGCAAAATGCATGTCTGACAAAGGACTGTTACCCAAAATATACAAAGAACTCTTAAATCTCAACAATAAGAAAATGAACAACCCAATTAAAATGGGGAAAAGATCTGAACAGACAGTTCACCAAAGAAGACCTACAGGGGCTCCTGGTTGGCTTAGTCGGTTAAGCGTCCGGCTTCGGCTTAGATCATGGTCTCACCCATTGTGGGTTTGAGCCCCACATGGGACTATGTGCTGATGGTATGGAGCCTGCTTACGATTCTCTCTCTCTCACTCTCTCTGCCCCTTCCATGTGCATGCCCTTTCAAAATAAATAAACTTAAAAAATTTTTAAAAAGAAGATCTACAGATGGCAAATAAGCATATGAAAAAAATGCTCAATATCATACTTTATTAGGGAATTGCAAGTTAAAACAATGAGATATCACTACACACCTATTAGAATGGCTAAGATCCAAAACACTGACAACAACAAATGCTGACAAGGAGAGCAACATGAGCTCTCACTCATTGTGATGGAAATGCAAAATGGTGCAGCCACTTTGGGATATAGCTTGGCAGTTTCTTACAAAATTAAATATACTCTTACCATACAATCCAGCAATCATACTCCTTGGTATTTATTCAAATGAGTTGAAAACATATGTCTACACAAAAAACTGCCCATGTATATTTATAACAACTTTATTCATAACTGCTAACACTTGGAATCAACCAAGATATCCTTCAGTAGGTGAATGGATCCATAAACTGTGGTACATCCATACAATGGGATATCATTCATCACTAAAACGAAATGAGCTATTAAGCCATGAAAAGACATATAGGAAGCTTAAAGCTATATTACTAAGTGAAGAAGCCAATCTGAAGAGGTTACATACTGGGTGATTCCAACTATTTAGTGTTATGGATAAGGCAAGATGATGGAGGCAGCAAGAAGATTAATAATTGCTAGAGGGTTGGGGGAGGAAGAGATGAATGGGTAGAACATAAGGGATTTCTAGGGCATTGAGAGTATTCTGTATGATACCATATGGGTGAATACTTATCATTATACATTTGGCAAAATCCACATAATAGATAACAGAGAGTAAACCTCAATGTAAACTGTGGTCTTTGGTTGATAATAATGTGTCAGTGCTGACTCATTGATTGTAATAAATAAATGTACTATACTGATTCAGGATACTGATAATGGGAGAGGTTGTGTTTGGAGAGGAGAAAGGGGAGGTGAGAATTTTCTGTGCTCTGTGCCCAATTTTGCCATGAACCTAAAACTGACTTAAAAATAAAGTGTAGTTGTGTGTGTGTGTCGATATATATATATATATATATATATATATATGTGTGTGTGTGTCTATATATATATATATATATAGACAAGCCAAGAATGAGAGATATTATGTATCTTTTAAAAATATTTTTATATTATAGTTATAATATATTAATTATAATATATATCTTTAAATATTCTAAAAAATATATCAATATAATCTTCCATGCTAATAGTCCAAAGAAGAAAAAGTCCATGATCATCATCAATTGATACAGAAAAAGCATTTGACAAAATCCAACATCCATTCATGACAAAAACCTTCAGCAAACTGGGAATAGAGAGGAACACTTTTACCCTGATAAGGGGAAATCTATAAAACACTTAGAGCTAACATCATACTAAATGGTGAAAGGCTGAACAGTTTCTCCTAAGAAAAATGAGGCAAGGATGTCCACTCTCACCACACATTTTCAACATTGTACTGCAAGTCCTAACGAGTGAAGTGTAAGGCAAGGAAAATAAGTAAATGGCATTCAGATTGTAAAGAAAGAAAGAAAACTGTCCCAATTTGCAAACAACATAATTGTCTACATAGAAAACCCAAAAGAATCTAAAAAATCTCATGGAACAAAAATCCAAGTTTTACAAAGGTCACAGGATACTAGATCAACAGAAAAATATCGGTTTCTATCAATTGTCAAATAAAAACTTAAACTTAAAATTATACCGCTTATAGTGGCTCCAGAAAAATTAAATATCTAGGTATCAATCTACCAAAACATGGTCATGATCTGTATGCTTAAAACTGCTAGTGCTGGGGTGCCTGGGTGGCTCAGTCGGTTAAGTGGTCAACTTTGGCTCAGGTCATGATCTCGCTGTCTGTGTGTTTGAGCCCCATGTCGGGCCCTGTGCTGACAGCTCCGAGCCTGGAGCCTGTTTCAGATTCTGTGTCTCCCTCTCTCTCTGCCCCTCCCCAGCTCGTGCTCTGTCTCTCTCCGTCTCAAAAATAAATAAACGTTAAAAAATTAAAAAAAAACAACAACAACTGCTAGTCCTGACACAGAAACCAGAGAAGACCTAAGTAAATGGAGAGGGATTCTGTGTTCATGGATTGAAAAATACAACGTAGTAATGATGTCAATTTTGCCTAAATTGATCTATAGATTTAATGCAATTCTAATCAATATCCTAGCAGAATTTTTTGTAGATGTAGACCATCTGATCGTAAAATTTATTCTGAAATTCAAAGGAACTAGATAGCTAAAACAATTTTGAAAAAGACCAAAGTTGGAGGAATCATTTTAGCCTATTTTAAGATTTACTAGAAAACTATGGTATCTGAGCCAGTATGGTATTGGCAAAAGTACAGACACTTAGATTAAATAGAAAGGCCAGAAATAGACTCATACAAATATGGCCAATTGATTTTTTTTAAAGAAGTGCAAAATCAATTAAATGGTGAAAGAATGATGTTTTCAAAAACAATTGTTAGAACAATAGAATATCTACATGCCAAATAGTAATAATAATAATAACCCTAACCCAAATCCCAAGCCTTACACAAAGAATAACTTTTAAAAAATCTCAATGTAAAGCATAAAACTATTAAAACGTTTAGAATAAAAACAAGATAATATATTTGTGACTTGAGGTTATGCAAAGAGTTATTAAACATGATGTCAAAAGCATGATCCATTTAAAAAATAGTAAAATAGACTTACCAAAACTTTGCTCTGTAAAAGACGAATGAAAAGACAAACTACAGACTGGGAGAAAATATTTGCCAATTTCATACCCAACAAAAGACTTGCATTCAGAATATATAAAAATTCTCAAAATTCATTTGTAAAAAGGAAACAACCCAATTTAAAAATGGGCAAAAGAATTTAACAGACACTTCAGTGAAGATACACATATAGCTAATAAGCACATTAAAAGATGTTCTACCTTATTAGCCAGGGTAAATGCGTATTAAAACCACAGAGAGATACCACCATTTACCTATCAGAATGGCTAAAAAAAAAAAAAAAAAAAAAAAAAAAAAACCCAAATGCTGGAGAAGATGCAAAGCAATTCGAATACATTGTTGGTGAGAAAGCAAAATGGTACAGGCACTCTCGAAACAGTTTGATAGTTTTATATAAACTTAAGCACATTTATTTACAAATGACCTAGAACTCTCACTTTTGGGTATTTACCCTAGAAATAAATACTTATATTCACTGAATACTTATATTCACCAAAAAACCTGTACAAGAATGTTCATATCAGGTCTGCTCAAAATAGCAAAAAAAGAAAAAAAAAGGGAAAAAAAGCAACAACTCAAATGTACTTTGAATTGAATAGATAAACTGCAATGAATCATATTTCATAATATGGATGGGATACTATTCAGCACAAAAAGGAGCAATCTACTGATAAGCACAACAATATAGATGAATCTCAAAAACTATGCAGAGTGAAAAAAAAGAGCCAGGCACAAAAGAGCACATCCTGCATAATTCCATTTATTTGCAATTCCAGAAAAAAGCAAAACTGAATTACAATGACAGAACACAGATCAGTAGTTGCCTGGGACCGACTACAAAAAAGCAAGAAGGAGATCTTTGGAATGATGGAAGTATTCTTTATCTTTATTGTGGTGGTGATTACATGGGTATATACATTTATCAAAACTCAAAGTTGAAATGTTCACATCGTATGACCTAGCTGGCTCACTATTAGATACGGAGCAGTATTTATTAAACTGTTAGTAGAGACCCATTATTAGTGAATCATTAAATCAATCTAGTATGTCTCCTCAGAGGGGTATTTACCCTGAAACTAATGATATTTAAGCTTCAGGCTTCCTTACTTGCAAAGCCTCTTCCAAGGCCTGGTTACTAATTTTGTGTTCTTTTGCTAAAGGGGGCCCCCAAATTGTATAAATTTGAGGCCTCATAAAACCTACATTAGCTTCTGGATGGGCAGATTATTTTTTAATGAAATGGAATAGAAAATAATGAGAATGTTTTATGAAATTTTTGCTTCAATTTATATAATGGCCATGTCATAAAAATTTGTCGCTTACCAGGGCTTGTGTTTAAGAGAGAGAGAGAGAGAAAAAAAAAGGTGGAAATTCAGTGCTTTGTGTACATTCAACGCAACACTGTTCGGAAGAGTAAATATTTAGAAATAACCCAAATGTCCATCAATATGAGAATTATACACTGTGGTATACGTATGTTGTGGAATTCTGTGGTTAAAATGAAGGGACTAAAGGTACATACCTCAGGTTGGATGACTCTCACGAACCCACCGTTAAGTAAAAAACAGCAACAAAAAAGAGTTAAAGGTTACTTAAAAGACAGTATTTAGATAAAGTTTAAAATCATGTGAGAAACAATAGTAAGTCTGGTATATTTTAATGTACTGTTTATAGATATATGTCGTTATACAGTAAAAGTATTAAAATATGTGTGAAGCTAATAATAAACAAATTCAGGGTAGGATAGTGGTTACTTCTGGGGAGGAAGAAGAGAGGGAGGGAATGATATCACAGTATGCACAGGGCTTTGTTTTATATGCAATTTTTATTTTGTTAAAGAATGGATTTTTTTGAGAGAGAGTGCACAAGAGGAGGGGTTGGGGGGGGTGTACAGAGGATCTGAAGTAGACTCTGTGCTGACTGCAGCACAGATATGGGGTTCAAACTCATGAACCATGAGACCATGCATGACCTGAGCTGACTGAACCACCCAGCCGCCCCTCAAGAATGGATTTGAGACAAACCAGAAGTGTTAAAATTTAATAAGGTTGGTTCGTAGATGTGTGGGATTTTTGCTGTATTATTCTGAATTCTCTTCTGATTGTGTTATATTTTGTATGCATATTGTTGTAGACCATTGGTAATATTACTTCATATTTACGTAGTGTGGGCATTTACACATCTCACACCACTTAATCCTCATAATGACCTTATGCAGTAAGTAGGGCAGACACCATTATTCCTATTCTATAGTAAAGGAACTTTAAACTGCAGACCAATTTGTTAAAAACTGAACTGAAGACTCAGTTGTTTCTTATTTCGTCTAGATTTGCAATGGAAATATGCTGGAGAAGTTTCTTTCAAGTACAGCCACCCCCTCCGACCCCAACTTCAGGAAGGCACTTGCTCAATGAGGGAATGAATTGTATTAATAATAGATAAATGTTTGTTCTTTCTGAAGTACCAGAAGAGAATTCCAATAATGACTTTGTGACAAGGGGGTACGTATTTACAAGTCACTTCTTCAGAAGCACAGGCCGGTTCTTTTCTCCAGACTGCTGCCCCATTGCTCACTCAGTGACCTTGGAGAAATCACTTAACCTTTCACAACTTACACTTACAATCCAGTAAACCGAATGTGTAATATTCATCATTGCTCCCTGGAGGCTCCTGACGAACACTTTTGGAAAATTAGGGACCGATTTGAGGTCAACCATAATGCAACAATGTCAACTTTTCAATGCAAGTTATTTTCTAAGCTCCCTATTCCTCAAAGACTATTTTCACTCTCATTTAAAAAAAATTTTTTTTTGTTTGTTTTATTTATTTCTGAGAGAGACAGCAGGAGCAGGGCAGGATCAGAGAGAGAGGGAGACACAGAATCTGAAAGAGGCTCCAGGCTCTGAGCTGTCAGCACAGCGCCCGATGCAGGGCTCAATCCCACGACGCGGGCCTCGACCCCAGGAACCGTGAGATCATCATGACCTGAGCCGAAGACAGACGCTCAATCCACTGAGCCACCCAGGCGCCTCATATTTTCATTCTCATTTAAATAGTGATATCCATTTTAAAGGCGATTGAGTTTATACTTTTTAATGATAAATAATTTTAAGTCATTAACATATGAATACCTTTTGTTAAAAAAAAATAAGCTATCACGTAACCAGACCGAATGAAAAGAGCAATTTCTATTCTGTTGCACATTCTTGGAGATTTTGAAAGCAAGCAGTTTGTTAACCTTAAGGTTTAGAATTTTATTTCAGCACTGATGCTTGATGAAAATCGTGTAGGTTCTGGGTATTGTGGTGTGGAAGAGGAGAAAAACGGCGCAGAGCGGCTCCAAATCCAGGCAAATAGGAAAAGATAAAATAGGAACCGGTGCGTCCCAGAGAGCCAGGCTAGTTCCGACTTTGGCCATGAATTGGAGCGGCTGTCGCGTACGGCTTGGGACTGGCGCTGGAGGCAGAACTTGAGCCCCCTCGCGGCCAAACTGCCCGCAGAGGCCACAGGTCCCTTTAAGGCACCCTAAGGGCAGACGGGGGTCAGAGGGGGCGGGAGGAGGGTTCGCGAGCCCACGCCACGTGACTAGGCTGCCAAGTGCGCTCCCGAGTTTGACAGAAGTTTGAATCGGACTCGAGGGCTTTCTGCAGCCGGAGGGGCTGAGCAGCGGTCCCGGCCTCCGCGAGCGCTAGCTGCAGCGCCCCCGCGACCCGCCCCGCCAGCCTGGAGCCCGGGCCGCCGCCGGCCGGCCGCGCTCCCGCACCGCTCGCTGTCCCAGCCGACGGCCAGCAGCCCCCAGCGCGACCGCGGTGCCCACAGCCTCCCGGCCAGGGAGACGAGCCCCCTCGCTGCGCCCCGGCCCGGCTGCGCCAGCATGTCTTCGACAGAGGGCTCGAGTCGCGCGGCGGACAAGTCACCGCGCCAGCAGGTACTCCCCGCGCGCCCCTGAGGCTGTGTCTTACCACCCCTTCGCCACTTGGGGGTTGGGCCGGACCCTTATTCCGCCCCTCTCCCCGAGTGGGAGTGGGAGGAAGACCAGTGCTTTCATGGATCCCCCACCGCCCTGACCCCCTCGCCGGCCTCGTCTCCGCAGGTAGACCGCCTGCTTGTGGGGTTGCGCTGGAGGCGGCTGGAGGAGCCGCTGGGCTTCATCAAAGTTCTCCAGTGGGTGAGTCGATGCTTCAGCCGCGGGCTATTTCGGGAGCCTGAGCTGTGACGCTGACCCGAAGCAATGTGGCCGGAGTGGGGGGCGGGGAGGTGCTGCGACCGGCCCTGGCGGAAGGGTGGGGGGCGGCGACAGGTGGGCGGGGGAGGGGCGCTGGGGCTGCTTCTCCAGCACTTGGTGGCAGGAGGGTGAGGAGCAAGGCATGCGGGAGTCCGGGATTCGGTCCTTCTATGTGCAAGGAGCCCTTGCCCAGGGTGCTCACATTTCACCCGGGCGAGAGGACCCGGGTGTAACCTTTCCAGAACTCTGATCCTGCACATACCACTCTTCAGTGGCAGGAGGGGGGAGGAGGACAAGGAGGAGGAGGAAATCCACGGAGGACAGAGGAGGGAAGGAGGCTGGCAAGGGAAACCATCCGGCCACCAAACCCACCAGGACCTGACTGATCTTGAAGGTGGACTCCGGAGACAGGGTCCTGGCTGGATGGCCATGGTCCTGTTGAGGTCACTAGAGTAATCTGGGTTCCTGTAACTAAGAGAGTGAGTGAGTGAGTGAGTGAGTGAGTGAGTGAGTGAGTGAGTGAGTGAAGCCTATGGCTCTTCAGTTAAATGAAAGAAAACATATCGAGACAATAAAAATCACACTGTGGCCAAAATGTGGCTTGTAGAATAAGATAAAACACTGAGCTGGAAAGCTAGGGCTCTGACTTTCAGACATGGTCCTGCCTCTTCCAGCTATGTGACCTCAGGCAAGTCACTTCTTTGGACCTCAGTTTTCAACATTAGTTAAATGTTGATCACACCTTCCCTAGGGTCCCCTTCTGCTTTAAATGGGTTGGTATGCTAGAACATTGTCCTTCATTAGACTCACCCTGTGACCTTGAAGAAATCACTTGCCCATGGCCTCAATTTCCTCTGTAACTGTGTAGGGGAAATACCATCTCCTTGCCTCACTGGTACTTTGAGATATTGGTATGTTCTCTGTCCTTACAAGTGCCCAAAGCCTCCCGAGAATAAGTTAGGAGTGTGGACAGGTACAGTCATTCTTTCAAATCATGAAAATTTGTTGGGAGCATTTAGTGTACTATAGCCAAAAAGATTTAAGTTAGGCAATCCACACACCAAATGATGTGTGAATAACTTAATTAATGTGCTTTCAGCACAGAATTGAGCTAGGGAATAAGTTACTGTTAATATTGAGGAGGGTTGAGTTCTAAAGGGCTTTTAACTCATGGAGACAGGAGTTAGCACTATGTCACTGAGTCCTGAATCATCGTTTGGATGAGAATCACCAGATCTGGAATTCAGGGGCAATAGTGCATTTGGGGTTATCTTTGGATATCTGAGACCTTGACTGGGGCTACAGGCCAGGCAAGGAGCTCCCAACTGCAAACTCTGGGATCCGATGGGGACTTTCCACTCTCCCTACCGCCTCAAGACCAATTGGATGGACTGCTGACTGAGCTCTTTCACCTCCCCCCACTTCCCTGTTCTGACCCACCACTTGAGTACCAGTGGTGGCCATATAAAAATGTTATTTAGGCTTCATGTGACTGCCATCCCGAACTAGGGAGCCATTATGAGGAGCAGAACCTGAAATGTAAGGGTACAATTTTGTCATTAAACTAGATAAATGGATCTAAGGGAAATTTGAGAAAGACTGTCAAGGGATGAGTGAAACAATGAGGTTATTAGACCATAGAATCATCCTTCATGGGGGGATTCTGAAAAGCTTCCCTCTTCAATCCTTCTATCCTTTTCTCAGTACCCTCCTCCCCCAGTACCCACATTTCTATAAAGGTTGCACAAAACGATGCCTAGAAAAATGATCCAGTCTCCTCCCAGGGTCAGCACTGATCCCTAAGAGTTAAGAACCATTTGACTTTTATGATCTTCAACTTCTTAGAGGGGCGTGATGCCTTTCTCTCATTGTGCTAAATCCAGGGGCCCAGAGCTAGACTCTGAACTCAGCTTTCATTCGAAGGGCAGCATCAAAGGGAGACATGATTTGCTTTACTGCCGTCCTAGCAGCCTGAATTCAGAGCATGAGTTTCACTTGTTCTGAGTCTCTGTAGGATGAGCTAATATAAAAGTACACAGGAACCAGCGCCAGAAATGACAGTGAAAATGTCATTTGGGATTTTCACTCGTTTCCTGCTTGAGGGGGATCAAATGCCCCTAACTGGAAAAGGAAAAAAAAAAAAAAAGAAAGAAAGAAAAGAAAGAAAAAGAAAACACAGATCTTGTGTTTATTGTAATGATACTTGAAAACTTGTCATTGTTATCAAAAAGCAATTTTGCTGGAATCCTGGTAGTAAGAAAGCAATGTTAGTCTTTTTTTAGTCAGGAGGTTGGCTTAGAGTATTTTGTTTTTGTTTTTTTAATTCAGAAATTAATCTTACCTCAATTCCAGTTCTGGAGTCTCGCTAAGTCTACACAAAGCTAGCAAAATAACATGGGTATCGACCAATTAGTAAAGTACTGGTTTTCTTAAAAAAGGAAAAAGGCAGATTTTTAGGTTGATGGGCTTTGGTTTAAATGGAGTCTCTTCTGCTTTCTAGCCTTAGAATCTGAGGTACCTCGGGTAAGTAACAAAACCTTTGTGGGCCTCGGTTTCTTATCTGTAAATGAGGGTAAAATCTAATCCTCATGGGAGGATTATGGGAGATAATTTCTGTAAAGCATCTAGGCATTCAGCCCAGTCTAGGAGATATTCACAAGTGTCGGTTCCCTTTCCTCCTGTTCCCAAACCTCTCCTTTCCCCCAAATTTCCCCTTTATGCATACTCTCAGCTAGACTCTTCCTTTGGTTAGATTATTCAAATATCACTGCCAGATCCTAACTTTGAGGGTAAGGTGCAAAAGAATCTCCTGGATTACTCAGCCACTATTCCCATAATAAGTCATATTATTATTAACTATACCCTTGATCAATAATTTGAGGTGCCAAAGCCACTTACTTGGTTCTGGGGTCTTAAAATGAAAATAAGCTATTTCAGTTTGGCGTGGGGAATGCCAAAGGATACCATTAGAGTCCATCAAACCAATAAGATGATTGTAGGGGTAATATTGGAGGGGAGATCTTGTTTTCCTTTTGCTCTCCACTAACTAGGGATAGTTGTCTCCCTAAGACTGACAAAGGATCATCACCGTCAAGCAAGTCAGCACCAAACTGGCAAGGTTATTTTGACATCTTTCCTAAAGAGATACAGAGGCAGGAGGAGGCGGGTGTGGAGAGCAATATATGACCATCACTGTCCCTAGCAGTACAGGTCCAAGAGGAAGAAGGTGGCAGGTTGGCACCAGAACTTCAGAGATCCACCCCTTCCCTGTCTCAGGGACTCTATCTCTCGTTGGCTTCTGTTCTTTTTGAGCAGTTTGCTCAACTCAGAAACCCTTACGCTTGGTGACACGGATGGTTTCAGTTCTTTCCTGCTTTTCCTAGTGGCTCAGTCACCTGGCGCATTTAGGGAAGAAAGTAAATCTGGTACATAAAGGTGGAAGGGGCTGGGACAGGGTGTCTTTCTCTGCTCCAGTATGCCAGGTGCAGAGCTACTCCCTGCCTCCTTACCATCCTCCCTGAACAGAGGAGAGATCTTTCTTTAGCCTTAATAACTTTGTGATGCAGAATGTTATTTGTTTATTTGTTTGAGCAGGGCACTTTTTTTCCTGGACGTAAACTCTTACAAGAAGGTACTGGGTCTTATTCACCTTTGTGTCCCAGCACTTGGCACAATAATACATAATGACGGTGTGTTGATTACGTAGAGAGAGCACTGGACAGGGAATCAAGAGATGTGAATTCTAAGGCTGGTCCACACAATGGCGAAATGTGACCTTGGGAAAGTCACGTAATCTTTTGGGACTTTAATTTCTACCTCTGTGAAATGAGACCATTGGGCTTGATAATCTCTGAAATCTTTTTTTGCTCTGCTGTCCTGTGAACCTATGAGGTTCCCCTCAGATTTTTCCCATTGTCCACTTACATAACAAACTTTATGCTATTGGCCTCACGTGACTGTGTGATGTTCAGATATAATTATGCACTCTGATAAAGAGCCATGTAAGGCATTTAGGGATTCCTGACTTTCAAAGAATCAGAATAGAAGAGGATATAGCTAATACTAAAGTTATTCATGGTATATTCCACTCTCTGAGCAGGAATCAAGATTTTCAGAACCTCAAGTTTCTGACATAGGATTCAGGATTCAGGATTTTCAGAACCTCAAGGTTCTGACGTATCATCTAGTCATAGCAGAACTTTGGGCAATGATGGAAAAGTTCTATTATCTGTGTTGTCCAATATGGTACATGCTAGTCATGTGTGGCTATTGAAATGTGGCACTTGAAATGTGGCTAAATGTAACTGAGCCACTGTGAATTTTTAATTACTTTCAATTTTAATGAATTTGAATGTAATTAGCCATACTTGGCTAGTGGCTACCAGTATGGATAGAGCAGCTCTAGAGTACAGGCTCCATGAAGACAGAGATTTTTCTCTTTTGTTCACTACTAAATGATAGTGCTTAGAACAGTGCCGGTACACAGTAGGTACTCAGTAAGTGTCATCTTTCTGTATATAATCAGGCGTGCCTGTCAAGGAAGTGCTAGTGAAGAGAAGGCTCCATAACTCACCATCAAGTGCCCCAATTTAGGAATATCTATTTTCTTAGGGGACTTTATTCAGTAAAAATATATCTAATTATGCTGCTCTTCCTAGAATGTGATACTCTAAATTGTGTGTCCAGTTCTGAGCACCAGAAGCTACTTGTAAGAGGTTCATAGAGCTGACAAAAATTAGAGAATTCGTACAAGGAAGAGCTAAAGAAGCATCATTGTTATGCCAGTGAGGAGGCTTGGAGTATATAAAGGGTAATGATGCAGATGCTTTGGGCAACTTCTCTTCAGCTCTGTCAAGATGAGCAAACAGGGCTCTACTGCAGTCTCTGTAAATTAAGCCAGATGAGGAGGCTATTCAGGCATTGGAGAGAGTTATACTATCTCCTTTCCTAGATGTTTTTTAAAAGGGAGAGAATTCTCAGTTGTCTGAATTAAACCTCCTGGAAACAGAGAGGTGCTCATTATGACCTTTAGAGAGAGGAGTCAATAGCTCCAGCTTGAAGGAGATCTGGCAGGGCAGGCAATACAAGGCGGGGCAGTGGCACTGGACACTGCCCAGAGGCAGAGCACAGCTGCTGACAAGCCCGGCCAAGGGCACACTGATAGCATTACCCTCATCCAGTGGGAGAAAGGCCTCTCGATTGCCTGCTCCAAACCCCTCATTTTACAGATGGGAAAACTGAGACTCAGAGAGCAGAGTGATTTATTAGAGATCACCCAGCTCATCAGTGACAGGGCCAAGACTAGAACCCAGATTTCCAAACTCCTAATCCAGATCTCTTTTCAAAACTCCACAACACTATCAAGCATTAGCAAAGTCACGTGCACACAACTCTATTCTAAACTCTGGGTGCAAGCCTGGGATGTAGATGAGCTGTCTTCTAGGTGCTTAATGTCCAAGACAGCAAGACACGGAGAAACATACAGAAAATGATCGTTAACAGAATAAGCTCTGTGCTTAATAAGAATGATCACATCATGTACAAGCCTGTATAAGGTCAGCGCACAGGAAACGGGGCCTGAACAGATGATGCAGGAGGTTAAGAGATTCCAGTTTCTCACCTCCTTTTCTAACTAGTGTGTTTCCCCAGAAAGAAATTAGAAAACCATGGGTTGAGGAAATTTCAGTTCACTCAAGATAGGAGGTTTAGTAAAATGTGATGAAAGGTGGAGAGGAAAACAATTCAAGTGACCTGAAATGCTTCTGGTTTTGAACACTGAGCAAGCAACAGATTACAAAGGGAAACACCACTGGGGAAACAGTAGGGGCTGATAAGGCAAGTGGAAGGTACTTTGCTCTGGGCTTGGGCCAGGACTGCCAGCATGGACGCAGCCAGCATTGTTGCTGCAAGGAAAAGTACCTTTGGGGGAAAAGGAGCATAGCACTTCCTCACTTGGCCCCTCTGAAGGCTTGGTGGAAGATGCTGCTTCTAGATATACCTCCAGTGAGGCAGGAAGCCACTGGAAGTTAGCAACAAGGTAACGACAAGATTCAATGACAGCTTCAAAGGAGAAATGAAAAGAATTCCAAAGCATGCCTGATCTCAGTTAGCACAGAGGAATCTATTTCTAGGGTGCCTCTGCCTTGGGGAGGAAATTCAAGTCCAGCTTTATGCTAGATTTTCCAAAAGCCTAAATTGCTTTGCGTTGCTCATCATGTTAAGGAGGCTACCTATGTTCTCCACTGTCATATCCATCCAGTGGAGAGATGTGGAAACTATCCATTTCTTCTTTCTCTCTATCTTCCTCCCAGACACTACTCAAAGTCAACCTCATTCATTTGACTATTTGGTCCAGGACTCAGGTGCAGTGAACACAGCATCCTGAGGCTGGAAGACCAATGGAAGTCATAGGTCTCTACCCAGGAGGGAGTTGATTAAAGGATATCCTGGCTCCCTCCACCATATCTGCACCTGCTAAGAGTCAGAAGATGGTTCTGATGAGATAATATGTTCTGACTCTCAAAGGGGCTTCCCTTTCCCTCAGCTCTTTGCTATTTTCGCCTTCGGGTCCTGCGGCTCCTACAGCGGGGAGACAGGAGCAACAGTTCGCTGCAACAACGAAGCCAAGGATGTGAGCTCCATCATTGTTTTGTTCGGCTATCCCTTCAGGTGAGCGGGAATTGATTCTGACTGCACACAGCCTTTCTTGCTGGTTTGGCAGGACCTGCTTGGTCTCTTCCTTCTCCAGAATCTTATAAAGACCTTTTGTTGAGTGCCACTCCAGGTTCAAATAGAACTACAAGACTTGGGTGCTTCCCACCCTTTAGGAATTTCAGACTAACCATAGAAAAATATCAGGGAACCTCAGATAGATCATTGTCATAATAACGTTCCAGTCCATGAATAACCAATAGCAGGTATAACATAGTTCCTACAGAAAAAACCCATCCAGCTGGGGATGGAGGCTTATAGGAGCCTCAGGGCAGGTCTTTCTGACCTTCAGTAACCTCCTCCCTGCCTTGAAGGTTGGGGAACGTTTTAGTACTAAGATTCTAAAGAGTTGACGTGGGGTGCTCATCTGGTACCACTAGCATATGAGGATATGCACCTTGACCAGGAGATAGAAAAGAATACTCTTTCTTGGCTACTTGGGAGCTTAGGGAGGGGAGTCCCAACTGTTCAGAGGAGAATTGGGGATAGGGCTTTCCTTTTCAGAAATTTTTAGTACCAACGATGAACTATCTCTTGTGTATAACATGGTATTTGTTTTTCTCTCCTTATTTTTGTCCCATAAAGTCTCATTGTGTGGGGTTGCTAATTAAGGCCTGAGAATGGACAAGTCCAAAGTAACCTGGCCACTATGGGCCTGTGTGCCCCTTTCCCAGGGGCAAAATGAAACAGATCTCCTTGGTGGCTTGGCTACAAGAAATAGATGGATTATTGCGGTAGTGACCTGAAGGGCCCTGGAGGTCCTTGGAAATGCATGATCTTGACCAGTCAAGGTAGACGAGTGTGGGGTTGTGGCTGAATGGGAGGTAGAGTTTGACCAGAATTCCAGCGATGTTCCTGCCTTGACTGCAGGGTTCCCTCCAGAAGCATTCCTCCCACACACACACCCTTTCTGGGCTCTGTAAGAGTCCCAGGGTGAGAATGAGCACAGGGCTACCCCCAGGGCAGGCACAGTCCTTTGCCTCCACAGGGAGAGGATTGCCCCGAGCTCAGGATGGCATCCCCTGCCACCTGCAGGTTGAACCGGGTCCAGTATGAGATGCCCCTCTGTGATGATGACTCCACCTCCAAGACCATGCATCTGATGGGGGATTTCTCTGCTCCTGCCGAGTTCTTTGTGACCCTGGGCATCTTTTCCTTCTTCTATACCATGGCTGCGCTAGTCGTCTACCTGCGCTTCCACAACCTCTACACAGAGAACAAGCGCTTTCCACTGGTGGTGAGTAAGCAGAGGCCAGGAGGGATGATGGGGTGGAGAAACTAGGGAGATGTGCATCCCGAGACTGATGTCAGAGCGAGAGAGGAGGACACCCATATGTGGAACCTCTTGAGTCCCCCCCTGCCAGCTCTTTGTGGTTGATCCCTTCGGGTTCTGTGGTTCCCACAGCTCCGACGACTCTGCCTCTACCAACTTCCCATCACTTGCTGTGCTCACAGGAGGCATAATAGCATCAAGAACCGGGCCCTGGAGTTGGACTGCCTGGGTTCAAATTCCAGAGCGGTCCCTTACTGGCTGTGTGCTCTTGGACAAGTCACTTATCCTCTATAAACCTGTTTCCTCAGTATGAAATGGAGATAAAATAATACCTATCTCATAGTGTTTGGGGGAGATGAAGTGAAAATGCATGTAAAATATCTGGTATAGTTAGTTTCCATAAGTAAGTGTTGGCTATCATTAATATATTCCCCCTTTACTGTCTCACTATCCCAGGCATGCAAAGTGGAAGGGGTGCCTCAGGGGACCCCATTTGTCTCCTGCAGTCTGCTCTCACTCTTCCACCAGTTGTAGCTGAGCAATGGTGACCCAAGGAAAAGCTTCAAGGGGAAAGTGGGGAGTTTAGGCCACTTGGATTTGGGGGTGACATTGATCAGCAGATGCCTTGATATAGTTCTGAGGGCATCGGGAGGGGTGGCCCTGGGTGGCAGGGTTCCTTTGGTGGCAGTGAACAGATTCTTTAAAATGATCTGGGCTCCCAGAGGTTTGAGGTGTTGGGTAGGATAGGAAGAGGTGGCTGTCCTGGGACCCCACGATCCCAGTGCATTATGGCAAGTGGGAAAGCAGTAAGTAATTACAGGGGCCTTTCTGAGTGTATTTCTTGTCCCTCTGTTCCTCCCAGGACTTCTGCGTGACTGTCTCCTTCACTTTCTTCTGGCTGGTAGCCGCAGCTGCCTGGGGCAAAGGCTTGACGGACATCAAGGGGGCCACACGGCCATCCAGCCTGACCGCAGCCATGTCTGTGTGCCATGGAGAGGAAGCAGTGTGCAGCGCTGGGGCCACACCCTCCATGGGACTGGCCAACATCTCTGTGGTAAGACCTGTGGCCACTGAAGGGGATTGGGGGAGGCAGTGCTATCCCAGATGCCCAGGCCTGTCCCAGCTAGCAGGTTCTGGGATGAACAGAGAAGGTAACTCTCCAGCTGGCATCCCCTGCACCTGGAGCCAGTGACCCCAGCACCTAAGGGTGGCTGCTGGCCCCTGGCTGACCCTGAGAAGATATTTTAGTTTGGAGGGAACCCAAGAGCCATTTAGCCTCCTTTTCTTTCCTCCTTCTGTACTCTGTCTTCCCATTTCCCTTCTTCCCACATTCAGGCATGCCCTTTGAGACTGCTTCCCACTCCACCTTCTCCTTTACAGTGTGTGTGTGTGTGTGTGTGTGTGTGCATGCGCGCGCACGCGCGCGCGCATGCACACACTTGTGCACGCACATGCAAACATATAAAGGAGGGCACAGGCTGTGGCTGGGCTCACAGCTGGGAGCAGACTCAGAGGAAATGAGATTGTCACCCACTGTCACTTGGGCCTCCAGACTGGAAAGGGGCTTTGGGCAGGGGTGGGTCTGGCTGGTACGTACATGTTTGGCCATCCCAGGTGTTAGAATGTGGAAATCTTTCCATATCAGTTGGTAGATAGCTGAGGCCTCAAGCTTTTCAAATGCGCTTGTCACCGTAGCCCTGCCCTAAAACTGTCCTGGAATTCCCCAAGGCCCAGTAACAGAAGGGTTTAGTCCCTGGCACACCAGGGAGCCTTCTAGACCTTGCTCGAACTCTGCTGGTCGGTTTGAGCCCCCAACATTTTATTGTAAAAATTTTCACAAATAGAGCGAAGTTGGAAGAATTTTACAAAGAACACCCACACACTCATTGCCTAAACTGCACCATTATCATTTTACTAGACTTGCTTTATCACATATCTACCCGCCTCTCTTCATCCATCAAACCATCTGATTTTTAATGCATTTTGAAGTTAATTGCAGACATCAGCTCACCTCCCCCACCCCAATACTTTCTGCTGATAGATTTTTAAGTATTTTTGAATAAATATTTGAATATAGTCCGGGCTGAGTCTCTGGTCCTAAGAAGGAAGCACCTTGGACAGCTCTGGCCACACCCACCCTTGAGAAAGGCACTCAGAACAGTGCTCTGGAAAGCGCCACCAAAGCCCCTCCTTGCCCCTTGCTCTGCTTTGCATGATGCTTCTCTCCAGGGGCCAGACTCTCCTAGCGACCAAGCTACAACTCAGGTGCATGCTGTGGACAGTTAGAGATTTTCGCCAGAGAGCCCCTTAGTGGGTATCGGCATCGAACCCTGCCTCTATCTCCAGTTCTCTGTATTTTAGTCTTCTGAGCCCTCTATGCCTCTTCTCTACCCACCCCCACCCCCACTGCAGGAGCTCCTCTTCCCTGTTCCCACAATGCCCTCCTTATTATTCTCACGAGCTTCCCTGATGTCTTTGCAGCTCTTCGGCTTTATCAACTTCTTCCTGTGGGCCGGGAACTGTTGGTTTGTGTTCAAGGAGACCCCGTGGCATGGGCAGGGCCAGGACCAGGACCAGGGCCAGGGCCCCAGCCAGGAGAGCGCAGCTGAGCAGGGAGCGGTGGAGAAGCAGTAAGCAGCTCCCACCTGGCTACTCCTGAACAGGACAGCACCTCTTCAACCACCTCCAGCTTCCAGGACCTCCCTCTTCTTCCTTCTCCAGCTCCCCTCCTCCATCATCTGGGCTTTGAGCTTTGAGACATCGTCGATGGATGGGCAGGCATCAGCTGTCAGAAACCCCGGCGGCCCTACCAGTGGCTTCCTATCCCTCCTCTTGCCTGGCGCCTCGGATGGCTGGAGCTCAGTGCTTCTTGTCTACTGCCTGGACCCTAGCATTTTACTTGGGGTCTTCCTCGTACACTTGCAGTCTCCCATTGCAGGAGAGGGTTGGGGGCAGGAGACCGGAGTCCCGAGACTGGTTCCTAGCAGCCACTTCTATCAACCTGTCAGCTTCAATAAAAGTGGGGGGGAGGGGAAATTGGCTGGCAGCCTTCTTCCTGGTCCTTTGCACGAAGGGCCCACCAGTGGTTTAGTGACCTCTCTTCAATGGCTGTTATCTAAGCCTTGTGCCTGCCCTGATCTCCACTCAGCCCAAGCTCGGTATGCTTCCCACTTTTTCCTCTGGCCTATACTTGCCCACAGAGCCTACCATGTGGGAACCCCGGAGGCCAACTAGCCTAGAAAACAGCCCTGTAGGTGGTCCTGATGACGCCTGGACTCAGTGGGGAGCAGATATATTGCAACTGGGTTGCAACTTCAAGAAACTGAAGCCAGGAAACTTGCTGGGGAAGCAGTTTCTTCTCTTCCCTCAGCCCTCCCACCCCACCAGGCTGGTGCACTTTCCACCAACACTAAGCTCATACTTGCCTTAGAAACCCCTGACCTTCCTCCCTGTCCTCCTTGGGCTTAGTCTCACACATGGGGCACTAGATGAGGGGTCTAGGAGCAACTCCCTTTTAGCCCTCTCTGCCTCCAACCATGCGTCCATCTCCCTTCCCCAGTCTCTTGGATCTGAGGCATTCAAGATCCTTTTCCATGTCTGTCCAGGCCTTCCTCTCATTCCTGTGGGGCCCTATAGGGGCTTTGGAAGGGCCCAGAGGATCACCATGAGGCTAAGTTGCCCCAGAGCCCCAGGACATGGATGGATGGGCCCATTTCTTCCTCATTCTCTCATTTCCCCCCCAACCCCCAACTCCTTCTCTGGCCTCTCTTTCATACTCCCCTATCTCTCTTTTACAAAAGGACGTACCCTCTCTGTTTGCCCTCTGTTCCTTCCCTGCTTCCTCGTTTCTCCCAGGCTCTGTCCCTCCCCACCCAAACCTCCAGCCCAGAGTAGGCCAATGCTATTGGTGCTTCTTCTCTTCGGGACCCAGTTCCATATTTGTCTTTGATATGTCTCCTCTTTCTGACACCTCCTTCAGTCCTTCTCTGGACCCCAGGGCCTAAGAGTCAATGCTGACTGGGAAAGGGCCATCTGTCTCCTACCCAGCTCAAAGCACTTCAGTCTGCCCTGGCCATAGGGCTGTTCAGAGAAGGATGAAGAAGGAAGAATCCAGCCATTTTCCGATCCAGTGCCAGTTAGCCCACTTAATCATCCCAAAGGTGAATGTGCCCCTTGCCAATTTCTCCTCCGGACTGAGTCATCCCCTCCATCCTTCTCACCTCCCTAAACACCATTTCCAGTAATGTGCACATTACCCAGGTACCCAGGAGACAGGACCTTTGCTTTTGGGCCAGTCATTTCTTTGGGTCAGCGTTCCCCCACTTGACAGGGGAAGTGTGAGATTTACACCCTCGAATGCTCCAAAATCCTTCGGTGAAATAATTAAGTTTTTTGTTTTATTTTTGTTTTTAGATTTGGGGGGAGGGATTTGAGGAGAGAGGAGAGGATATGGGGATGAGAGTGTTTTTAAGTCTGAACCTCTGTCCTGAGCTGTCCCCATGGGTACTCAAGGAAAAAGGGGGAACAGTTTTGCCAGCAGCTCCAGAGAACAAAGAGATGACCATTTTTCTTTAAGCTGGCCCCCGTGAGGGTCTGTGAGCAGCTTCTACTGGATTTGTTTGGATTCTGTGTATGTATTTATAATTTATTTGAAATGTGATGGATAAAGTGTTCTCATTTGGGGGCCGAAGTTAGCAACTGGCCCTTGAGCTAGGGGAAGGAGGGTGGAGTAGGTATTCACTCCTGCCAACGACTCCTAGCCCAGAACTCTCCCTAGAGCAGAGAACTCTTTCTCTTCCTCAAGAGGCTGGCTTGTTCTTATCCAGATGGGCCTTGATTTAGGCTATGGCCTCTCTTTCCGTGACTGCCCTGAGAGAAAAGGCTCCTTCACCTCATGACCTTCAAAGGGCTGGGCTAAGCCAAGTGCTGAGGGCAGAGCTGTCCTCATAGTACTCCTGTCCCCTCCAATCAGGGCTGGCACTACTGCTTTGCCTAGTAGGGCCTGAGGTAGGAGACCATGTCTGGTTTCTTCAGACTGCAGGAGGCTGACAGGCAAGGCCTTTCTCCTTTGCCCTCCTAAACTCTGACCCTGCCAGAGTGCCCACCCAGGACCTTTTCTGAACTTGAGTTCTCTCCACTATCATGGTCATAAGTCTCCTACTTCTGGGATTGAAGATCGGGGTGGGGGGAGAATGTTGCATGTTGTTTTCTGGTGCTTGTTATTACACATTTGAATAAACAGTGCTTCAAAGCATTTGCCATGAAGGAGCCAAGACTAGAACCCTTCCAGAGATTTTTTTTTTCCTCTTCTTCCTGTCACTTTAAGTTCTTGGACAAATATCAGTATTTCCACCAAAACATCATTCCTCTCCACTCTGCACTCCAAGCAATAGAGTCTGTGTCTTCTCTTTTGGTGGCACCAGTTAGTCCAGAGTAACTGAGACTCATTAGCAGATTTAGAGCAAACTCAAAAGGCAAGAGAAGTGGTTTCCACAATACTGTTTCCATTTGGTCTCCTACCATCTGTGACCCAGACAAGCTTCCTGTCAGGAGGTGAGGACCATATGCCTTGCCCTCTTAACTGTAAAGGTTCTTTCTGAACAAACTTGCACCTCTATCTCCCTTCTGACTTGCTACCTTTACATTCCCTAGAAAAACACTCTTGGACCCGAAATTACATTCAATTCCACCAAGTTCCCTAGGGATCATCTGTGGTCCTCAGGTTAAGGATCTCTGCCCTCAGAGATTATCTTTGTGGTACTTAAACCTTCCCTGGGTGAAAATGAGAAGCAAGTCTGAGGTCTTGAGGTCACAGACCTTGACTTATTTGCCTCCAATTTGGTTTCCCTTCAGCTGAAGAAATGACTATGGGAGAGCTATGTGGAGTTGAAGAGGGAAAAGAGAACTAGTATCTCTTTTCTGATGTGATTGGGGGGGTGGGGGTAGGCTTTTGTCTCTTGATTGTGTGAGGGTGGGAAGAAATGTTATCAGCTGAGAAGAAAGAGGATGATTAAGGTATTTTCCAGGCCGTAGCAAGGAAAATGACAGATCTGATTAGAAATCTCCCTATGCCGAGGCTCTGGTAGCAGCCCTTCCAGCAGAGAAAATATTCATTAGAAAAAGAAGCCAAAGTGATGGATGGAGTCGGGGTCCAGCCAGGGTTTGGGAAGAGGCGGTACAGGGTATTGATCGCAGTTCTCAGGAGAAGAGAAGGATCAGCAGAGATGCTGCAAACACCAGCAGCCTCGGGGCCACCCCAGTTCCGGGGCTGGCTCTGGATCGGAGATAGCCTTCTGTCATCCTGACAGGTGATCTTGATCAGCTCATCTAGATCCTCCCAAACCCAGACAACGCCACTCCAACCCTCTGCCCTGCATCAGGGCAGCGTGGGTTTCCCACAGATGTAGCGCAACACGGGAGACGAGGACCCTCCCCCCACTCCAACCCTTGTGTCCTTCAGCACATCCTACAGACTCCCTCCCCTTGCCCTTCTGATTCACAGCTCCCACCTCCCTGCACCTACCCTATTCGATCTACTGGGGAGCGAAGTCGCTTCTTGACCGCCAGCCCGGGAAGGGGCGCCAGCCAGCTGGCGGAGACACGGCTTAGAGGGGCGTCTTGGGCAGAGAGGTTTGGGGCTAAGGTGTGTATGCAGTGAGCTTGGAAGAGTGATATGGTAGCACAAAGAATGTCTGCACAAGGGTTAGGAGAGGAGGTCCTGGGGCTTTGGTCTCTTTGCCCCCCGTATTTGGGCATTTTGGAGGGGCTTTTGCTGCAAGCACGGTAGGCAACAGCAACCCCTCCAAGACTACATTTCCCAGAAGGCTATGCGTGAGGGAGCGTGAGGGGCAGACAACCTGTGCTGCGCTTGCGTAAAGAGTGAGCTGGAAAGGTGGGAGGGAGAGGGGAGGCGTGCCCGCGGCGGGGCTTGGGGGGAGGGGGCCGCGCGGCGGAGGCGCCGGGGCGGGCGCGCGTCCGCGGCGGTGATGGCGGTGCGTGAACGCGCGGCGGCAGCAATGGCCGCTCTGGAGCGGCGGGTGCCGAGTCTCGATGACTTCGCGGGACAGAGCTGGAGCTCGTGGGTGGAACGGGCCGACCTGCCCGCGGCCGACGGTGAGTGAAGCTCCCCAAGAGTCCGGGGACCCCATCACGGTCTCCCCTCCCCCTCTCCGGGCCCCCGCCAGCAGAGGGGAGCCGCCGACGGGAGCCGCCGTCCGGCTCCCCGGCCCCCCAAACAAAGGACCCGCCGGGTCCTAGTGCCCGCCTGCTCCGTCACCTTCGCGCCTCCGGGTCCTAGCGCCGGCTCACCGCCCGCAGCCCACCCTGCCCACCTCTGCTTCTGTCGGTGCCCAGTACCTGCCCCCACATCTGCATCTTTCTCTTCGCCTGCTGTCCTCTAGCTTCCGCCCCTCCTGCACCTGCCTAGGGCTTTCCCCGTCCGCAACAGTCCTCTCCACGTGTTTCCCACGCACCCCACTTCTGTGCCCCCCTCCCAATCCCCCTTGTTCCTTCGCCTTCTGCCCCACACCTCCTGCTCCTCCTCGGCGTTTGCCTGCCGGTTGCGGTGTTACTGGACCCCCCACCCCGCCGCCCCCTCCGCATTAGTTCGTCGGTCCATCCATCAATCCATCCTCCCTTCCTCCCTCCTTTCGTCCATCCATCCCTCTATGCCTCCGACCCTCAGTCCTTTCCCGGGCCTCTTGCCCTCCCTCTTGGCTCTCTCCCCTGACCCCCCACCTCCTCTAGGCCCCTGAGTGCCTTTAGTAAGCGGGCTGACTGCCCCTTCTGCTGATCTTTGTCTCCTGGGCCCCAGGGGGCACCTGGCCTCGTGGCCTTTGGGGTGACAGCAGGCATCACAGCCCTGAAGAAGTTTGCAAGTGAGAAGAGGTGGAGGAGGAGACCACATGGAGCGGTCTCTGATGACACTTGTTCTCCTCTGAGACATCCAGCTCCCAGCTCCGTTCTGCCCATCACTGCATTTAAACGGACTTAAGAGTGGGAGCTGCCCCTTGTCTCTGGCATGCCTAACCCACTACCCCTCATATCTGAAGATTATGTAAGACTGTCAGTGATCTTCTCATCCTAGAAAGGGGCAAACCTATTAGTAGGCATTAGAAGCACATCTAAGTGGAAACCCAGGCCACCCCAGGACTACCCCATGCTGGGTGGGCAAGGATGGGGCCATTGTCAGGGTCTGGGTGCTTTGAGAACCGGAAATGGAATCAGATGGGTTTGGTGACTCAGAATTGATTTTTTTTCCAAGGGACAGGGAGGGGGCGTAGAGGAGGGGAGGGAAGAGGAGTAAGGTAGGGGGATGGGGGAAAGAGCTGCTTTGCACAGCTAAGATGTTTTTGTCATCAACCCAGAAACTGAGGTACAAGGGCAACCCTTGCCCAAAGCCCTCCTAAAGAGGGGAGTGGCTTGCATAGCTGACCAAGGGGACTTTGAAGATGCCATAGGACCCTCGATACAGCAGTTTCTGTGCTCTGTGACCATCCTGTCCATGCTGGACCTGAGAAGCTGGGTGCAACTTTGTCAGTGCCGTGGTAACCCAAGTGGAACAAAACTGCATTCATAGGGTTGGGGTCCTGGGAGAGTATCCGTCTGGTAAGGCACAGAGTAGCAGAAAGGACCCATCTGAGAAATCTCAAGAAAGGACTTGGAGATCTATAGTAAAATGTTAAGGATTGTTTCCCATTAAATGGGGAAACAGGCCCAGAAGGGGATCATATTTACCCACAGTCACTCAACTAGTCCGATTGGAACCCTGAATTGCACCTTGGAGTGAAGGTAGGAGTGAAGGAGTGAAGGTCCTTTCCATAGGCAAGGTGGCAGGATCCGTCCTAATGGAATCAGCTCATTCCAGAGGTAGAAGTTAAAGGAAGAATGGGTGCTTGAGAATGACCCACTGAAACGTTCTCCAAGTGGTCCTGAGTACCAAGAGTTTGTTAGGGAGGGTGGGCTTCCTATTGCTTGGCTGTCAGTGCTGGTTGGGTAGGAGATGGGGCTTCTGGGGTAGGGGTGGTCCTTCTGAGCTGTGTTTCTCCTCCAGGGTCTGAGTTGGAGGAGAGTAACAAAAACACAAAGAAGTTGGATGCCATGACCCTCATTAAAGAAGGTGGGAATTGACACACATTAGGGCTGGGGCCTGGGACAGATGGGAGTGGGGGGCTTAGTAAGTATCTTCTGAGAGGGGGTGGGGGAGTGGGGGTGGGGTGGGAGTGCTATCTAATCTTACAGGGAAACCCTGGGATCCCCAGCCCCAGTGATAAGGGCTTCTGTCATTGCAGACATGTCCATCTTCGGGCACTGCCCTGCCCATGACGACTTCTATTTGGTTGTGTGTAACCACTGCAGCCAAGTGGTGAAGCCTCAAGCTTTCCAGAAGCACTGCGGTGAGGGGAGCCCTAGGGAGGAGATAGAGGGGACAGGGGAAGGTGGAACACGGAACTCTGAGGTCAGGGTCAGTTGGGAGGTCACTTGGGTAATGGAGGAAGGCCTTGGAGATCAGAAGGCCCTGGGGGCGGCTTCAGAGGCATGTGGCGGGTTAGGGTGATTGTTGGAGCAAAATTCTAGCATCTAGCGGAATTAGGGGAAAAGCTAAAAGGTTCAAAAAGCTGGGTCCTAGAATTTGAGTCTCGAAGACTCAGATTCAGGTGGGGAGATGGCAAATTTAAAATCTAGGCTTGGGAAATCCCAGAGTTTGTATGTGAGTCTGTGAGCAGGGCTAGGAGGTTGGAGAAGGAAGCAGTTGATACCACTCACCTCAATTACTCTCTTCACCTCCTGGTGGCAGAAAGAAGACATGGGCCCCTGAGCAAGCTTTACGCCCGGGCCCCACCCCCACCTCCAGCCCCTGCCAGCTCTCAGAAATGCCATGTAGTGAATGGGCAGGGCCCTGCTTGTAGGGCCCCAGGTTCCACCAAAACCTCCAGGGAGAAGGGCCAGGGGTCCCGGAGCCGTGGCCACCAGCCTCCTGACAAGACACAGAAGGACAACCTCTGGTAAGGAGAGGCTGGAGACTCCCTGAGACCAGCCTTGACCCTGACCCTAGCCCAGGGAGGGTTTAACACAAACGGAGGCAGCTTTGGGGCCATGGGCACTGCTCACAGCAGGAGGCAGCCAGCTCTCCCTGCAGCTCCCTTCCATGTGCTCCGAGCAATATGGAATCCCCTTTTCCCGTGTTCTGCACCCCTGCTGGAGCCCACCCAAATTCCCAAATTCCAGGGCTGGGAAGGAGATGGCTCTGGGCTAGAGTCCAGGGCCCAGGCCCAGCCCCCTGGCCCCCCAGCCCACACCCTCTCTCCATGTGTAGCCTTTTCGTGCCTGTGGTGAATCTGGAGAAGATGTCCAGTCTCCCGAAGCCCGATGGACACGGAATCAGAGTGGCCCCGCCCTCTGCTTTCCTCAGCCAGCCTGGTGGCCTCACCAAGGACTCCCCTGGAAAAACCCCCATGGCACCCCTTTCTAAAGAGCCTCCTGGGAGAGAGAGCATCGAGATGACCCCCAGCGAGGGCCCCAGTCACCGGGCTGAAGGCAGCCCCCCTGAAAAGGAGCCTAGTGGGGCCAGGCTGCCCCCCAAAACCCACCGGAAGATGGCCCGTGAGTAGTCATGGTCTCCGGGGTCAGGAAGGTAGTGTGGGGACCCTTTTGGACTGCTTTGTCCTTGGACCTGATGGAAAGGGGTCAGGAACTAGTGGGCCTGGCCACCACTGGTTGCCAGGGTACAGGAGCCCCTGGGACACCTCTTGATGTGGACACACGCTTGAACTCCTTGCTTTCTAGGAAGCTTCTCTCCAGCCCAGGTCTCCTGATCGAAGCTAAAGGAGCTTATGCCCAAGCAGGTGAAGGTATTCTTCCTCACCCTGGGCTGTTGACCTTTAGCTCTTTTCTCACCTACATCCGGGGTGCCAGACCCTTCCCATCGCTGGTTTCTCTGGTATCCCACATACCTGTGGCTGCTTTTGTTTCTTGATATGTGTTGCCCTGTTTTGGACTTGGCATTGTTAAAGGGAGTGCCTGGGCTGGGAATGGGGATGGGGCTGGTTCTTTTGCCTAGCACTGGCACCGGGAGGAGTTTTCTCTGGGAGGCTGCAGCCCCGGACTTGAAGGCCAGAGGCTCTTGTGTCTCAGGCCCAGCTCTCCCCAGGCGTTTCCTTGGGAAGTGGCCTTGGGGTTCACAGGAACTGTTTTCCTCACAGGGAAGGAGTGCGACCTCAACAGGCAGTGTGGGGTAATAAACCCAGAGACCAAAAAGATCTGTACGCGCCTGCTGACCTGCAAGGTAATGACAGTCCCACTGCGCCCGTGAGGGAGGACAGCACAGATTCAGGTCCTGGGCAGGGAGAGAAACCGTAGCGTTAGCCACGACCCAGCTCAGGGGTGGGGGTAAAACCCCAATGACGCAGGGGAAGGGGAGGCTGCCCCCAGGGGCCCACCGTGAGAACAGTAGGTAGGGGTGGCTCACAGATTGCCCCACTCCAAAGGAAGGTTCTGGACCTTTGGGGGAGTGAAACAAAGACCCACAAAGATACCCATAACCATACCCCAAACTCTCTCTCTCCACTTGCCCAGGCTAGAGCATCCTGCTGCCCCTTACCCCTGCTCAGCTCACAGCCCCTCTCTGCCCTTCACCCTGCTCTATTCTAGATCCACTCGGTGCACCAGCGCCGGGAGGTCCAGGGCCGAGCCAAGGACTTTGATGTGCTAGTGGCAGAACTGAAGGCCAGCTCTCGCAAAGGGGAGTCTCCCAAGGAGAAGAGCCCAGGGCGCAAGGAGCCCACTCTCGAGCGCCCTTCCCAGGAGCCTCCCTCCTCAGTCCCTGTTGCGGCTGCAGCCACCCCCGGCAGCACCTTCTCTGCTCGCGCCAAGCAGACCTACTCATACTGTGGGCTGCCCAGGTGAGTCTAGGATCCAGGCCCCCATCTGGGGACACTTGGTCCGAAGCCATCAGGGACCCCGGGAGATCGGCCCAGGGAGTCGCACTCCACCCTGAGTTGGGGGGATACCTGGGGCCCCTGGCAGTGGTGTGGAAGTAGGGGGATCCCGGCTTCTAACCCAGCAGACTGTAGCACCTCAGCCTCTCTGTAGCGTGCCGGTCCCAGTGCCTGGGATCAAAACACTTTCCCAGCTGCTTCTAACAGGCCAGAACTTGTAACTGGGGAGCCGAAAGGGTCAGGGTCCTGGGTGAGGCAGTCCTACTGTGTATTCATTCACTGGCCCCTTCGTGTGCAGAGGCTGCGCTGGAGCCCGGGGAGAGCCTGCCTTGCCGAAGGAGACACACACGCATCTCTGCCTGTAACACAAGGGGCAGACGCGAAGCAGGCTCAGCTCGCAGACAGGCTCACAGGAATATGTGATGCGAGAAGGGGGTTGAGAGGATTGACTGGGCTGACCAGAGCTGGGTGCAGTTAAGCTCAGAAGATTTTCTGGAGGAGGCGAATCTGGAGCAGATTTCCCCCGCCCCCCACCTCCAGGAGGCAGGGCCTGGGAAGTGAAGGGGCTGGGGAGAGGATCCCCCGGGAGCTGTGGCCCCTGAACTTTCCAGCTCTTACTCTGTGAGCTCCCTTCCTGTCCTCCTTCCTCTTTGTCTGACTGCCCAGCAGGGTGTCCGCCCTGGCTTTTTGAGCTTGGCCGGTTCAGGCACACCCCACCCTGACCCACTCCCGTCTCCGTCTCATGGCCCTCACATCCCCTTTGGCCCTTCTAGGTCCCGGGCCTCTTCTGAGAGTGAGTTGGATGATGAAGGCCCCTGTGGTGGTGATGGGGACCCAGGCCTGTTCCCCTTTCCCCTGCCCCGGGGTGGGGCCCAGGCCTCCAGCGAGGAGAGTGAGGAGGAGGGGACATCTGACGACCTCCACCTCCCCCCTGACTGCCATTATGCAACCCGGCCCCCACGGCCACAGGCGGTAAGGACCTGGGGCCAGGGACCTGGGGTGGGGGTGGGGTGTGGCCCAGCCCTCCTGGCCCACAGCGTGGGGAGGAGGTCAGATCCCTTGTACAGGAGCCCTCCCTGCATCCCAGACCCTGCTAACCATGGGAAGCTAACCCCTTCACTTCCTTCTGCCTCTAGTTCTGCACCTTCGGGAGTCGGCTGGTGAGTCCAGGATGTTACGTGTTTAGCCGCCGGCTGGACCGGTTCTGCTCAGCACTGAGCTCCATGCTGGAACGGCACCTCAGCTCACACATGTGGAAGTGAGTCTCTTTGGCCCAAAACTTCCTTCCCTAACCTCAAGCCCCAGATATACATGGGCTCCGGAAGCCCTGACTCTTCTCACATACCTATGGATGTGGTTTGGCCGTTTGTCAGGAAGACCCAGATGGAATGAACAGGAGGTGGGGAAACTCGGCAGCCTGAAGCCGGGCTAAGACAGAGCATGGGTGGGTGGTCTGGGAGCGAATCTCTCAGCCATCACTTCTAGTACCTCTTGGGTGACTAGGGATAGGGGATGTCCAAACTGAAATTTGAAATGAGGTTCTTAATTGGCCTGTACACTAGTTCTTTCCTGCCCTTCCCTGTGCTTTCTTCCTAACCCTCAGTTCCAGTGTCTCCCAGCAGATGGCAGCAAGGCTGGGGCTCTGTGGGCCATTTCTAGGTGGGGCACAGAGACTGGTGCGTGTTGGTAGGTTCGGCCTCTTGTTTGCTGGGCATCACAGTGAGCTCTCTTTCTGCTGCAGGAAGATCCCACCGGCGGCTGAGCCTCCACCCCACCTTGTCAGCTCCCCACTCTCTACTCCCCTGAGCCCGTCCTCTACGGGCAGCTGCCCCCGCCTCCCTGGCCCACCCCTCAGACCCGCCTGCCCAGCCTCCACGCCCCCCGCCAAGGACAGCCTGGTCCCCAGCTACCCTGCAGGCTCCCCCAGCGTGGCAGCTGCCTGCAGCCAGGCGGAGTGCATAGGCGGCAGCCAGGCCATCACCTCACCACTGCCCGCCAACACGCCGTCCCCATCCTTCAGCAAACTCCCGCCTTCGAAGGCCAGCAAGTCGTCCAAAGGCAAGGACGGGGCTGAGGTGGAGGCCCCTTCTCGGAAGCGAAAGTTATCCCCAGGCCCCACTACTTTCAAACGGACCTGCATCCTGGACCCCCCTGGAAAAGGCAAACCCTCTGGCTGCCGGGGCCTCTCGGCCAAGACAAAAACAGCCCTGGGCATGGGGCTTAATGGGACAGTGGGACCGAGAGTGAAGCGGGCAGGGCCCCTGGACTGCCGGGGCTCCCCTCATCAGCCCCCTACACCAGTCAAGGCTTCTCAGCTGGACAACCGGGGCACGGCTGGACACCCAGCCAAGGCCTTGCCCACCAACTGCCTCTCTGAGGAGGAGGTAGCCAAGAAGCGGAAAAACCTGGCCACTTACTGCCGGCCAGTGAAGGCCAAGCACTGCCAGGCTGGTGCCCCTCCTGATGCGGCCTGTTCTGTGCGCCGCAAGAAGCCGGGTCCAGCCATGGCCTTTGAGGAGAAGTGTTCTACACTGAAGGTACCAGCCCAGCTCCCTGAAGAGCACGGGCAGGAAAAAGTCAGGATGGACCAGGGTAGAATACACAGTGGGAACCTGACACAGAGGTGCTAAGTAAATGTGTAGGGAAGGGATGAAAGAGGAATTTGAGAGAGTTCCTGGGCCACCTTCTCTAGGGAGAGGTAGGTCAGCTCTTCGAAAGGTAACCCAGCTTTTGTTTGATGGGTCTTCCTCCATCTCCAGCCCTCTCCCTTGAGCTAAGGAGATGCTGCCTTTCCCCTGCTCCCATAGCCGCTTCTGTTTTCATCAAAGGGCCACTTTCTGAATTGGCTGTGGCCCTCGCACCAGGAACTAGGGCTACCCCTGTCCCCTGGAGGAAAGGCACTTGGACTCCATGAACTCTGATGGGAAAGGTTTGGGCAATGGGGTTGAGCCTGGGTTGCTGAGTGGTGGCCCCACACGCGGGGCAGCAGGGTGGGTGGGCTGGTCCAGTTCATTGGTTGTGCCTCTGGGCATCGGGGCATCCAAGGGCAGGGACCCCATCCAAGGGCAGGGACCCCCCCCAAGGCCCACACATGCACACGTGCCCACCTTGTGCATGTGCCCGCTTCCAGGTTTTCAGGGGCCGGGTGAGTTTCCCAGGGTTTCTGATAAAGCCAGCAGCTAGGCTTATGTGCCTCTGCTGATGCAGCCCTGGAGTAGCCTGTCGTGGGCTAGCCACCCGGTCTCAGCCAGGAGGGACTTCCTGGCGGGGGAAAGGTGACGCCCTTCCGGTTCAGGCGCGGTCAGGTGCACACCAAATCCTCCGGTGCTCACGGGAGCGGGTGTTGGGCCATGCTCCACGTGTGTGTGCATGTGTGCATGGGTGTTCTCAGGCTGTCCCTGCTGGGCTGGCCTTCATCTTCCCACTCACCCAGCCTCCCTTGCCATCCCAGCAGGTGGAAAGCAAGCTTTAGCTCTAATGGTCCACACAGTTCAGTGGGTTGGAGGCCTGCTAGCCAACCCCCCCCCCCCAGCCTGACCGTGTCTCTTGTCTCTTGTCTTCTGCAGTCTAAAGCCCATTAACGAGAAAGTGCCTGCCCGCTGCGATGGAGCCGCCAGCACCTCCTCCCCTCCAGATCCGGGCCCCAGGCTGCTGCCGCTTTTTATAACTTTATATTATTTTTTTTAAGAAAAAAAAAACTCTTTAAAATACCTCAAGACTGTCTCCCTGTTCTGTTGCTGTTAAGAAAATGTAAAAACAGAAGCATAGGAGAGGAAGGAAAAAGATGTAATAAAATGAGCGTCCTTGCTGTCCCCATCCGCACCCCGGGAGGCGGAGATGATAGGCAGCCAGACTCCAGCTCCCATCTCTTGCCTGCAGAAGTCTCTTACGCTCTTATATTTTTGTCCTTCTCAACAGTGTGGAAACGGCTGCGGTCTGTGTCACGGGGGCAGTCCTCTCACCAGAGAAGATGACGAGGCATATGGCCCTTGAGTGAGCAAGCCTAGCCAGTCTTTGTCCCAGAGATGACTCGAGTCCCACAGGGAAGGGAAACCTGACAGGGTGGGGAGCCATACCTCTGGCTCTACTCACAGGTCTTTGCCCTGAGGGTCTGTGGGAGTCAGCCAGGGCTCCTTTCCAGTCTTCCAGCAACCCTGAGCCTCCATCCTGGCTCTGAATTATTGCCTCAGTCTCTTCAGTTGTTCCTGCCCTTCCCGCCTCTCACTTCGCAGCCTTATTTTCCCAACCACTCGGGGAGCTCGAACTGAGTTGGTAGCTGCTCTAAGGATGCCTGTGATTTCTGTGGGACAGCCTGTTTTGGTCTCTCTGCCCATGGCCTGTGGGTTTGCCCTTCTGGAAGGGGTAAGGTCTCTCCCAGGTAGGCCTCCTTAAGGTGAACCACACCTTTTTGGAGGCAGGAAAGGGAAAGGTATGATCACTTAACAGAGCTTCTGGTATGGGAGGCAGCAGGAATGTGGGAGGACCTAGTCCCTCAGGATCACCTGGCTTCCTGGGCCTGAGCAGGCGGTGTGGAGGTGGAAAGGGCTGGGAGTGCCCTAGTTCTTCCCTGAAGCTCACTGGAGACTGGAGTGTGTCCCTCCTTTGGTCCCCAAACCTGAACTCACCAGGCACAGGGCACTATTTTTTGGCCTTGTCCTTTCCGTCTCCTTGCTTTTAGACAGAAAAGACTCCCTTATTCCCTTAGCAAGACAGAAGGGCTGGCAGGAGAGTGTAGGCAGGCGGAGAAATCCAGGGTTTCTAGAAGATTGTTCAAACCACTGGTTTCACACTCTTGGTTCAGTGTCCGAAGTTTATGATTGGAGTTTGGGCGGAATCACTTGCCATAAGTGTAATTTCCACAGGCTACTTGAGGCGCAAGTCCTTGTGGACAGAAAAGTGCAAATGAGGTTGACCGAAGAAACCAGGCTGGCAGCCTGCTGTCGGGTCCCCTTGTGCCCCCAGGACTCTTTAGGGGGCAGACGCGCTTTCCCCCCAGCCCACAGAGGGCGCTGTGGGCGAGTCCGCCTTACAGCCGGCGGCGGCCCGGGGAGGGGCCTCTCCCGCCGTCGCGGCCGCCTCCGCGATCGCACACCCGGAAGACGCGCTCTAGCAGCTGTGAGTGTGCGCGGCCCGGGCCATGCAGCCACTGGAGGTAGGTCTGGTTCCCGCTCCAGCGAGGGAGCCGAGACTGACCCGCTGGTTGCGGAGAGGCAGTGGGATCTTGGCGCACCTGGTAGCTTTGGGCTTCACCATCTTTCTGACTGTGCTGTCCCGGCCGGGAACCAGTGAGTGTGCGAGGCGAGGCGGGGCCAGGAAAGGGGGCGGAGCCGGGATGCTGTAGGAGCTGCGACTGGAGCGCTCCGAGACCTGGCGTGGGGACCCCCGCGGTCGGGGGCGGGGGGGGGGCGGGCGTACTTTGGAGGGGTACTAAGGGCGTGGTGGGACGGCCCGGGAGGTGGGTCCTGGAAGGATCCGACCCTGGGTGCTGGGGTGGAGAGGCAGACACTGAACTGAACTCAGTTCATCTGAAGCAGAGACCCTCATAGAGGATACAAGCAAAGAAAGCCAAGGTCCGTTCTAGGACTGGGCTGACAGCTGCGAGGTGCCGAATGGGGAACCCAGGCCAAATTGGTGTATACTTGTCCCCTTGGCTGCTCCACTTTGCACGGAGTTCCTGATTGGACCTGGGGATAGCACAGTGGCCTTTCCCCTGTAGCCGGATTATTTGGGCTCCAGCCAGCCACAGGGGCAGAAACAATGGTGCCCAACCGTCAGTCTGTTCTCTTTGATTCTTAGGTCTTTTCTCCTGGCACCCTGTATTCATGGCCTTGGCGGTGAGTTTGGGCTTCTTTTCTGCAGCTGATTTGTTCTAATATTCCCCTAGGGAAGCATCCAGCCTTCCGAAGGCGCAGCTTTTCTTAGTCTCAGAGAGGTGGGGGGCAAGAGGGAGGGCTCCATCTTTCCCTGCAACCTCTGATTGGGAGACATAGAGGGCTGGGCTGTAGTTAGTGCCAAGTGGTTGAAGAGGGTTGGGAGAGTATGGAAGATGTATCTTTCTCCCCTAGGGTCTGAAAAGAGGAAGTAGAAGGGGTGTTGTCCAGTCACACACACACACACACACACACACACACGCCACTCCCCTGCCCCTTCAATATTCAGAAAGAATTTTTTTTTAATGTTTATTTTTGAGAGAGACGCCACGAGCGGGGGAGGGGCAGAGAGAGAGGGAGACAGAGAATGGGAAGCAGGCTCCAGCCTCTGAGCTGTCAGCACAGAGCCAGATGCCGGACTCAAACAAGATCATGAGCTGAGCCGAAGTCGGACACTTAACTGAGCCACCCAGGCGCCCCCGGGAAGAAGTTTAACATTTGCTAAAGATTTGCTTAACATTGGTCAAGAAGTGGGAATCATTGCCTGTGGAGGAGGAAGAGGTGGGGCATGGATATCAGCCTGAGTGATAAGACTTCCCCTCAAGTGTTGATTCCCTATTGTGCCCAGAAATGCTGGCCTGTGATGCAGGAGGTCCCGGTGGGAGTTCTTTAGCCCCCATCTTTGTCCTCCCTGTTTGGATGTATGAGAGCACCCCCTTTTTCTTAGGCCTCCAAGCTGGCCTGAGGCTCACCGGCCCTCTCCTGTGTTCACAGTTCTGCCTCTGTATGGCAGAGGCCATCCTGCTCTTCTCGCCTGAGCACTCCCCGTTCTTCTTCTGCTCCCGAAAGGCCCGGATACGACTTCACTGGGCAGGACAGAGCCTTGCCATCCTCTGTGCAGCCCTGGGCCTGGGCTTCATCATCTCCAGCAGGACCCGCAGTGAGCTGCCCCACCTGGTGTCCTGGCATAGCTGGGTAGGGGCTCTGACACTGCTGGCCACTAGTGGTCAGGCACTGTGTGGGCTCTGCCTCCTCTGTCCTCGAGCAGCCAGGGTCTCAAGGGTGGCTCGCCTCAAGCTCTACCATTTGACTTGTGGACTGGTGGTCTACCTGATGGCTACAGGAACGGTGTTCCTAGGCATGTACTCAGTGTGGTTCCAGGCCCAGATCAAAGGTACAGCCTGGTACCTGTGCCTGGCACTGCCCCTCTATCCGGCCCTGGTGATCATGCACCAAATCTCCAGCTCCTACTTGCCAAAGAAGAAAATGGAAATGTAAGTTCCTCTGAACTCTGAACGTAGGTGAGACACTTACCTGGGACTTAAATGTTTCCTCTGGTGACCTTCAAGGGATCCACTTCTTATGCTTCTTAGCTGGGCCAGGGGCCGCGGAAACGCAAACTGCTATTGCTGATGACGATCCACGGGGCCAAAATGGGGAAATATACTGGGTGAAAGTGGAAGGTGATTGGGGTGGGGGCTTGGTCCTGAAGCCTCCACTCTTGATGGGAGACAGAAGTGTTGGGTGGCGGTGGTGTGGTGTGGTGTGGTGTGGATGGAGAGTTGGGTTACGGTAACTTATGAATGAGCACAATGGCTCTTTGGGTCTGTTTGAGAAAGCAGTGTGGAGAGAGCCCATGGGTTATGGTTCCTGTAGGCTCTAATGTGCAACCGTAGGCAAGTCACATGTCTCAGGACCTCAGTTTCCATATCTGTGTCATGGGTGAGTTTCTAAACAATCTCCTAATATTCAGTGTCTGGCAGGTTGATGCCACAGAACACTCTCCCCGCTTCAGAACGGTGGCTGGACCACTAAGCAGACTCAGGATATGATTCACACAATTGTTATTCTCTTATCCCTCTGAAGGGACAGGTCTGCCCTTGTGGCCTTCCAGGAATCTGTGCCGATTTGGCCCCTGGACTAGGGCACAAAAGGTCAGGCACTGTGGAAAGAAGGGTCCCATGTGAGGCTCTCTTGAACTCCAAGACACAAAAGGCACTAAAGTCACTTTAAAGCTTTTGAAGGAGCAGAAGGGCATTGGCGTAACCAACCCTGTGGCTCCTGGCTGGGCGTCTCAGCTCAGCTAAGAACTTCCTCCAGCCCACCTCCGAATCTAGGCTTGAGGGCCTGCAGGACGTGGGTTTGTACCTTCCTCTGACTTGCGTTCTCAGTGGAAAGTAGTCCTGAGCACCTCATGTTTGCCCTGCCTAGGGCTCACATCTCGCCTTAGCACATAGCTTTGGGGCGGTATTTTGAAACTTTTAGAACAAAATAAGAGCTAAGGGAGAGGGGTAGGGCTTTTCTGATCTGGGGAAAACGAAGTCCCCCTGGTTCCCCTTCTCAGCTAAGCTTTTCTCAGTTGCGGTCTCTTGCCAGCTCTGTGGTCTAGCAGGGGGCTGAGTTTGGTGCCAGTTGGCAAGAAAGGGCTGGGCCCTCTTCCCTGCAGAGGCCCCTCATTCCAAACTGAAGGTAGTTCCTCAGACCGCTCCCAGGGGTGAGGGCTGGATGCCAGGCTAGTTAACTGTGACCTGGCTTGGTCGAGGAGATGGGACCTTCAGATCATGGCCAGGACTGAAGACGGCCAAGCCAGTAAAGCTGATGTTGAGGCAAGCAGAGACAGCTCAGGGGACACTGTGGGAGGCCTGGGTATAGGGGCTGGAGCTCCAGGTCCCAGGAGAAGGGTAGGAGTTCCTGGATGGCAATAATTTAGACATCCCAGGTCTTCCTAAGATGTAAGACCTCCCTGGCCAGGCAACTCGGAAGCAGGGAGGTTGGTACGATTTAACAGCCCAGGAATTAGGACTGCAAGGGCACGAGCATCCTCTGAGGGGATCTCACTGGGTCATAGCATCTCCAGGAGCTCTCCAGACCCAGAGCATCTAAAGGGGGTTGCTCAGAGGGTGACTGTACCTGTCTCCTTCTCCTTGCCTGCTCTTCTCTCTCAAACTACCCAATGTGGACTGAATGTGGAGGAGATGGTTCCTGGGGCATTCTTACCTAGGGTCACTTGGATTAGGGACTTCATCTCCTCCCCCATCACAGCCAGTGCTGGGAGTCCCATCCTGTCTACAGCAGGGTGACAGGGCTGGGTGAGGTTCACCCGCTTCTGTGAGCCAAGCAGGCAGTGCCATAAAGCCTGAGCCTGCCTGAGGTGTTGCCTCCTCCCAGGTGGTGCGGGGGCTGGTGGGCGGGCGGGCAGGCGGGCTGACAGCCGGCAGTTTGCGTGGGCTGTGCCAGCTGATGTCTATTCCCAGCCCTCGGAGGAAGGGGGAAGTCATTTATATTCTGCAGGAGGAAGGGGCCCCAGCTGTCACCTCTCTGACCAGGAGGCCTGGAGGGCAAGGGCACAGGGCTGAGAGGAGGGCACAGGTGGTCTTCTGCTTAGCCTGACTGCAGTATAGGGAGTAGGTCACCAGGAGGAGCCCTTCTTCCCGGTTGGCCAGATTGTGGGGGGACTTCCCGCCCCCCTTCTCTGCATCTCCATCACCACCTGCCCTCACATCCTGGGCCAGCAGCTGGACAACCATTAGACCTCAGTGCCAGGGCACTCTTCCTCCAGCTGGGATCTCGGTGGCTGCCTGCTACGTATGCCTCCTGCTTGTGTCTTTCCTCCTCCCTACACCCTCTGTTCCTCCCACCTCTCTGTGTCTCCCCATCTGGGATGTAAGTTGGGCCCCTCGGCAATGAGGCCTTGCTTCTTAGGGGAAGCAGCGAACAGCTGCCCTTTTGCCCTTGTTCCCTGGCTAGGAAAAGCTGCTAGTAGTCAGCCTGTACTGCCTTTAAAAAAAAAAAAAAAAAGCCAGGGTGCTCAAAAAAAAAAAAAAAAAAAAGCATGTCATTTGCACAAATTTGCATATCAGGCTCACTAAGACTTGATTCCAAACATGATATTTTAAACTCAACCTTGAGGACATTAGAAATGTAGATGTCTTTTGTAACCAAATCCAAATGGTAACAGGATTACCAGTCTGGGTTCAGAGCCCCCCCCCACCCCCCATCTATCCTGTAACCACTCCCCTGGAGCCCCACCAGGGCTGGGCTTGGTGTTGAATGGCAGGAGCCCTGTGCCTGGGGAATTCTTCCAGCCTCACCTTCTTGGCTGTTCAGCTGCATCAGAGGTAGGCCGCTATCCTTGCCAGCCTGTTTCTCCTCTCCCTACCATGTCACGGGACAGACTGCCCATCCCAGTCCCTGACACCGGAGTCCTGTCCCTTCTTTCTCCTGGTCTCCACCCTTCCACCCCCAGGCATGGCTGCTCTGGGTCTTGTTTTTCAAACCTCACCGTGGGAGATTCAGACCTCCTCCCTGAGCCAGCTGGCTGCTGTGCTGAGGACTGTTCAGAGTTAATAATAATCATTAGCCGCACTGTGCTGGGGCCTTTCAGCTCCAGGGCCCTAGGCACTTGCAGGCTGAGTCAGCCAGCCCTCACCCCCTCCTCCTGGGCAGCTAGAGTGTAGTGGAATGGAGAGGGCCTGGTCAGAGTCTCACTTCCTAGCCATGGCTTGAGGCTGCCTTCCTCTGGGAGTAGGCCCTGAGCTTCCTCCGAGTATATTACTACGGCCCTTCCACCTGACAAAGATCAAGACATGGGGAACACAGCGTAGGCTCCCCTGAGAGCAGCCGTGGCGATTGCTGACCTTGAACCTCCAGTACTCTTGTCCTTCCGTTACCTGTCATAACTTCCAAAGGACACCCCTGGTCCTGATGCCCCAATCTCAGCATTTCTGGTCAGATTGCTTCTTAGGGGAAGCAGTCCCTCAGGGAGCAGGGAGGCTTCCGGTTAGTGCTCCGCTGCTCCTGTATCCGGTGGACGGAAGGGCCTGTGTATCATGCGGTGAGAAGTGCACTGAGCTGGGAGCCCGGAGAGCTGCGGTCTACATTTGCTCAGCTCCTAACACTGGTGTAGCTGTGGGCAAATTGCTTACTGCCTGACCTACCTCACAGGGATGTTGTGAGGGTTTGATGAGAGAATGCATGTTAACAGGCATTGGAAAGTCCAAAGCATTAAACAAATATAAACAGGTGATAGTATGTTCTTGTCCTTGACTCTCTCACTCAGCCTGGCTCTGGGTTTGATGCTTCTTTTAGGGAAGCAATAAATAGTTATGGATAAGATGCTTAGAGGACCCAAGTCCCCGACAGCTTGTGTTGTCAGCCATCCCCAGAGTGCGCACACACACACACACACGTGCACACGTGCGCGCGCGCGCACACACACACACACACACTTCCTCCTTCCAGATGCAAGGTCAGCTCTCATCCAGTCCTGTCAGGAAAGCCACCAAGGTTATGACCCTGCAAAGCCAGCCCTCGGTGCTGCTGGTTTCAAAGCATGGGGCTGACTATAAATCCGGAAAGCAGTGCAGCTGTCTCCTCACCCAGCCTGAAGGTCCTGGAGCTGGCCTGTCGGAATCTCCCCTACCTAACTGTGCTGCTGAGGGAAAAGTGGAGCACACAAGCCAGGGAAGCAGGAGCAATAATAGTAAGGGATACAACCCTGACTCTCCGGTTTCCCCTGTAGCCCAGGCTGAGCAAGGCCTGCCTCAGGCCCTCATGCCAGGCTCTGGAGATGCAGAGACGACACATGGCCCCTAGCTTGTTCGCTGGTTTTTTTCTCTTGTTATAGGCTCTTGGAGTAGGATCATAGTCCCCTCCTCCTCAGAGGACTTTATTGGAATTAAAACACACACACACACACACACACTTTATTGGAATTAAAACACACACACACACTTTATTGGAATTAAAACACACACACACACACACACACACACACACACACACCCATGACAGCAGTTCTATTTAAATGTTAAATTAGGGGAAGGATACTTTCTATTCCATTTGAGAACTGCCAGCAGTCTGCTGGGAGCGCACAGAGAGGCACAGAGAGAGGCAGGGACCACAGCAGTGCGGAGGCTCCAGTATTCAATTTTTTATCTTAATTGTTTCTTCCTATCTTGGGATCCAGCAGTGAGACACTCATCAGGCGCTGGGGGCAGAGCCTCGGCAGTTCCCACCAGCACAGGCGCAGAGCAGATACAGGGCACATACAGCAGGACAGGGCCCCCGGCGCTGCCCGGGAGGGTGGTTTGAAGTAGACAGTCCCCAGCGCTGGGCTAAGCTGAGAGCGGACCCAAGTTACACCCAGTAAGACAGCGTCCCCGCTAGATATCCACCCAGAAGGCCTGGCTCGTCACCAGTGTGCAGGGAATAGGAGTCCCAGTTTTTAATCTACCCGCTACTGTCAGGATTTCCCAGATGATTTTTTTAACCTCTGCTAAAAGCAGATTAAATAGCTACTTCAGGCCATTCTGTGGTACCAGAGGATTCAACTCTTTGTCTCACTGAGTATACATGAGGGGCCCCCAGCACCCCTCTCTTTAAAGCAGGTTGTGAGTTATCTCACCGGGCTTTCTAAGGATGCCTGGGACTGAGCTGGGCCTTTCCAGCTAGCCCCCACCCAAAGCAGACTACAGCCAAGTGAGGGAGCAGTGGGAGGAGAGGGAAAAGCACCTAGTTCTGTCCAGCTACGTTCTTCCCACCCCTTGTGCCTATCTGCACACATACACACACATACACATGCATATACACACCCCTAACTTTGGGGCCAGTGACTCTCACCTTATGCATGCCAGTGCTGTAGGGGCCCTGGAAGGCTCCCTGCAGGGCTCCGTGTCCTGGCTCACAGAGGGATGGTTCTCAGAGCGGGGCTCCACGCCCTCCATGTGTGGGACAGGAACCACACTCATACAGACTGGAAGGCCTCAGGGCAGGTCTCAGTATCTTTGCCACTCAGTGTTTCCTACCTGACAGCGTACAAGCCTGATGAAGGGGCTTGACGAGGCAGCTACTTTAGCCTTCCTCTCACGCCCCAGGAGAGGATGCGTCCGGCATAGGCTTGCCCGTAGCCAGACCAGAAAAGCCAACCTTCCTGCTGCATAGGCCTGAGCCTTTTCTACAGTGCGGACGAGCCGAGGAGCTTCACGGTGGCTTCCCGGGAGACACGGTAAGTGCTACAAGAACCACAACTGCGGAAGGGAAGGAGGGGAGAGGTCAGATGGAAAGGAGACCAGGCTGGCCGGTGCAACTGAACTTTCCACTTCTGTTTTACAAGGCAACTGTCCTACTGGCCACCACTCTGCCGAAACACCACCTGAGGGGAGCTGAGCGCTACAAGACATGGCAGACAAAATTGCACGTCTTGGCCAGAATCTTAGGGAACTTCTTGTTTTGGGGATGAGGGAGGGAAGTTGAGGAGCAGCCATGGCTTTGGGAGATGGAAGGGAGTACCCAAACTTCTCAGGCTCAGAGACAGGGCTTGGCACAGGCCATGACAAAGGGGAGAGCTCCCAGCAGTCTCCCCAGACCTGCTCTCCTTACCAGCATCCTCTTCTGGGCCGTCAGCCACAGCAAAAGCTGCTTTGAAAAGACAAAAAAATGCTTTTGAAACATAGACTATGGGGGCCCTCTGGCATCAACCTCTGCCATTGCACTGACTGCCAGCACTGATCTGTCTGATGTGGCTGGAGCGAGGGCTCTCCATCCCCTCCCCGCTTTGGTTGCTCCTCATGAAGAAAACAAGACAACGATCCAGACTGCAGAAGGCTGCCCTTTAGTCAAGATTTTGTCGATGTAGAAAATTAAGTAATGATTCATATTAATTTCTTTTTTCCTTATACCATCTCCTCTCCTCTTTTAGAATCTACCACAACAATCCCCTTCTAGAAGTACCCAGAGAATACCCAAAGAATTTGCAAGTTCAGAGTTTGGTAGAATCCAATCCAGTTCCTGATAGGCGGTGCCTGAACCAAGAACCTGGGGGCCGCATTTCTCTGTTCTGTGCAATGCCCAGGACATGCTAAAGTGTCCATGAATATTAACCTGCCCATTCGGATGAATACTTTCAGCCAAACTTGGTTACCATTTACGGCATGAAAAAATACAGGTAATAATCAAAATACTGAAACTCAGCTGCTTTCTACCAATTCTTTTAATCCAGTCCAAGTGTTTTTCCAAAGCACGGTTAGCAGGCTTCATCCAGACTTTTAAGAGAATTCTGTGGGGAGGCAGCCCTCCTCCCCAGGGATCTAGGAAGACTTCGTTATCTACAGGCTTACAGGCTGTAGTCCCAGGGAAAGGAATTTCTAAACTTTCTCCTGCTAGTCAGTGGCATTTCTTTTGAGACTCCTATCAGGCTGGGAAACTATGGTCTGCTGGCCAAAATCAGCCCATTGCTGGGTTTTGTATGGTTTGTGAGCTAATAAGGGCTTTAACATTTTTAAATGGTGGGGGAAAAACTCAAAAGCCATCTTAAAATTATATGAAGTTCAAATTTCAATGTCTGTAAATAAAGTTTTACTGGAACAGAACCACGGTCTTTAGTTTCTGTGCTGTCTATGGCTGCCATCCTGTCACAATGGCCCAACCACGTAGTTGTAACAGAGAGCATATGGCCTGCAAAGCCTAATGTATTTACTATCTGAATTTGTTGACCTTGGTCTATTTTCATGCCTGGATGTGGATTCTACCCTGGACTTTACAATAGCATTTAAATATCCTCTCCTTACTTAGGCCACCCGCTTCTGAGGTAGAGCAAGCCCCACCCACAGGCTGAAAAGTTAAACAAACCAGTCACAGATGATGCCGGAACAGAGACTCAAGCCAGGTTTAATGATCATAGTCTAATGTTCAGAGCCCAGAGACTCCAAGGTCTGCCAGCCTGGGTTGTACATAAGTGGGAGGGATAGGGTCCCGGACACTGGGAGCCCTGCTTGTTTCGCCAGCAGGACTACAAGGAAGTACAGAGGAAAGAACACACAGAAAATCGGCATCAGTCGGCTTTACTGTCCCCAGCAGGGTGTACTCTCTCCTGGCCCCTTCCTAGGAGACCCATAAATACAAGCAAAGAAAAAAGATCACAAATAATCACAGAGACAGATTGTAGAGCCCTGTCATATTCTGTCTCCAGGGACACCTGCTTCCTGGGAGACATGTCTGGTTTATGGGTGCAGGGTAGGGGGGAAGGGAGGGAGTGATTTCTCAGCCTTTTCTTATAACCAGACCTGGCAGTTTCCTACACAAGGTTCTAGTGAGCTTATGTACACCGAGTACCTAACCCCCCCCAGGTAGAAAGCTGCCTTTGGGTTCTATCAACTGAAACCATGGGAAGAGGCTGGTCAGTTCAATCTCTTGGTGGGGCGGCCAGGCACATGTACCGGTCTCTCACATGAGGGGCCTACCTAGTGGATACAGTAGGGAGACCGGGCCTCAGGGCCTTTTCCTGGTCCCTAAACTGGGTGGGATTTATAAGGAGAATAGCCCTCCTAGTCCTCAGGAACTCAGAATACTCCAGAAGGCCAACTTCATTTGACTTTTAAAGATTATCAGAGGCCTAGGTGGTGCCTAGCGGGAAACTGCAGCACGGAGATGAAATTTTCCCAGGTTCCCTAATAAGTCTGAGAAGGGAGGCCTGGTTCACAGAGCTCCATTAACAAAAACCCCAGAAGTCTCTGGAAACAACCAGACAACTTTTCCTTCATTCTCTTCTCTTTCCAGGGCAGTTAACACAGGGAGAACAACTTCTAGCTGCTTGCTCCCCTGCCAGCTTCCCTCTGAGTCCGTTACTCACCTAGTTGTACATTCAGTTCTCACAAAAACTGACTTTAATCCAAGGAAGGTTTCTGAGGGGTCTGAGGAAGCAGCTAGCTCCTCATCACCCCTTCTCTCCGGGTGCCCTGACCTGTGGTTCTCCCAGCCCCAGCCTTTGCAGAGAAGTTATTCGGTATCAGGGAGGTGTGGGTAAAGCTTCAGGCAGTTCAGAAATTAAAAGTACGAGAGATGGAGTCTGGGGAGCCTGGCGTGGTCACCATCTCTCCTACGGGATACGGAAGTCGTGTGCATGAAGCTGTGCACGGAGGCGGAACCCACTCTGACAGGGGGCGTTAGTGGGGACTGAAGAGTCACCGTCCTGGTGGAAGTCAAGGTGCTGGCGTGCATGCATACCTATCAGCGTGCATACCTAGGAGCATGCAGGTACTTGAGGGAAATGCTGCACCTCTCCCAACAAACGAGGTCACTAATTAAAGGATGGACAGCAGTCTTGACATCCCAGGCACAGACAGGGGGAAGATGCTGAGTTCCGATCCCCTTTCTCAATCTTAACGGGCAGCAGGAATCAGGCCCTCCTAGCAAGCGGCCCTCACCTGCAGGTCGAGGACACCTCCTGGAGCCTAAAAAGCAGGTCAGAAAGCTAGTAGATCTGGAGGACTTCCAGGGGACAGGGGACTTGGTTGGGAGAAGGGAAGACACTGAAAAAGACCAACGTCAGAGGACATTTTCACCTGTGCCCTGCTCGTCCCCTTGCCAAAGCTCAGAGCACCCACCTCCCAGGGCCTGCGGTATAGGCAACGGGTGCAGTCATCTCCAGACCCAAAGAATTCTGCAACCTTGGACGGAACGGAATGTCGGGCCTGTTCGTAAGTTCTCTGGCCTGACCGCCACAACTGCATAGACCTCTGGCTGAGAGCGATGGAGGTGGCAGAACTTTCCTCCTGAAAGTCTCATGCCACTGTCTCTGTTACAAGGCTGCCCGGAGCCCTTGGAGAGGGGCAGGACCCTAAGCTGCACTCTGCCTTGCCACTCCAGGGCAGAGACCACCCAGCTGCAACCCCTCGGATGATGAAATCCGCACTTTGGCTCCACAGCAGGGTGAGATCTAAGAGAGGTACAAGGCTGCTTTGTCAACACAGAGAAAACACGTAGCTGGTTCCCTCCATCCCCACGCACAGTCTAGCCCAGCTGGGGCCAGACCGTCCAGGGTTCCTCCCTCTGCAGAGCAGCAGCTAGGGAAAACTCCACCCCACCTGAGCTTGCTAAGAAGCCAGAGGGAAGAGACGGCAAACGTGGGAAATCAGGTACGTCCAGCCGGATGCTACATAAGAGAGGCTGTTCACCCTTCTCTGCCTGGCGTGACGCGGGCCCCCTATCCCACGTCTGTGGCAGGCACCCATAAAAGCTCTGCCTCCGGCAGCCCCGGCCGTGGTCTGACACACAGGTGCTGGGAACCAAATGCTAACCAAGGGTGTCACCAACCAGGGACTTAGCAAATCTGGAGCTTGTCCCCCAGCTACAAGTTTTGTGCTGGCACGTATGCTGTGACACAGGCCTCTGCGTTCACGCTATATCCTCCGTGCCACTGGTTCCGGGACAAGGGACAGAAGCCGCCTCTCACGTTGTTGCCATATCTGACAGGCAACAGGCCAGCCTCCTGCAAAGATCCATCCATCCAAGACTCATCGGGAAAGAGAGGCATCAGTGGGAAATCTCACAATAGCTTTGGGGAGCGTTATTGGTTGAGGCCTCAGCCTTTTCCTGACTCATTTTCCCAAAGGTTTCAAATTCCCCCAGCTGTGAAGCGTGACCTTCTGGCCAAAGAAGATACTACAGCTCTTCCCCAGTGTTGCTCCTATGGAAGACCCCTCCCACTCCCAGCACACACAACACCGCAGGTGTGGGTGGGCAGAGATAGAAAAAAAATGTTACCCCCCCCCAAATGATTCTCTCTTAAGGAGCTAGGGATGACCTCAAAAAAGTTTTGGGAATCTGCTCTTCCCCCCACCCCTACCTCATCCCACCCAACTCAGACATGCTCTTCTTCCTCTACCACACTGAGAATTCCCAGGGCTTTGGGTGAGGGTGTAGCACTTGCCTAAGGATTGATATATCCAGATTTGAAAATCGTGGCAGCCACACCCTGGTTGAGGTCTATGCCAGCTAGTGTACCCGTGACCAATTCCCTCGCGGTCAGGGGGAACCCACTCCCTTGGGCAGCCAGCCCTCTCTTCCATCCCCTCATACCCTTCAGGGGTGCATTACCTCTCCTGGGGCAGAATCTCCCCACCAACCCATCCTGCTCACACCACAATGGGTGTATCAGAGAAGACCGAGCTGACCGATTCCGGATCCGACATCCTCCGCTGGCCCTTGCCTGTTGCCTCGGGCACTGGCAGGGTGTTGCCTGGCTTGAGCTTGCCATTTTGACCCTGTCCGGGGCCAGCAGGCTCCAGGAAGGCCACCCGCCGGTCAAAACCATCATCCTTGTCCCCACCGGCCATAGGATCGTGATTGGGTGTGGTACTAAGCATAGAAGAGCTGAGGCTGTCTCCTTGATGGCTGGATGGTTTCTCCACACCCCGGCACCAGCAGCGGCAAGGGGTAAGGTACAGGTATATGAGGACCAGGACCACACTGAGGATACAGCCCACCAGGGTGGTATAGGCCGTGTTGAGGGTGTCGTGGTGTCCATGCAAGGTGAAGTTGTACACTTTCAACTCCACAGACAGGGTCTCGTTGAAAGCCTCCCCCATGGCGTAGCAGGTATACACACCCCCATCCTCAACCTGCACCTGCTGGAAGTGAAGACTGCCGTCCTTGGACACCGTCACTGTGCCGTTGGCTACCTCATCTAGCACCCGTTCGTTGCTTGGCGTCACCCACACCTTGGTCATCCCCTGCTGCTTGGTGTCACACTTGATGGTCAAGGTGTCGCCCAAGTGGGCTTCCCAGGCACGCTCCTTGTACTCGCTGCAGTTGAGGAAACTCAGGTTGAAGACGTTGTGCAGCTTTTTGGAGCTCATACAATACAGGTCCTCCTGAAAGTCCATCACGGAGCTCAGCTGCCGGTACTGCCAGTGCGAGAAGAGCTGGTAGAGCTCACAGTCGCAGTGCAGGGGGTTGTTGTGCAGGTACAGCCCGTTCTTGACCCAGGCGGGCAGCTTCTGCAGGTCGGGCAACGGCAAGTTCTTCAGCTTGTTAGAGGAGAGATCCAGGAGTGTTAGTTTGGGGAGCTTGGCTCCTTCCTTGACCAGTTCCAGAGGGAAGCGGGAAATCTGGTTCTGGCTCAAGTAGAGTTTCTGCAGCTGGGTCATGTCGTCGAAGGCGCAGCGGTCCACTGCCATGATGTGGTTATTGTAGAGCAGCAGCACCTCAAGCGCTTGCAGTTCACTGAACAGGAACTCGTCCAGCGTTCGCAGCTGATTGGAGGAGAGGTCCAGGTAGCGCAGGTTGGGCACTGGGGAAAAGGCCTCGGAGGAGATGAAGTTCAGGTGGTTGTGGCTCAGCAGCAGGGACTGCAGGTGGATCAGGCGCGTGGGCGTCCACTCGGCCCGTAGGCGGCTCAGGTTGTTGTGGCTGAGGTCGAGCAGCGCGGTGTAGCTGGGCAAGGAGTGGGGCACGCTGGGCAGCTGCTGTTTGGAGCAACTGAGGATGTTGCTGGCGCACAGGCAGGCCGCAGGGCAGCTAACCACGGGCCGGGCGGCCCGGGCCACCTCAAAGAGGAGCAGGAACAAGGACAGCAGCAGGAGCCAGAGGCCTCGCGGGTCACGCTGGGGTTGCATAGTGTCACTAGGAAGGGTGAGGAAGGCCACCAGGAAGATCTGGGAGGGAGTCACCCGGGCATGTTCTGGTGGGATAAGGAAGGAAGGCTCACTTTCACTACAGGCTTAAGAGAGAGCATGGGGTTGGTGATCACCAGCGCCTCTGAAGGGAAGGGCTGACCCTTCCTCCTCCCCCTTACCTTCCCTACCCCCCAACCCCCCGCCCCGCCCCCCCCCCGTTGGGCCAGAAGAGAAAGAAAGAGATGCTGGGTAGTTCCCAAGCGCTATGCAGGCAGTGGGCTCAAAATACTGGGCAGAAGAGGAGGTGAGCGCACGGGCATACCTGGCTGGGGTCACAGGAGTGTAGGGTGGGGGGTATGCCCAGGGCTGTTAGGAGCCGTCGGTTGCACAGGGGTTGCAGCGGGTTTGACGGCAGGGTCAGCAGGGCCTCTGGGGAGGAGCCCGGGGAAGGTCACCGGGGCACCGGCTGGGCAAGGGCGCCCACTTGACAGGGCTGAGGGTTCCCGGGGCCTGTGGGGACGGGCTCCCCCCGGGGCCGTGGGTCACTGCACCTGCTCGGCAAGGACGTGTCTCAGCCCATGGCGGGTCCGGGAGCTCCGTCGCGGCCTCCCCCGGCAGCGCCTCACCGGCCGGCCTGTCGCGGCGCCCGCCTTACGCAGGGGCCCGCGCCCGGCCACATCGCCTCCCGGGGACTTGCCGGGCTCCGCTCCGTCGCGCCGCCGCCTCGACCGCCGCGCCCGCGAGAGCCCACCGACCACGGCCGCCGCCTCCGGCTCCGCGGGTTCCGCGTGAAGCGGTGCGGGGAACTGGAGACGCCGCGAGCCGAGCGGAGGGAGCGGCGTGGGGGCAGCGAGCACCGCGCGCGCGCCCGGCGCCGGAGCCTCGGGGCGCGTGCGCGCGGCGGGGGCGGGGCGCACGTGCGTGTGTTTGTGTCGGAGCCGGACGGGCCGCCGCCGCGCGTCAGGTCGTTTTTTTCTCGGAAGGGGGTCCGGGCGGGGGACCCGAGGACGGAAACTGTCGGGAGGGGGCTCTGGCTCCTGGGCCTTCTCTGACTTCCTCCACCTTCTTTCATTCTCTACGCCGCCCCCAAGCTTCTCCCTCCCGATACCGCTCCTAGGGAAACTAGGTCTAGCTGGAATGAATTCGCGGCAACTGACTCCGGGGCAGGAAGCGTCACATGTCTTTTAATCCAACAAATTAAAGAAATCTGGCTCAGCTCCCGCCTGTCAGTGTTGGCGGGAAATTCATTAGTCACGTTCTGAGGTTCCCCAGTTCTCTCTCTAGGGCTGTGAAGTCTCAAACATTTGGGGGAAAGATTTGGGGTGGGGGGAAGAGCCTTGTTTTTGTGTTTGTTTCAGTCTTGATGCTATTATTCCATGACCCTTGGAGTACCACCGAAGGATACATTTCCACGGGCTGCAAGCCAGGGAGGTGAAGGGGTGGTGGTTTTTGATGCATGCCCAGGCCCTAGGATCCCACTTCCCCAACCTCCCCATAAAGGGATCCCTACTGCACCCCTGACACACACACACACACACACACACACACACACACACACACACACACACACACACGACTTCATACAAACCAGGAACAGGTTTCCACTTTTGGAACCTTCAAAACCTTTCCCAGCCTGGGAGAAGTCGTTCATCCCCTAGGCCTGGCCACTTGCCCTCTTACTGAACCAGTACCAGCTCTTTACCTTCCTCTTATGGACCAATCCAGCAGTTTCTCTGTTACCTAATCCTAAAGATACAGCTGGGAGGGGGAGTGGGGACAGTGAGGAGGGTGGTGATCTTCTTTAGGGTGGTCCTGAAACACCAGGAAGCTGTTAACCAGTGTTTGGTGTTAGGGGTTGAGCATGGAGTGAGAGAGATGTAAGAAGAGCTTAAACCTTTTATAACTCAAGACTATAGCTGTTTCTTGGGATGGTAGACCCTGAGGGAGAAATTACCTTTTTATTCTTTCTAGTTTCTTACAATGGCAGGAATGAGACTGAAATTAATGTCTCAATACATTAGCCTGCTAAGAGTTTTAAAAAAGAATTTATATCTGTCACGTATGTTTTACATTGAATTTAAGTGAATGTATTATCTCTTCAAGGGGTATTAGCATGTTAGCCTTATCCATAGCATGAAAGGTCTTTCCCTATTGATTTGAGGCATCAGTGATAAGGTGGGGAGAGTATTCAGGAGGGAGGAAATACTGAAATGACATGGCATCAATACTCTATTACTGCATAACAAATTACCCCAAAACTCAGTGGCTTATTTCAACCATATACATTTATTGTCTTTCACGGTTTCTGTTGGCCAGAGATTCAGATGCAGCCTGACGGGCAATGACGGCATGCCAGTCTCCCATGCAGTTGGAATCAAATGTCAGGTGGAGGTACAGTCATTGGAAGGCTTGACTGGGGCTAGAAGTCAACTCCACAGAGACTTGCTTACATGGCTCACTCTTGCAGCTGACTGATGGCAGGAGGCCTTGGCTCCTCTCCATAAAGGCCTCTCCACAAGACTGCTTGAGTGTCCTCACAGCATAGTAACTTTCTTCCTTTAGAGCAAGAGATCCAAGAGAGAACAAGGGAGAAGTCACAGTGACTTGGCTCTTCAAGATCACAGCTGTTATCTCCACCTTGGTCACATGGACCAGGCTTGATTCAGTATGAAAGAAGACTACACAAAGGCATGAATACCAGAAGGAGAGCATCACTGGGGGCCATCTTGGAAGCTGACTATCACACACATCTTCTTTGAAATCACGTTTGTTTTTTAATTTTGAAAAATGTCAAACATACACAAAAGTAGAGAAACTAGTACAATGAACTCCCATGTACCCATCACCCATATTCAGTAATTATCAAGGGAATTCCATCATTTTATTTTGTATAAGTATCCCTGAGAAACACGTACTCTTCCCACCCCACCCTCCACCCCATATCCTATACTAACTTTCCTTAGGCCCCATGTTCCAGGCTCTTTTCTTTCTCTCCCTTTTCCCCTTTCTGCTTAAGGGATGGAGGAGAGACAGATACAAAGAAAGAGGGCCCCCTGTGCTGGACAACAGTCCCAAGTGTGGGAGTCTGCAGTTTGGAGAGGTCATCACAGCTATGGTCCTCAGTTAATCCCCCCCCCTTCCCCCCAGCTCATCCAGAAGCAACCATGCCATTTTTAAATTTTAATGTGCATATGGATAGCCTGGGGATCTTGTTAACATACAGTTTCTGAATCAAGAGGCCTAGGGTGGAACCTGAGAGTCTGTATTTTCAGCAAACTAATAAGGGGATGCAGAGCCTGCTGGTTCACAGACCACACTTTGAGTAGCAAGGGTCTAGAGCTGTGCTGTCCAAATCGGTAGCCACTAGCTCCATGTGGCCACTTAAATCAATTAAACTAATTAAAATTAAATAACATTGTAAATTGCCCTCTTCAGTTTCCCCAGACGCATTTCAAATGTTCAATAGCCACACGTGGCTAGCTAACCCTATCGAACAAAATCATGGAAAGTTCCATTGGATGGCACTGGGAGGGAGAATTGACCGATGCTAACTCTCCCACAGCTGCTTTCTAGACCAGAATAACTATTAATTCACAACAAAAAGGAGACCTTGGTAGGATAAACGGGATATTTATAGTGGGTATTTATATTCTCTTGCTGGAGTGGATCAACCCAGTGTTCCTAGGTACGGTTTAGAAGATTGTTCGGTCAGCTCAGAATTTGAGCAAAAGAGGCTGGATATGTCTACCAGCTTATGAGACTAGATGAATTCATTTTCTCTATTCTAGAAGTTGTTTTTTTTTCTCAATAGCTAGTATTGGCCATCAGAATCATAGCTGGAGAATGCTGGAGGAAGATACCCAATTAAGAAGCTATGTTTGACTCTATTTTAAAGACTCCATGGGAATGACCACCCTTCTTTAGGACAATGTAGTCTAATTTCCTGGGCACACCTACGTTTTCCTTTTTGTGATTCCATTTCAAATCGTGTATACGTCCTCACAGAACTCTTCATCTACTGTTTTGTCTGTTTACATGTCTGCTTCCCCATCAGATTGTAAGCTCCTTGAGAGGGATTTGCCTTGGGTCTGGCCGGTAGTAGGACCTCAAAATATGTTTGTTGAATTAATTCATTAATTAATAATTGCATTAAATTAGTACATTTATTATGTTAGTCTCAATGCCTCTTGGAGAAGTAGGGATAAGCATAGGGTTTGGGCTTGGATGAGTCACAGCTGTATACTGGCTGTGTGACTTTGGATATTTTGCTTTGTTCTACTAACTCTCATTCCATTATCTGTAAAATGGGAACAATAATAGCACTTGAGCCTACTTCATAGGGGCATTTTGGGGATCAAATGAACTAATGTTTGTGAAAGGTCTTTATCATTTATAAGTATTATCTTTAAAAAAAATCCTAGTTTTTAGATTTAAAAAGTTTAGAGTTAGGAGATCTTTTGGTCTTGCTGTCAACATGTGTATAGATTACCTTTACCAATTATCTGCCTTGTTCCCATATTCTAGGGCATTGCCTGTTTGGAGCATTCATTCAGATTTACAAGATCTCCTTCTCTGGTTTATCTTTTATAGTTTATAAATATTTACCAAGTTTTTTTTTTTTAATATTTTATTTATTTCTAGGAGAGAGAGAGAGACAGCGTGAGCAGGGGAGGGTCAGAGAGAGAGGGAGACACAGACTCTGAAACAGGCTCCAGGCTCTGAGCTGGCAGTCAGCACAGAGCCCGACGCGGGGCCCGAACCCACGAATCCGCGAGATCATGACCTAAGCGAAAGTCGGACGCTTAACCGACTAAGCCACCCAGGCGCCCCAAATATTTACCAAGTTTAAATAGAAATTTAAACTTAAATTTTTAAAAAATTTTAAACGTTCTAATATTTTGTGGACAACCCCAGTATGTTACTAGTATCAGCACCATTTTTGTAGTTCTTCTAATATCTCCAGAAAGAGGAGGCTCTAAAATGAAGCTATTTCTGGGAGAGGTAGCAACAAAGATTAGTCCTTTGTTAAGAATTGCTTAAAGGGCTAAAGTTTAAGCCCTTTGCATTGGGTTGAGCTCTAGCAGGTCACCCATGTTACCATTTTGGGTTTGTCCCTGAAGGTCCTCAGCTTGGAGGATTCCTGTTGCCATCATTCCACCCCACCTTCCTAAGCTATCACTCATTTCACTGACCCTTTTAACCTTCTAGCTTGCCCTTTAGCATGCCCACCCATTATTTACTGCCCAGGAGGCAAACATTTCCTCTTTTTGGACAACTGACATTAGACAATCCCTTTTTTCCCCCTTCCTCCTTACCCGTTTCCACCTCAACCCCGTCCACTTTCTCAGAAGCTCCCCTTGATCTGGAAACCACCAGGATGGACACCTTTCAGTGTCCAGGGCTTTTCACATTTGTCAAATAGAGCTGAGGGCACCTTGTTTAATTTACAGCTTGTGCTCTTGGTCAGAGTTCGTCTTCTCCCGTAGGGGAGGGACCACTCCTGATGGCTAAATCACGAACAAGTTTCTTGACTTTTGACGCTCACATATGGATGTCTCAAAATAGCCCAGCACTGAGTCATCAGATAAATGCATCTTTGAAATATTGCTGACAAATAAATTCATGGTACTAAATGTTATTTCAGCCTTTGGGGTGGGGTTCTCTGACCACAATCACCCTGCAGCTGACCAGACATCCCAGAGATGGAAGACTTTGTTCCAAGCACTGTTATAAAGAAGACTTTTCTGGAGCCCCTGCCCTGTAAACGTGGATAACCAGGAAGTCCTCCAAAACGAGTTTAGTATTTTTTCATTAACAAGTTTTGTCATCAGTCTGGAAATATTTTCTTTTCCTGTACATGCAGCCCCCTCTCTTTTGGTTTCTAAAGGCTTTCTATCTAAAATTAAATTCTAACTCACGTGAGACATATCAGCTAATCCTTATCAATGAATCCTTGATTAGTTTGTATTATTTTTGGGAAGTTAATATTCTAGTGTAGGAAGCCAGTGCTTTGTGATTTGGGGGAGGATTATGATTAAACTGAATGTTAAGCTTACCGTTAAGGATTTTTCTCCCTTATCTAAGCCCATTGGACTAACTCTTTGAGTTAATCTTTTTCCTCTAATGATGCTCTTTGAGTCCCTAGCTATTCAGTTATGTCTGAAGTTTCTACACTTCAACCATTTATACTGTTCTTAGCTGATTCTTAGGCTAATCCTAATGTTAGCCTGTCTGGCCCTTACCCACAATGAGAGAAATTTAGACTGCCAGGTCTGGAAGCTACCTTAGGAGTTAAGTTCACAAGCCGGTTTGTAGCAGAGCTGAGTTAACCTGGAGAGGAAGTGTGGCCTTGTGTAGTCTCTGGCTAGAACCAGGTTTCTTGAGGTCATATTCTTTTTTTTTTTTTTTTAATGTTTTATTTATTTCTAGGAGAGAGAGAGACAGTGTGAGCAGGGGAGGAGAGAGAGGAGTCACAGACTGAAACAGGCTCCAGGTTGAGACGCCTGGGTGGCTTAGTCGGTTGGGCGTCCGACTTTTGCTTAGGTCATGATCTCGCGGTTCGTGGGTTCGAGCCCCGCGTCGGGCTCTGTGCTGACTGCCAGCTCGGAGCCTGGAGCCTATTTCGGAGTCTGTATCTCCCTCTCTCTCTGATCCTCCTCTGCTCACGCTGTCTCTCTCTCTCTCTCCTAGAAATAAATAAAAAACAGAAAAAAAGAAAAAAAGAAACAGGCTCCAGGCTCTGAGCTGGCAGTCAGCACAGAGCCTGATGCGGGGCTCGAACCCACGAACCGCGGGATCATGACCTAAGCGAAAGTCGGACGCTTAACCGACTAAGCCACCCAGTGCCCCTCTTGAGGTCATATTCTAACTCTGCCACTCATTGTGTGACTTGAGCTGTTACTTGACCTGTAAAATGGGCACAATCAGAAGACTTGCCTAATGCAGTTGTCGTGGGGATTCGATGAGTTCATGTACCTAACAGAGTCTTTGACGTACAGTAGGCACTCTATAAATGTGAGGACGTAGGAGTGGGCTGGATCCTTCATTCTTGTTCAGGGTTCTTCTTGATGCATCATAACCCTTCCAAGGATAGCACAAAGCAGATAGAAATGGGGGGAATCTGAATTTGTGGCCTATGCTCTCCAGGGGTTTCAGGCCCAGACTTTGGACCCAGCAGAATGGTAAGTGTTAATGAGTGGGGGGCTAGGATTAGGGAGCCATGGTAGAGCCTGAGGTTGCTGAGGAGAGCACAGGGTCAGCAATAGAGCAGTCAGTTCCTATTCGTTCTGTGAGGGCACACACCAGGGAGGGCACCCTCCAGCTCTCCGGAACAGGCAGCAGTTCCTTTAAAGTCCTGGGCAGAGAAGCTCCTGCTGCACTCAGTTAGGGTCAGACCATAGCTTCAGTATCAAGTTCAGTTCTGGACAGCTCATTTACAGCCTGGAGCACAGCCAGGGGTAGCTGATGGAATGGTACCACAGTCCAGTAATCCTATTATAAGACATTCTCTCACAAAAATCTGTTGAAGCCCTAGGGCAGACCACTGTGTCATGTACCTTGGGGTGACGCTGCATGGAGTAAGATGCAAATATGCTTTAGAAATAGTTTCTTCTCTGGGTGCCTGGGAGGCTCAGTTGGTTAAGTATCTAAGTTCAGCTCAGGTTGTTATCTCATGGTTCATGAGTTCAAGCCTCACATTGGGCTCTGTGCTGACAGCTCAGAGCCTGGAGCCTGCTTCGGATGCTATGTCCCCCTCTCTCCCTGCCCCTCCCCTGCTCATGCTCTGCCTCTTTCTGCCTCTCAAAAATGAGTAAATGTTAAAAAAATAATTTCTTCCCACTAGGACCTAGAAAGTATGTATGTGGATTCTATTCAATTTCACAAACAAATGTTAATCGTGTATTATGTTTAGGATTCTCTGTAGGTGGTATGGCTTTTGTGTCCCAGTAGAAAGAGCACTGGACTGTGTCAGGAGAGCTGGGGTCTAGTCTCACTCCTGTCAGGAACTAGCTCTGTGGCGGTGAATAAGTTACTCTGGGCCTCAGTTTTGTCACATACAAAATGGGAGTTTTTTTTTTTTTTAATATTTTATTTATTTCTAGGAGAGAGAGAGAGAGAGAGACAGCGTGAGCAGGGGAGGGTCAGAGAGAGAGGGAGTCACAGACTGAAACAGGCTCCAGGCTCTGAGCTGGCAGTCTGCACAGAGCCCGACGCGGGGCTCGAACCCATGAACCGCGAGATCATGACCTAAGCAAAAGTCGGACGCCCAACCAACTAAGCCACCCAGGAGCCCCACAAAATGGGAGTTTTGATACCTGCTCTATGAAAAAAATTCCAGAGCCCCTGATCCACTGACCCAGAAATTTCATGAAAGGAGTCTGGGAAGCATTTTGATCATCAGGGCAGTTGAGGAACATTACATGTTAGGGCAATGTTCTACTTGGGTGAGCCTCAGGGTGCTTGCCTCAGAATCTCCAAAGAACTTAACGGAAAAGATGATTTCAAGGCCCACCTCAGACTTGCTTAGAACCTCTGGAGTTGGGAGCTTGGGAATCTGTACTTAAGGTGAAGCCCATTGATTCTTGGTACTCCAGATTTGAGAACCACTATTAGAGGAGTTTCATGAAGATTGAATGAGAGTGTACGTGAATACTATGATAGCTTATATATGAGGGAAGACTTAGCAGTGTTACCTTTTACTTTGGGAGGAAGTCATAATAACCACTTCAGAAAGCTGAGGGGCTGCATGTTAGAATCTTTGGAACCACAAACCAAAGAAGAGTCATACCTCATGAGTTTCAGAATAGAGGTTTCTTTTTTTTTTTTTTAATGTTTTATTTATTTCTGAGAGAGAGAGAGAGAGAGAGCAGGGGAGGGTCAGAGAGTGAGGGAGACACAGAATCGGAAAACAGGCTCCAGGCTCTGAGTTGGCAGTCAGCACAGAGCCCGATGTGGGGCTCAAACTCACAAACCGTGAGATCATGACCTGAGCCGAAATCGGACGCTTAACTGACTGACCCACCCAGGCACTCCTCAGAAGAGAGGTTTCTTACAGGACCCCACAGAGGTTTCCTGGAGCTGGGGGGTTGTTTTATTAGGTGTAGTCACTGTGGACCCAATGCTTCCTACATTTGGAGAACTGAAATGGCAGAGGCTTGTAGCCCCCAAAGCACCCACCTTCTGTGGGTGCCACAGAGGATGTCTGCTTCCCCAGGAAGAGGCTTGGAATGAGTCAAACTGCTACCATCCAATATGGAGAAGCCTTTCAAGCAGAATTCCTTTCAAGCCGTTTCCTTCGGCCTCCTGTGTGTCCTACCCATACATGGTCAACTACAGTAAGTGGATTAATCCCCATCCAATCATCTGCGGTTAGAGTAGCAGAATTAATTTTGCTCACGACACATGACAACTTTGGGATCTGCTGCCTTTGGAAAAGGAAGGAAGGAAAATCGAAAAAAACAAAGCATTTTGAGGCCCCTTGGTTTGTCTAGTATACATTTTCATGAGGAAGAGGGGTGCACGAATGTAGTGTGGCTCTAAAATTTGGTGACACAGACTCCTTTGTGAAACCAATGAATTCTCTTCCCTTAAGCACATGAGGAATTTTATACACATTTCTTGGAGACAAGATCTTATAAGGCTCATCCATGGAATCCTAGGTTGAGAGCTTCTGTTCTTCTGGGCCTCTAAAGGGAAGAACTATTCTACTGGGTAGAAGTATCAGAGAAGCAGATTTCTGTCCCATGGACAGAAACATCTGCTGATATTTCAATTGACTATAATGGATCGTTTCCATCTTGAGGTAATGATCTCCTCATCACAGGAAGCATTCAACCAGGGGGCCAGATGACTACTTTGCATGGATATCCTTTCATGTGTTTGTTCATTCATCCTATCACACACACCTCATTAACATATAGCAAGAACTCCTGTAAGTGTTTAAGGATAGAAAAGTGAGGAGTGAGCCTGGGTGGCTCAGTTGGTTAAGCATCTGACTTTGTCTCAGGTCATGATCTCATGGTTTGTGGGTTCAAGCCCCAAATTGGGCTCTCTGCTGTCATCGTAGAGCCTGCTTCAGATCCTCTCTCCCTCTCTCTGCCCCTCCCCAGCTTGCTCTCTCTCTCTCTCTCAAAATTAAAAAAAAAGAAAAATTTAAAAGAAGTGGAAAAGTGAAATACAAAGGTAGACACATAAGAAACACTCTCTGTTCTCAAGTGTCATGGTTTGGTGAAGGAAAGAGGCACAGGTGGTCACAATGCATGATGACAGGTAATAGATGAGCTGGTGTACAAAGGGCTTAGGAGGCCAGAGAAGAGAGTGAGCAAACTCGTGGGGCGTCCTGTGTAGGGACAGAGGTTGACCAGATGTCTCGTAAGTCCTCTTTGGGATATCCTATGTGGCCGTGGCACCAAGAAGTGGCATGAGAGGGCTTTATCTACACCGTTCCAAACAGGTGTACAATACATGGAAACAACCCCAGGGTACTTGCTATGCAAACAAAGCTTCAGAACAAGCCTTTCACCTTCCCTTACTCCCCACCTTCCAACCAAATGGCAGCCTCTTAGCCTGTCCTATAGAGAAATTTTGGAGCTGCTACTGATGGAAGGCTCAGTATTTCGCAAAGTTATCAAGACACAGGTCTGAGCCCTTCCCAGAGATTGGGAATGGAGCACCTTTGGTCTTCTCTTTGGGCTGGAAAGCCAGGGACCACCAGTGAGAATGTGCTGGTGAGGATGAGGAAGGAAGCAGGAAGGGGTGTCGGTGAGCATGGAGTGGCTGTCTCAAACCTACAGCCATCAATCCGTGATTGTCCCCGAAACTTTGAGGTTTGAAAGCATTTCCTTCCCTCCAGGTTTTTCTTATTTTCTTTGCCTGCTTCCACAGACAGTGTACCCGCCCTCTCTCCCTCCCATCAAGGTCACCACTCAGCAGGCTTTGATAAATGTCATTTTTTTTTTTGAAAGTCGCCTTGGAAAAAGGCAATTTGACTGCAGTGAGGCAGAACAGGGAGCTGAAGGCCGGCCGCCCTTTATCGACCAGAGTCCAACCCCAAGAACAAAACGCAGAGGAGTTGTAGCACTGCCTGGGGCTCCTGGTGATCCCAGGGCTGCCTCTCTCCAGGGAGCTGTGGGCTGTGCGGGAAGCCTGCGGCGCCCGGTCCTATGGTCGGGTCTCCTCCCCCCTCTCCCCCTCTCCCCAGCCCTTTGTCTGCTACTTGTTTCCTGGCTGGTAACTAAAGGTCCCTGAGAACCCCCACAGCTCTGGGGGCGGGAGCCCTCTCCACTGTGCAAGCAGTGGGCTGCTGATTAGTGTGGGGAATAAATAACAGCAAGCTAATTATCTCCTGATTGTGGCTTGCCTCACTAACAAGGCTGGGCTGGAGTGGTGATGCGGCAGTTGATACTATTCCAAGCATGCTTCTGGGTTCAGGGAAATTTCCATGCCTTTCCAGTCTGGAGACTTTCCCTTCCCAGATACTCTGGGATTCTAAATGGAGATGTTCCCACTTTTGGTTCACCTTGGAATTGAGAGACTCACCCCAGACAGACTGTTTATGTCAGACCCTGGTGGGTGAGGGGAGCTGGCTTCTGGTAGAAGCCGAGAAAGGCTTTCAGGGAGGCTTGAGGATTGGCCAAGGTCATGGAGAGATAGGTCCTCAGGGAGTGCACTCTCCAGCACTTAGTATCCTAATTACATCTGCTGCTCCAACTGTTAGAACTGAGTGGATCCCATCAGACCCGCAAGCAGAGGAGGAAAGTATTAAGAGCACTGGCCTGGGACTTGAGAGGTCTGGGTTCTAGTCCTATCCTTGACTACCTCTGTGACCTTGGACCTGCTCCTTAATCCCTCCCTTGAAAGGAAGGTCAGACGACCCTCAGGGCTTTGCCTAACTCTAGTCACACACATGACTGTGTGACTCTACCTCTGTAATTTGGACTGTGTATTAGGAAAGCTTCTGATGCCTCCTGTCCACATTTCCAGACTGCGTTTTCCTTCCCCCCATTTCATTGCATTGTTCCCCACCTGCTCCTCCTATCTTACCTGACTTCTCTCACTCTCTCGAATCTTGAAAACTTGTCTTGCCTAGAGGGAGAAGGGTGAGAAAGATCCTTTCTTGGAAGATCTAAATTTCTAGCAGCCTGGGCTGTGCTAACTTGCTGAACCAGTAATTACCAGCTTATGAAAAGCCAGGATGTGTACGTGACCAGTAACTGCTGCTGGTCTACTGTGTTCAGACGAAGCAACCAACTTGCACCCCAGGTATTTAGGTCCATCCTGAGACTACAGTCCCTGTCACCACCTCCACACCAATCACAGAGTCCTCTTGTAGGAAGCTGAAGAGCTGTCCCCTTTCCTTGGGGATACTTACCTCTTCAGGCTGGGTAAGTCTCTCTCTGCCAGAGATCAGGTGTTAGACAAACCCAGTGTTTCCATCTGATAAAGATAAGCCCATGAAAGAGCAAACTCTGGGCCACAGCCCCTTTGGGAAAAGAAAAGGGAGAAGGGGAGGCACTAGTATATACCTGGGCAGAGGAGGAAAATGTCACTTTTAGAATAGTGAGACATTCTGAAAGATAGAGTTACAGTGTCCTGAGGTATCAAGTGCATGTACATGGTCTTATCTGATGGGAAGAGCTCTCAGGTAGGGCCATTCAGCCTCAGAAGGTTTCATTCAACATTATGCTTCTTTGCTTTTTTTTTTTTTTAATGTTTATTTATTTTTGAGAGATAGAGAGTGCAAGCGGGGGAATGCAAGTGACAGAGAATCCAAAGCAGGCTTTGCGCTGACAGCAGCAAGCACCACGTGGGGCTCAAACTCATGAACCAAACCATGAGAGCTGAACCTGAGCCAAATTTGGACGCTCAACCGAGCCTCCCAGGCACCCTGCTTTTCTTTTAAGTTTTTGTTTTTAAGTAATCTCTTTACTCAACGTGGGGCTTGAACTTACAACCCTGAGATCAAGAGTCATGCACGTTAAGACTGAGCCAGCCAGGCACCCCGATGCTTCTTTGCTTCTAAAGGGTAAATGTGGGCAATTCATTTTCTCTCTGTATTGGTGGGGTGACCTAACTGATTAACTTACAAGCCCCAGGTCTCAGTGGCTCATCACAATAGAAGTTGACATTCTTACTCACGTGACAGTTCAATACTGATGTTCAGTTGATGGCCTTCAGTTGATGGGGTGATTCAGGTACCCAGCACGGTCCATTTTGTGGCTCTGCTAACTGCTACAGGCTTTGAAATCCTCTATGGGATTCCCTATATTCAGTCAGCAGATGGGGGAAGAGACAGGGAACATGCAGAATTGTGTGGAAGGTTTATGAGCCAAGTCTGGAAATGGCATTCATCAGTTTTGCCCATATCCCACTGTCCAGAATTCCGTCATGTGACCACATCTGGCTGCAGGGGAGGCTGGGAAATGTAGCCAAGCTATGCACACAGGAAGTAAAAGAAAATGGTCTGGTAAACAACCAGTCTCTGATATATCTTCTTTCAAGTTTTGTTTCAAAACTTACTGGTAAGGGCAAGGGGCTTCTACATTATCATCTCCACAAATGAGCATGAATATACAACAGATTACGAGAAAGCTTTAAAAATGCAGAATGAGGGGCACCTGGGTGGCTCAGTCAGTTAAGCATCCGACTTCAGCTCAGGTCATTATCTCACAGTTTGTGAGTTTGAGCCCCGTATCAGGCTCTGTGCTGACAGCTAGCTCAGAGCCTGGAGCCCGTTTCAGATTCTGTGTCTCCCTCTCTTCCTGATCCTCCCCTGCTCATGCTGTCTCTCTCTCTCTCTCAGAAATAAATAAAACATTAAAAAAAATTTTTTTAAATGCAGAATGAATGAATATATGCACATTATAATTTGTTTTTCTGGTTAATAGAAAAAACTTCATAAATATTGGCTCTATAACTCTGGACACATTAACAGTGCTCTGCTATTGGAACAGATATCTTTAGGTTATATGACAAATATCTGAATAACTATGAAATTGATTTCAATGTGTTATGAAAGCAAACTCTTTAATAAGTCCAATCCTTTAAAAAAAATTATGGAATGTGCCCTTCCTGTCCTCTTTCCCTTTCATCTGGATGGAGGATTTAGCCAGCATGGCGAGTGTGGTCAGCAGAGTTGGGGCCAAGATTTGGCTGAGCCAACTGGCATGTTTGGTGACTCTGGGCTAGAGAAGATGGCCTGTGTGGTTAGGAAATTGATTGCAAGAAGAGGAATTAAGAAAATAGATAATATATTGAAGATAATGGGCACCATATTTCTTAAGGTTAGTGAAAGGAGTTATGTTTATGGAAAAGGAATAAACCCCATGGTATTAGATAAGAATTGGGATACCTTGTTTGAACTTGTGTTTTTAATATAAATAGATGCAGGTGTGTGTGTGTGCATGTGTGTGTGCATGTGTGTGTATACACATATATATTTCTAGCTCTATCTGCTGTGAGGTCCTAGAAGCAATGATAACCCAAGGCTGCAAACACACCAAGCAGCAGATCTTGGCTTCTAAATATCATTTTCCACTAAAAAAAACCTAGGACTGATCAGCCTGAAAGTAGTAGCTGAGCCTGGAGCATCTTGTTTATGCTATAAAGTAAGGAAGTACTCAAAGAATGATGGGAACATGTCAAAAATATACAGAATCCAGCGGTGCCTCAGCTTAGTCAGCTGAGTGTCAGACTCTTGATTTTGGTTCAGGCCATTATCCATGGTTTGTGGGGTCAAGCCCCACGTCAGACTCTGCACTGACAGCATGGAGCCTGTTTGGGATTCTCTCTCTCCCTCTCTCTCTCTGCCCCTCCCTTGCTTGTGCTCTTTCTCTCTCTCTCAAAATAAATAAACATTAAAAAAATTTTTTTTAAATATACAGAATGTATGGGCACCTGGGTAGCTCAGTAGGTTAAGTGTCTGACTCTTGATTTTGGCCCAAATCATGATCCCAGGGTTTTGGGATTGAGCCCCACATTGGGCTCTGCACTGATAGCATGGAGCCTTCCTGGGATTCTCTCCCTTTCCCTGCCCCTCTTTCTCTCAAAAAATGATTGAATTTTAAAAAAATCCATCATGATTTCTTTTTTTTATTATTTTTTATTTATTTCTAGGAAAGAGAGAGAGAGAGAGAGACAGCATTAGCAGGGGAGGGTCAGAGAGAGAGGGAGTCACAGACTGAAACAGGCTCCAGGCTCTGAGCTGGCAGTCAGCACAGAGCCCGACGCGGGACTCGAACCCACGAACCGCAAGATCATGACCCAAGCGAAGTCGGACGCTTAATCAACTAAACCACCCAGGCACCCCTCCATCATGATTTCTAATTTTGGGGTACTTACATGCCTCAGTTGGTTAAGCAATCTACTCTTGATTTTGGCTCAAGTCCTGATCTCAGGGTTCGTGAGCTCTGTGTCAGGCTCTGTGCTGGCAGGATGCTTAGGATTCTCTCTCTCTCTGCCCCCACCCCCTGCACTCATGGTCTCCCTTTCCCTCCTTCTCTCTCTCTCAAAATAAATAAGTAAACATTAAAAAAATATACAGGGGTACTTGCGTGGCTCAGTCAGTTAAGTTTCCAACTTCAGCTCAGGTCATAATCTCATGGTTTGTGAGTTCAAGCCCCACATCGGCCTCTCTGCTGTCAGAACAGAGCCTTCCTTGGATTCTCTGTCTCCCCGCCTCTCTTCACCTCCCCTGTGCTCTTGCTCCCTCGCTCTCTCTCAAAAATAAAATAAACATAAATAAATAAACATTAAAATATATATATATATTTTTTGAAGGGGTACTCACAGGCCAAATCTGGGACAACTGAGGTGTCAAAAGAATTTTTTTCATTAGGTTGTAACTCACTGAAAAGGAACAGATGAGTTAATATAGATATAAATAAATGAATGGGGAGAAGGGAAGGCACTATCTTACATTAATTAGAATGCCAACTGATATATATATATGTGTGTGTGTGTGTGTGTGTGTGTGAGTATATATATATATATATATATATTTTGCCAACTGATAAATTTGAATGGGATCTCTGTATTAGATGGTAGTTTTGTATCCATGTTGGTTTACTGATTGTAATGTTGGACTGTAGTCACATGGGAGAATGTCTTCATTTTTAGGTAATATGCACTGAAGTGTTAAGAACTCATGGGGCACCATGCCTGCAACTCACTCTCAAGTGGGTCAGAAATTACATATATATGTATATGAAAGAGGGGGAGGGGAGAGGGCAAAGGACATACTCATGATGCAGCAAGTGTGGTAAAATTGAAACATAAAACAGATCAGGGGACTCAGCGAAAGGTATGGGGAGTTTTTTGTACCGTTCTTGCAACTTTTCTGTAAATTTGAAATTATTTCTTTAAAAACGTTAGAAGAATCATAGCCTATAGTTGTGTGTGGAATATAGCAAGCGTATAGCATGCAGAACATGTGTACCTTTGGTCTCAGGCGGGAGAGATACTCGGTGAGGGTTGGAAGTTCATGGGAGGTGAGAAGCAGGAAAGAGTCATGGGAAGCAGACAGGAGTTGGGATAAATGACCCAGATTGTTACCTAGTGGTTGGGTGATCTGGGAAAAGGCACTTCACCTCTCCAAGCCTCAGAAAATACTGTGTCTCACCAGAAGGCCATGTGGCTTAAATAATTGTACATGTGACTGTCCTTTGAAATTCATAAAAGATGATCCCAAATATAATCACCAGTGGTATCTTCTTTCTCTCAGAAAACTATAGCTGATGAATGCAAAACTGTCCATCTCTGGCATCTACCTTCAGTTCTTCATCTGGTTACTGTCAAAACATTGTTATTCTCAAAAACATTGCTCCTTTCATAGTCTGAGAACTGAGGAGGCCCGGCACCTTGGAAGGGGGGCAGCTGATGGCAAAGCCACCAGGGATTGGCCTGATGTGCGTGTGTGTTTCTGTGTGTGTCCACACACATCCTGGCCGCCTGGATTTCAGGTGCCTTCTCTGTGAACAGAGAGACCCTGTGGGGACAGATGAATGCTGTTATAGATTCATAAACACCTGCTAGTGGGGCCTGGGAAGTCCCTTCTAGAAGGAAAGCTCCTTTGCTTCTGTCACTCCTGACAAAAATGCTTGTGTGCGCGGTGTTATGATACAAACCACTCTCTGGCAGCTTGCGATTCAGAATCCTAATGCTGCACGTTGCAGATGAGCTGACAGACAGCAGCGTGGGGTAATAAAAATCATCACTCCTGTTTGTACACTTTCCAAAGCCTCTCGCTGATATTCCCTCGTGTGGGCCTTCGAGCCACAGCAAAACCCGTGCAGCAAATTCCTCCCTGCATCTCGCCACAGGTCAGGAAAGGCTGACGGTCCGGGAGGCCAGGACCGGCTTCAGTCACAGAGCTATTAAACAGCACTGATAGGACATCAAGCCGGGACTCCTTCCCATGACACTCTGACTGGAGATGGTCTGTCGCTGGCACCTCCCTCACTCCCTTTTGATGACCCCTTTCCTGCCTCCAGGTGTGGCTTCCTGCTTGCTCTGCCTCTCAGAGCTCTCTACCATAAGCGTCCAGCGCAGAGCACCCTACGTTAGAAGTCCTTTCCATCTGGCCACTCCCATCCCCCCGCCACGGTCTCACTAGAACCACAGGGATTCAGTGTCTTTGCACCTGCTGCTTAAAGAGGTCACTTCCTGTCTAGAGCCCAGAGAGAAGAGAATAAGGATGAGGCTGCCCTGCCAGTGGCTTTGGGCCCCCAGGACCTCCTCTAGTGCCCTCTTTGATTCCCAGACCCGTTGCTGTGTCATCTTCTGGTCCACGTACCTTCTTTTCCTCACAATGCCAGCAGAAGGAGCAATACTTGATTTCTTCTAATTCACTCCATCCCTGTGAGTCACGCTGCAGGAAGTTCAAGCAATGCCACATTATCACTAGGCTCCCTAAGCACCTTTTGCATCCGGACAGACAGACAGACAGATTAACATCAGACACAGCAAGAGCCCACCTGGTCTTTGCTTGATCCCTTGAGTAGAAGCTGCTGCTGACCTGATGGAGGCTCACGGGAGAAGGAGCTACTTCTGGTGGCAGTGGTGTGACCAAGGAGCACTCTGGTGGGCCCCAGGTCCCCTCTGTGTTCTGAGAGCCCTGAGAAAGACAGTGCAGCCTGGGTTTGTTCGAGATTCATTTGTTGGCTTTGTTTGGACACGCCGGCTGGGTCAAGGGTGACCCACTAGGTCTTGGTCAGTGGCTTTTGGGACTTGAAGCCAAAGCCCTGTGGTGAAATGGACCCGACACAAGGTTGGGACTGCTTTGGGAGTTGGCACACCCTTTCTCAGATCTGCCTCAACCAGCTAGGCGTCCTTGCGCAAGTCACTTCTCCCTGCGGGACTCCGTTTCCTCATCTGTAGCATGAGGAATACATTTTAAAGGCCCTTTCTGCCCTTCTGTACTTCCAGTTACTATCAGTCTGCTGGCTCTTCAGGGCTGAAGCCCAGCTGGAAGGAGCCCAGGTCTGGAAATCCGACCTTCTGACTCTCAGGCCCTATACTCACTGCTGATGCTGGAAACCAAGGCCGCGGTGGGAGGTTTGGGGAGCAGAGGGCACTGGCTGGCCTCTGTTCAGCAGGGCAGGCAGCCTGCCCAGGAACTCAGCATCAGGACCCAACAGGACCTCCACCAATCAGTGCCGTTGCCCACGGTGGGGCTGGGAGCAGAGGTAGAGGCAGGGTGGAGGGGAGTCCAGCAGTCTTCCCAGCTCTCATGGTGAGTGAAGCCTCCACCAGTGGCCCGAGGACACATGCCCGGGAGACCTCGGGGTATGTTAGAACTCAGCATAGATCAAACAGGAGAGGAACAGAGAGAACTGGGGCCCCTTGACGGCAGTCAGCCCCGGTGTTGTAGAGCTTAAGGCATATCAGAGCTTGCTTCTCCGCGCTGCAGGAAGGCTCAGGATATTTCGGAGGTCTCTTCCAACCTTGGCACTTTATGACTCTGTGAATAGAAGGCCACTTCCCTTCACCTTGAACCCTCCCGTGACAGTGAGCCTCCTGGGGTCAGGCCGTGTGGGTAGTTTTCCTCCTGCTCGGGTGCCCCCCAGCTGACCTGCCCCCCCAGGGCCAGGAAGAGAGAATGAGAGCTATCACCTCTTTCCTCCCTCCTTCCACCACCCGGAGCCCCCAAGGAGTAGAGCATCTCCCGCTATCTCCCCACTCCAGAGGAAACCAAACCCGGTGGAGCCCAGGGGCACAGAGCAGTGGGCCCAGAGCCAGCAAAGACAGCTGCCCGAGGTGTCATCTTGCTGTGGGGGTGGAGAAGACCTGGACTTTGAGGGCCTTCTCTGAGACCAATATGGCCACCTGAACCTCTTTCCTGCCCTGCTAAAGCCCTGAGAGAGAAGACTTGGAGAGTACCCGAGGGCCAGGTCTGGGTCAGCCCAGCAGCCCCGGTCTGTCCCTCCGGGCTGGAAGGAGTTCAGCCTTTGTCTGAGAACTCCAAGAGCTCAGCTCCTGGCAGCCCAGCCCCGGAGAGCCATGCGCCCGGAGAGTGCCAAAGGAGGCAGCCACCGGGCTGCTTCCCCCACAGACAGACGGGGTATTGATCCTTCTCGCGCACCCCCTCCCTCTCTTCACTTCATGGTGCAGTTAATGGTCTGGAAAAAACTGGCCAGCTGTTCCCCAGCTGTGACATAATGAGCTCAGGGACGATCAATGCCTGTTCCGGTGTCTAATTAGGCCAGGGAGCTGGCTGGGGTGAGAGTACGGCCTGTTTCCGGAGGGCACCACTTCCACTCCAGTCCCCAGCTGCTGTCTGCTGGCAGCCACCTGGGCCCGCGCATCTGCGCCCTGGAGTGTGTGTGTGTGTGTGTGTGTGTGTGTGTGTGTGTGTGTGTGTGCAGGGCCTCGAGTGGCCCTGGGGAGTCTTCTGACCCAGAGCTCCTTCTCTAGCAGCAGAAGGGATTCCATAACCATGTCAGGTGGGGGTGGGTAGGCTGGTGGGGGAGAGCCTGGCCTGCATGGGGAGCTCCCAACTCCCAGCTTGCTGTCACACCCCAGCTTCTGTCTGGGCCTGGCCCTTGATTCCAACCCTGCCACCCCCTGCCGGGACTCTTCCCACCACTGGTCCCAAATGCCTAAACCTGGGACTGTAAGGGAGAGGCTGGGAGCAAGTTTGGCACCTGGCCCGGCCTCCCTCTGCTATTTATACCCTCAGTCCAGGGAAGGATGGATCAGATTCTCAATGTGCTCACTGCAGAGGAGGAAGTGAGGGTGGAGAGAGAGATGGAAAGGGAAAGGTGTTCACTGAGGCAAAGAAACGGAGAGGTGGGCAGCAGAGGCCCATGGTAAAGAGGCCCTGGGACCTGGAGAATCCTAAGAACTGAGAGTGAATTCTCGAGAGAGATCAAAGAAGGGAAGCCAAATAAGAGACAGAAAAGTGAGAAATGGGGCCACGGGGAAGAAAGAGGGGATGGACACAAGAAGTCAGATATACCCCGTGCCGGGTAGGGTCAGGCCCCAGGTGCCAGATCAGATGCCCCAATGCGGTAGGTGCTGGCAAGTGTGTCCAGGGGCCTGGTGTGAAATTACAGGCATCGAGAATGGCTGGGGCCAGGGAGGCACAGGGAAGAGGGCTCATCTGGAGCTGGGCAGGGACCTTCCCCTAGAATCCGGGCTGTGAGCTCTGCTTTCTGGGGATGAGAGTGTGTGTGGCTGGGGAGCTGGAAGCGGAGGTCAGAGCAATGTGGGGGGAAGGAGAGAGGTTACTGCTAGAGTGTCCAGCGCGCAAAGGCCAGCGAGAGAGGGCATCCTCCACTGTAGGCAGCCCAATCTGGCCTCGATGCTTTATGGGTAGCCTGGGCCTCACAGGTGACCTCCTTCAGGCAGCCTCCAGCCTTCCTACTGTTCACACGGTCATATATAGATCAGTCAGATGGAGGCCCTTAGAGGGGTCTTTCTGGGGCCCTGCAGACCCGGGGAGGCCCTTCCCGGGCCTCTTGCCAGTCCTAGCACTGCATTTCTTCCTGACTGTGATTCCCAGAGGCATGACCTGGTTTGCAGAGCAGAAGTGCCCACTGCTATTTCCTGCACCTGCCCTCTGCCTCCGGGCCCTGAATCTTTCAAGCTGTCAGGGCCCTGGACGGAGAAGCCACTCAAGGACAACTGCTGACTCAGACTCAAACTCTAGAGCTGCAAAGGACCTTAGAGACATCTACAAGCCTATCCCAAGCCCTCATTCGAAACTGAGGCTCAGAGAAGTTAGGAGAGTAGCCCCAAATGCACTGCTCACTCATGCAGATGCAGCTTCTGGACTCCAAGTTCAGTGTTCCTTCCAGGATGCCAGTCGGCCCATCTCTTCTCAAGTACCTCCTAGGAGCCGGAGGGATTTTCACTTGGAGGCCTGGCCCTCTTGCCTGGAGCCCCCCAGCAGAGATTGTGGGAAGTCAAAGAGGTGAAAAGGTCAGGACTTACAGGACAGCAAGTCTCCCAAGAGAGACAAAACGGGTGGGGATTGATTTCTAAGGTAGCAGCTTGTCCCCTTGAGACTTCAGTTTCTGTGGCCAACACTGCCCTCTTGTGGCTATTGGTCATCATGGCAGCCTGGGGGAAGGTTCCTCTTTTCTGGCCCAGGTCCTGGCTCTCCCAGGACCTCTTCTCCAGTGTGGGGCTAATTTAGACCCTGCAGGGCTACCCTTCCAGGCTAGGCCTTCCGAGAGACCGAGCTTTCACCTACCATTCTCTAATAGGATCCTCAGGCTGACCATCGCACCCTCTGAGGGGCCACTTAGAAGCCATCTCTCCAAATCCCTGAGAAGCCCTGGTCTTCCTTGGACGCAGGGGCATAAGAATTGAATTTAGGGAGGGTCCTGCGTTTAGGTGGATCAGGAATCCATGGGGAGGGTTTTGTAGAAAAGGAGAATGTTTGGGAAGGAGGCCACAGGGCCCATATACCTGTGCCTAGCAGCGTCCTAAAGGTCAGGCTGGCCTGAGGGTTCAGTGGGGTTGGTGGGATCAGGGCCCCTCACTTAGATGGGGCTGACGGAGAAATGTAGACTAGGGGAGGCCCCTCTCCGCCCTTCCCCCCCCCCACGCCCGCCCCCACCCTGAGACCAGGTACTTCTGGTGTGCTCTATGGAGCTCAGCTTGGGAAACCCGGCCCAGCTCTTTGTTTTTAGGCCAGAGCGGAGGACGCAACTGTGAGCTGGCCATTCGGCACAGGAGTGAGTGGCTGGGAGGTCCCTGGTGCTGTGGCCCTGTGCAGCAGGTCAGGCAGCTTCTTATGGCACCACGAAACTAGAGGGGAGGATCTCCAGCCACCCAAATCATCTTACCACCGCATATTTTACCTCCTCCACACAGGATGGACGCACAGATCACTCTGAGGGCCCCACCTGGGGGCATGAATGTCACACGGTCTCATTCCTCATCCCTGACCTCCCCTGTCCTCTGAGTTGACTGTGTTGTGTATTCAAAGACACTAGGCCCTTGGTGACCTGTATGTTTTCCCTCCTTCTGGGCCTGCATGACAAGGAAAATTCCCAGCCCTGAGTTCAACCCCTCACTCTGGAGCTTGTGAGCTCAGTAAATACTTAATGACTGACTCACTGAAAAGACAGGAGATGGCACATCTGAGGCCCTTCGTTTCCCAGCTCAGAACATTTTGCTGTGTTGGCTTTTCAGTCTGGCTTCCCCACAGCCTGGCCAATCTACCTCTCTATTCTCACTCCTTCCCCTCATGTGTGTTATTGTTTCGGGCAAATTGAGCAAGTCCCCGTGCCCTGATGTCCCCTAAACCTGCCTGTCCCCATGTTTTTTCTAGACCAGCTCCTTCCTCCTTGACTCTTCTCTTCCTTGACCTCCTTCATTTACTGCCAGGGAAAGTCCAATGCTTCCCTTTAAAACCCATGCCACTTCCTTCATGAAGTCTGTCCAGATTTTCTGAGGGAGTGGTTCACTTTTTTTTTTTTTCCCCTTTAAATCTCCACAGCACTCAGATTCTTTCTGGAAGCTTATAACCTGCATCACCACTATCTTAGATTGTAAACACCAAAAGGGCAAGTTTTGTTTTCATCATTGTTATTATCATTTCATCATTTTCCTTTCATCCTTGTCTCTTACCCCCTACATAGAGATTTGCATACAGTAGGTACTCAATAAGCACTTCTTGTATTGGGTCAAACAGAGCTTGAGGTTTGGGCTGTTGGGAGCTGACAGGGGTGGGGAGGGAGGGCTCCAAAGTTTTAGGAGATTATAGGGCTGTTCTCAGAATGGGGAGGCCAGGACCTGTGTGCGGAAGTGAGTGGGGGAGTCTAGGCATCCTCAAAACCTTGCTGGGGAGCACAGGGGGCTGGGCGGGGTTAAAGAAGGGCACCGGGTGTTAGGGGACCACAGGTTGACCCCAGCATCCAGTCTGATGGACCCCAACTGTCTGCATCCTTAATGACAGGCCATAAACAAAAAGGGAGGTAGAAATCTGGAGGCTTGGATTCTGGTCTCCTTCCCTGGTCAGCTGGGTAGACTTGGGCAAGTTACTTTCCCTCTCTGGGCCTGTTCATCTGTAAAATAGGCCGCTGGCCTCCTATGGCCCTTTGAGTTCTGCTTTTCTGATTCCATGTCAAGGTTCTGAAGAAGGGGGGTGCTGATCAGTGGGGAGCTTTATATGCATCCCTAACCTCCTCTCAGCCAGGCCTAAGTACCAGGAATGACCCTAACTAGGTCCTGAACAGTGTTTCCCAGTGAGGGTGACAGAGGCCAAAGCGGTAGCCTGGCTCAGAGGATGTGGAGGTGGGTGGCAATAGGAAACAGTGTACCCAGTTCAGAGCAGGCCTAGCGCCCAGTTATTGGACCACAGGGAAGGGTTTCAAGGTTCCCCTCCCTTTGTTATGCTTCCCTGTCCTCTTCCTCACCACATTCCCATACTCAGTAGATACAGATCTGGGATTTGAAGGTCAGCTGCTCAACTGTGTGGCTCTGAGAAAGTCACTTAACCTCCCTGAGGCTCGGTTTCCACATTTATGAATGGAGTTACTTAAATCTGACTCAGAAGATTGTTGTGGAACTCTGTGAAAGGGCCCAGTACTGTGTTCCTGCCCGATCTCCCTTCCTGAGCCTGGGAAAGGGCAATTGATAGAAATTGCTTCTCAGGCCACAGGCCAAATGGTTAATGGTGCTTTGTGGGTACACTGGGGGTGGGGTGGGGCTTTCAGAGGGTGGGCAGCTGGTGGGGAGTTTGGATGGGAAGAACAGGGAGAGCGGTATTACCCAAACAATCCCTGACTGCTGAGGAAGACCCACTCCCCCTATAGACCTACTTATTGTATAGTTATCAAGGACCCAGGAGCTGTCTGTAATTTTGCTTTAGGGGTCCAGCATTGAGCCCCGGCTGACGGAAGAAGGGTGGGCCTGATGGCAAAGGCTCCCCGGTCTCCTAGCAGGCCTGGCCTGCACATGCACTGTGGGTGTTCCTGCCACTCTTTTGAGCCTGGTTCATCCAAGGCCCCCAGTTTCTAATCTGGTTGGGAAGGATTTATTTTTGGGTCCCTGTAACCTAGCAATGGGCTCACATGACCAGTGGCAGCTGCAGGCTGAATATACCGTTGGATCCTGGCTCCTGGCAGGGGGTGTAGGCCAGACTGTGGGGGAATAAAGGGACTGGAAAGGCTCTCACCACTACTTTCCTCTTCAGCCTCTCAGCCCGGCCCCCAGATGGTGGGCACGGGGGTGGGTGCCTGGGGAGCAGACATGGCGAGTGCTGGCACGGGGCATCTGGACAGCCTCGAGCTGCGGCGGGGAGGTCCCAGCTGTGAGCCTGCTGTCTGTGTGGGGAGAGTGGGGCGTCTATACGGATGTAGGGGGTGCAGAGAGGATGCAATGCTGGCCTCCTGGGGGGCAAGGCCAGGCTGGGGAGCAGGCGGTTGAACCAACAGCCTGCATTGTGGGATCTCAGGGACACCCTTGGTCAATGCTGGAATCCCAGCATTCAGCTTCTTCCCTTTGTTCCCTGTTAAATTGTCAATATCCTCGGGAGAGGAGACACGTTAGCTGCTATCAGTGTGAGTGGGTTTATCAGCCTTTTTCCTGAGAGCAGGTTTCAACAGAGACAGAGAGAATGGAGGAGGGCAATGGGTGCCACTAAGCAGGTGAGGAGCTCCTGGGAGGGTGCTGTAGGCACATAAAAGGCATTCAATAGATATTTATTGAATAGGTAGACAGACGGATGAATGGTAGACTTGGTTCGCTTCCAGGTCTCCTCTTGAGGAAGCAGGAAAGGGAGGGGGTCAGGAGGCAGGGAGGGTAGGGTGGACGTGACTATCACGTGGTGCTGGTGGGCGAGGGTGGGTGGGACAGGGCTGCCCCGAGGAGCAAGCCTGGGATGGAGAAATTAGATCTCAGGACCAGGGACCCCACCACAATACCGAGGAGAGGGGTGCCGCTACCCCCAGCGTCACAGGAGCCCATTTCTGGGCATGCGTGCGGCATGGTGGGCCACGGATTTCTGCTTGGTTTGTGTGACCGCCCCAGTGTCTTCACCCTGCCCTTCCCCCATCTTCCATTGCGCTAAACTCTAAAAGGAAGGCATGGCAGGGTGGGCTATTCCAAACGCTGATTTTGATCATTTAGTGCTTCGATACAGCATAAGAAGTGCCTCCCCAGGCTGGGCCCTCGAAAAGTAGTGTTGCCACCACTATCATCCTCACTGTTATTATTACTGTCATCAGCTGTCCCTGGACTAGGACAGGCAGTTTTCCCTCCCTCCCTCCAGATCCCCAAGCCAAAATGGTTTCCTGCCACCGAAAGGATGCTCAAGGGTCCACTGCCTCCTTGGAGCCACCTTTTCTAACAGCTCTCTGGGAGAGGCCTCGGGGCCTAGACACTTTGCCTGCTGGCCACCACACCAGTTGTTTGGCTAGCCGGGGTGACTGGACCTGCTCCCCCAAGCCTGAAAAGAAGCCTATGTTTGTGTTGCAGGCTTCCTGTCCCTATTCGGTAAGCTAGGGGTGGACGTAGGGTGTTAAGAATTTTTGCCCATTTTATAGATAGAAAAACTAAGGCACAGATGGTCACTTCCAGGCCAGGGTCTTGCCACCAACCAACAAAGTAGAGCTCAGCTAGAACCAGGGTTTTCTTCCCAATCCAGTGCTCTATCATCCTGTTCTGATGAGCACGGGTCTGCCGTGGTTCTCACTCAGTCCTTCGAAGGAGGCACTGGCTGGGCCCTGGCAGGCATGTTGGGGCTGATTGGGTTTTACCTGATTGGTCCCAGAGGGTTTTACTGATTTCAGGGTGATCTTGCCAGCATGTGAGCACAGGGTTTAATAAAACTCATTTTGCTGTCTACAGGTTTACATTTGATATTTTAATTTGATTTCCCTGTACTAAGGTATATCTAGTTTTGTTTTAGGCTGTTTCTTGAAAGGCAGTGGCCATTTCTATGGAACAGGCATTAGGGCTTCAGCCCAGAGTCTCAGGTCAGGTCTCTAGAGGAAGCGTGGAGGAAGGAGTATATGTTTTGGCTTCAAACAGACCTGGGTTCAAATATTGGCTCTGGCACTTCCTATGTGTAAGATCTGGGGAAAGTCATTTAACTGCTGGCACCCATTTCCTCCTCCATAAAATAAGGGGAATAAAGGCTGCCTCATAGAACTTGTATGGGGATTGGAGGTACTGTCTGTAAAGAACCTGGCACTTGTGAGAAAGGATGGTGGGGATACTGGTGATCACTGCTTCATCTCTGGGATGGGGGAGGGGAGGCTCTTTGCATTTGATCTGGGGCCTGGGGCAGCCTCCTTACTCTTTCTGGGTTTTCTGGGTAATTCACTGTTCTTATGGATCTGTGGGTTGGGTTTGGTAAACAATTCCAGAATTCTCTTTCTTCCCTTTTGGAGACAAAAAGGAATTTCTGGATAGGCTAGTCTCAGGGCAAAGGGCTCTGGGGTAGGTTATCCTGTCTGCATTCCTGGTCTAGTCTCAATAGCTCTGCCATGTGTGGCTTTAGACAATCTCTTCACCTCTCTGGGCCTCAGAAGCATGGATGCTTTGTCCTGTAGGATGTCTTAGAGCTCTGCGATATTAGAATCCTATCCTTGGGTGTCAGTCATATACCTAAGGGAAGTGATCACTTCTTTATAGTGGAAAGGCATCTCACCTCCAAAGGCTTACCACACGGCCTTGGACCCTCCATGGATAATGTTCCCCAGCTCAGTCTAGTCTTACAAATCCAGACCGACCTGGAACCTTCCCGAGTTCTTGGTGCCTGCTCTATCTTCAGGGAGCAGTGTTGTGGTGGCATCACATGGGGTGGTGGCTCAGGGGGATGTTAGATTCCACCCCCCCCATCTCCATCGATTCTCACACTCCACACCAAAGAAATTTATAATCTAAGAAAACAATAGTAATGTGCTTGTTTGAGGGACAAATGCAGGGTTAGGACAAGGCCTTTAGCTCCCCTTCAAAACTGAATGTCACTTATAAACCTATCCTTTGTACATATTTGGCAGTGGCCAAAGAAGCCAGGCCCTGGAGCCTTGGCCCCTGCCAGGCCTAACCCTGGAACTCTGTGTCCGCACTGACTGGCCTGCTATGAGTGCATCTTGGTTCTAATGTCACCCAGAAGCATGCAATGTCAGGGCAGTCAGGAGCCTCAAGATCATCTATCCCATGTTCTCTTTGAACAGGTAAGAAACCTAAGGCTGGAAATGGGAAGTGACTTATCCAAGGTCATACAGCTAGTAAGTGCCAGAGCCAGGCCTCAAACCTGGATTTTCTATGAGCACTGGGTGTTATATGCAAGTGATGAATCATGGGGATCTACTCCCAAAGCCAAGAGCACACTGTAAATGCTGTATATTAGCTAACTTGACAATAAATTGTATTTTTTTTAAGCCCTGATTTTCTGAAGCTGACTACCCTTTTTACTTCACCAAGCTGACCAGGAGTCTCTCCCCTGCTCATGGTCACCATGTCCCACCAGAGTTTTGAATTGCCAGCCCAGCAACCTGAGAGATGTGAGGGGGATTGGAGTCGCCCCTGGGTGTCTTCCATGGGGGCACTGGTGCCTGGCTCCTTGCTTCAGAAGTGGCTCCAAGGGGCTGGGTAGGAAGCAGGAGGCCATTAGGACCCAGAAGCTCGTGGAGCATCTTGCTCTGCCGGCTGCCTCTCACTGCTCACTGCAGTGGTTCAGGCTCCAGCAGCCTTGAGAAGCATCAGCTGAGAGGAGCTATCACATGGGAGCCGGGAGCTGCTCAGCAAAGGTAGGAGTTGCCGACTAGGCCAGGAATGGGGGCCAGTTCTACGGCCTGGTGGTGAATGCTGAGCGACTCTGCAGGAGGGAGGCTCTGTGTCCCAGGGACCAGCCCACCCAGCCCACCCTACCTTATGGGGGGCAGTTTTGTCAAGGGATGGGCTCCCAGGTATCTTAAAGGCAGTATTGGGGTGTGGGCATGTCTGAAGCCTAGAGATGGGGGGTTGATCTCCTGCCAGCAAGAGTATCCACATCCCACAGGCAGACAGGGTTCCCCATCTGTCTTGCTCTGTGTCCTAGAGATGGGTACCCCACATCCTTGGAATGAGTCCCTTGGCATCTACGCCCATGGGTAACTCTGTGTCCTGGGCGTGGGCAACTCTGCTGGGGAGAGGTGTGGTCGCCCCCTGGAAATCTCCCCTAGCTTAGGAGGGCGCATGCTCTTGTCTGAAGAAAGGCTCGACTTGGGTCCTTGGGATGGAAGCTCTGTATTTGGGAAACAGGTGCATGCGAATCCCGACGACACCTCTGTGGCCTTGGGCTCGGTACTTATGCACATCTTGGATCCTGAAACAAGGATACTTGTGACTTGACCGTGCCCTTGCTCGGGGACCAGACTTTAGCTCTTATGGTGGCAAAGCCTGCCAGGTACTGAGAGGTCCTGGGGGTGAGGGAGGGCTTGCTGGAAGGAAGCAGTGGGAAGATGAGAGCATGTGAGAAGGCATGATGATGTGAGCTAGGGGTGGAGTGAGGCTCTCTGGGCTTCCCCTCTGACACCGTCATGCACAAACCCCCCTCCCTAACCCCCTGTCCCTCAGTGAGAGAGGTGCTGGGGAGCAGGAATGTTGGCCCATCTGTTAGGAGGCAAATTGGAATCCTGGTATTTGGGAGTCAGTGTTGAGATACCGGCAAGGCTGAAGGGGCTATGGCAACGAGAAATGTCCAATGCCTTCTTGCCTAGGACTCCATCATGGCTGCACAGTATCCTCTCCGTCTCCACGTGGAAACCAGGTCTGCTTCCCTCGGTCTCGGACCCTGGGTGCACCTTGCTGGCAGAGTCTTGGTGTCCATGCAGACATGGAGGCCTGTCCTTTCGCTCCTAGGGACTCAGAGCCACATCTTCTGGGCCCCACTCCCAGGTGGAAGGGGCGAGGAAGTCACGGCCTGGAGAGTAAGGGACAAGGATACTGCCCCTAGCGTTGCTCTCTGCATTTTTTCTGGTAGACGGTCTTGTGAGAGGCTGATGTCTCCACTTTTGAACCCTCTCTTCACCCTCTCTGTAGACCCTGAGACGATGTGGCCATTTTAATTGTGAAATGAGCTTTCTGATATCCCCGGGCAAAGGCATATCTCTAGGCAATTGTCCAAAGTTAGGGCTGCCCCAAGTCCAGGAGCCCAGGTTACCCTTTCCAGAGCAGAATCCCCAGCTGGGACAAAGCTATCTACTGAGTGTACTTGGAGTATGTATAAGGGGCAGGGATTTAACAGATAAGTTTGAGTTTGGTATAATTCACAAAGTTATATTGAGTACTCATTGCATGCGTTAGTGCAAGGTTGGTGGTAATGCCAAAACCCAAAGGTGATCATAAGGCTGTAACTATGGAGAGGGAGTTCCATGGTCCACTTTATTGCAGTCAGAGAAATGTTTTTTTTTTTTTTTAAGTTTATTTTGAGAGAGAGAAAGACAGAGAGAAAGCAGTGGAAGGGCAGAGAGAGAGGGAAGGAGAATCCCAAGCAGGCTCCACACCATCAGTGCAGAGCCTGATGCAGGGCTCGAACTTACAAACTGCAAGATCATGTCCTGAGTTGAAGTTGCGACTGAGCCACCCAGATGCCCCATGATGGGTTTTTAACTGAGCAACCACAAGGCCCTGCATAGCACAGGAACTCCCAGAGTCATTAAGTGTTGTCAGATATGAGAATCTTGGAGGTTGTCTAGTTCACCCTTCCCATTTTACAGATGAAGAAACCGTGATCCAAGGAACCTGTGACTTGTCTGCAGATAGCCCATCACACTTGGCATGTCCATAATTTGCCTCTAATTTGCATACCTTCACACATTATACTGAGACACTGTAAGAATAGGATATGGAAATGAAAATAATTTATAATTGCATTATTATTTCAATTATATGCAAACTTAATACGGATAATGGGACACATAAAACATTTGATCTGCCCTTTGATCAGGTGAAATGAGGGACGCTGAAACCCCAGACTTCTTCCTCTACCCATTTCTTCCAGTTGTCTTCTCTGCTTTATGCAGAGATCACGATCACAGTGACCTACCCAATTCTCCCCTGCCCCCTCTCAGCGACCTACTCCTCCTTCCTTACTCTGGACTCTGCTAACAGACCAGGACCAGGAGGACTCTGGGCCAGGGATCTGCTCCAGTGATCAGAGATCTGGGACCTGGGGAGTGTGAGGTTAGGAGCATTTCCTCTCTCGTCTGCAGGGGCATAGTGGTCCTAAGAAGCTAGTGAGTAGGTGAGGAAGGGCAGCTTTCAAGTGACTTCTGCCCTGCTGGCTTTGGGGGCAGTGGAGGCTGGATGAGCTAATATCCCAGTTTCCATCTAGTGGGGGCATTATATTTTCATTGCTCCTTCCCAACACTCCCCAAATGGCAATTCTTTGTCTTGTGGGGGGTGGTGTAAAAGGAGGCTAGAGCGGGTTGCCTGGGTGGCTTAGTCAGTTAAGCATCCGACTTTCGCTTAGGTCATGATCTCGCGGTTCGTGGGTTTGAGCCCCATGTCGGGCTCTGTGCTGACTGCCAGCTCAGAGCCTGGAGTCTGTTTCAGTCTGTGACTCCCTCTGTCTCTGACCCTCCCCTGCTCACGCTGTCTCTCTCTCTCTACTAGAAATCAATAAAAATTTTTTTTTTTTTTAAAAAAAAAGGAGGCTAGAGCAAGGTCTTCCCCCTTTCAAGTGATCTCTTCCCAGTGGTAGACCCAGAACACTGACAGACACTTTGAGAGATGGTTCAAATTCAACAATTCATCGAATGCCTACTGCATTCCAGCCGCCATGGGGGGCACCGTCCAGTGGGCTAGAGTACTGGCCCTGGAGCTGGAGCGCTGGGGCTCCGGGGACACACCCAGACCTTGCCACCTTTGGGACGGTATGTATCCTACCTAGGCCTGTTTCATCAATTGCAAAATGGGGACAAGAACAAAATCTACCTCAGAGGTTGTGTGAGGATTAAAATGAGTTTATTTACATACAGTGCTTAGAACAGGGTTTGGCATGTGGAAAGCACCATATAAATGTTACGCTTTATTGGCGGTATTGTTATGAAGTCTCACAGGACACTCCAAACACAGTTGTGAAGGAGTTATTATTCCCTTCATTTTACAGATGCCTTTGTGAGGAAACGGAAGTCCACAAGAATCCCAGAGTTAGTGACTCCCAGAACTGGGACTGGAAACCAGATCTTGTGTCCCTTCTACTCCCCAACAGCTCCTGCCTTTCAGAGAGACAAGACATCCGGAAATTTACATAAGCAACTTTAAAACTGGGGCACTATCCCGGAGCTCAGCAGGACCCTGGGAGAGGGAAACAGAGGATTTAGAATCTCTGGAGAACAGTGCCTGAGAGGGTAGAAGGGTATGGAGAACAGAGGGAAGGAAAACGAAAAAAGGAGCCTGAGACCACTCAGAAGGTGGAGTGTTGAGTGAGTGAGGCTCCGGCATCTCTCACATCTCCTGCTTCTTCGAGGTCGCCAAGGTGGACCAGAGCCACCACCTGCCAGAAAAGAGAGATGAGCTTCTGAGCCCTCAGTTCCCTATGCACAGTCTGGCCTGGGAGGCTGGCAATAAGAGCCTAGCCAGGAGGCTCCAGCAGGAGGCGCCCTCCTCCTCCATCCCCCCACACCAAACTGGGAAGCCTGGGCCTGGGCTGGCCATCCCAGGGTCACTGGACTAGGATGGGGGATGGGCCTGTGATAGGAGGTACCCTGGGTGTCCTCTTCCGGCCCCATGGAGTCCTCTCCCATCCCCCAGTCATCAGGGAACTCTTCCACTCTGGGGAAGGTCCCTCAAACGCCAGGTCCCTCTACTGCCAGTGGGGTCCCAGAGGTGGGGCTGCGGGATGTGGCCTCAGAGTCCGTGGCCCTCTTCTTCATGCTCCTGCTGGACTTGATCGCTGTGGCTGGCAACGCCGCTGTGATGGCCGTTATTGCCAAGACTCCAGCCCTCCGAAAATTTGTCTTCGTCTTCCACCTGTGCCTGGTGGACCTGTTGGCCGCCCTGACCCTCATGCCCCTGGCCATGCTCTCCAGCTCTGCCCTCTTTGACCATGACCTCTTTGGGGAGGTCGCCTGCCGCCTCTACTTGTTCCTGAGCATATGCTTTGTTAGCCTGGCCATTCTCTCGGTGTCGGCCATCAACGTGGAGCGCTACTACTACGTCGTCCACCCCATGCGCTACGAGGTGCGCATGACGCTGGGGCTGGTGGCCTCTGTGCTGGTGGGTGTGTGGGTGAAAGCCTTGGCCATGGCTTCTGTGCCAGTGTTGGGAAGGGTCTCCCGGGAGGAGGGAGCTCCCAGCATCCCCCCAGGCTGCTCACTCCAATGGAGCCGCAGTGCCTACTGCCAGCTTTTCGTGGTGGTCTTTGCTGTCCTTTACTTCCTGTTGCCTCTGCTCCTCATCCTTGTGGTTTACTGTAGCATGTTCCGAGTAGCCCGAGTGGCTGCCATGCAGCACGGACCGCTGCCCACGTGGATGGAGACTCCCCGGCAACGCTCCGAATCTCTCAGCAGCCGCTCCACTATGGTCACCAGCTCGGGGGCCCCCCAGACCACCCCGCACCGGACGTTCGGGGGAGGGAAGGCTGCGGTGGTCCTCCTGGCTGTGGGGGGGCAGTTCCTGCTCTGTTGGTTGCCCTACTTTTCTTTCCACCTCTACGTGGCCCTCAGTGCTCAGCCCATTTCGACTGGGCAGGTGGAGAACGTGGTGACCTGGATCGGCTACTTCTGCTTCACTTCCAACCCCTTCTTTTATGGATGTCTCAACCGGCAGATCCGGGGGGAGCTCAGCAAGCAGTTTGTCTGCTTCTTCAAGGCGGCTCCGGAGGAGGAGCTGAGGCTACCCAGCCGCGAGGGCTCCATTGAGGAGAACTTTCTGCAGTTCCTTCAGGGTACTGGTTGTCCCACGGAGTCCTGGGTTTCCCGACCCGTACCCAGCCCCAAGCAGGAGCCACCTGCTGTTGACTTTCGAATTCCAGGCCAGATAGCTGAGGAGACCTCCGAGTTTTTGGAGCAGCAACTCACCAGCGACATCATCATGTCGGACAGCTACCTCCGGCCGGCCCCCTCACCTCGACTCGAATCCTGATGGGCTTCTGGACACTTGGAGGGAGATGGGGCTGGGGCTGCTTATGACTGAAGGAACATCTTGTGGGATCACCTTTTCCCGGCTAGCAGGGGCTGGGGCTGGGGCTGGGGTCTCTGCACATAGCTTTTGCTTAGTTTTTCTGGGTCAGGAACAATGCCAACAGGATGAACGTGTGGCAAAAGCCTTGGACATGGCTATGATCCTTGACTACTGGGGGAGGGAACCTGGTGAGATGGTAATGAGAATAAACGGTCACAAAGGTGAGATAACACCTTTCAACCAGTGAACTTTCCATGCCTCAGGAAGCAGGGAAACTCTCTTAAGGGTGGGAGGTGGAGGATATAGAGCAGCAGGCCAGGTTTGGAGTTATTGTGGTGATCTTTTAGGACATCTCATTTTTCAGGGTAATTGTCCAGGGCAGTAACTGCACCCAGGCAAGGTAAGAAAATGACCGGTGTCTTCTCCTTTCCTTGCTAGGTTTAAAAAGAACGAAATAAAGTACAGCTAATTGTTTCCATTGGAGTTAATGGATCATTTTCTAGTTTAGACCTGAGGGCCAGCTGGATATATATATTCCTTTCCTGAGTTTGGCCAGAAGCAAGGGGAAATAGCAGTCAGGGAACAGAGAGTAGAAGGCAGGAAAGCTGACTGCAGCTCTCTCCCACCCTCCAGGATCAGCCCTTCTGCTCTATTCTTCTGTCTCTCTCCAGCACATGGGAGAAAAAGCTCGGGGCTTGATCTCAGCAAAGGCAAGGATACAACAGGGTGGTTCTTTCTCCTAGGTTTTTAGAATGAAGAAGTGGAAGGATTGGGAGTTGGATGGCTGAAGGTGGGAGTTAGCATTTGAATGGCTAAGATGGTTGGACACAGAAAGGCCAGACAATCACCTTGACCAATAAAACTGTAAATCTCTTTTTTTTTTTCTTTTCCTTTCTAGGATTGGCCTCCCTGATCTCTCTCCTCATGGCAGTGACCCATCTCCAGCCCCCTGGACAATCGGGTACAAGAGACTAAGGTTGGGAATGGGAAGGGTGGGGTTTCCATGGTCCATTAAATGCCTCCCTACTCCCATTCATCGCTCTCAAAATTAGCTTCAGTGACAAAGACTTAAATCTCTCTCCTACCTGCAGTCCTGGGTTGGAGAGAGGATGTGAGAGCTGGGTTCGGCTGTTCGCTGTTTGAGACTATAGGAATTTGTTGGTTAGTATTGGTGGTGGTATTTTCAAGGGAGGCAGAGTAGTTGCAAATTGGACAGGACATCCATCTGGGACTACCTGTCCATCCACTTCCCTCTGCTGAATCAAGTGACATTAAAGGATTGAGGCAGGACCAGAGGGTAGTTTGATCTGTATTTGAACAAACTTCTGGCTCATTGAACATTAAAGGGTAAGATGGGCTGTTGGGAGCAGGATAGCTTTCCCCTTTGAATGGCCAATAAATAATTTTTATTATAAAAAGTTATACTGATATCAACATTTCCTATTTCAGTCCAATTCAGTACATAATAGTTGAATATCCAGTATTCTCTGGGACCCACACAGAGTCACTGCCTTTGAGGAGTTCATAGTCTAATTTGATCAGTCACCTTATATTTTTACAGAGCATTTATATCTGGTAAAGCATTAAAGAATTTTGAGAACTATGTTAAAGAATATATTGGAGTTCAGTCCATTGAACGTAAGATACATGGAAACTTCCTGTGGACTGTGAAAAGTGTGAGGGTTGTAAATGAAACCCTAGTTGAGGAAAATAATTTATTTACTGAAACTGAGCAAATCTCCTTTTAGATCTAGGAAAATTTACAAGTGTCTGTCTTCCTACCACCAGACTTACTCTAGCCTATGACCCATTATACTGAGGAAATCCTTTAAATAGTATATATACCAAGGAGAATCTTTTGTGACTGAAAAACAAATTCTCCTCGCTCTCCTTCCTTTTAAGATAAAGCCGTTAAGGGAGGAACCTCATTACTAGATAACAGGAAAAAAACTTCAAACATCATCGAGAAGCTAGTAGGCCCTAAGCATTGCCAGCAGGTGGCAGTGTGAGTCCGGTGGAAACAGGAAAGGTGCAGGTCGAGGGGAGGCTGTGAGGAGAGAGAATGGGGAGAGGGGAGGACATTAAACATTGTCTGGCAGCCATTTTGTTAATTTATTTTGCCTTTTCCTTTGACTTTGCCCTCTAAGCCTTCCTTCACATATATCAAAAAAGAAAATTTTAATTGCAAGGATATCTCTAATTCAGGCTGAAATTTTCTTACACTGTGATCTCACTGGCATTTATTACAGAATTTGACATATGCTGGTTCATTTGCCATTTATTTTTCCGAGTGGATCATGAAGGAAATAAAAATTTCTCTTCTAGTATGCTGTGAATTCTCCCAACAATTTCTGCCATGACCACCTTGCAGTTGCTTTCTAGTCACCAGGATCATTTGGGAGAGTTTGCTATGTAATCCCTGGCTGTGCAAGCTGTTCCTGGACCAAATTTGACTTCTCTAGTTGGCTCGAGAATCAGGTTGAGACAACCTTCCTGTCATTAACTTTTCCTGCACCCCGGTGGTGTTGAGGTAACCCTCATCCCTAGATGAAAAACATCTGTCATCAGGTCTCCCCAGGTAACATTTTATTGTGGCATGGTAGAAAAGGGGTGAATTCGGAGGCAGACATCTACTTACTCACTGTGTGAACTTGGGAAAGATGCTTAATTTCTCTGAGCCTATTTCTTCATCTGTAAAAATGGGGGTAACATCACCTACCTCACAGGGTTGTTGTGAGGAGTAAAAGAGATGACCATGTGGAAGCACCTAGCCATACCTGGCAAATAGGTACTCAATAAATAATGGTTTTTATTCCCTTTCCTCTTGCCCTATTCCCCCATAGGTATTGATTATGGGAAAACCATCCCTCTTGTTCTAACAGTCACTTGGGAGTGAGTAGGAGGCTTTTCAAACTTTGAAAAACTGGCATTACTAAATTATAGTGGATGAGGTGGTTAATTGTGGCTCTCAAGAAATCCCCCCAGTTAATGAATCATCACCATAGAGACCTTTCTGTTGGGGCCTTAGGTTCTAAGGTTTAAATTCTATTAAGGAAATAGTTTTTAATCCCAGGGAAAGGTTTGGGGGCTACGTTCTCTCTAGAATGTACGATGAGAGTATTTGTGCAGCTATGTGGCAGTAAAGGCGATTTAGGGCCACTTTCACGGTAGTACCCAGAATTAGGAGTGAAAGGACGGAGTCTCTGGATTCTGCAGTGGATTTATTTTTAGGTGATGAGAGAGCCGAGAGACAAATCTACTAGACCTTCCCTTTGTGTGTGATACTACAACCGGAAATTTTAGTAGGAGAGTCGCAGGATGCACTGGTTTGTTTTGGGGTATGGGCCTGAGGTTAACTGATTTTGGTACAAGTCTGAAGCCCCTTAACGCAGGATCATCTATCAGCGCTAAAACTGGCTTATATTGGAGAAAGGCGGCATGGACATTTTTTGGAGGAACTACACGCTTACCTTTCAGGTAACAATATCTTAGCGATTTCAAGTAGCCTTTTGCCAACACAGTCGCTCGGCAACTCGTAGCTAACGGCACAAGGCCCGAGGTACATTTTGAGAGCAGGAAGGGGTGTGGGCCAAAGGAGGACAGAAAGGGATCACTAAGGTCCCGGGCGCGGTCGGTCTTACAGATCTCAGATGTGAAGCGTGGTCGGGCCCCAGGCTCTGCAGTTTGTTCCCATCCTATAGATCGGGCTGAGACAACCCTGGCAAAGAAAGTGTCCTACACCTGGGAAGGGGCTTCGGGTCTCCTCAGCCAGAGGTCAAAGGCGCTTTCTGACCAGTGAGAAATTCTCAGCAGAAATTCCTGCGCGGGCTGTGGACTCTTATTTGGGACGGCCCACCCCTGCAATCCGAAACCTGCCGCGCGACCTCAGGAGGGTGCCGCGAACGGGAGAAGCCAGTCCTTGGTTTTCCCACATTTATCCAAAGAAAGCAGCCGAAAAGGAGAGGAGGCACGAAGGTGGAGCAGCGTGCCCGGAGCCCGCTCAATCCCGGCTATTCCGCGGAAATTCCGCTCTGCCTCACCGGCCCTGTCCCGGTACTTCCGCTTTTCGTCGCTCCTCCTCTACCCTAGCTGGACAGGTTTGAGCAGTAACCGCCGCGGGGCGTTGCCGGAAGTGTCGTAAACGCCGGATATCCGGTTTCTCCGGGCGCCCAGGGAGCTGACGGAGAGGGCCGCCGCCCAGCCGTAGACGCTGTCTCAGCGAGCCGAGCTGCGGTCTCTGCGGTGTGTGAGTGAGCCCGGGCTCTGTCCCCTCTCCCGCCGCCGCCATGGGCTGCACGTTGAGCGCCGAGGACAAGGCGGCGGTGGAGCGGAGCAAGATGATCGACCGCAACTTGCGGGAGGACGGGGAGAAAGCGGCCAAAGAAGTGAAGCTGCTGCTACTCGGTGAGGGGCTGAGGGCGGGGCTGGCAGGGTGAACGGGAGGGCCGAGGTACCCGGGAGCCCTGAGGAGGGGCTGGCCCGACCCGCAGAAAGGACCCCGAAGGGATCTGGAGGCGTGACGGTCGTGGGGCGGGGTGTTCTTTGGTGGCTGAGGCTCTGGAGGGCGTGATGAGAGGGTGGGGTTTGGAGTTGTAGGAATTAGGCTGGAGGGAGGGTGTGACTCGGCGCTGGAATTGCGTTTAGTGAAGAGAGCTTGGCAGTGTCGGGTAGTAGGATGTTGAGACCTGTGTTTAGGAATATGGGAAAGGCTCATAAAGGAAGAGCTGATGTTAGGGAGATTTTGCAGAGGGTTGGAGTGTGTTCAGAGCAAAGAGGACGGGATAGAGTTTGTTGGGCACGTAGAACGGCTTATGAGTTTGGAGCGTGGTGATAACTTTGACAGGATGCAGTAGGGATGCTGGAGTGGTTAAAGTAAATAGAGGGCCAGGGTCACATAAGGACCCTGTCATTTATTATCGAGTGGGCATTTTGAATTGTTGGTAGGGTGAAGGAACCCTGGATTATCCAGGAACGTGAAGATGTGAGGTTGAGATAAAATGAGAAATTCTCAGATACAAAGGAAAAGAGCTTGGGTACAGAGGCTGTCTATACTTTTCCACCCTTTTCTATCATTTTTACTCTCTTAAGGTTTTATAACTCCTTCCTTTGTTATTATAAAGGGGGAGGTGGTGTGAGCTGAGGGAATTTAAGGACTGGCTTGTTTGAGGTTTGTGGCAAAAGATATAGTGGACCATAGATTACATACTTGAGAGTTGCTGAATAGTTGCTAGGGGTGACGTGCAGTGGGAATGGAGTTAAATTAGGATAAATTATGGAATTGGACACACTATAAAAGCTGGGACAAACTTCTAGTGAACTGTTTTTTATCTTTTTTGGTTTCTTCACACTAAAAATACTGGCTTCAGAAAACTACTGTTTATTTTACCCGACATTCATTTTGAGCAGTTTGTAGGTACAGTCAGATGCATTTTGCTCAGCATGATTAGTTTAAACGTTTTGGAGACTGGCTTCTAGAGGCTCGGTAAACTGTGTACCCTGGCATTAGCTTACTGATAAGTTAAGCCACAATTCCTTCACTAATTGTATTTTCTCCAATTCTTTTAGAGAAGAGTAAGTAGGAGTCATGGTTTCTGTAAGCAACAGAACTTTTTTAAACAATTAGTTTTTGAGAAAAAGAAGTCGCTTTAGGAGAATTGCCAGGTTTTCATGGTGTAAAGCTCCAGAGGACAGAACACACCACAGTAACCCAAGGCATATTTTGTACTCTAGGATGTGCTGGGTGCTGGTGCTAGTCTCTTGATGTTAATGTACTTAGTGGTTTGCAGATTGCAGAGGCCCTGGGAACAGCCCTTTGGATCTAGGGGGAAAGTTATGCATTGGAGCTCGAGTTTTTGGTTTGACTGTCTGACCTTTCATAACACACGAATTCAAATTGTAGTTCTAGACTGCCACTCTCTCTAAGAACAGGTACTTTTTGCGGATGAGCATTGTCCATGGCACATAGTAGGTGCTCCTTAAATATTTACTCTTAACTAGCATGAACCAGCTAATGTTGGACATTGCTCTTTGGGCTTTTTTAGACATTTAATATAAATTATTATAATACTCAAGGCATTAATGTTGTCCATATTGATTAATTGGTTATGAAATTAAAGATGTATTTATAAGTTTTGATATAACACTGGCCATCAGAGATCCCCTTAGGACATTAGCCTCGTGTAATACAGTTGTAAACTGTGAGGCTTTCTTCCAAATGGCAGGATTTGGCAGGCAGAATTTAGACAAGCAAATGTCTGGAAAAATCTTTGTTCAGAACTTTATAAATAGTGCATTTAATTAAAAACAACATTAAATACATGATGACTTAGGGAACTTCAAAAGCAGTAAGTAAAAATCAAAGTACTAAAACGTTTGCTTTTCAATATTTATCAATTTCATTGTTTTAAGTAAGATTTTTTAAATATTCTTGAGCAAGTTAAAGCAACAAATTTAAATAGGTTGCAGATGCAGATACTCTTGCTTGAACCATATCATTATGCACAGAAGTTAAAGTTATCCCTTCTTTTCTGTAAGCAGAATGCACTCATCACAGTATGCAGATACTTTTATTTTTTATTTTTATATTTTGCTGTAGAATACCTCTTTTGATACAGTCATTTTTACTTCATCACTGTGAAATTGTCAAACTTGAGATATATTTACTTACCATTGTCTCTCCTGGTACATAATGTGTGTTCGTTAAACATTACTGTATTTTCTATTTGGATGGATGTAGTTTAGTATGGTGATTAACAACCAGGGCTATGAAGTCAAACTTCAAATTTGAATTCCCATTTACCAGTTATAACCTTGGGAAAGTTACTTACTTAATTTCTCTGCCTCAGTTTTCTTATCTTTAAAATGTAGAAAAAAGAGCTACTTCATAGGACTGCTGTGAGGATTAAATATAATAATAAGGTGAAGTGAAACACAGTCTGGCACATAGGATTAGCTCACTGAATATTAGCTATTATTTATTAAAAAATTTTTTTTAGAGGGAGCCTGAGTGCGGAAGAGGGGCAGCGGGAGAGAGAGAATCTCACGAGAGCTCCATGCTCAGCCTGGAGCCCAACATGGGCCTTGGATCCCTTGAACTGAGATCATGACATCAAGAATTAACCCACTGAGCCACCCAGGCACCCCTAGCTATTATTGTTATTATTAAATCAAAAAGAATGTTACAGATTATAGGTACTGTAGGAATTCAAATTAAAAACTGGTGTGGACTGAATTAGTAATACTTCAATGGAAGCAATATACTTCAGTGAAAGGAAAACTTCAATGTTAAAATTTTTTGATTACCTTTGATTTGAATTCCTTAGGTGTGTTATTGGGAAGATCTTGATAATGCCAAGTTAATCATAATATTCTGTGGAAAGACGAAATTGTTATGCAAAGCTTCCCAACCAGAGTACAGTGCATAGGGTGGCATACAAGCCACCCTATTTTTAGGGTGCTGTTTTAAATTTTTTAAAATAGTTTTGAAACTTTAAATCATTTTCATAACTTTAAAATTTTACAACAGTTGAAATGATATTTGAACATTTTTAGTATGATTCCCCCCTGTAAATTTTGGAAACATGGCAAATGAAAATATTTTATTTGGAAGGTTTATGCCAATTAGTATTTAATATCATCTGTAATACTTTGTATGTTATTTTTCATGTCATAATTTTATGATCTAAAGAAAATATACATTATTTTCACCAAGCCCCTCCAACTTACCTTAGTAAGCTTACAAATATCATTTTTAGTGTGACACTATGTGACAAAAGTCGGGAAGCATTAGTATAAGAATGGATAAGAGCACTGCTTACAGAGTCACTCCGAACTGAATTAAATTCCCACTTTCATTTCCTAGTTGTGAGACCCAGAACATATAACTTAACCATATGAATCTTGTTTTTCACATAAATAAGGTGGGGATGATGGTGCCTGTTTCATATATGCAATAAGTTAATATATGTAAAGTGCTTAATAAACAAGTATTCAGCATTGGTAACTTCTGTTTTTTTATGATAATGTCTGAACACTTATTGTTTTAGCTACTTTTTTCAGGGATGTTTCAGACAGGTAATTTGATTTTTTCAAATAATATATTCTTTTCAGAGGTCTTCAAGGAATTTTAATAAATAACACTCTTGTGGTAAAAGGAATTAAGTATTATTTAGTTTTGTAAGTTATTGAATGATATAGTCTTGTGTTATCTTTAGGTTTTTATTTCTTGATAGTTCCCTTTAGCAGATCCTGAGAAAATAGTATTATACAAAATGAGATTAATGGTTTGTTCTTTAGGATTTTGCTGGGGTGGTATGGCAGAAGATAAGTTGGATACAGAGGATTGGAATAATCTAATTCACTTAAACCTTATGCAATTTATTATTCAGATTTAAATACCTGCATTTACTGGCTGAATATGCTTATTATTGAAAATAAGTGGTTTTTTTGACACAAGAGAGTTATAATTATGAATGTTTCTTTTAATTTAGCTTACACTAGCCACTTAATTTGAATTTCCATAGTACCTATAATCTGTAGCATTCATTTTGTTATAATAATAATAGTATTACTTTTATCGTTTCATTAAATTTTGTTTTTTTAGTGTTTTATTTATTTCTGAGAGAGAGAGAGAGACAGTGTGAGCAGGGTAGAGGGTCAGAGAGAGAGGGAGACACAGAATCTGAAACAGGCTCCAGGCTCTGAGCTGGCTGTCAGCACAGAGCCCAACGGAAGGCTCGAACCCATGAGCTGTGAGATCATGATCTGAGCCGAAGTCGGACATGCAGCTAGCTGAGCCATCCAGGCGCCCTTGTTTCATTAAATTCTCATAGGATGATGTTCTTTATAATGTTTGCCATTTTTTTGGCATGAGATTCATAGACCGTTATTACATTTCTTGTGAGGATGCATCTTGTGTCTGGACAAAAACAAAAGAAAACAAAAACGAAAAGAAGAAACTGGCATAAAATATAGAAAGTCACATTTCAGGGGCGCCTGGGTGGCTTAGTCGGTTAAGCGTCTGACTTTCGCTTAGGTCATGATCTCGCGGTTCGTGGGTTCGAGCCCCGCATCGGGCTCTGTGCTGACTGCCAGCTCAGAGCCTGGAGCCTGTTTCGGTCTGTGACTCCCTCTCTCTCTGACCCTCCACTGCTCACGCTGTCTCTCTCTCTCCTAGAAATAAATAAAAATATTAAAAAAAAAAAAAGTCACATTTAAAAAATAGGTTAGTTTTTTATTAGCACTTTTTTGTGTCTCTTGTGTCTTTTATTTAAATGCATTGATCACTTCACTTTCTTCTTGAAAATATGGTCCTTTTCAGGAATTACAATATTGTAATTTTCCCTAAGTATGCTAATTCTGAAGTAAGTACAAAGATAACCGTAGAGTAGGGTCTTACTTAATAGATTTGACAAGGCACTTAACCTTGGAATCATTGCTGCAACTATCCGTGCTGTCTTCTTATGTTTAGTTTAGTTTTATTTTATTGGAGAATGAGGTTTGTCAGGGAAAGTGAGGAGGAAAAGATATTTTAAGTACTTAGGAACTAGAATATTAGCAGTAAAGTCCAAATATTAGAAATATGGGTCTCATAAGGAATGCATAGAGCAGTGGACACTAAATTGGTTCAGATAACTGAAGTTTGTTTTAAAACTTGTTTTGTAGTCAGAAGAATATAGTAGACCAGCGCTAATAAGAGATAGTTCTTTGAAGTGGTAACTGAGTTCATAAATAGGCGATCCCATGTAGTGTAGGGTTAAAGAACAAAGATAACAAGAAATTGGGGATTCATTCTAATATCTGAGCTTTGTTTTCCTTTTTCTGTATAATGAAGTCTCATCATAGTGGTTTCTTGTCTGTGATGTTAATATTATCAGCCAGATGAAATATTTTAGCAAGTTATAAAGAGGGCTGTTTTTGTTATTGTTTCTTTTATTCTTGAGTTTGACTGAAATTAGTTTAATGTAGTAAAGCTGTTTAGGAAGATAGTTAAAAAGACAAATTCATAAAGTGCCCATAATGTAAATTTTCAAGAGAAAATAAAGAAAAGCATTGTAATGATTGATTTCCCCTCTGATTTTAATTGTCTTCATTTTGGTAAAATTCTTTTTCCTGGGTTAGCAAGTTAGAGTTATCTTTAAGCCTTTATCTATCTGGGCTATCCTGTTACCTGCTTAGCAGTCATCTGTATCATATCTGTAATTCAAGCTGCTTGAACTGAATAACATTGTGTTAGGATTACTGTTTAATTGTCCCAGTTTTTACACAATGCTCTATGTAAATGAAATATCCTATTTTTTATGTCTTGCTATTATTAAGTTGTAACAGAAACGAACATATCTGATACGAACCAAACAAAGAAAAACCAGAAAGACCAAATATGTTTGACTTGTACCTGACTAATGGCCTGGTGATCTTAGAAACAAGCTTCAGGAGGATATAGTCTTTACACATAGATTTCTTTTGATTTTCAGGTTAGGCTTGGAAGATACTTAAAGTTTAAGAGATTTATTAAGGGCTAGCGGAGGAGACGTTAGTGTGTTCATTGTTCCGTTAACTATTTTGCTGTTATGGGCCTCTTTTTGTCACTAAGTCTAATTCACAAATGGGTAAATGGTTTTATTTATTTATTTATTTATTTATTTATTTAAAAATTTTTTATGGTTTATTTATCTTTGAGACAGAGTCAGTACATATTCATACAAAATACTTTGAGTTTTTTGGATGGTGTTAGTGTTTTATATCTCAAAAAGTTTTTGTTGCTTAACTTTGAAGTACATATTCAAAAATTTTTTAGTTGCTCATGTAAATCTACAGCTGTACAGTCAGGCATGTCTCACCATGATTAAAAATATACACTCTTCTATTTAAATTGTGCTTGTGTCTCCTGCTTTTATGTGGCCTGCTGGTAACACTACTCTCATGATATAGAGACCATTTAAATTAGACATCTTTTTTTTTTTTTTGATGTTTGTTTATTTTTGAGAGAGAGAGAAAATGAGCAAGCAGGAGATGGGCAGAGAGAGAGAGAGACAGAGGATCCGAAGCAGGCTCTGCGCTGTTAGTGGGCTCGAACTCACAGACCACTCACAGACTGGGAGAACGTGATCTGAGCTGAAGACAGCGACTGAGCCACCCAGATGCTCTTAAATCAGACTTCTTTAAAATTAATTAGCAAGGAAGCTTGATTCTTTTTATCTTTTAAAAAAATTTTTTTTTAAAATTTACTTTTGAGACAGAGACAGCACCTGCGGGAGAGGGCAGAGAGAGAGGGAGACACAGAATCTGAAACAGGCTCCAGGTTCTGAGCTGTCAGCACAGAACCCAATGTGAGGCTGGAACCCATGAACCGTGAGATCATGACCTGAGCCGAAGTTGGACACTTAACTGACTGAGCCATCCAGGTGCCCCAGTTCTTTTTATCTTGTAGTTTCCTGTAATGGTTGGATTAAAACAAAATTTTTTAAAATGTTTCTTTATTTTTGAAGAGAGAGAGACAGAGCATGAGCAGGGTAGGGGCAGAGAGAGATGGAGACACAGAATCTGAAGCAGGCTCCAGGCTCTGAGCTGTCAGCACAGAGCCCAACAGGGGGCTCAAATCCACAAGCCCTGAGATCATGACCTGACCCAAAGTCAGACGCTTAACCGACTGAGCCACCCAGGCATCCCTGGATTTTAAAATTAAATAGTATTCCATTGAACTCTTAAGAACTTATTATGGAAATGTTATACTGTCTTTGGATTTCTGTTTTAGTCATATATTGTTATCCCTAGTTTTTATATTTTTTAATTAAATAGTGTCGTATGGAAATGGATTTTGCTCAGGACCCTGGAAATTATGTTTTACAGATTACTGTAAATTGCAGAAGGATTGTTTTAAAGTGACACACTTTTGATAGAACATTTCCCCCTCTATTTCCTGAAGTTAGAACATGGGAATCATTAACTTCAAAACAGGGTTCTGTTTGAGGTAATGACATAATCACCATCATGATTTTCACAGATAATGTAGTTCTGATGTATGTGTTAGGATAATGCAGTCTTAAACTTTCCATGGAAGTTTCAGTGTTATGTATTTTTGAAAATAAACATTGAATTATTTCAGTTTAAAGATACCAATCTCTTAGACCATTTTTCAGCATTTCTAAATCTTCACATATGTTGGTTCATATTAGGTTGTTAAAAACTAACATTCTTCTCTTCCTTCTTCTGTTTCTGAGAAGTATATTCTTATCCTTTTATTTTTCTTATTGTGGTTATTACTAAAATCCACATTCATGTCCTCATTAATATTTGTACTTTTTTTGGTAAATTTTAATTTCCTTTATTACCGATAAGGTTGTGCAGCCTTTCTTAGGTTTGTGGTCATACATGTTCTTGAATGAATTTGTCTTTTGTCCATTTTTTTTTAATTGGGCGGTTTGCTTTTCTCCTTGATTTGTAGCGATTCTTTATGATTTTAGATCACCTGCTTTTTTGTTCATTATAGGTATTCCAGATTTTTCATTCCCAATTTGTGGCTAGTGTTTACTTTCTGTTGATTTTTCATGTTTCAGAAGTTATTCATTTTAATATTTGTACTTTTTTGAATTTTTCAAGATGACTTAAAAGTTTTTTAAATAAACTTTTTATTTTGGAATAATGTCATGTTTTATTAAATATTTTTGTTTAGTTTTGAGAGACACAGCGTGAGCGGGGGAGGGGTAGAGAGCTAGTGAGACACAGAACCTGAAGCAGGCTCCAGGCTCTGAGCTGTCAGCACAGAGCCTGATGAGCTGTTAACACAGAGCCTGATGCTGGGCTTGAATTCACGGACTGAGAGATCATGACCCAAACTGAAGTCAATGCTTAACCAATTGAGCCACCCAGATGCCCCAGAATCATGTCACATTTATAGGAAAGTTGCAGAGATAGTACCTAGAGTTCCTGTATACTCTTTACCTAGTTCCTCTTAATATTGACATCTTAGATAGCTGTGGTACGTTGGTCAACAGGGCACAGCATTGGTGCACAGTTGTGCACAGCATTGGTGCATTAGTGTTAACTAACTACATACTTTTTCGGATTACATCGGTTTTTCCACTCACACTCTTTTTCTTCTCCAGGAGCTAATCTAGGACACTGCACTGCATTTAGTTAGGGCTGCTTTTTATTGAATTTTTGGTTTTCAGTGTTACACTGTCTGGAGGAGGCTCATTTATGAACTTATTTATGATTAGGTATCTCAGATCCCTTTTTATGTGCACAAGTACTTTTTTAGCCTGGAGATAAATGAGAAATAACTCTTAGGCAGTTAAAGTTGTGGCGATATACTAGTGAACCATGGTAATATATGTGAAATGTGGTTACAGAATGAGTAACCAATTTGGGGAGTAGGAGAAACAAACATGTGAGGGAAGTCTTCCTAGAGGAGGGGACATTTGAGGTGGACCTTGCAGGATAAATAGGAACTTTTAAGACAGACTAGGGCTAAGTGCATCCACACAGGGAGTGGTGTGTACAAAGGCTCAGAAACCTGAGTGAGCAACTAGTTAGATTTGCCTGGGATGAAGGTTGGTTTAGGAGGAGTGTGGGAGATAAGGCTGGAAAGGTGTGCAAGGAATTAGGAGAGTGCTGCTTGTTAGCTGTCTATTAAGCCATATTTGTATTTTATACATAGAGATATAGATATAAGTTGGAGGGAAATCATCTAGGGACTTTGCATTCTCCTCCCTCTTATTGGCTGCCTTTTTTGCCATTCTACTGCTGTTCATGCTGTAACCAAAGGTTAGGAAAAGTAAATACGTATATGAACTCCAGGCTTTTGAGTTTTGATTTTTAGCATTGGTGAACATTTGTATGGAGAAGGAAATTGAAATTGTAGGCATCGTTGTGATCTGACAACTCAGTTTATAATATTTTGGCGTTTGTAAATTTTTAAAATGTGGCATTTACATTTGATTAAATAGATGTGTAGGAAAGGGCTATGTGCTGCCATCAGTGTTTAGACTTAAGTGGGGAGACGATTCTAACATTTGTAAATGTAAAATTTTGGAATATGTGGGTTTTGATGAATGGATGTGATATTCCAGTTAACTTTGGAGGACATCACTACATATAACAAATTATTTAGGTTAAAAATGAGTATTTTACGTTTCAATCTCACAAGAAAATTTCGAGGCAGAGCTAGAAAGAAATACACTTTTGCAAAAATAGTTTTTAGTCGCTTCATTTGTACATACCATATAATTTAGCATCAGCAACAAAATGACTATTTGTTGCTCTGCTTTTAAAGAAGTAAGAGGAAATTTACTCACCAGGGTCCAAAATCAGAACATTAAGATAGTCAGAGGATAATATCCCCCCGCCCCTGCCTTACTTACAAATGACTGCTCCCTTAAGCATTCTTTTTATATTCCACCAAAGTGTAGAAGAGACTCCACGACTCCCTCTTGTTTGGCCGGCTGCCCAAAGGGAACACATGATCTTTAGCAACACTCAAGTTACCATATTCATATTGTCAAGGGTTAACATTTTGGGGAGAGCTACATGGCTAAGTAAGCTGCCCACCCCCCAATCTAGGATTTCACACATTGTTATCTTGTAGTGTAGGGTGACTTTTTCTGTATTCCTTAGTGCAGATTCCTCAGATAATCTCATTGGTCCTATTCATCTTTTGGAGCTAGGTCACACAGGGTATAGGCCCTTTGTGGGCCTGTGACTGGGTTAATCCTGTGTCAGGTTTTTACTCCTGATCCAATCACAGAGAGGGGAGTGGCTCAGGTCTTGCAGGCAGTTGCCCACTGAAGCAGCTAAGTAGGGATATCCCTAGGGGCAGGCATATATTCTGAAATTATGTCTAATATGTCAGTTTAGTTTTATCAAAAACTTCTTAAATGTACTTTAAGCCTTTTTGGTTGTTGGTATGTGATTGCTTCCTAGAAAAATCTTTTTCACACAAGAGACCCATTATCTCTGTCTCAATCACACTTAACTGTCATCTTTTAAGATATTCATTCATTCATTCACTGAACAAATATTTGAGTACTCACTGTGTTTCATGCGCTCTTTTAGGTGTTGGGACACAGGATGTTCAGGAAAGATTTATAGCAGTTTATTTCACTTAAGTAGATGGTGGGTGCAAGGGAGCTGGGATACAGTTTGAGAGTAAGGTTTAGAGGGGAATAAGAAGAGTAGAAGGCTTGAGAGTGAGGCCAGATTTATTGTCAGGTATAGTTGTAGGGTGAGAGTTGAAGGCCTAGCCATGCATGGGTGTGGGGCTGAGTAAAGATAGCAGAGGAATGGAAATCTTCTGTTAGCTGCCTACATTGAAAATTCCATCCATTGAAACTGGCATTTACAGAATGTGATTAGGCAACTACTGAATCTCACAGAAACTCAAGCCATTCATCCCACACCTATTATGTGCCTACTCTGTCCTAGATGGGGGAGAGTAGAAACACAAAAAGAAGGCACTGTTTTGTGCTTTCTAGGAGTGTGCTTTTGAGTTTAGGACTAATGGGAGTCCTAAACAGGTACAAACCCAAGTAATTACAATAGTTTGACCAAGTATTAGTGTTAATGGTGTTTGACACTAAGCTGTAGGGCCATGTTGAACCTTGTCGAGTGTCCTTAAGGGAGAGGTATACAGATGTGGAAGGGTTTTCAGATCCTACTAGAAAGAGTTTCATTACCATTTTAATCAGAATCAAGAAAACCAATTAGCAGTTTATGAAAAGCAAGATTAGAAGTTGGAAAGACAAATAATTTTTTTTAGAGCAGCGAGACTTGGCTAGAGATAATGAGGTGAAGTGGCTGGGAAGGATAGTTTGGGACTTAGTTTTGGAAATTAACCTCTGGGACTCATTCTGAAAGGGTAGAATCTATGTCAGCCATCGGAGTGGGAGTAATAACTCAGAGAGGGAATTGAGAAGGCTTCAGCAAAGAGCCGAAGTTTGAGTTGACTAAGGTTTTCAAAGGTGTTCATGTGTAAAGGGATAGCATGCTTGGGGGGACAGTGGGCTGGATGAAGCAATTGTTCTGATATTTTAGGCTATGGAAACTTGCTAAGAAAAATAGATCTAACTTTTCCATGAGACCATACATTCCTTTTTGTATTTGAAGTGTCAGTGTCAGCCAGTTCCAGACACATTTAAGAGACATGTTTGTTTAAAAAAAAAAAGAATGAATAACAATCTTTATTTGCTCCATAATGTTTTTCCCATCTGTAATTCTGCTAACCTTTTCTTTTACTGATTCGGGAGCAACTGGTTTTTCCATTAAGTATGGTGCTTTCAAAAACATTTTGAATGAAATGTCATTTTTAGCCTTAATCTGAATTTTCACTTTGTTAGTTACTTATGCCTGTCAATAAAAAGAAATCAGTGGGAGCAATAGATAAGCTTATTATTGGAAATAGCATCGACTGTTCTTCTGTGATCTTTAGTTAGAGGTACTCATATTTTGTTTGTTTTGTTTTTTAAGGAATAGCAATCTAACTTGAGTATTCTGTTAGCTCGAGACTATGTAATTATAGAATACCCTCAAGCACGAATATAGAAGGTTGGCTACCAGATAACTCTTCTTTCCTTCCATTGCTGCACTCTTTAATTCTTTCTACTCTTTGTCCAGTTGTGATCTGGAGTGGGTGATTAGAGACCATGGTGATCACTGCATTATGGCAGCTATTTTGAATGATTGGGTTAATAGGAAGATGTGGATCTGCAGTTTGATTTGAAGTCTGTGTGTCAGAACTAGAATTTTAATCTGCTTTTAGCATTATAATAGTTGTAGTCATAGAATGTTAGAGTGCAATCTAGGCCAAAGCACTTCACATTTTGTATATAAGGAGACAGACAGACATTGTGAAGTTAGGTGACTTGCCCAAGGTCATACAGCTAGTTATTGTAGAGCTAGGATTAAAATCTATTCTTCCACTGAATTTATTACTACATGATATCATTGACCAAAAAAAAAAAAAAATCTGTTTAAGTGAAGTTAGAAAAATCAAGTAGATTTGTTGATCAAGCTTTTAGCCCCCCGTGGGAGGAAGGCTATCTGTACATGATCTAGTCATATGCTCCCATGTGTCTGATAACGGGTGGAGGGGAGGGCATGTGTGGGTTGTAGAAAGACCAAGAAGAGTATCTTGGTCTAGCACTGGCTAGAGGGTTGTCTAAAAATATGCCATATTGGAACTTAGCTATGCAGACCTCTAGAAAGGGAGCCACACCCTACTTAAAATGCTGAACTTCTAGAAGCTCAAGATTTCTCCACAGAAACAAGTACTTAAAAGGAAAAAGAGATGTTTCAGTTGCCACTGGAATTACCACTAGTACCCATGATAGTGGTACAGACCTTTGAGGAACATTCAAGGAATAGATGCAAGAAGTGCAGATGGGTGAGAAGTGTGGGAGAAGAGGTAGTTAGGAGTATCTAGGGGCTGAAAATATATTTAAAGAAGAGAGTGTTTTTGTTCCTTTTGGTAGGGTGGAGAAAATGATTAATGCTTTGACATAGTGTGCTGTGGCATTTCAGTTCTAAGTTGTGGTTTTAGTGTGTGAATCCAGACTCCATCTGGGGTTTTATTATTGTGAAATAGCTGTTAAGTAGTTATACTATTTCTGCTGGGATTTTGAATCAACATACAGTATCTAGGGAGTTTTTATTAAATTAAACTTTTAGGGACTTAACATTACTTGGTAGTATTCCAAACAGCGAAAACAGCATTAACGAATAATAGCTGGTTAACATTTATTGAGTACCTACCATGTTCCAGGTACTGTTCTGAGCATCTCCTATTGACCTTTGTTTTACAGATTAGGAAATTCATTGTGCCTGAAGGCACAGAAGTATAAAAGAGTGTAATACACTTCTGTACCTTCCTTGGACTGGCTTTAAGTTTTCTTTTAATCAAAATGAAAGAGAAAAAAGAGAAGGCATTGGGTGACCATGTTTTTTGAATATCAGCCATCTTTTAGGGTTAATTTCTTTAAAAAAATTTTTTAAGTTTATTTATTTTGAGAGAGATCAAGAGTTGGGGAAGGGGGGAGAGAGAGAGAGAGAGAGAAAATATCCCAAGTAGGTCCTGTGCTGCCAGCGCAGAGCCCAATGCAGCGGGGCCTGAACCCACGAACTGTGAGATCATGACCTGAGCCGGAGTTGGACACCCAACCAACTGAGCTACCCAGGCGCCCTACGGTTAAGTTTTTTAAATCAGTGCATATGTAAGTTGAATGTATTTATTCATGACAATTATTTACTTACAATAGCAGTTCACTGGCCTTTAAAAAGTTTCGCAAAGACAGTCACCCTCTCTCATTTTTCATACCCATAATGTAATATATGCTGTGGGAAGAAATAGGGGGAACATGTGACGGTGTCTTGTCTGCAGGAGCTCCTTAAAAAAGAAATGTAGCTTGTATTTAAGTAAATATAATGATTTTACTGTAGAGTATATACTGGTGAATTGTTTTTCATCTGACCTTTTTCTATTTAATTGCTTATAAGAAGATTTTCTAGATTAATTCTGCCTCTTTATCCTCTGCAGATTGCCTTCCTTTTATTGTGAATAAGACCATCTAATTTGGCTCCTTTTCTCCCCTTTTTTCCTTGGGAAAATCTCCATAGCTTCCTCCCTCATCCTTTCTTCCTCTTTGTAGGAGATGTCCTTTAGATATATGTTGTTTTAAGGATGAGCCTTCTAAGTTGAAATGATTCCATTCCTTCCTGTCTCTAGGGCTTTTCAGACTTTTCTCCCCTCTGTATCCTATCCCCTGACCATTTCCATCCCTCCTGCCTACAGAGTCTTCTTCACTTCCTCCTTCTGCAAGCTATAGGTTGTATCTTTGCAGTTCCTTTGTATCTGTTCCATTTTTTGTTTCCTTAATATTATTACTCTGGTAGGATGAAGATGGAAAAATGGATATCTCCTTAAATTTGTGAATTTTTTCAAGTTTATTTATTTTGAAAGAGAGAGAATGAGAGGAGGACAGAGGATCTGAAGTGGGCTCAGTGCTGACAGTAGAGAACCAGGGCTTGAACTCATGAACCATGAGATCGTGACCTGAGCCGAATTGAAATGCTTAACCGGCTGAGCCACCCAGGTGCTCCAAATTTGTGATGAATTTTAAAAGAAGATAGGTTTTAAAAAATGTAAATAAGGGAAGTTCCAAACATTACACATTGCATATTGGGGGAGGGAGATGAGACATGGGAAGCAGTTTTGGGAAGGCCTCAGAGCACGATCTTATTAGAGAGGAAACTTACTACCAAGGCAGTGGAGCACAAGAGGATTGAGGTAAAAATTAAGAGTTCAGACCTAATAAGAAAGGGCTATAGAACATGTTAGAAGAATTTAGAGAGTTATTAGTGCCATTTGGAAATGATAAGAAAGAGGGGCTCTGAGCTGGAAGTTTGAGAAATTTCAGCAGTAATACACAGTAGGCTCACTGTCAGGATCAGCCTTGTGAGGAGCAGAAAGGATTAATTTGAGGAATGCATAAGAAGAGAGATTTTGTTACAGCTTGATGTAAGGAGAGGAGAGAGTGAGTGTGTTCCAGATGATTCTTAGATTTTGTACTTGGAAGAAAGGTAAGCTGGTGGCACTTTTCTTGCTGATCTAGAAGCTGAATGGGTCTAAGACTTTTGGTGTAAAGTAATTCATTCTTTGTTTGCACAAAATGCCCTGAAACACCCAATAAAATACATCTTCTGTTTAGTTTCCATGGGCAGTAATAGGTGCCTTGAAGAGGTGGAACTGGATGCCTCGTAAAAGCTTGGGTGAAAGTATGTAGTGTGATAATAAAGAGAAGGACAAACTGACAGTTTATCAGGGAACCTTGGAAACATGAGAGAAGCAGGGTAACATACTTTTTAAAAATCATCACTTTCAGGGACGCCTGGGTGGCTCGGTCAGTTAAGTGTCTCTTTGTTTCAGCTCAGGCCATGGTCTCAGGGCTCCTGAGTTCAAGCCCCCATTGGGCTCTGTGCTGGCAGTACAGAGTCTGCTTGGGATTCTCTCTTCTCTCCTTTCTCTCTCTGTCCTTCCCCCACTCATGCTGTCTCTGTCTCTCTCAATAATAAAATAAAACTTTAAAAGATAAATAAAATCATCACCTTCATAGGGTGGAACTTAGATGAGATGTTGATTGTTCATTGATTATTTCATTCAGTCCAACATAAAGGATAGAAATCCAATTTTCAATATGTAAAAAAAGTGTGCACATGACTTCATTAATTTCTATTTTTCCTCGTTAATTTACTAGCTGTGCTAATGTGGGATCATCTGGGAATTCTGTGTTTTAAACTAGTATTTAAAATATAGCTGGTATGCTTTTGTATTCTCTTCCCTAGAATTGAATAACTTTTTTTTAATTTTTAATTTTTCAAGTCTATTTATTTATTTTGAGAGAGACAGAGAGAGTGCAGGCAAGGGAGGGACAGGGAGAGGGAGAATCCCAAGCTCTTCTACGAGAATTCGAACTCCCAAGACCATGAGATCATGACCTGAGCCAAAATAAGAGTTGGATGCTAAACTGACTGAGCCACCCAGGTGCCCCAGGATTTTTTTTTTAAACATCCATGGGAGAAAGCACTTTCTTTTAACAACGTCATTAAAAAGTTCTTTATGTGTTACATTTAGTGCTACCCCTAATTATCGGTTAGATGATAAGAGCAGAGATAAAGTCAGACAGAACTGCCCTTTTTGAGTTTGTAAAAATGTAGATTCTTGGAATTTTCAAGTTATTTGAAATTTGTTTTCTCTAACAGTTTTGGTTGATAGAGTTGAGAAATATTTAGTAAAGGATCATGTTATTAAGCATTAGTGATTTGTCTGGTCAACAATATTTATTTCCCTAGCCAATTTATGTTATGCCCAGTACTAGGCCCTGGGAATACAGAGATGACTAAACCTTCATGGGGTTTATAGTTTAGTGATGTGAAGAAGTGATAAATAAGTGCTCTGAAAAAGTACTACTTAGAGTAAGGAGAGAGAGTATGATGGGGTGGGGACTATTTAGATAGATTAGTCAGAGAAGGCTGTTCTCAGTGAAGAAGAAACTCTTGCAGAAACCTTCCAGGTAGAGGGAATAGTAAATGGCAGAGAGCATGAGTCAGGATCTAGCTCATTGAGGAGCAGTTTGGTATGTTGGAAGAAAAGCAAGAAAGCTGGTCTGACAAGAGCAGAGAGAACAAAGTGGAGAATGATAGGAATTGAGGGTAGAGTGGTAGGCAGGGACCAGAGCATGTTTCACCTTATTGCCCATGGATTTTTAATATTAAAGTCATTTATTCGTTTGTTTATTTAGAGAGACAGAGACAGTGGGAGTTGGGGAGGCACAGAGAGAGAGAATCCCAAGCAGGCTCTGCAGTGCCAGTCTGGAGCCTGATGTGGTGCTTGAACTCACAAAACCGTGAGATCATGACCTCAGCTGAAACCAAGAGTCAGACGCTCAACCGACTGAGCCACCCAGGTGCCCCTGCCCATAGATTTTACTTTGAGTGTATAGTTGACCCTTGAATAACATGGCATAGGGGTACCAATACCCCCATGCCACCCTGCCTGCTGGAAAACGGTGTATAACTTTTTGACTCCCCTAAAACTTAACTACTAATAGCCTACTATTTTTTAAAATTAATTAATTTCTTTTGAGAGAGGGCAACAGCAGGGGTGGGATAGAGAGAGTGGGAGACAGAGAATCCCAAGCAGGCTCTGCACTGTCAGCACAGAGCCCGATGTGGGACTTGAACTCACCGTGAGATCATGAGCTGAGCCAAAACCAAGAGTCCCATACTCAATCGACCAAGCCACCCAGGCACTCCCTAATAGCCTACTGTTGACTGAAAGTCTTACCAATAACAAATAACACATTTTGTATGTTATATGTCTTATATGCTGTATTCTTACAATAAAATGAACTAGAGAAAAGAAAATATTATTAATTTTTTAAATATTTTTATTTATTTCTGAGAGAGAGAGAGAGACAGCGTGAGCAGGGGAGGGTCAGAGAGAGGGAGGAGACACAGAATCTGAAGCAGGCTCCAGGCTCTGAGCCTGCTGTCAGCACAGGACCCGACGCAGGGCTTGAACCCACGAGCTGTGAGATCATGACCTGAGCTGAAGTCAGACACTTAACCGACTGAGCCACCCAGGCGCCCCAAGAAAATATTATTAAAATATTACAGTATTGTATTGCATTTATCAAAAAATATTTGTGTGTAAATGGACCTGTGTAGTCCAAACCTGTGTTATTAAAGGGTCAGCTATAATTGGAGACCATAGGAGTTTTGGGGCAGATTTGTGACCTAATTTGATTTACATATTGACAGTTCATTCCAGCTGCTGAGTGGAAAACTGACCATAGGAAAGGCAAGGTCTCAAGCAATGGACTATCTAGGAACCTTTTGCAGTGATCCAGGCTTGTGGTTTCCAAGGTACTCATGATACAGGGAGAAACTGTTACAACTATATTTATATTTATATTTATATTTATATTTACTTATTTATTTATTTATTTATTTATTTATTTTTAATGTTTTATTTATTTCTAGGAGAGAGAGAGAGAGACAGCGTGAACAGGGGAGGGTCAGAGAGAGAGGGAGTCACAGACTGAAACAGGCTCCAGGCTCTGAGCTGGCAGTCAGCACAGAGCCCGACGCGGGGCTCGAACCCACGAACCGCGAGATCATGACCTAAACGAAAGTCGGACGCTTAACCGACTAAGCCACCCAGGCGCCCCTATTTATTTTTCAAAAATTCAGCTTTACTAATATTTGGTATACATGTTGGTACTGGCACCCACATTCCATCTGTATATTAGTTACATGTGACCTACCATTAGTTACGTGTGCCCTGAGCAGCTGGGTGAGTGCTGGTATTGACTAAGATGAGAACAGGGTGGAGTAGAGTTTGTTTGGGGGTAAGGGTAAAAAACAGGAACTCAGTTTGGGGCATTGTAAGTTTGAAATGCCTGTTCAAAATGTAATGAGATTTATCAGGTAGGTGGTTTAGATGTATGACTCTGGAACCAAGGTTAGAGGTATAAATTTGGAAATCATTATCATAGAAGCAATATCCAACAACTGGAGCCAAATTGTGTCAATACAGATTTCAGCTTTGCTACTTACTGGCTTCAGTTGTTGACAAGTTAACTTGGCATCTCTCTGCTTCATTCACCTCATCTATAAAAAATAAGTGTCTGCCTTACTGGGTTATTGTGAGAATTAAATGAATTAATAAAAGCAAAGTGTGTAGAGCAGCGCCCTGCACGCTGTACACACTAGATATTAACTATTACTGTCAGTTTACAAATGGTGTTTAAGACCAGGGGATTAGATGAGATGACCTAAAGAATGAATGTAAGTAGAGAAAAAGGCCCAAGGAAGGAGTGCTGAAACAATACAACTTTCGAATCCAGAGACCTGAGGCAGAAGACTGAGGAGTGGGGTAGTGGTCAAACCAGGAGGATATAGGGTCTGGAAGCCTGCCTAGTGAAGAAACTATTTCAAGGGGAGAAGTCGTCATTGGACAAATTCTGCTCAAGAGGTTGAGTAAGATGAGGACCTAGAATTGACTATTGGGTTTGTTAAAATGGAAGCTGTTAGAGACCATGAGAAGGGGTTTCAGTAGAGTGGTGGATATGAGCATCTGGTTGGGGTGGCTTAAGGAGAGAATTGGAGGACATGAGTATAGACAACTCAGGAAGAGAGTAAATGGAGTAGTAGTTAGAGGAATATATGCAGAGTCAAGGAAAGGCTGGTGTGGGGGGGTGTGTTGATCTAAAATGGAAGATAGTACTGATGAGAGTGTCCCCGTGGGAAGAGAAAACTTCTCATGTGCGTAACATGGGATAATTGCAGTAGCCAAGATGTCAGTAGGTAAAATCAGGTGGTTTAGGGCATTAGCAGAGACCATTCATCCACTGATGAAGGTGAATATTAGTAGGGGTACAGATAGATTGGTAGATTTGGTTATGAGCTAGTTTCTTGAGTGCTTTACTTTTTCCAAGAAAAGAGAGGAAAGATGATTAGCAGAGAGTCAGAAGTGGGAAGGAGTTGTAAGGTATAAGGTTTGAGAGAGACAAGAGGTGGTATGATATAGGCATCTTGGAAGTGGGGAGAATTAATTGACTAGGGAAATCCAGGTGAAATATCAAATTCAGAGGACTCATCCGACTTTGGTGATCATTAAAGTGATTCCAGCTGGCAGACGAGGGAAATGTGGTTTTGAGAGTATATACAGTGAAAAAAGTGATGGCAACTCCTCTGCTTCTATTTTGAAGTCTAGTCACATGGCTGAGAGGATTGCTCTTGGAACATTCCTCAGATCCATGGATGTTGACAGAGGAATTAATAAAAGTGATAGACCAAAAACGAATCATTTCATGTTTACCTGTGTTCATTTTCTATATCATGATGTTTCCCTTAGAGGATGAGTTCCTAGAGGTGTTTATGTTGCCATATCTCCTTGAGCATGCCTGCTTTACACAAATGATATCAAGTAGGTCCTGAGATTACGTTCAGTGAATTATATTTGGTTGCTGAGTTATGCTAAGAAAGTAAAAAACTCTAAGAGAAAAGTTCAGTAGGGTTTTTTTTTAATGTTTATTTTGAGAGAGAGAGAGAGAGACAGAGCACAAATGGGGGAGAGGGGGAGACACAGAATCTGAAGCAGGCTCTAGGCTCCAAGCTGTTAGCTCTAATAGAGCCTGACATGGGGTTCAAACCCAGAAGCCAGGAGATCATGACCTGAGTGGAAGTTGGACGCTTAACTGACTGAGCCACCCAGGCACCCCAGTTTAGTAGTTTTTCTTGATAGAAAGCCTCACCTGAGTTTTCTCTAGGACCTGTGGTTTCCATTAGTCTAGAATTATCACTCATGTTGATTTCATACTTTGTGTTCAATTACAGTTGAATTTAAAGTCTGGTTTTCTTTTCTTTCAGGTGCTGGAGAATCTGGTAAAAGCACAATCGTGAAACAGATGAAGTAAGTTGGAACATGGCCTTTTGTAAAACTACACTTCGTAATAATGCATGGAAGTCTGTAGTATCTTTTTATTTTATGTCTGTGTTAATGATCTGTGGTTTTCTTTTTAAAGAATCATTCATGAGGATGGCTATTCAGAGGAAGAATGTAAACAATATAAAGTAGTCGTCTACAGCAATACCATACAATCCATCATTGCAATCATAAGAGCCATGGGACGGCTAAAGATTGACTTTGGGGAAGCTGCCAGAGCAGTAAGTGTTTCTCGTTTCCTCTTCACTTGCTCCTTTTGAGTAGATGCAGTTAGGCAAAATTCGCTTCATGTTTTAGGGAAATGAATTTAAGCAGCAAGATTAGATGTAGCAAAGTGATATGTGCTCTTTCGAGAAGTATTAGCAACCTGCTTTCAGAGATCGTAGATTACCACCACAAAGAAGAGTTAAGAAAATACGATTCTGTAGATATACTGAATAGGTTTCTGTGATAACTCTCTTATTCATTTGCTTCTTTTATAGCACTGTTTACTTTTAATTTATAGTAGTAAATGCTAGTAATTTGAAATAATCTAAGAGGTACCTCTGCCTTCTGAGGGATAGAGATAAAAGACAAAATCAGTCTCCCAAAATAAACTTGATAGGGACATAAACACGAAGTCAAAATTTTAGGGGCAATTTTTAGGTATTCAATAGTACTATATCCCTGTGCTACATCGTACTACAGCTTGTAGAATTGGATTATACGAGGTCCTAGGATAATAATTGCACATGTCAGATATTGAAAAATTATGTTGATTAATTATAATACTTAGTGTACCATGTAATTCTTGTTAGTTAGGATGTTTGATGCAGTAAGGAAAGGGCCAAAATGAAAGTAGGAGATCTTTTATATCTCCAGCTATAGTCTAAGGGAAAGCTTGTAATGTATAGAATGATTTCCTAGACCTAAGGGACTCATCGACTTTGTTCAGAGTGTCATTCTTAGGCGCTGTGGACAATAAAAGGAGGCTCTGTCTGGAAAGATGAAGCCCGTGTGTCTGTGAAGGAGCTTAAGAACGCTTACCTGCTCTCAGCTTATCAATAAGTTCTTAATCCAAATTAATATTCAGTAAATAAGTGGGGAAATCATTGATGGGAAAAATTGCAAAAGGATGGTTATAATAGGGTGGTATTTGACTAGGAATCTTAGAAATGGAATAAGGGAAGAGGAGCCAGGGAAAAGGTTGTTAAATGATTGGAGAGAAGAGTAGCAAAAGAAGGGATGAGGAAATCATGTGAGGCATGACTTTTATGTTCTTGTGAGAAGGTGCCATATCACAAAAATTAAAGCCTTTATTTCTCTAAACCTCTGAGAGGGAGAGCATGATAGCAAATGCAAGAGTACATGAAGCATTTTTGTCTTAATATCTTTTCATCCCTTCTCTACCTCCTGCTTTTCTTTCCTTTTCCTTTCTTTCCTCTTCCCCCCAGCTCTCTCTGGTATTCTTTTTTTATTCCCCCCTTTTCTCATTTTCCTGTCACCCAGCTCTATGTCTTTGTTGTGTTTGCTGTATCTGGTGACTGGTCAGTACTACTGTATTTAGTCCCTTACCTTTCTTTGTTGGCTTTTACTCCATCTCAGTTATTTACTTCCTCTCTTCATTTCTTCCTTTATCTATCACCATTTGTCCTTTATATCTCTTAATCATCCTTCCTCCTTTCTTTTCTTCCCATTATCAAATGAGTTGTTATTAATGTTTGGGTCCTCACACTTCTTTGCCACCAGATACAGTTGACATTTTCTGTCTTGGTCCTGTTGTGCTGCTGTAACAAAATACCACAGACTAGTAGCTTAAAAACAGCAGACATTTATCGCACACACTTCTGGAGGCTGGAGGTCTGAGATCAGAGTGGCAGCGTGGTTGGGCGAGGGCCCTCCTCAGTTGCAGACTTTTCACTGTGTCCTCACATCGTAGAAGGAGAAGGGAGCTCTTTGGCATCCCTTTTATAAGGACACTGATCCTGTTCGTGGGGCCTCCACCCTCTTGATCAAACAAAGTATCTCCCAAAGGCCCCAACTCCTAATTCTATGACATTGGGCATTAAGAAATTTTGGAGGGACACAGATATTCAGACCATAGTTTAAATGACTTTCATTTCTTTCCTTTGTCAGATCTGTGTCATTAATCTTTGGGTCCTAACACTCCTGTGTCACCAGATGTAGTCGACATCTTCATTCCTGTTAGGCCTTCTGAGTCACCTAGCTTTCCAGCATCCATCCATCTTAATGCACAGCCCTACCTGATTTTTTGAATTTTCTCTTTTTTCCTCCATATGTAAGGGTTTATATTTATAATTCCTCACTTATCGTTGTCCATTTCTTATGGTTGGTTAGAGAGAGAATGGACAAGAATAAAGCTGGATGATGGGTCGGTTGCTTTCATATCTGTTTAAGGGTGGAGATAGGAAGTTCATTGTAAAGAGAGGCCTCCTTTTTAAACAATTTTTTTAAATTTTTATTTAAAAAATTTTTTTTAAGATAGAAAGCATGAGTTAGGGAGGAGCAGAGAGAGGGGGAGACAGGAACCAGAGTGGGCTATGCACTGACAGCAGAGAACCTGATGCTGAGCTCAAACTCATGAGCTGTGAGATCATGACCTGAACCGAAGTTGGACGCCCAGCCGACTAAGCCACCCAGGCGCCCCAGGAGAGGTCTCCTTAAAGGCCTGTAAAGAGGGTTTGTTGTGGGGAAGCCAGAGTAGGTCAGTAGAAGAGATTAAGTGGTAAGGAAAAAGTGTTTCCTTTTAAAGCAGTGTTTACAGTCAGGACAGCAAAAATATGTAGCTATAGCTCTCTTTCTCTCTCTCAAGTTTCTAAAGTTAGAATTGTGGTATTTTAAAAAAGTAATGCTTATTGATGGTTTTGAATACCTGCATGAGTATAGTTCAAGTTTCAGAATAGATTATAAAGTCTTCACATGTTAAATAAAGCACCATACTATATATATGTAGAAAGACATGCTCAGTATTGTGTATGTTTGCTAATCTGTGTACTTTTTCAGATTTCCTCAGTCATTTGTTCCTTTATTAAAATTTTTTTCTAAGTTTATTTATTTTAAGAGCACAAGCAGGGGAGGGACAGGGAGAGAGAGAGAGAGAGAGACAGAGAAGGGGAGAGAATCCCAAGCAGGCTCGTAGGGCTTGGAGTCATGAACCATGAGACCATGACCTGAGTGGAAATCAAGAGTCGGATGCTTAACTGACTGAGCCACCCAGGCGCCCCAAAGATAAAAATTTTAAATAAAGGAGGTACCTTTATTTATCTGATAGCACAGAGCCTGCTTGGGATTCTCTTTCTCCCTCTCTCTCTGCCCCTCCCCTGCTCTTTCACTCTCCCTCTCTCAAAAATAAATCAATAAACCAAAAAAAAAAAGTTTTTATGTTTGAAAAGAGAAGAGAGGAACATACAATGTTAGGTGAAGCTTCTTAGGGTTGGGCCTAAACAGTTACTCTTGAGAATGCAGGAAAGCAAATTATAAAGGAGGACTGTTACTTGGCAAAAGGTTTTAAGGCTGAAGACCCTGAATTTGGCATGCTTAGTTTTGTTTTTTGTTTTGTTTTCTTTTGTTTTGTTTTGCATAGTAGGTGCATGAGTTTTGGGAACACAGAGAGGTCTTAGTAGTTCATGGCTGTGATTTCACCTGTGTTCTGAAATGCTTTTTGCTTGCCAGTTTATTTTCATAGTGACTACTTACAATACAATTGTATGTACAATTGATGACTCCTCTTCTCCTTTTATTTTTTTCTTTACCCAGTATATGTGTTTTTTAGTATCTGCATTTTAATAGTTATTTGGAAGTCTCCTGAGGAATATAAATGTGAGATTTGATGTGGGGAGAGCATCCCATGACACCTGGGTTTGTTTGTTTATTTAAGATTTTATTTTTTTCTTAAGTAATCTCTACACCCAATGTGGGGCTTGAACTCACAACTCCGAGATCAAGAATTGCATGGTCTACTGATGGAGCCAACCAGGCACTCCACAAGTTCTTTTTTTTAATACATATTTTTTTAAAGATTGAGACCTGGGTTTATTTTTAAACTTCTGACAAGTAAGCGTGGGTAGAATAAAGCAAAAACAATCAGAACTCTTACATCCCTTTTCTGTCCTATCTACAGTTCACATGTTTTAGGTTTAAAAACTATAACTACTTATAAAGCTCTAGCTTTGACTCATGAGTTTTGATCAAATCTCTTTGTAACTTTCTTTTCCTCTTGCTTTTTTTTTTTCTCTTTCTCTTATTTAGAGGATTATTATTCCCTGGGGAATCTAGCAACTGAGTTTTTTTCTGAGGTATTTATTTCCCCCACTGGGGTGCCAGACTTCGTATATATCTTAATTTCCTCTTCTTCCTGTTCTTCTGTCTGAGTTGAAGGGGGAAGAAGAGAACACTTTTTCCTCAAACGCAGTGAATGTTTTACTTGCTCTGATACGTTTAGACTTTATCTCTTACATGCTAGTTTATTCATTTCTATTTTTATTTTAGGCTTCCTTTAACAGAATGGGAATATGTTCTGTGTGCTCATCTCACAGACCAATTTTTTCTGTCAAAAATCACGAGTAACCAGGGTGATTTGTAGGGCAGTCAGAACAGATCTTTTCAGGGCATGGTGGTATATGGTAGGGGAACTGAAATAGTTCCTCAGCTTAGCTCTGTAGTTCTTTTTTTTTTTTTTTTTTAATATTTTTATTTATTTCTAGGAGAGAGAGAAAGCGTGAGTAGGGGAGGGTCAGAGAGAGAGGGAGACACAGACTCTGAAATAGGCTCCAGGCTCTGAGCTGGCAGTCAGCACAGAGCCCGACGCGGGGCTCGAACCCACGAACCGCGAGATCATGACCTAAGTGAAAGTCGGACGCTTAGCCGACTAAGCCACCCAGGCGCCCCAACTTAGCTCTGTACTTCTAACTGTAATGGAGTAAAGAGGGGGAATGACTTCATTGTAAATTCTCTCAGACTGCCATGCCTGGAAAGGTCTTTTTATTTAAAAAAAAAAAAAATTAATTTTTTTTTTTTAAAATTTATTTCTGAGAGAGAGAGAGACAGGGTGAGCAGGGGGGCTCAGAGAGAGAGGGAGGAGACACAGAATCTGAAGCAGGCTCTTGGCTCTGAGCCTGCTATCAGCACTGAGCCCGACGCGGGGCTCGAACCCACGAACCATGAGATCATGACCTGAGTCGAAGTTGGACACTTAACTGACTGAGCCACCCAGGTGCCCCTGGAAAGGTCTCTTACATACTTCTCTTAAAATAATGTAACATACTGTGTGTGTGTGTGTGTGTGTGTGTGTTAATGTTTATTTTTGAGAGTGAGCAAGCTGGTAAGGGGCAGACAGAGGGAGAGAGAGGGTCCCAAGAGGGCTCTGTGCTGACAGCCGAGAGCCTGATGTGGGGCTTGAACTTACAGATCATGAGATCATGACTTGAGCTGAAGTCAGATGCTTAACCGCTGAGCCACCCAGGCAGCTGAGAGTGTGTGTGTGTGTGTGTGTGTGTGTTTTAAAGAACTGTCAAATCTTTAAGAAATGTAGATTCAAATTTGTCTCTTTGCTTAATTGCTTTGCCAGGACGATGCCCGGCAGTTATTTGTGTTGGCTGGCAGTGCTGAAGAAGGAGTCATGACTCCAGAGCTAGCAGGAGTGATTAAACGGTTATGGCGGGATGGTGGGGTGCAAGCTTGCTTCAGCAGATCCAGGGAGTATCAGCTTAATGATTCTGCTTCATAGTAAGTAATTTTTCCTTGAGAAACTATAACAGAAAATAATTTGGTGACCATAAGAAAGTTCACTGTCCTTAATGAAACATGTAAGTAACAGATGCTAGTTAGAAGTCTGTAGTATCCCTTGTAAAGATGGTTTCAGTTTAGGGTTAAATAGCCCGTGGTCATTTTGTATGACTTGGAGAAAAATGCTTCCTCTTGAAATGTAAATGGGAGAATTGGCATGAAGAAAAGAAGCTCTGTGGTAGTTTATAATAAGTAAGTGAAATAGGAGAGAAATCTTTTGCAGCTGGATCCAGGATCTCTTCCAGCGCAGTAAGTTCTTTGGACTTTGCCAAGGACTTTGCATAAGGACTCCGCATAAGGACTTTGCCAGCTAGTGAGGGAAATTAAGAGTTATGATATCCCCTTTTATGCACCCAACTCTGTGGCTGGGCTGCACTATGGATTGCTCTGGTACTAGTCACCACTTATAAATCTTTTGCCAGATCACAGTAGTAGACTTTGTACAGAAAGATAATGTTGAGTCTTGGAAGGAAGTCACAGCATCTATTTGTCAAGGAAATTCTCTTAGATTTTACATCATTTTGGAGAATTTGTAATTAATACTTGTGCTAGGCTACTACATGGTATCCTGTTTTGCTTCTTTTATAATATGTTTATTTATAAGACCTATATTCAGAATGTATTTTTTAATGTGCTTTTTGGGGGCTTGGTGAGTTCTTGGCACCTGTATGCATTTCTATACTAATTGAAGGTACTACAGACCATTAAGGTGTTTTATTCAACAATTGTTTTTCTATTCTTCATTCTAGTTATAGAAGAAAGTTAAATTAAAAAATTTTTTTTTAATCTTGCCTTTATTCTTTTTTTTTTTTTTTTTTAATGTTTTATTTATTTCTAGGAAACAGAGAGAGAGAGACAGCGTGAGCAGGGGAGGGTCAGAGAGAGAGGGAGTCACAGACTGAAACAGGCTCTAGGCTCCGAGCTGGCAGTCAGCACAGAGCCCGATGCGGGGCTCGAACCCACGAACCGCGAGATCATGACCCAAGCGAAAGTCGGACGCTTAACCGACTAAGCCACCCAGGCGCCCCAAATTAAAAATTTTTAATGTTTATTTATTTTTGAGAGAGTGAGAGAGTATGAATGAGGGAGGGGCAGAGAGAAAGGGAGACACAGAATCCGAAGCAGGCTCCAGGCTTTGAGCTGTCAGCACAGAGCCCAACACACGGTTCAAACTCATGAACTATGAGATTATGACCTGAGCCGAAGTTGGATGCTTAACTCACTGAGCTACCCAGACGCCCCAAAAAATTTAGTTATTCTTTAAATGAATCTTAACTTTAGAAACAAGGATCTTTTAATATTTTTTAGTTGCAAATATTTGTATTTTCAGTAATTCTTCCAGTAGTTATGAAAGCTAGATTGTAATTATTACTTTTTTCTTATCATACTTCATTAAGCTTTGAATCCTCTAACTATATCAGAGAACATGTGATTTATAGAGTTTTTCCCCCCCTGAATTTTGGTTGAGGCTTGACTAATTCCTAACATTAATTAGTTTTATAGAAGCTTGTTAATAATTCACTTATATTGGTACCACCTGTTCTTTGGCTTTCTAGCCAAAAAGTTAAAAACATTTTTTTTTTAATGTTTATTTTTATTTGAGAGAGAGAGAGAGATACAGCGTGCAAGTGGGGAAGGAGGAGAGAGAGAATTAAAGCAAGCTCTAGGCTTTGCACTGACAGAAGCAAGCCTGACTCGGGGCTCAAACTCACGAGCCATGTGTGAGATCCTGACCTGAGCTCAAATCCTGTGCTTAACCAGCTGAGCCACCTGGGCGCCCCTAGCCAAAAAATCTTTAGAAATCCTGAAAATTTTAATTTAGCTTTGAAGCAGTCTTCTAATTATTTTGCTGAATACTTACAATTTGTTTTTGGACTCAGATTTTTAAGAAAACCACCAGTTTTCTGTTTCATGAATGAAAACAGGAACTATTCTTACTGAACGTAGTTCTCATTTTAGTTTTAGTAATATAGACACCAATTCTCTAATGCCCTATCAAGTGTCAGAGCCTACAAGCGGCCCATTAACTGTAAATGTCTGAGGGCTTTTGTCTTGGTTTGTTTTATGTGCTGTGCAATGTACAGTTGATTCAGTATTTAGTGTTAAATTTCGGGAATCTTTAATAAGAATAACATCTCCAGATTTGTTTTTAATTGGCCTTCACAGTTTAGTTTTGTTAGAATTAAAATCACTTTTGTGTGGTATATATAGAACCTACTTTAATTGTTTTATGCTGGGTTCACATTTTTTGTCATCCTTTCTGTGATACGGCAGGTCTGATTTCATTCTGCCACTTTAGTGACAAGTTCAGAATCCACTTTTGGTAAGGAACTAGTTTATAGTTTAGTCTGGTGACTTGCTGTGCACGTGGTTGGTAAAAGTAAATGTGTTTTTATTTAGTTACCTAAATGACCTGGATAGAATATCCCAAACCAACTACATTCCGACACAGCAAGATGTCCTGCGAACAAGAGTGAAGACCACGGGCATTGTGGAAACACATTTCACCTTCAAAGACCTTTACTTCAAGTAAGTTCGTAACTAGCCTCTGCTGGATGTGCCAGAGACAGGTATCTTTCCTTTAGTTAATATCTCTTAATCAGGGTACAATTTCTCTAGGCAGTACTCTTTGGTGTAAAAACCTACCATCCTGTATATCAGCCAGTATTTGAATATTTTACCTGATTGGGGGCCCAAACCTTTCTTCTTTGTCCAGATAGCATCAAATGTTGTTGTCCGTTTGGAGGAATTTACATTCAAGATTAAAATGTAAATATCAGTAAACGTAATCACGTGGTTATCAGTTTATTTTATTTTAATTTTATTTTTTCCAGCTGCTTTTTTGTTGGAATCGACAAAACAGGTATTGAATGTTTGTTGTTTAGAAAGGTAACAACAATACTAAAGCTAGAAGACTAGTTTTTTGGTTTAGTTGTATGGCTGTGTTCTGCCATTTTGATATTAAAATAGAAATGCTTTACTCACCTGTCAGCCCTTCCTAACCGGAGTGCATTTCCCTTTAAGTTTGATGGAATGGAGCTTATGCTGTCGTGGCTACTGGACTGCTTTGTGCACAGTATCGCACACAGCCGAGTTCTTAATGTAGTGTAGAATGGAAACTCAACCTGGGGAAAGAGGGATTTGGGGGAAGTATGACAACACAGAAAAAGTGGTTGTTTTAGAAAGAGAAAATTCTAGAACATGAATACAAGGGACTTTCTAATTCTCATTAGTCATTCTAAAACAGGCTCTAGCTTATCTGTGCGTTAAGAGTCTTTTGTAAATACTAGAATTGTCTTTTTGGTTTCAACTTTCTGCTTTTGTGACCTTTGAGATTGGGAGTGAGCTTCTCCCCTTCAGTATACTACGTTCTTCCCTGTTGCCTCATGATGCTTGTATGTAGTGGACTGATACTCACCACTGTCACACGCAAATGTAACTCCTAGCTTGGAGCTTCTCAGTTTGCTTTTCTCTGAAAACATTTGCTTTGTAGATTTCACAAATCCACACAGAGTTTAGGTATTACTAGATACCAGTGGAGGTCTTGAAATCTTAATAAACCAAAACAAGTTTGAAACATGGTGCAACAAAATAGCAGTTCAGCTGAATATTTGTAGAATAGGAGCGATGCTTGTCTCTAGCACTGATGAGTTTATCTGATTTATCACCCGGGAAGCCATAACAATGAGATGTCTTTTGTGTACAGTAAGATTAGCAATCCATTTATAATTAAATGTGGTGAACTCTATTTAGTGCGGGAAACATTCTTGTTGATGTTGTGGATTGATCTTTTTGGATAAATCCTGTTCGTCTATAATTTTATGTCAGGATGAGTAGCCAGATCTAGTTAAGGTGCCGTACCCACTTAATTGTTGGCATGTAGATATATTGTTATGAAGTACTATCACTTCTTCCTTTTCCTCTTCTCTCTAGGCAAAACCACTATCCATTCATTCAAATATTTATTGAGCATCTACTATATGCAAGGCATTGTGTAATTGCTTACTTGCCTCTCAGTTATGAGGTAATGTTTATAAAATGTTCATCTGTTAGTCAATTATATTGTAAATGTTAATATGTGCTAAAAGCCCACCTTGGGGACATCATAGTATTCTACCAGTTTCATGGACTTTGTAGAAGAAAATGAAGGGGTAAACTGAAATTATTGGTGTCCCAATGTGTGTCTCCTCTTGAGAGACTTTTATGGTGACGTATATGGTGTCTGCTTTCCTCAAACCTGTAATATGACCCTGTATCAAAGCCAGCTTGTGATTGCATCATTCCAAGTGTCATGACCAAAGGCTGAAAAAAAAAAGTTGTTAAATCAACCAAAAGAAAAGGCTGAGTCATGAGGAGATAATATGACTCTTCTCTTTCAAACGTATATTGAGAAATTACTCAGTGATATCTTACTTCTCTCAGTTTCTCGGGAAAAATTCTTTGGAAATAGAGCCCTAATCACCACCGTCTATCTTGACCCACTGAGCCTCCCTGCGTCCCTCCTCGGGCGCTGGTACCGGCTAGCAGACGAAGCACTGCAGGTGTTCGTCTTACCATAGGAGGGGACGAGGACACTGTTGACAGAAGTACAGCAGTTGAGCCAGGATGTTAGTAAGGGAGTGAGGGACTAAAAGTCATTTGTGGTGGAACATAAAGTTTGTCAACAGCTGAGTTAGCTTCAGATGAGACTGAGAGTTTGGAAATACTGGCTAAGTTTGGTTTTTAGATATTGAGTCCTACCCTGAAATACAATTTACCTTTTCCAAAACTAATCTCTGAAATATTTTTTCCTTAAAATAAGTAAAATATATCTCAACTAAACCTCAGCTTTAAAGAAGGAAGCCCCCTTTTTTTTTTTTTAAAGTAAGGAAAACAAACTTTTTGGGGGCAGAGTGCAAGGTGAAGATTTCTGTTGTTTCATTGTTCACTTGAACTAAAGAGGTAAACCAGTTTGAGAGGTAGAGTGGTATTGTGCGTAAGAGCTGGGGTGCTGGAGTTAGAGTGCCTGGGTTCAGAGCCTCAGTCCCCATTTGTTAGCAGTGTGCCCTTGGGCAAATTACTTAACATATCTGTGCACTGGAGATAATAATAGTCCTTACAGGAGTGTTGTGAGAGTCAGATGAGTCAGTGTACGAAAGATGTGTAGGATTGTGTCTGGCATTGTGGTAAATGGCAAATATGAGTTATTCTTGCTGTTACCATAAGTTGTATTATTCAGCTCTTCATTTTTCCTGTCTTTTTCCTCTTCTTCCTTTGATCCATTTCAGTGCTTATTCTGCTGATTTTTGAAATATAATTTCATCTGATACAAGCTTTGATGGAGAGGAGGCTCAGCTAGTTACATACAATGAGAATTTTGATTATTCCTAGATTTTATTTGCTCACATTATCCTTTTTTCTTTTGACTACAGATTATGAGTTTGACTACATTTTATCTGCTGCTTGTTTTTCTATTCTAAATGGGGGTTTCAACACACAATAGTGGGAGGTTCCCTAACCATTTCAGTTTGGGGAGAGGTGTGTTTGTGACCTTCCTGAATTTGTGCTTTCTCTCCCTTCACTTCAGGATGTTTGATGTAGGTGGCCAGAGATCAGAACGGAAAAAGTGGATTCACTGTTTTGAGGGAGTGACAGCAATTATCTTCTGTGTGGCCCTCAGTGATTATGACCTTGTTCTGGCTGAGGATGAGGAGATGGTATGTTGGATCTTCTGGTAAAAAGCCTGTCTCATGCAGCCATGAAATGGCAAATAACTTAGGAAGATTCAGTGCATCGATTTGCTCATTGAGCCAAAACTTGATTCCTTAATTTTTTTCCTTGTCAGTGAGTTTAGAATTTTAAAACACCGATCCATGCTCTATTCTTAAGCAATACAACAGCACACTGAGAATGTGCGCAGGATTAGGTCCTCATGGTTGTCAGTCTTCTTTCTTCCCACCTCTCAGCCTCCAAGAATTATAAAAATGAGAACTGATTTAGCTTTTGAGTTATCAGCTTTTGGTTTATCTCCATGGATGCCATTCAGTGCTTTTAAACCTTGTTGGTCCGTTTTTTCAGTAACAGTTAATCCACTTTTACTTGCTGCTACTGACGTCCTTTCCCCCCCCCCCCCAGAACCGAATGCATGAAAGCATGAAGCTGTTTGACAGCATTTGTAACAACAAGTGGTTTACGGACACTTCAATCATTCTCTTCCTCAACAAGAAAGACCTTTTTGAGGAAAAAATAAAGAGGAGTCCATTAACTATCTGTTATCCAGAATACACAGGTAAGGGGTCATGAACGGTTTTGCTGGAGGTACACGTCTTAGGTCAGCGCTTTGGTGGCACTCCTTTACCTGCCTTTTATTTTAACAGTGCGTGTGTGACCTTACGGAGAGTGCTTACTGGCCGTGGTATTAACGTTAAGCATGTGAGGGGCGCCTGGGTGGCTCAGTCGGTTGAGTGTCCGGCTTCGGCTCAGGTCATGATCTCGCAGTTTGTGGGTTTGAGCCCCGCATCGGGCTCTATGCTGACAGCCAGCTCAGAGCCTGGAGTCTGTTTCGGATTCTGTGTCTCCCACTCTCTCTGACCCTCCCCTGTTCATGCTCTCTCTCTCTCTGTCTCAAAAGTAAATAAACTATGAAAAAATTTAAAAACAAAACATTAAGCATATGATTAAGACCAGTTAAGTCTAAAGTGCTGTTCCCAACATAATTGATTTTACTGTGTTTATTTTACATTTCTGTCTTTCTCACTTTCTGAGGAAAATAGAGAAAGATAAAAATCAAAATTTGGTGTAAGTATGTTAAAAAAATACAAGGATAAGATGCAGTACTGCACTCAAGACACAGTAGTTGTAGGGAGAGGGACACACATAAAGAATTTCACTGTAGTATGAAATGTTCATTAACAGAAGTGGGTACCGCTGTGGGTTCAGTGTTCTCTTTTTCTAGAGGACATGACACTTGGAGTGAGATAATGAGAGGATGAATTCGAAATCACCAGGTAGACTGAGGAATAAAAGCATTTTAGGAAGAAGGACTAGCCTATAGGAAAATATGGAGGTTTTAAAAAAAAAAAAAGACACGGTACATTTTGAAACCTAGAAGGCATTTGGTATCGCCAGAGCTTAAAGTGGTGAGAGGGAGTTGTTGGAGTGATGGGCAGGGATATGTATGGAGTGCTTTGTATTTCATACGAGATAGGGGCAACCTGTTGAAGGGTTTTGATTCAGGTACATGATGTAAAAGAAACTGTGCTTTATTTATATTTTAAAGTTTTTTAAATGTTTATTTAGAGAGAGAGAGTGCAAGCAGGGGAGGAGCAGAGAGAGAGAGGGAGACACAAATCCGAAGCAGGCTCCAGACTCTGAGCTGTCAGCACAGAGCCCGACACAGGAATCGAAGCCTGACACAGGGATCGAACCCACGAACCATGAGATTATGACCTGAGCCAAAGTCAGACGCTTAACTGACTGAGCCACCCAGGCACCCCAGAGAAACTGTGCTTTAGAAAGGTGATACAGGAGAGCCTAGGTGGCTCAGTTGGTTAAGCATCTGACTTCGGCTCAGGTCATGATCTTTAGATTTGCGGGTTCGAACCCCTCATTGGGCTCTGTGCTACTAATAGCTCTGAGGCTGGAGCCTGCTTTGGATTCTGTTGCTCCTTCTCTCTCTGCTCCTCCCCTCCTTTCTTTCTCTCTCTCAAAAGTAAATAAACATTAATTTTTTTTTTTTAATTTAAAAAGAGTAAAGTGTAAAAAATACTTAAGAAAGAGAAAGATACAATAAACGGCAATAAAGATAGATAGGAAGTGGGGCGCCTGGGTGGCTCAGTTGGTTAAGTGTCTGACTTCAGTTCGTGGGTTCAAGCCCCGTGTCGGGCTCTGTGCTGACAGCTGGCTCAGAGCCTGGAGCCTGCTTCAGATTCTGTATCTCCCCCTCTCTCTGACCCTCCTCTGCTCACGCTGTCTCTCTCTCTCGCTCAGAAATAAATAAAACATTAAAAAAAAAAAAAAAGATAGTAGGGGAGTTGAAATAGTAAGGAGTCCCTTAGGATGCAAGTAAAAACTTTAGGTGAAGATACAGGGATATATCATCATAGAAGCCAAGGGCAGGAATGCAGACATATCTTAAGAATACCATTTAGAACTAGGAAAGAGGAAAGTATTAGAGATCCTGGAAGCACTTTCTTCCCCGTCTCTTCTCTGCTTCTGTGTATCTTCTTCTCTGCTTACCAGCTTTCTGTGTGACTCAGTTTATGCGATATAAGATGGCCTCGTCCTGGTCCTTCTCCTGTATTTAGTATGTACATATGTTTATTTGTTTTGAGGGAGAGAGACAGAAAGAGAGAGGGAATACCAGGAAGGCTCCATGCTCAGCATGGAGCTGGTGTGAGGCTTGATCCCACCACCACCACCAGATCATGACCTGAGCCAATTTTAGGAGTTGGACACTTAACCAACTGGACTACCCAGGCGCCCTTCTCTCCTGCATTTAAAAGATGAGGCTGGGGCATGCGGCTGGCTCAGTACATAGAGTAGGTGACTTGATCTCAGGGTTGTAAGTTTGACCCCACGTTGTGAGATTACTTAGAAATAAAATATTTTAAAAAAAATTTTTTTTAAAAGACCAGGCTAAACTGATAATGATTGGTCCCAGGTTCAAATTCCTAGGAGAGAGATTTTGGCCAACATTAAGTCAGGTAAAAATACTTATCCCAGTCAAGGTCAGAGACACAAACATGAATGCCATGGCTGCATCACTATAACCTTTAGGTCAGAATTTGGTATTTTCAGGGAAGGAGAACTTTTTTTAGCTGAGCAGACACTGTAGGTGCCCTCTGTAATCAAGTGAAAGAGTGTAGCTAGGGAAAGGAAGCAGAAAGAGTCAAAGGTACTCCCAGAGTTCTGTCATGATTGGCTGCTGGTGGTGTGATCTCTGAGTGATACTTAGGAATGTTTATTTTGAAGTAGCTGCAGAACATCAAGGTGGACGTATCTAATAGGCAGTTTTATATGTGGTCTTGGAGGTTTGGGAGAGATTGAGGGTTAGATATATTGATTTGAGGTCATTTATAAATACAACATGGAGATGGATGAGATGACATGGGGTGATGCTATAGAATGAGAACGGAAAAGACCATGGGTAGAATGAGAGAGAATTTCAGACTCTCTTTGGCAGGAGAGAAAGAAAGGTTTGTATTGGGTACAAAGAGGAGAACCAGGAGAGCCAAAGTATCAGAAGCTGAGCTTAAGGAGTGAGGGGTGGTCAACACTGTTGTGTGCAGACAAATAAAGTAAGGTACACATTGAAAAGTGGCCTGTGGAGTTAGTGAATGTTGTTGAGAGCAGTGTCACCGAGAAGAGAGCCAGGGCAGTGAGTTACTGAGTGGGAAGTGGAGAAATGAAGATAGGTATAGTCTACTCTTGAGCAGCTTGGGTTATAAGTGAAAGGAAGATTTAAGAATGTTCATAAGCTTAGAGGTAAGATTGTGTAACAGAAGAGAAGTTGTAAAAATTGGATGTCATTGATGGAGCAAGATTTGTAAGCTGGTGGTGGGAAAGGAAGGAACCAAGGAATTCCATACAACGGAATTATTATTATTATTCAGCCATAAAAAGGAATGAAGTGTTGATACATGCCACAACTTATTTGAACCTCATGAACATTATGCCAAGTGAAAGAAACTAAACACAAAAGGTCACATTTGGGTGATTGTTTTATCTTATATAACCCCAAATAGGCAAATCCATAGAGACAGAAAGCAGATTGGTTGGTGGTTACCAGGAGATGTGGGTGGGTCCTGGGGAGAGAATGAAGAGTGATTACTTATTGGAAATGGGGTGTTTTGCTGGATTGGTGAAGATGTTTTGAAACTAGAGAGAGGTGGCGGTTGCATAATGTTGTGAATACATTAAATGCCACTGTATTGTGCACTTCTTGTATGTTATATAAATTTTACCTCAACTTAAGAGAGTCTTGGTAGAGCAGTTAAATTTTGACCGGGAAGGAAGACCTCTCTAAGACCAAAGGTACAAATAAGTAGAGATATAGGTAACCTTTTAAGTGAGGTGGTGGGCTAAAAGTTGAGATGTAGCGTAAGCTCTCTGGCCTTTGCTTTCTCTGGGAATATGGAAATGTAGTCAGAACTGGGACAGAGGTGAGAGGTGAGTAGAAAAGTAGCCGGGTTTCAAGGTGGAGAGAAATCTTAAGTAGAAGGATTTACAGTGTTCTAGTTGAAAATCTTCCACATAGCAGAGAGCCCTCAATAGCATATCCCGCCCCCCCCCGCCCCGCCGTGTTTTGGGGGGGGAACTTCCAAACCTGTCTTGCGCTGTTTCATTCTTCTGAAGAAGTCTCACAGTCCTCATTTCCCAAGTGTCAGTATCTGTTCTACCAGACAGAATTTGCTTTTCAGTCCCATCTCTCCTTTAATTTACATAAGTTCTGCAGATCTCAAGAAACCTGTTTTCACGCACCTACCAAGCTATCTTCCTTATTTCTTTAAATACTCTGTTTAAATAACATTCCTTTCTTGTTGGTATTTGTTGCCGTGCCTAATGTCACTTAATTTCACAAATGTGATTTGTGGAAAACAGCCTCTGGTTTACAAGAATAAAGTATTGTGTTTTCTTTGTTGAGTTTTTCTCGTTCTGTCCTTAGTTTCTAGGGCATTCTGAAGGCTCACAGGTAGACAAGATGGTGTAGAAGCATGTGTAGAAGCATGTTAAGAGTGTTAAACAAATGTTGAAAGGTTTACTTTTGAGCCCCCCCTTTTAAAAATTAACAGCTTAATTGAGGTAAATTAATAATTTATATGCCACAAAAACACATTTTAATGTGTATAATTCAGACCCCTTTCCCTTTTGCATGTACTAGCTTACCTTTCATTAAATTATTGCCATAAGGCTCTGAAGCTGAACTCCCTTAAAACTGGTATGATTTTGAAAAGAAGCATGACTAACTCTTTTGAATTGTTTATTTCAAGATCACTCCAAGGAGCACAGGCTCTCTGACCTTTTCAACAGTTGTGTCCTAGCAACGCATCTTCCTACTTCTCTAGTTTCCTTTTATACGTTCTTGGTTTTTTAGCTGAAAAATCTAAAAAAAATGGGGAAAAAGAAAAAGGTTAATTTCCCTCAATCTTTTCATGTGATGATTTTGTTTTACTTACAGTCTGTTCTCAAGAAAGCCTAATGATTATACAAAAACCTAATGATAGGATTAAAGCAATCTGTCTATATTCACTTGGGTTATATATTCCCTGACGTCTTAAGTCACGGTGATGGCCTGACTTAGCAGAGTTCAGGCAGCTATTATCGTTTAAACTGAAAACGTTGGGTGTCTGCTGCAGGTTCCAGTACGTATGAAGAAGCAGCTGCTTATATTCAGTGCCAGTTTGAAGATCTGAACAGGAGAAAAGACACCAAGGAGATCTATACCCACTTCACCTGTGCCACAGACACCAAGAATGTGCAGTTTGTTTTTGATGCTGTTACAGATGTCATCATTAAAAACAACCTAAAGGAATGTGGGCTTTACTGAAGACGGTTGGAGATCAACGAAAGGTAAAACTTCACACGGTTCGGTAGTAGCGCTCTCGCGATGGCTCTGGACTTTGTAGACTGCTCTAATCAAGAATGCTCTTCTTTTCTAGTTACTATGGCGTGGAGTGTTGAGCCCAGACTTCTTTTGCTGTCTCATTGGGCAGCTGCAAGCATGAACGGGACCAGGGAACGGCAGCAGCATGCAGACTCGTAGCACTCTGTAGCACAATCTTCTGTATTAGGGAACTCTTAATTGACACGAGATGCTAAAGTCAGACATTGGAATTGGAACAACTGTAAAGTATGATTCGATCATCAAGGCATCACTTGGATTTCATAATCTCAAATGTTTAGGGCTGATGCGAAGTTGAGGTGCTGCATTCCAGAACTTTTAATATGTAGCTTACTCTTTTTTTTCCTTCTTGACAAACCACCCTAGTTCATTTTTAAAGTTTTTTTTTTCCATCAAGAGAATAACGTTACCAAATTTTATTTCTTTGTTTGCAAAAGAATCTTTATTAAAACACAATCTTAACTATGCACACGATGTGAGCAGATCATCTTGAAAATATTCCTCTTAGTAGGAAACCTTTGTTGTTAACTTTTGGTATGCTCAGAACATAATATTTCCATAATTACTTAACTCTTTATGGTTATTGGGGCTATGATTATAGCTTTTTTGAATGAAATTTATGTTACTATCCTGTTGAAAGTACCATTATGGTTTTTAAATGGTAATCACATTGGAGAGTTCTGTAATACGATTCTCGCTTTCTAACTTTTGTTCAAGTTTAGGGTTTAAGGTTAACCTGGTTTATGCTGATTACCAAATTACTAGGTAAACGCTGATGTAGGATGTAAAGTTAGCTTCTTGGATATGGACACACCCAGGGCAGCCGTCAATTAGAAATGCAAATTGCAAAATTCCAGACCGAAACCATGACTTTGCTGCTACATATCTACTAAATTGACCACTTTGGTTCTTGCCTGTTTGTCTCAGTCATAGGGAGTTCTGTAAAAGATGCCCCTTGTTTTCCATCTTCCATGGCCTTTTCTGTTGGGAAACATCTAAAGTGTATTAACAGTGCATGCTTTTACTTTGTAAACATGGTGCCAAATCCCTGTTTGCCATTGTTTTTATTGTAGCAATGTTAATTGTAGTAATCCTTAGTCAGTACCTTCTTTTACCGAAACTCTTGAATTTTGGGACTTTTTCCACTATGTTGTATGTACAGATTTTAATCTGTTATAGTTGGCAGCAGTATTAAAATGGTGAGTAAAGAGTCCAGGTTTGTTCCTGTTTGTAATTAGTCCTTTCTGGAAATATTTTCTTCTGTTTCTTTTTGTTCCTGCTGAATGTGCTTTGGCCTTTGTCTGAGAATGGGTTTAAGTGGAGGGTTCCCTGAAGGTCTAGTCTTTTGGTGTAATAGCATTGTTTTATTTTGGGCCGACTAAGGGTCTTATGTCATATCTGTGTCAGTAACATGCAGTCGTAATCCATTTTCCAGGTTTACATTTTGGTTATGTGGAGAGCTTTATTCACCTCGGCCTGCAGGTCCTTGTGTATAATGTACAGCAAACGTCCTTAAATATTGAATGGGCCTTTGGGGGAAGGCAAATGAAGAGAATGCATTGTGAGCATTCCAGATCAGCAGTTTGAGCAGTGCCTTTGGGGTCCAGTCTTTTTGGACTGGATTCTATGTCCTCTTTTGGTTTAAAAAAAAAAAAAGAAACAAGAATGACGGTCGTCAGAACTGATTCAGAAAGCAAGCCTCAGCAGTTCAGTGCCTTTATTAGAATTATTTTTCTTACTCTTTTTGGAAAAGTATAATTATGCAGATGCTGTAACTGTATTATCTAAACAGTTTTTTTAGGGCTAGAAAGAAAATGATCAGCTTTGATTGGTGATTAGCTTATGACTGCAACGTAGATAAGATTGACGATTCCTATTCATTTTGAATATATCTTTTCCTTATTGTATTTTGTGCTCTAGGATCATCCAGACATGAGAACTGGTGGAATAGTGTTTTGACTGTGGTCTTTCTATAGTCAGGGCTAATGGGATGGTGGTGATGATAATCCAAAAGGATAAATAATCTAAGTTAATTTTATTTTGAAATGCACTGTGTATTTTCATTTGAATACATCTATCTGATATGTTAATTTTTTTTTTTTAGCTTTTCTGTTAATGAAAAACAGTAATTCTCCAGTTTCTTGCCCCCATGCCATCTACATTTTTCTTTATTCACATGAATATCACCCCCTACCCTACCATCCCAAGTAACTTATCTAAATGCACATTCCTGGAGGATGCAGGGACACAATTCAAGTCATTGGTTTTCAAATATGCCTTAAGTCAAAATCTCCTGGATCTATTCCAGAGATTGGCTCTTGGCTGGCAGGCCTAGTGATCTATAATTTTTAAAAGGTGATTCTTATCATCAGCTTTGCAAATCACTGTTGTGTTTTGAAATAAAAGATCTTTTCTAATAGCAGAGCCAGAGTGTGGGGGTGAAACATCATGTGTACTAGCCTGGAGAAAAAAGGATTGATATTTGTAATCAAAGAAACTAAAAGTTGCCTTGTGTCTTTTCTGTGGGAGAATGCTGGAGGTTTGTGATGGACTGCATTTCAGTATTCATGTGGCCAGGCTTTGGACCATCTTAGAAACTAGCACATCTACGAAAATTAAATTTTAATGAGAAGAGAACAGTAACTAGACCTTAGTAGGAAGGAGTGGAACAACAGCTTTATTTTGTTGATAGTCTCATCTCCACCTGATTAAAACCTTGGGCTACAGAAATGCCTTTCGTGAGGCTCTATTTAAAGAGGATGTATTCTCCTTAAAGGCCAGTGTTCCCCAACCTTAGAATCTCAGCCTTGAGGCAGGTTTCACCTCCTGGCATGAAAATTGAAGAACTTTTATAGTTCTTCATAAGCGGATCTTGGGATGACATTTCATCTTGGACAGTTTAAGTTCTAAATCTCTAGTTCAGTGTATTGTTTTATTTCTATTTCCAATGACGGATTGTTATTCTTTATAAGGTGCTGCATTCTAAGAATAGATGGACCAAAGTTTAAAAACCATTTTCTTGCCTTGTTTCTTATACTTTTATGTGTTCTATTTGTGTTTTATTGTGTGCACATTTTAGAGTATTTAAAAATAACTGCTGGTTCTTCTAATTCATATGCCCACCTTATATTCTTATATTCTGGCCACTGTTCATTTTGTAGCTGTGACTTTCTTTGGGACTGACTTGTCTAGCCTGACTAGTTGTTTCATGTATTTATACATTGGTGTAGCATAGTTCTGGAGTATCCTGGCTCACAGCTTGCTGCTGTATTGGCAGTAACATATAAGGTAAAGTTGGTCTTTCGTTCTGATTAAAGACCTCCCTTTGATTTTCCCCCCTCCAGATGTTCAGATGTTTATTTGAGAGAGAGAGTATGCGCACGTTCGTGCACTCATGTAAGGGGCACAGAGAGAGAGAGAGAGAGAAACTCAGGCAGTCTCCACGTGTTTAGTGCATAGCTCAGTGCAAGGCTCAGTCTCCTGAGTCATAAGATCAGGACTTGAGCCAAAATCAAGAGTAGGACACTTAACCAACTGAGCCACCCAGGTGTCCGTCTCCTTCCAGATGTTCAAAAAACCACAGTCCTTTACTTATTTAAATATACCAAAAACAGCACTAGTTTTCTTCACTCTTAACTACTAATGAAATCTTTCATATCTTATACTGACTTAAAAAAATGTTTTTAATTTATTTTTGAGAGAGAAAGAGCATGAGCAGGGGAGGGGCAGAGAGAGAGAGGGAGACCCAGCTGGTCAGTACAGAGCCCCACGCAGGGCTTGAACCCACAAACCGTGAGATCACAAGCTGAGCCGAAGTCAGACACTCAACCGACTGAGGCACCCAGGTACTCCTCTTATACTGACTTTAAGGACAAAGTTATTTCAGTTTCCTAGTACTGCCAGGTCATTCTTCAGGCTTCCACAGTACAAGTCAGAGATCTGACCTACACCATCCACACACAGCTCTCCACGTAGCTTTATGGCTGTCTGAGCACGAGAGAAAACCAGGCTACGGAGAGGCCTGAAATTGAAAGTTGATCTTGTTAGCAGCTATCAGGAAGTAAAAGATTGAGGTGAGGCACTAGGGAATGAACTTCCTGGATGGTCAAGATCTTTGTTCCTTTACCTTCAAGTTTTAACCTGCCACCGCCATTTTCTTATAACCTATGTGAATTACTTCTGCTAGGAGAACATACTCCAAAACAAGTCAGGGCAGGACAGCTTTTTCTGATAGTATGTCATGCTCACATACCTGGCTCGACTCAAGTCTTCTTAGGAATGAGAGATAATAAAGAAGGTTATACGGTATTAGATACATGAGGTACAAGATTAACACAGACAGATTCCCTGGCTAAACTCTACTAAATTAAGATGTTGGAGATAGGAGACAGGTCTTGGGAACATGTATTTTTAAGTACGTTTCCGAGGTGGTTCTGATGAAGTAACCTGGGCCAACTTTTGGGGATAACTGAATAGGACCTAATATTAAGCAACACAAATAGTAGACAGATAACCTTAAAATCACTAGTAAAACGACTGAGGTATTTTTTATTTGTCAACAAATCAACAGCACCTTTTGTACGTGCCTTAGAGTGCTGTCCACCGAAAAAATTAGTATGAGAACTGTTTTAGTCAAAGAACATTCCTACACTTTTGATACAGAGTATTTAATTTTTATACAAAATTAACACAAAACACTTGAAGTTTCCAAACATTGGTTTCATTTATCTTACTGCATTTATTCAGTGAAAATGGAAAGATACCTCAAAGTAAAGATAAAATCCTGTGACAGAGGTCTAACTATATGTATGTAATAACATGAATATTCATTCCCAGTTGGTGGATAAAGAGCAAAGCTAGCTAGTTCCAAATTATAGACTGGAAAGTCCTTTTGAAACAAGGCTAGGGAAAGGATAGAGAAGGGGAATGTTTGAGGAGCCAGTAGAAAACTGTATGTTTGCTGCTAACCCGTGTTCTCTTCCTGAAATCTAGTGGGAATGAACAAGGTAGCAGAAATAATCCAGTATTAGCAAATACACTGCTGGGATACACTGTCTCAAGGTATTAGCATTCAGATGTAAGATCTTTGACAGCTGGAATATTAAATTCTGTACAATGTGGTTTATCTCCTATCCTCTACTACCTCTCCCCCCACCCCACCTCCTACCCCCATACTTCTCTCGGTTATCCAAACATTTTTACCATGAGGCTTGTTTAAATGCACGAGAGATTCCCAGCAGACATGACAAATCACAGGAAGTTACCTGTTCTATTCTTTCTAAGGAGAGTAAAGGCCCTGAGACCGCTCAGAATCTTATGGACAATTATTTGTCACTCTGGGTTCTGGTCTTTTCCCTGCTTCCAACTAGCTATGAAATCTGTCTTAACATCCCTCCTCTGTTACTTAAAGGTGGACTAAATTATTCCTTCCAGCTACAATGTTCTATAACCCTGAGGCAATTAAAATAACATATTTAAAAGTGCTTTGTAAATATTCTTTATGATACTCAAGATTATACTATACTGTAAAACAAGTGATCTTGTAAGGTAGTCCCAACAGATGTATTCACTGTAGCTGGCCGCCTTTTCTCAGCATCACTTTTCCCATATTCATTTTGAACACCTGAAATGAAGTTCAACTGTAAATGGCTCTAAAATTTGGGGAGCTGGGTAAAAACAAAGGTCTTTGCTTTGCATTTAAATCCAGTTCTTTACATCTATTCATACTAGTGCTTGCTTTTTCATGGCCAGAAGGCAGAAAAAGTCCCTTCTGTTGTGTGCACTTTGTCTGACCTCACGGAAATGTCTTCATGCTTTTACCTAGCAGGATCACCAGAGGCTCTGGCACACTTGCAGTCCCTGGGCCAACACTGAAGTCCTGCTGGAATCTGTGCTTGGGGGGCTGTGCCGGGTAGAGAGGGCAGTGGGAGGTAAGAGTTCTTCACCCTTCACCACCTTCTCCACCCAGCATGGCCAGCACACTTTGGTCTACGGCACATCTCCAATTATAGCGTGGGCTTTGAATGCTGTTATTTCTTACCTTGGGGATGGGGCTTCCCTGATTTGGACTATCTGGGGGACACGTAAGTGAATTTTATTTTATTTTTTTATCAGAGTAGGAAGTGTTACATGTAAATGTGTCTTTTATATTGCTTTTAAGACTGAGTTTTTGTGCTGCGTATATCTACAGAACATAAAAGCACATTTCCAATGATCTTCTTTCCATTGTTTTTTTTTTATTGTAAACTCTACATAATATAAACTCTACCATCTTAATTATTTTTAAGCACATACATAGTTCAGTGGCACTAAGCACATTCACATTGTTGTGCAGACCATCACCACCATCCATCTCCAGAACTTTTTTCATCTTCCCAGACTGAAATTCTGTACCCATTAAACACCAACTCACCATTCTCTCCTCCCAGCGCCTGGGAATATACGTGGAATTGTACAGTATTTGTCCTTCTGTGTTTATTGTGTATTTTTGTAAAGAGAAGAAAAAGAAAAGCAACTGTCATCATCTCTACGAGAAGTGGAACCTACTTCACATCTGGCTTAGTGTCATCAGTGTCTAAATGCGCTGCAAGGGAACTGCAGTCAGATCTCTGCCCTCTAAGGAAATTAATTACATCTTCAATGAACAAACATAAAGCTATTTATGTTTTTGTTGTTTTATGCCAATTTCACATTCCGTTTTGAGACTGATTTGTGTTCAGTTTGGAGACGATTTTGTTAAATATCTATGATTTAGAGATGGCATAATTTAAAAATAACCACGAATTCGGTTGGGAATGGGAAGAGCTTAGGGAAATAAGAAAATTGACTTTGACTTTATAGTAGTGTTTGGTGTGCTTTCAGTAGCATGGTGCATGGTGCATATATAGAACACTGGCTTGGGATTCAGGAGACCTATTTTGGAGTTCTAGTTTTGCTACCTCCTCGCAGTTTGATCTTGATGAAGACGCTCCTTCTCCCTGGGCCTCAGTTTCTTATCTGTAGATTGTTAGTCTGGACTATTTTAAAATTCCTTCTAGCTTTACCATTTTAGGAATTAAGGTTGTAGTTCAAGAAAATCGGGTCGAATTGTTTCTGACCTATGTTGTTACAAAAAAAGAATTTCTGATGATAAGAAAATTCAACATTATAATGTAAATTTAAAAGGAAGCCAAAGAAGACAGATAAAGACAGCAGAGTGAGTAGAGTAGCAGGAGACCTGGCCCATTGGCTGTTTTCATGCTTGGACTATAGGGCCTGTTCTGTATGAACATCCATAACCAAGAAGCCTAGGGTAGGCTTTTATAGTTTGGCCTCTAACCACGTCCTGCTTAGTGTCAAAGATCAAGGAGAAGATAATAAAAGAAGCAAACAATCTGGTACAATTCGTGGGGAGGTTGGGCTACCCTATTTGAAGATGGGATAAGTGTGATAAATTAGATTTGGGGCCTGAATAGACAAGATCTGAGCTGGAGTGAGGATTCTGCACCTGGGGCTTCAGGGCTCCAAAGATAGAACTTTATTCCTAGTATGTTGGTTTCCCTTGTAATTTTATGCATTTTTAAATATCCTAAGAAGAGGTCCATAAGTTTCATCAGACTGTTGGAGGGAGCCATCATGCATAAAAAGGCTCATAACTCCTGTATATGGAGTTAAAGCCAACAGGTTAGTGATAGTTGGAATATGCTATTTAGGATATAGTCCCTGAAGAGACCTCTTAGATGCATGAAGTCTTGCCCATTTTTTTTCTGTGGTGAAGTTTTATAATTGGCAATAGTCAGAGTACCTCCCCTTATTTCTCTGGTGATGCTCCCAAGTTGATTTCTTTTCATGGAATCAAAAAGACGATTAAATGAGTCCAATTTTAACAGCTGCAAATTTATTCTTCAGTGTATTTCAAGCTCATATGGCTCTCGAGTATCAATATTGCTAGTAGCAGCCTAAGTGTGAATATGTGTTTCTGGCAAGGAACAGATTTTCATTTTAATTGACACTTTCTTTTATATACTGAATCTTGGACGCCAAGAGCTTTCCTCACTAGTAGTTGTAGATGCTAAATCTGTACTTGACTTCACCACCTCCTGTCAAGATAAATGCAAGCTTCGTTTCCCCTCAAACGAGTTCAAAGAAATAATTTACTTGTTGTCTTCTATCGGGAGATGTTGTTTTCAGCCAGGCGTCACATGGGTCCAACTGCAGAGATTTTCAGTGCCTAAAGCAAGAACAGCTGGTTTATTTTGTTCTGAAACGTAGCATTTGAAATGAGAAATTTAGGTTTGCTCAGTTACTCTAAATTCTGTGATTGAGAACTGGTAGCAATAAAAATCATTAATACTCCAAGTGGGAGTATGTTGAAGTCTTCCAAATTTATTCAGAAAGTGTCTTGTGTACCTGAGACAGTTACTTACAGAGATAAAGGTAACTCAGTCCTTAAGACAGTTTGGGGGCAGAGAGAGAATCTGCGTAATAAAGATGATCATTTTTGGACATGTGCCTTAGAAACTAACAAACTTACATCTTCCATTCAGTGATCCAGATCTCTGAGCTAAGGCACATAGGGTCTGTTAGTAAAAAACAAAAACAAAATGGTGATAAAGGTTTATTGAGGTCTCATTTTATTTTTTCCATACAGTAGGGAAGGTTTCCTATTTTGCTTGGGATAGTTCATCTAAAAACTTGCTCTTGAACTTCATAAATGGCTGCTTTTACATAGGACTTCTTTCTGTGACTCTGACCACATAACTTTTATGTTCCTTCCCCTCAGTTATATTTGTGATCATTAGAATAACCCTGTGGAGTGTAGAAAGTTATCTTTATTTTATAGATAAGAGACTCAAGGGTCAGAGAAATGAAATATTCATACTTTGTAGTAAGTCACAGAATCAGTACTGGCACCTGGGTCTTCTGATTCTTGGGCTTGTGCTCTTTAAACTGCACTCGCTACCCAACTTTGAAAGGAATATATGGGACACAGTTGTGCTCATGTATAGTCGCTCTCCAAGGGAGAGTGGATTCACTCTTCATGCCATGATATGTTGGTGTATCATTTTTTGCTTGAAATGACCCAGATTTCAAGCCTGTTTGTGGAACGTATACTTGAGGAGTGAGGAGGATTAGAAGAGCCCACAGTCCTTGAGATTTTCTTTGATGATAATATCTGTAACTGCATCAAATACAAATTTGACATTCTGTGTGTCTGTAGCACAGGTCATGTGACTGTAGATTTCTTTGACATCTTTTCGCATGTTGAGGTCAAGGAACTGACTCTTGATGTAATTCCCTGCATCATCGTAAGAGTTGTTCCCTGGTTTTCCAGAAAGAAAAAAAAAAGTAAAGAAGTGGGATAAATTAACCCTTTTTAGCTGCTCACTTTTTTTTTAATGTTAAGTTTTATATATTTTAAGAGAGGGAGAGTATGGGTGCACCTGGTGTGCTTGTACACAAGTTGGGGGAAGGGCAGAGGAGAGAGAATCCCGAGCATGCTCCACGCTAATGTATGGCTTGATCCCGTGAACCGCAAGATCATGACCTGAGCCACAATCAAGTCAGACACTTAACCAACTAAGCTACTCAAGCGTCCCTGCTCACTTGTTTTTTAGGTGACCCACCTGCTCCTTGAAATGTGTTGGAAAGCTGCAATTGGGGACCTATTTTTAGAGGGAGGATCCTCTTCTCTATTGTACTCCAATGTTTATCACTTGAGTTGAGCAACAAAATTAAGGAGAGCTATCTCTTTGTCTCTGCCCTTGATTTCTGGGAATTATTGAAATAGTCCGTGGCTCTCCTGCATCTAATGTCTCTTCTGTTCCAGGGACATCTGACTTTAAACTTATGACTGAATACCCAAGTTTCTCAGATTAGACATCCAAGTATCACTTGGACATCACAAAGCTCATAAGAGGAACTGAGTATTAAAGGGATAAAGGGGTGGTTGCACCTGTGTGGCTCAGTTGGTTAGGTGTCTGACTTCAGCTTGGGTCATGATCTCGCGATTTGTGGGTTTGAGTCCTGTGTCGGGTTCTGTGTTCACAGCGCAGAGCCTGGAGCCTGCCCCAAGTTTTCTGTCTCCTTCTCTCTGCCACTTCTTGACTCACTCTCTGTCTCTGTCTCTGTCTGTCTGTCTCTCTCTTTCTCAAAAATAAGTGAACTTTGAAAAGAAATTTAAGGGATCATCAACCTGGCAAGGCAAAGAAGTTACACTTAGTACTCCCTAAGGACAGGTTCCTTTATGTCTTCTTGATCTAGGAAATGAAGCAATCGCCAGTCATTACCAAGAAACCATTACCATTATCTCCATCCCTTGACACTTACCATCGTACTCTGGAAAACAGATGCTGAGATGGACTTTCTTGATTTTTTCCTCAAAGAGGTCCTTCTTGTTGAGAAAGAGGACAATAGAAGTAGCCGCAAAGAACTTGTGGTTACATATGCTGTTGAAGAGGTGTAATGACTCATGCATACGATTCTAATAAGAGGAAACACCACCAGAAATACCAAATTGAGGCGATGGGCTATTGTCTACTTCCTGTTCTTGCTCCCCATGGAGAGACTAGTGGCCCAAACATAAGAGGGAAGTTGGGGAATAGCTTATCTCTTTTTAATGTGGTGGGTTAGGGCCACCAAAGAGATCTAGATGCCCTTCTAATCCTTTTTCTGTCATAACTGTGTGACTTGGGGGAAATCACTCAACTTTTCTGAGTTTTAGTTTCCCTATCTCATAGGGTTGTTATGGAAGTTTGATGAGATCACGTATGTAGTGTCCATAGTGGCTAGCATATAGGTGTACAGTAAATGTTAGGCCAATCTTTGACCCCATAAGTGCTGCTTATACAGAGTTGAAACTAGGTCTGAGTTGTCATGTGCCCATTTGCATCTCCATGATAATTTCTTTTTTCAGCGTGATTTTGATAGGCTTCTGTTTAAATAGAGTTCTGGATCAGTGTGGGCAGGAACATAATACGGATTATTGCCCTAATGTCAAATGGTGAGGACTAGATAATTTTTCAGTGCCACACCATAAGCCTTTCTGTCTTATTTCCTCCTCTGATTGCCACTCTGAGTAGGGTGAAGTGGTGCTATGTATCTGCAGTCTAAATGTTGCCAAGTGCCTGAGACCAGCCTGTTTTTAGGGAGCAGGCCTTTACGATTTGAAGTATGCTATTATGTGACGGCTCAGTCTTTTCACCCAATGAAGAAAGAAAACAAATCTGCTTTTTGTGGCTGTTTGTCATTGCTAATGTTCATGCAGAACCCCTTAAGACTTCATAGACTTCAGGGTTAAAGACGGAAGAGATTGTGAAAAATGAATGACCCCGTAAGACATTTTGGCTAGAGGATATTCATAGTGCTCTAATGTGAACTTGAACTCCTAAGGAGAAGGGAGAACAGCTGGAGTGAGGATGGGGAATATAGGAGATTTGTATTCTGTCAATAAGCTATGGGCCCCCATTAGCATATTCCATTGCCTTGATATACTCTGTCTCAGACTCCAAGGCTGGGCTGATGCTTCGCTTGCAGAGCTCCTATCTTGTTAAACTGCAGGCTCAAGAGATTCACCCCTCAGGTAGTCTTCCAGCTGCCAATTTAAGTCACATGTGAGAAACCTGGTCTGCCAATCTCTCCTTAGTCCTGCTGATGGTACATATTTAGACTTCCAAGTGAGGTTAGTAGTCCAACCCCTCTCTCCTCTTGCACAAAGATGCACATTTTATGTTGTTTTTCTTCTCTATCATTTTCATCTCTTATCCTCTATTTCCATAGGTGTCCTGGAAGAATCCTAAGTGTATTATCCCCTGCGCTTTGCCCAGCTGTGGTCCCTTTAGTACTCCGTTCCTCTCATGAGCTGTGTGATATCCAAGTGATTCTTAGATGTCTACTCTGAGACCAAGCCCACTTCCAGTAAATCTAGAGCTCTAAAGTGCTAACCTGGAACCTGCAAAAGAGGAAGTTTTTCTAGAATTATTTGCCTGAGACATTGATTTGTGTGCCAGAGGACTGCTAGTCTGTCAGTGTTAGCTGAAATCACCCATGCAGAACTGGTGACACAAAGCTTAGAGGAAGGGTCACAGGGGGACTGTCTATCAAAGCTGCTTAGCGTAAAGGCCACTTACCACTTCGTCATCTTCCACTAGCACCATATCATAGGCACTGAGGGCCGCACAGAAAATGATGCATGTGACTCCCTCAAAGCAGTGGATCCACTTCTTTCTCTCTGATCTTTGCCCTCCCACGTCAAACATCCTGAGGGAAGAAACAGCACATGTACTTGGTGTTTACCCCAGAGGGGTGGCCACTTGGGGGCCAGTCGGCAGTGAGATGGGAAATGGGGAGAAATAGGATAGTCATTCAGACTGGGCTTTAGTGAAGGCCAAGGAGCATGCCCATGCCCCTTTTTGGTATCTGAGATGCCCCTAGGGAACCATGTGTGTATCTGTGGTGCCTTAGGGAGCTGGGTACTCACCTGAAGTTCAAGTCTTTGACAGAAAACTTGGTCTCAATGATGCCTGTGGTTTTGACTCTGGATCGTAGCACATCTTGCTCATTAGGGAGGTAGTCAGGGGCTGTAATCCGGTCTAATTGGTTCAGGTAGCTAGAGAAAAGAGATTGGAACAGATGACGTTAAGCTTTCCGCAGCCAGGACCAACAAAGGTAAAGGATGTTACCCAAAGTCATCTAACTAAGTTGGTGATAGAACCAGGTCTAGAGTCCATACTGTTAAATCTAGGGTTCTTTCCTTCAAACCCTCTTGTGTCCTTAAAAAAGGGAGTGTGAGCTGAGGGACATGCCCAGTTGAAGCAGGGTCCTTTCGCATTTAAGTGATATCAGATGACTTTTCCTTAAGTTGTGCCTGGCTACAGGTTTTTCTAGATCTTTCAGTAAGAATTGGTGGATTAAATGAGTGCCAGAAGTTCTAGCAAGAAGCAGAGTAGGGGGGCCTGGGTGTCTCAGTCGGTTGAGCTTCCGACTCTCGATTTTGGCTCAGGTCATGATCCCAGGATCGTGGGATCCAGCTCTGTGCCGAGTGTGGAGCCTGCTTGAGATTCATTCATTCATTCATTCATTCATTCATTCTCTCTCTCTTCCTCTCCCCTCTCTTTCCTCTGCCCCACTCATGCTCTTTTTTTTTTTTTAAATGTTTTATTTATTTCTAGGAGAGAGAGAAAGAGACAGCGTGAGCAGGGGAGGGTCAAGAGAGAGGGAGTCACAGACTCTGAAATAGGCTCCAGGCTCTGAGCTGGCAGTCAGCACAGAGCCCGACGCGGGGCTCGAACCCACGAACCGCGAGATCATGACCCGAGCGAAAGTCGGACGCTTAACCGACTAAGCCACCCAGGTGCCCCCCACTCATGCTCTTTTTAAAATAAAAATAAATTTAGCAAAAAGCAGGAATAGACTAAAAAGAGGTTTCAGAGACATGAGAGATGTGAATTGGTGTAATGCATGGACCTTGTTTATATCCTGAAGCAAGTTGAGGAGCAAACAGTTGAGATAACTGGGGAAACTTAAATGAGCTCTGGCTTGGATATTTGATGACATTAAGGAATTATTAAATATTTAGGTGTGGTGGTTATGTTGTGATTTCCTTTTTTTTTTGTTTAAAAGAGCCTCTTTCTCTTTTTGTTTTTTAGATACATAATGAAAATTTTAGGATGTAATGATAGGATATTTGGGACTTCCTTCAGAATAATCCAGTGGGAGATGGAGCTAAAATGGAACAAGAGTGGTCATGAGTTGGTAACAGTTGAAGTCAGGTGATTCACTATATTATTCTGCTTTTGTGTGTGTTTGACAGTTATCATGAATTATTTTTTTTAAAGACAAGGAAGGCAGATGTGAAGTGGGATGACAGATAATAAGGGAAAGAAAATTAACAAGTGTGTAGTATATGCCAGTATTTTCACCTTTAAATTCTCATTGAACCTCATATACCTTCAAGTTTCATTCCCCATTTTACAGATGAAGGATAATTTCAGAAGAGTTGAGTAACTTGTCCAAGGTCAAGAGGCACTGTGGTATATTGTAAAAAGCATTCAGCTTTGTGGTCAGATAGACCTGGAGTCAAATTCAACCTCTGCCATTTATCTATATGACTTTGGGCAAGTCAGTTAACTTCTCTGAACCTCAGGTTTTCATCAGACTAGTAAAAAGTACTGTCTACCTTGAATGATCTAATGAGATGGTGCACCTAATGCCCCTGGCAGTGCCTGGGCCTTAGCGAGTGCTCTGTGGTCGGTAAATGATAACTATGTTATAAAATTAGGTGACAGGAGGGATTAAATCCAGGTCTGTCTGACTACAGAGCTCATGCCCATCTATGAAACCATGCCGTTTGAGGTAGGCTTGATACAGTCTCTGTACCTTATCTTTTTGGAACCAGCTTCACAAAGTTGGTTCTTTTAAATCCCTGACCTACTTCCTTTGGTTTGCCCTGGAAGTTTCTGGCACCCTGTCATAAAATGCTACGTATGAAGGGAGCATTTATTTCTGATTGGTGGCCTAAGTAGATACGCTGAGGTTACCAGCTAGAATGTTACTACCCTGAAAAGACCATCGTGAATCACCTGCCTCCTGGGAGAGCATGTGGCAGAACTTCAGGTCTGTCTTTGAGGTTCTGAAAGGAGAGACTACATGTAAGAATGAAGAGGACAGCGGTCTGAGGGCTACCAAGCAGGACACATTTGTTTTTGATTTGGGGATCTTCAGCTCTATAGGCTGGGTTGAGCCAGTGTGAAGCAATACAGAGTGGTGGCAACTGTGGCAGCACCCCTCGCTAAAGGCATTAAGTTCAACGCCTAGTAAAACACTGCTTGGACCTAACAAAACAGGTATCCAAGCTGAATTCAGTCCTTGTGACTCCAGCTTTCATGCCTGCAATTTTAGGCTGGGTGTGATTTCTCCTAGAAGGTTGTTTATACTTTATCCCACCCCTTCCCCAGGCAGAGTCTTACTAAGATGCTGAGTCATTGAGCTGGTACTCTGCAGCTCTCTCGAAGCAGGCTTGCACCCCACCATCCTTCCATAGCTTCTTGATGACCTCCACCAACTCGGGAGGCATGGTGCCCTCCTCAGTGGAGTCAGCCAGGTTGTTGAGCTGTCTCCCAGTGTCCTGTAAGGCAGAGACCTGGCTGAGAACTACACAGGAGTAATGGCTTTCCAGGAGATTCCTGGGGATACTGCTCAGAAGGAAGCATTTTGCATTGCTACCAAAGCCCAAGATGGAGATTGCAGCCAGGGAAGATGCTTAGAAAACATACTGATTGATTCTGAGTGGGCTTCTGAGATGTAGAGGGTGGCAATTTATCCAGTCCTAAGATGTCTCGGGGAAAACAGGTTCCAGGGGCTTCCGCTGTGGTGTTTCTGTCTCCCGTCCTTAGTTCAAAAGAGTACCGCCACAAAATGTGGGTCCTCTGCTTGCAGGGAGGTTGGAAGTTTAAAGACCAGATTTACCATGAAATAGACCCGCTGGTAGACAAAAAGCCATCACCTTTGTTCTTTCACTGATTCAAATCTAGGAAAAGGCAAATGCTAGATCTAGAGATTTAGTTTATGAAAGTTCCATGGCCAGGCAAGGAGCCCAGGGGAGCGATTTAAATGGTAAGATAAGACAGAAAGGCAGAGGAAGCTGAGAACGGATTTGGGTAATGTATTATAAAGGTAGGGATTGCACACTTCCCCAAGACTGAAGTAAAAAGATTGGAAGCTCAGTAGGTAGGATTTAGTTATATGAAACTCTTTTCTGGCCCGTATTTCCTCATAGCTTGTCAGCTGCCTGTTTCTGCTCATTAGCCTTTCCTTCCAACCTTAACCACATACTGTTCACCACATACCGCACAGCTTGGTTCAGCATAGTCAATACCCAGTGTGGACATGGCCCGGATGATCGCCAAGATGGACTGCAGCACATTCCCATAGATGATGGCCTTGTACTCCAGGCACTCTTCTGGTGAATAGCCATCCTGATGAATGATCCTGCAAGACACCCAGCCCTTAGTTGGACCCGAGTAACCAGACCTAAGGGATTGGGAATCTGGAAGGATTTATTAAAGGGTCATAAGAACCCCATCTCTATTCCTATTGCTGTCCCAAAGTGAAGAGTGAGGGGGAAAGGACATGCCAATGAGGGGGCATTGGAATTCAGGTTCTTTATATCCTTTACATCTGGGTTCCTTTGGGCTGAAGAGCCCCTCATCCTCCATGCCTCTACTGGCTCTACTGACTTCATCACCCTACCTCAGTCCTCTGGGGGTTTGTTCCTACTCACTTCATCTGTTTGACGATAGTGCTCTTTCCTGACTCCCCAGCACCTGCGGGAGAAATGCTTATGCTTCAGATTTCCACCACCTCTCCCCAGTCCTCTAGGAGATGGCTTGTGAGAAGCCTAAACAGGGCTTGCCTGGGAGTCTGGTTAGGAGAGAACCTGTAGGGGTGATTGCTGCCCTCAATTTCTGCCAGCCTTGGGCTCAAGTCACTTAGTCTGGACTTAGAGCAAGAGTTTTTCAGCCTCTGCACTGTTGGCATTTTGGGCTGGACAGTTATTTTTTTGTGGGGGGCTGTCCTATGCATTGTAGGATGTTTTGCAGCATTCCTGGCCTCTACTCGCTAGAGGCCAGTAGCACTCTACTCTTCCAGTTGTGACAACTAAAAATGTCTCCAGACATTCCCAAGTGTCCTGGGGAGGGGTGAGGGTGGTGGCAAAATCTCACTGAGAACCACTGATACATTCAGGGAATTCCTTTAACACATTTCTCTTCTGCCCAGTTTTACTCGGGAGAGTGATCTGGGGGCAGGATTACAGAAAACTGGATAACTTCACTGAAATACAGTTTTTTCATCATCTTGCTTTTTCCTTTATTGACTAAAATGTCCTATGCTCTCATCGACGCTCTGCTCTCCTCCCACATACCTTTCAGCCCTCTCCCCGAGTCTGCACTGCTCTGATGCCCTAACCTCTCTCCCAGTTAGTCTGTGCTGGTTCCCTCTAAGCTGCTTATCCTGAATGTGGAAGAAAGCTGCTTAGGCTTAAAAGATCTCTCAGTGGCCTTGCCATCTCTTTCCCCTCTGTAGCTTCTTGGGCTCCTTGCAGCCTGAGTCCAGCTTCTATGCTCACAGATTGGCTGGGGAAAAGGAGGCGTCCCTGCCTGGGCCTCCAGTTCCCAGGCTCCTCATGGGCTTGCAGACAGCCCAGCCAGCTAATCTGCTGCTGCATAGACCCCACCTGCACCAGCTAGCCTCTCTCTGTCCTACTGTTGGGGTTTTTTCCTAAGGCAGGTGTCCCAAACCCTATTGTCTCGGTTCTGTTTACAGCTGTGACCAGTCTCTCTGACCAACAGAAGTGCTTTTCTTTTTTCAGCACAGACCTGTGATCTGCTTAGGGCCCATCAAGTTGATGAACCTCCCATCTGGCAGGGGCTTTCAAGGCAGCTACTGAACAGAAAGCCAGGAAAGGACTGCCTTAGATGTTCCTCCTCCCTCAGGGCTCCCTAGGTATAGAATATATACAGAATGTTGACTGGAAGCAAGGAGAAGGAACCCGTTTATGTGGCAAGAACCAGTGGGCCTGCTCCTGGGACTACCTGGCACTGATGATGCTGTGGCAGGACTTCCGAGTCCCCTGTCCTCTCCTGAGTCCTTGACTTAGAGCTCTTTGACTGCAGTTCAGGTAACCGTAAGCCCAGGGTTCACGGTATTTGCCAAGCGGTGAGGTGTTAGGTTTGGTTAGGTTTGGAGACAGATGGGTCTCTCCCAGCCCTTGCACTATTCCTGGTTCAAGGAGGGGCAGGACTATTCCAGGATAGCTTTGGCATTCTGCATCTCCTTGGGGTGGCTGTGCTCAGCCCTAGAGCTCTGACCCCCTCGCCTGGGACCAGACGGAGAGAGGAAAATGACTGCCATCCGTCCTCCCCACGGGGTGGGCTAGAACCCATCTAGCATTCAGGATAAGCAGGAAGGAGCAGTACCTTCTCTGGCTCATCCTCCCATCTCGCTCACCCAGCAATAGCAGTTTGACGGTCTTGGCTTCCTTGTCAGCATCCTCTTGCAGCTTCTTTTCCAGCTCCTTGGACCTCTTGGCCAGTTCTTTGTCCTCAGCACTGATTCCACTCCCCATCTTTCTGCTGTCTCTTCCTCCGCTGCTGCTTCTGACCCTTAAGCCTCTTCTCTATGGTTTCCTATCTGTGAGATGGAAGATAAGGAAAAAGTAAATTGGGATTGAGTATCCGTTTCGTAGTGCTCCTCAAAAGCTGCTCTCTAAGGGGCTCGGTGAGGGAGCAGGCTCTAGGTTCTTGTACCCTGCCTGTCTTGGCTGAGACTTTCTGCCCCAGCTGGAGACCTACTTAGTCTAGGGATTGTAGCCTTTTTATCTAGCAATGTGATGGGTCAAGCCAATTAAGAGCTCAATATGACAAAGGGCAAATACGTGTGTTCTGTAACTAAGAAAATGGCTGGATTTTGACACAGAGGACAGGATGCAAGTACTGGAGCTCTCTGGAATGAGATCACTGCTGTCCCATCCTTTTGAGGGGCCGATCTCCTAAAAGTCTCTTTCTTCCTTGGATTCACTTGCATCTTAGCGCTAGAGATTAGAGGCGTAAACGTAGGAAGCTCTGCCCATTCCGAGACTCCAGATTTTAGGGTCTTGGTTTTGAGGGCTTCAAGGCATCAAAGCACCCTCTCCATACCAGGCTGGTCCTGGCGAGGAAATTTTGTTTAGGGTGGTGCCTTTCCTGGAAATGCTGCACCAGGAAGCTGTTAGCATTGTTCTGTTATGTTGGGTCATCTCCGTATGTGCTTCTGTTATAGCATTTATCACTTCACACTGTGCTTTGCTTTACAAATGGGTTTTCCTCAGTCTGAATTCCTTCCCCTGGAGGTCAGGGACCGAGTCTGATTCATACTTAAATCCTTTAGACCTTGTGGTTTATTAGCAGACCCTCAGCGAAGGTTTGGTGAATGCATGAAGGAGAAAGGGTATACATAGAGAGAGTGCGGCTCGAACTCTCTCAAGCCACCTGATGCCCCCCCTGCACTTGGTGAGTGAACTTTGCTGTTTAGCGTGGGGGGTTGTGCTGTCTCATATAGCAAACTGCTTCCTTGGGAAATTGGACGCTAGCCTCTGGCTTTGCAAAGGTTGGGGCAGCCCTCCCTCTGGCCCTCATCCCAGCTGCCCCTTCCTGGGAAGAAATGCCAGAGAGTAATCTAACAGTTGCCTCTCAGACCTATGGAAGCCTCTCTCTGTTGGTCATATTTCTCTACGCCAGTTATTTCAGTTTAATTAAATGGGTTGCTGGCGGAGCCTCCTCAGAAGGAGATACTTCAGGATTTCCCTGCCCAAAATGTGGTGCAAGGCCCAGCACAGATAGCCTGGGAGCTTCTTATAAATGCAGGATCTCAGGCTTTAACCTAGACCTGACTCAGAGGCTGCGTTTTAACTGGATTGTCGATGACTCCCAGGATGTTAGAGTTCCGGAAGTGCTGCCCTAGGAAGTATTAGGGAACTGTTTTTTCCTCAGACCTGCCTAATCATGAGGATCACCTGAGATGCTTGTTTCTGTGTGTTATCAAATCTTAGGTCTCACTGATTGGAAGATCACTCAGATTTCAAAGATGTTAAAATATCCTACATGTTTTCATAAAGGGGTTTGCTTTCGAATTTAAGTTCAGGTAATAGTGCTAATTCCAGAGCCCGAGAAACTCTTAAACTAATGCAAGTGATTATCATCATCTGGCGAGTTTGGAAAAACTTGATCCAGAAGAGTGGTTCTCAGCTTTTGGTGTACTTTGAAATTCACCCACAGAGCTTTAGAAAACAATACTGATCTAATGGGTCTGGAATACAGTCCCGGCATGAAGATTTCCAAATTTCTTCAGGTGATTCTAACGTGCAGCCAAGGAATTGAAGACTTAATTTGAGCTCAAAGGGCTTGACGTGTTCTTTCCTTTTAGAGTGGGCATTGTGCTGCAGTGGCCTGTGCATTTAGACTGAGAAGCTGGGAGGGAGCACCTGGGCCTTCCACATACCAGGTGCCCTGGGCCATTGCTGAGCTCCTTCCTCCTTCCACCACCTTTCAGCTGCATATCTGAGCATCTGGCTGAGAAGCCCTGGGCCTGGAGCCCAGACTCTCAGGGCTGATGGGGAAATAGGTAGCCGCCATGGTGCCTTCCCTAGTGATCATGTTTTCCCAATCAAAAATTGGCAAGTGCTTCTTGACTTAAAACAGGAGAGTGTCTTTGAAATTGTGACTGTCTTAGAATCTGGGCTATAAGGTTTCAGTAATTATACCTCCCCAGCCCAGCCCTAGCCTACCCACAATATTGGTAACCTACACCCAGGCCGGAGCTGTGCTGAAGCCTGCTCTGTACAGAGCAGGGGACGGCTAGCCACCATGCCGGCCAAGTTATGTGGCTCGTATCAGTTCATTCTCACACTAACTTCAGGGTAAGTGCTCTGTCCCCAGTTTACAGACCAGAGAACTGAGACTTGAGGGTTAAGTAACTTGTTCAAGGTCCTATAGTTTAATAAACAGACAGATCAGGTGATCTTTCTTCCCAGTACCCCACATAAGCAGCCAGTGAGAGAACACTTGGAGAACATAGGCAATATGCATGAGCTCCATAACAGTAGCACTTGCACTGTTAAAGGAACCACTCGCTTGTTTGACGCATGGAGAAAATGTTCGAGCTTGATCCTTTTTCAGCTACCACCTCTGCAAACTTCTGTGCTGCTCCTACTTGTTTCGTAGTTTCCTGGGCTCCCATTCCGGCTACTAAGCTGAGTAAGGGAGCTCCTGACCCTTGCCTGGCCTCTAATTGTGCTGCCCCATCCTGATGCCAATGACCTCCTGCCTCCCGTCTTCAGCTCCTATGCCTTTCGAAACTGTGACTGTTTTACTTTATTATTTCGTATGGGTTCAGTGTCCTGGTGGAATAGGAAAAGCATGTACATTCTATTCCCATTTAGAAGCACAGAAAGATGATCCTCACATTAATAAACACATTAGCATCAGAGTCAGCTAGAGCTCAGGAGTCCTAGTCACATCCTGATAACCAATCATTTTGAGTGAAAAAAGACACCATTTCCCAATGAATTAATCCTGTTTCCTGAACTAAGGGGAGACCTCAGGATCTGTCTTACCTTCAGTGATGAGGATTGTAGATAAAGACTTGTCCCAGCTGGCTTAGGGGGGACAAGAATGAAGAACTGCCCTCAGGACCTTCTAGTCCAAAGGAAGAGGTGGGGTAAGTTCACCGGGAAACAGTTGAATTAAAGGAACACTGTGTAGTGCTGGAGAGTGCTGAAGGGTTCAGAGCCTTTTAAGACCTACCCTCCTCCCCTGGTAGGAAAGACAATTATAAACACATTTAACTGTCAGGCTGAAAAATTCTGTAGAAGAAAGGAGGGAGCAACTAAAATGAACAGATTTGCCAACAGAGAAGCAGAACAACAATAGAAACAGCGGGGTTGGGAGGGAGGCATTTTGGGAGAGGAAAGCACGAGAAAAGGCGTGAGGCCCGAGGTGCAAAGCGTGTGCAGGGAAGACTGGGAAATGAGATGTGATTGGTGGGGCAGGAGAGGGAAAGGTGTGTGGAGGGGAGGGTTGGGAGAGGAGGACAGCAAAGGGTTGTGGCTAGCCAGCGAGGGCCTGGAATGACAGCGCGTGGCTAAAGCCATTTGAATACTTACAAACTAGTACCTGTGGACTCAGCTGTAGGGTCCTGTAAGCAATGTCGGGGGACTGGGGAAGAGGGTGGGTGACGGGACCGGCTGCTTGGACAAGCTGAAAAATGAGCTGAGTAGCTTGGTTCCAGAAGGATCTAAGCATGGGGGATGATGCTTTGGGAAACTGTTCAGGCCAAGGGTATTTGTGAGGCTGGAGGTGTTCTCTCCCAAGTCCAGTGTCTGCAGGGAGTGGTCTGGCCTAGGGGGGAAGCTGACATCACAAGTGAACTATAGGCCAGAAGCTAAGAGGAGCCAAGCCTTCTCCAGAGAATTAAGGAGCACACTTGAGTGGGGGCCTAGGGTTCAGGGAGGGCCATTTAAGGAACCATCTGGTGAAGAGTAGGAGGGGAGGGAGCTGTATTTAGAGCTAGGGAAGATCTCAGAGGCTCAAAGACAACATTATGGCCCTAACATGAGCAAAGCTGGAGGCCAAAGGATGACTCACTGCTTCGCTTCCCAAACTCTGGTTTTGCGTAGTCAGTGAACCCCGCTGAGATTCTTACTGGTGTTGTGTAGGTGGGGAAATCGATGCTTAGCTGTAATCAGGACACACTTCCTAGCAGGCACTGCATACCAAATGGCCTGGAGATAGGGGAGGGTTGTGGGGTGAAGGGTGTGTTGCAGATGGGACTAGGGAGGAGCATGAAGGGACTAGTGAACCAGCTTCCCTGGGCAGGGTGGAGGGCAGGGATTGCCATCTATGGGCTGGTTAGGTAGGTAGGTCCGGATTAAGGGGGAATCAGAATGAGACCTAGCCCAGTGAGAGATACCTAAAACTATGTCAAAATATGCATTTTATCAGAATATAGATGACACTTTACACGATTACCTGCTGCTTGATTTTTAATTTCGAGGTTTATTTTGTCATTCATTGTTGAGAGCCCAACAGCTTGAAAATTCCTAAAGATCCCAAGACCAATTTAGTCTGGGATTAAGACCCAGGAGAGTTTATGGGGTGCCTGGGTGGCTCAGTCGATTGCCATGTCCGACTTCAGCTCAGGTCATGATCTCACGGTTTGTGGGTTTGAGCCCTGCGTTGGGCTCTGTGCTGACAGCTCAGAGCCTGAGCCTGCTTCTGCATTCTGTGTCTCCCTCTCTCTGACCCTCCCTGCTCATGCTGTCTCTCTCAGAAATAAATAAAACATTAAAAAAAAAAAAAGACCCAGGAGAGTTTATTGGGAGTGGGGTGTGGAGGCTGTTATACATTTGTTGTTTCCTATTCCCTTGATTATAAAAGTAATGGATATGCATGGTAGACAATCTTTTTAAATGCAGTTAAGTATAAAGAAAATAGAATTCCCAATTCTACCACCCACAGATAATCATTTGTAAACTTTTTGGCGTGTTTGTTTTCTATGCGTATATGTCACATAATTAGGGCCATACCATATGTACAGATTTTTACATTTCATATTTTTAACCAAACTTTACATTGTAAATATTTCCACCCCATTAAGAAATTCTCCAAGAACAACTTTTAATGGTTGTGTTTCATTGCATGCATTCCCCTATTGGACCTTTAGGTTTCCAGCCTTTTTATGTGATAAACATTGCAGTGATGAACAAACTCGTGCATATTTTTCTAGTAGCTCTTTAGAATAACAATTGCTGAAAGTAGAATTACTGGGTCAGATAATAGGAACTTTTTAAAAACTCTTGATTATATATTACCAAATGGCTTTCAGAAAGATTATGTTGATGTTCGTGTCAACCAGAAATGTATGCATGTCCCATCTCACTGCACCCTTGCCTGTATTAGGATTTTTTTCCCCTTCATCTTTGCTAATTTGATGGGTAAACATGGCTATTTCCTTTGTTTTATCTGTTTCATTGCTTCTTTGTGAGGTGAACTCCCCCACCCCCATGTTTATGGAAGCCATAGTTTTTTTGAGTTTGTCCAGGGTGAGGAGGAGTGGCAGGCAGAGATCAATAGATGTGACACCACATACACACAGATAATAGGGTACAGGGTCCAGAATCCAGCCTGGGGAGAGGTGGGGGAGGCAGAGTTTGGGAAGTAATTTGACTGTGGGGGAGAATTGGGAGGAGCTGGATAAACAGCATTAATTCAACTGGGTGTGGGGAACAAAGGGCTCCTACAAGGTGGAGAAATAGGGAAAAGATTAATTATTGCTAATACACTTAATTATGTTTAGTAAGTCTTAGCTCCCCCCCTCCCCAAGTTCTCTTTAGTTAGGATTCTGTGTTACTTGGGAGTGGGGGTGCTGGCTGGGTGGGGTGTGTGTGGTTCCCCCAAACATCCCAACTCCATTTCTTTATAGGCCACCAAGAGAATCATCACGGTGCGATGTTGTCAACAAGGAACCAAGGCCAAGGACATAGTAGTGATAAGACAGACATTAACTGAGTAGTAATTACAGGCCAGGCACTGCTCTGAGCACTTAATTTATATAACGACTACTATACAAAGCAGGATCTCTTAGAGTCATTTTCTAGAGGAAATAGAAGCACTGAGAGTTCAGTAACTTCCCCACCGTCAATCACAAAGTAGGTGGAGGAGTCTGGAATTGAACCCAGGGATTCTGGCTACAGAGCCTAAACTTTTAACCAATGAATATAAAAGTAAATGTATGAAGGGGAGCCTGAATTTGGTGGCACACCGTTTATCTATGCCTGCCAGAGGAAAACAGAGGACCCCGGAGTGAGACCGCCCAGGAACAACTTCTAAAAGTGAATGAATGGGGCACCTGGCAGGCTCATTGGTGGACGTTATGACTCTTGACCTTGGGGTTGTGAGTTCGAGCCCTACCTTTGGTGTAGAGATTTACTTAAAAATAAACTCATAAAACAAAAGTGAGTCCCGAGATAATACTAGCTATCTTTGATCGGCCACCGACTTTGTGCCAGGCATTGTGCAAAGGTGCTGAACGTTTAATGCTCAGAACAACTCCCTTAAGTGCGATTACACCACCCCAATTCACTGATGAGGAAGCTGACGCACAAGACTTACCCAAGACCCGCCCGGCTAACTGCGGAGTGGCGACTGCCCACGTGGCGCGGGGAAGAGGAACCCGGCGGGGGCGGGGCCTGCCCGGCGGGGGCGGGGCCTCGGACACAGCTGGGCCCGGGGAGGCAGAGACTCCCGGAGGCGCTGTCTAGGCATCGGTGGGGTCGCACCTGTTGCGTGACTCCACCACAGTCCAGCTACGGTAGTCCGATCCCGAACACCCAGAAACTGTGGAGAGAAGCACGGACGAGTTCCGGGTCCTGCTCTCCGGGGAGCACGTGGCCTGCTCGCCTCCTGAGCAGAGAGCTGGAAGTCGGGACTCCCGGGGTCTTCGAGGCCAGTTCAGCGGCCGAGGTCCGCCGAGGTCCGCCTCCCGCCTCCCGGCAATTTTGAAAGCCTCCTTTACCTCTTCCGTCTCAGTGCCAGGGCAGGAGGCCTTGGAGCGACTTGGCCAAGGTCTGGGTTCAGCCCTCCTCCCCTCCCTTGCGACCCCAGCTTCCCCTTGGTGCCAACCCTGGCGGGCATCCTCCCGCAGACCCCTCCGGGCGCCAGCAGCATGGCCTCAGGTGAGTGTCTGTGCCTATGATGGGGGGAGGGTCTCTGGAGTATATGGCCAGGGTGACAAGAGGGTGGGGGTCTCAGCCCAGCCCCCAGCCCTAGGGAAGGTGGCCGTCTCCTCCTGGGGCGGGTCTGGGAGAGCAGAGCCCGGGTGCGGAAAGACAGAAAAGTCAGAAGTCGCTCGGTCTCCTGGCCAGACCCCCCCAGAGACACCCCTGCTTCCTGGCCTCCCTGCCTTCCTAGAAGGTAGCGGATGCCAGGCCAGTGGAATTTTCCCAAGACAGGCTCCTCCCCACTGGGTCGGGATTCTCAGTTCTACCTCATCCTCCCAGAGCGGGGCTACCCCTGGGGCTGGGAGTCTGACGGAGAAGAGAAAAGGGGACTGTGTCCCAGAGGGGCTGGGTTTTCACGGAGTGTGTCTGCTCTGAGACAGATGTGTTCTGCGCTTGGGGGAGCTCGCGCTGGATTCCTGTTTATTAGGATTTTTTTCTCCTATGCTGGCTGGACCAGCTAGCGCGGACTTTGACTCCTTTGCCCCAGATCCCTTGCATGGGGCAAGACCCCCCGCAGGGGTCAGTGGAGTGCCAGGGGCTGGCCCTTCCCCATCTTGTTGGCTCACCTCCAACCCCTCAGGCCCAGCTACCATCAGTCGCGTCACTCCGGGGTCTGAGGAGGGAAGGGAAGGGATAAGAGGCGGGGATGGCGGTCCCCCTCCCCGAGGTTGCCTAGACAACATCAGAAATCGTGGCCAGGGCCTCTTCCGCCTGCGGGGCTTCTGCTTCCTGCATCAGTCACTCCCGCTGGGGGCGGGGCAGAGGAAGGGGTTGGATGTGGCAGAGCCAGGCCCAGCTGGTGCGGCTCAGACTCCCCCCGCCATCGCCGCGGCGCGAGCCATGGCATCCAACCCATCTGGCCCCGGCAGTCCCAAGGCCAAATATCCCTTTAAGAAGCTGGCCAGCCTGCAGGCCTCCTCTGCAGTACCAGGTGAGTGAGTGTGTGCTTCTTAGCCTCAGCCACTGGCTCTCCCCCACCACCGCTGGCCCTGGCTACTGGTCCCATCAGAGGGGGTACCCCTTCTCCTGCACCCTCTCTGCGGTGGTGCCCCTTGTCCTCCATCCCAGGGACGGCCGGCTTGGGAGGTGGTGTGGAGAGGGCGGTGTGGTGGAGGGTGACAGGTTTCTGTGCTCCCTGTCGCGGGTGCTGCCCTCTGTAATGAGGAGTGGGCGTGGGCGTAGGTGCAGCAAGAAGTGTGTTTGCACACGTATCAGCATGTGGATGTGCTAAGACTGTTTGCATGTGGAGTGTGTGTGAATGGAGAGGGAGATGTGTGGGACTGACTGATTTGTGGGCTGGCCACACTGCTGGCGGCTGTGTCTTTACCAGGCAGTCTCGGGCTGTCCTGTGGTTAGTGCCCCTTCCGAGGACCCCAGATCTGGAATCCCCTTCCTTGGGGTCTGATGACAGGGCACGCTTGTTGCTCTCAGGCTTCTCAGGGCTGGGGACTCATCATTTGCTGTTTGCCCACTCCTGGTCTGTCTTGGGAGTGTCCTCAGAAGTATGGGGTGTTCTTGGGCCATGCCTGTTTGGGGGGTCAGGCTGGGGCCACTGCCTGCCGGTGTGTGCTCTGATATACCCTTTGGTTTGGCTCCCATTCTGGTAGACATCTCTGCACCATTTGGAGCAGGCAGCGTGGAGTGGCCGTGACCATCTCCCTGAGGGCTAGACTGCCAGAGTCTGTGCTTGCTGAGGGCTATCTACCTGCCATCTGCTACCCCCAGGTTTTGTGGCTAAGGAAGGACCGCCCCCCATTTTGGGTACCTGGTCATGCCTGTCTTTTCTCCCCTCCCCTCAGCAGCTGTCTGTACCTATAGCCTGATCACCCAGCGCCTGTCTTTTCTTAGGCCATTGAAGATCCTGACCTGAGGTCAGCGCTGTCCTGAGGGTCTGTATTTTCTGTGTCCGGGTCTGGGCCATTGTACCCAGTTGTACCCTGTGCAGCTAGATCTGCACACCTTTGGGTGGTCACTCGGTGGGAGCATCTGATATTTATGGGTCAAAGCCTCAGGCACCTCTCTGCCTACTTAGCAGTCTTGGCAGTGAGTGAGGGGCTCCTGGTCAGAGGGTAGGTGAGGTGGCAAGATCTTGGAGTTGATGGCAGCAGTCACTTCTGGCTTTTGGTGGACGTGTGTGTGTGTGTGTGTGTGTGTGTGTGTGTGTGTTGCAGTGGCACAGACTCAGAGGAAGGGACCAGCAGGCTGGCAGCTGGGTCTTCTAGGCCCACCTCTAGTGAACCCCAGCAGCCCTGGGCAGGGGCCTGCAGCCTGGATGAATGGCTCTGGCTGCTGGAACCTTTCCTGGTCACCCCTGCATTTCAGGGGAGATCCGGGGCCACCCTGCTGAGACAGGAAGTTATGATTCAACTCCTGCTGACCTGATAAGGGACCCGCCCTGGAGGTCTGCTGTCAGCCTCCCCTGCAGGGGCTGGAAGTGGAGAGGAGTTGTGTAGGATCAAGGTTCTTGGGCAGGCAAGAACCTGAGCTCTGTCTTACACCCTGTGTGTGGAAACGGTGCCCATCTTTCTTTCCTCTTCCTGCTCTGCCCTCTTCCAAGTATGAGATAGTTTCACCCCCCATCTCCACCCCTGTCAAGTTCTGTTCTCTTTCCTGCCCTTCACTGCTTGCTTCTATTGGCCTGAGGCGGACCTCAGAGGCTCTCACCCTCCCTAGTAGGTGGGAAATTGGGAGGTGTTGGAGGGCCCCAGGAGTTCATAATCGCAGATTATGGTGTTTTACAGAATACTTGCAGAGCCGTATCTCTTTGAGCCTTATGGCAGTTTGTGGCGAGGCAGGGCAGGACCCGCTTATCGCCCCGTTATTATAGGACCTGAAGCCTCCAGGAGGCAGAGACGTGCTAGTAAGTGGGAACAGAGTCAGACTCAAGTCCTCCAAATTCTAGTCCCTTATCTCCCACACTTCTCCTTCTGGACGGTTTGTCTCTAGCGATACGCTTGGAACCATGGGGTTAGAGGTCTGGGCAGCCGTGAGCCAGCCCCCTGGGCAGCAGAGAAGCTCAGTAACTAGTCCCTACCTGGAGTGAGTCACTTCCCTTACTGCCACCCAACTTCTCTCTCAAGAAGAGGCTTTGTTTGTCCCAGGGAACCCCATAGTCAGGGGACCCAGGGGACCGTGGATTGCAAAACAAGGCCCCTGGGCAGAGGAAGCTGGCCTGGGGCTGTTGGGTTTGGAAATGAGAGCTGCTCACCCCCACTTCACTCCCCCCTACTCTTTGGCCAGGAGGACCCTACCCACTCACTATCCCCAAGGGTAGTGCATTTTATTTTATTTTTTTATGTTTTATTTATTTCTAGGAGAGAGAGAGAGAGACAGCGTGAGCAGGGGAGGGTCAGAGAGAGAGGGAGTCACAGACTCTGAAACAGGCTCCAGGCTCTGAGCTGTCAGTCAGCACAGAGCCCGACGCGGGGCTCAAACCCACGAACCGCGAGATCATGACCTAAGCTTAACCAACTAAGCCACCCAGGCGCCCCAAGGGTAGTGCATTTTAAGGAGGCTTGGCCCCTCCCAGCCAGACTGCCCACCCCTTATCAGCCTACTTTGCTCCACCCCCTTGGGGGCTCAGCTTTAGGCTGGGCGCTGGTGCTGTAGAGGTTAAGGCCCTGTTCACTTCCTGGTTGGTTCCTCTTATTTCCCAACTCTGATGCTCCTTCCCTCGATTTCTGGCTCCCCTGGGCTTCCCTAGCCCCCTGCTCGCTGTCATCCTAGGGTCTCCCCTGCATGTTGCTGCACTTGGTACAGCCCATGCCGGCCCCTGAGCTGTCCTAGGGGACTGGCTACAGCTCCACTCAGCAAACAGGCCGGCAAGGGGCACAGGGCTGCTGGCTGGAGCTGCCTGAACTCTGCAGGTAGGACCCAGGCAGGCATGGAGGAGAGCAGGGGCTGGGCCCTGGATCTGGGGCAGGCACCTCCTCTTCCCTTTGTCCAGCCTTGGGACCCAACTCTGGGGGGGTTGTGAAGTGGGTCTACAGACTTTAAAGCATGCTACCTGGGCAGAGCCTCCAATTTGTCCCTAAGACGCAGTGGAGAGGGGAAAGGTCGGTGCTGGAAGGGAATATCCTTCGTGGCTGGCTGGGGGGAGAGTCCAGTTGGGTGTGGAGAGCTTCCTGGTGGGGAGGGTGGGGCTGCAGAGCCCAGGGAGGGTCCTTCGGGGTTGGCTGGGAGCTCAGGCGGCCCCTCTAGACTAGCAGCTTCAAGGCCTTTAGTGCCAGCCTCTTGCTGGTGCAGCTGAGGAGTTCTGTTCCCCATGTGGAGAGGCCCTGGCTTCTGATACTCCCGTCCCCAGGCCCTCCCTGGAGCCTCCGGCCCAGATCCTGGGGCCTCCGAGTGGCGCAGATGTTTGTGGCAGCTCCCTTTGGAGGGGCAGCCAGCAGTGGGAGGGGCAGGCTGGGGCCAGGCCACATCTTGGCAGCCCTGGGGTCCTGGGGGAGAAGGCAGGCCACTGGGGAGGAGGTAGGGTTACTGCTGCCAACCAGGTCCTCCACTTCCTCTCCTCCTCTTCCCTTAGGGTCTGGTCCCCAGTTCAGAGCTAAGTGGCAGCTGCGACTTGCCTGTGCTCTGTAGGTCTGGGTTGTCAGGTGCTGGCCCTGGGTTTCTGAGAGGAGGGTTCCTGGGGCCAGAGGCGGGTCTGATCCCTCCCTGCCTGGCCTGGCGGCTGTGGGCTGGGGATTGCTGGCGTGGTCACCGGGTCCTTAATGAGTCCCACACCAGTGTGTGTGTGTGTGTGTGTGTGTGTGTGTGTGTGTGTGTGTGTGTGTGTGTACACACGTGTGCCAGCCTGCCTGTAGGGGTCCCCTGCTCACCGAGGCAGCAGTTCCTAGCCCAGGATTCAGATTCTTATTCCTGGAGTGAGGGAATCCACTTGCTCTAGGGGCAGACCCAGGACCCCCACTCCTGAGCCTGGGACGCGTGAAGGGCCCTGTGCTAGACTGTGAGGGCGAGGTCCTCTGGAGGCCACACGCAGGCCCCTTCCTCAGCCTCTGAGGGGGGACTGTCCACTTTCCAAGCCCCGGCCTCTCTCTGGGGCGGGCCTGGGGCCTGCAGGGGCCCAGCGCTTCTGGTGCGCACAGGCCCTGCCCTCCACCCTTTGACCCTGGCATCACTGTCTCCACAGAGGCTCGGGGTGGGCTGGGGGCCCCTCCGCTGCAGTCTGCCCGATCCCTGCCAGGCCCTGCCCCCTGCCTCAAGCACTTCCCACTCGACCTACGCACGTCTATGGATGGCAAATGCAAGGAGATCGCCGAGGTATCGCCTGGCACCTCCCCCTGTGTCCCTCCACCGCTGTCCCCGTGCCCTGTCTCTGCTCCCCACACCCCTCCATCTCAGCTGTCCCCTTACTTCACGCTTGGCTGTGCCCTGATCCCTAGCCTCTCCCAGGTACCTCCGGCTCCTGCTGCTCTCACCCCATCCCTAGACTCTGCAAGCGAGGGCCCAGCGGCCGAGGGCTAGGCCACACTGACCCTTCCTTCCCTCCCACCAGGAGCTGTTCAGCCGCTCCCTGGCTGAGAGCGAGCTCCGTAGTGCCCCGTACGAGTTCCCTGAGGAGAGCCCCATTGAGCAGCTGGAGGAGCGGAGGCAGCGCCTGGAGAGGCAGATCAGCCAGGATGTCAAGTAAGCCCCCAGCCCCAGAGTTCAGCAGGCAGCCATGGACTGGCAGGTTCAGACAGCTGCAGGGGTGGGGGGTGGGGCACAGCCCGCAGCCATTGTTGTGGGGGGACACTGCCAGGCAGCGGTGGGAGGAGACACAGCCTGACAGCTGCAGGGTTGGGGATAGGGGGCACAGAGTCCCTCCATCTCTGCCCAGTGTCCCTCCGTCTCTGTTGGGACACTTTCAGAGCCTCGTCTCTGTCCCTCTCCCGTCCTGTCCTCCCGCTGGGGCCCACTAGGGAGCAGCATAGAGCGGTGGTGTGAAGCACAGGCTTTGGAGTCGGGCTGTTGAATTCTGGTTCTGTCTTCTGCCCACCAGAGTGGCGTAGAACATGCCGCTCAGCTTCTGGGTGTGCTTTCTCATATCTGATGCGGGGCAGGACAGCACAGTGCAGGGTTCTACAGCCCCACAAGGCCACGAGGAACAACACGTGCACAGCAGCCAGCACAGTGCAGGGACCGGGGAACAAGGGCCATCCGTCCCTTGTCACCTGCCTGACCTCTTGCCCTTCTCATTTCTAGGCTGGAGCCAGACATCCTGCTTCGGGCCAAGCAAGATTTCCTGAAGACAGACAGTGACGCAGACTTCCAGTGAGGAGGGCAGAGGGGCGTGGGGGATGTGGGGATGTGGGCGGGGGGAAGGGCTTTCCCGCCTCTGGCTCCAGCCCCTTCCCTTGTACTCTCTCCCTGTATGTAGGCTCTACAAGGAGCAGAGCGAGGGGCAAGGTGACCGGAGCCTGCGGGACCGAGATGTGGTGCTAGAGCGGGAATTTCAGCGGGTCACCATCTCCGGCGAGGAGAAGTGTGGGGTCAGTATGGGCGGGGCCTTGGGTCTCGCTCCCCTCAATTCCACAGGGCCCCATTGGTGGGCTCCCCCGGCTTGAGAACTGGGTGGGGCTAGCGTGGGCTTTTTTCTCATTTCAAAAGCTGGAGGGGCAAAGGGTCTGGCTGTTCGATAGTCAATGTGCTGTTTCTGGGGTCAAGGCCTTGGGGAAGAGGTGAGGGTGGCCCTGGTGTGTGTCTGAGACCAAGGAGTGTGACCCAATGTCCTTGTCTCCAGGTGCCATTCACAGACCTGCTGGATGCAGCCAAGAGTGTGGTGCGGGCACTCTTTATCCGGGAGAAGTACATGGCCCTGTCTCTGCAGAGTTTCTGTCCCACCACCCGCCGGTACCTGCAGCAGCTGGCTGAGAAGCCCCTGGAGACACGGACCTATGAGCAGGGCCCCGACACGCCTGTGTCTGCTGGTGGGACCCCTCATCCCTGCCAGCTCCTTCTCTGGGTGCCCTGGTGTCCCAGGCTCCCTGAGCTTGGTGCCCAGGAACCTCCACCCTGCCTGCTTCTTCCCACCCAGGCTCATTCCAGCCTCTTGGTACTTGGTGGGTGGAGGCAGGGGCAGGAGCTCTCGCCCTCTGTGGAGCTTCTGGGCTGGGCAGCGGATGGCCTGGAGGAGCCCTGGCCCTGACTCCACCTTCCCCACGCCTGCAGATGCCCCGGTGCACCCCCCTGCGCTGGAGCAGCACCCGTATGAGCACTGTGAGCCGAGCACCATGCCTGGGGACCTGGGCTTGGGTCTGCGAATGGTACAGGGCGTGGTGCACGTCTACACCCACAAGGAAACTGATGATCAGTAAGTGGGCGTGGGGAGTGCTGGGGGGGGAAGGGGAGGGAAGCCCTGTGGGGGCTGCATTGGCTTGGGGGGTTCCGTGGGGCACAACATGCTCTCTCACCCAAGCTCTTGCTGCGTGTCAGTTGCTCAGAGATGGAGCTGCCATACCCTGACCTGCAAGAATTTGTGGCAGATGTCAATGTGCTGATGGCCCTGATTATCAATGGCCCCATGTGAGTCTCTGCCTATCTCAGATATTAGGCTTCCTTCCCATCTTGGGTTTTCCAGCCTCAGCCCTGCCCCAGACACCTGCCACCTTCTCTTACCCCTTCACAGTCATTGAGTGACTAGACTTTTCCTCCGTCTTTGGCCCCTGGGCATCTCAGTCCTGCACCCTCCCATCTCCCCTCTCTGCCTCGTTACCCATGCCCTCCCCAGGGACCTCTCTGTGGCCTAGAGCCGCTGCCTTGTTCTCTTCCTGCCCAGAAAGTCCTTCTGCTATCGTCGGCTACAGTACCTGAGCTCCAAGTTTCAGATGCACGTGCTGCTCAACGAGATGAAGGAGCTGGCTGCGCAGAAGAAGGTGCCACACCGAGACTTCTACAACATCCGCAAGGTGGGCCCCCGCTCTGTGCCCAGCCCTGCACCCCTGTCCAGCCTCCCTTGCAGGGCCTGGACTCTCTCCAGAGTCCTCTACCAGCCCACGGCACAGGCCCCAGGCTCTCTTGGCCTTGAGGGAACCCAGAAGCCCTGTTCCACCCCAGGTGGACACGCACATCCATGCCTCGTCCTGCATGAACCAGAAGCACCTGCTGCGCTTCATCAAACGGGCGATGAAGCGGCACCTGGAGGAAATCGTGCACGTGGAGCAGGGCCGCGAGCAGACGCTGCGGGAGGTCTTTCAGAGCATGAATCTCACTGCCTATGACCTGAGCGTGGACACGCTGGACATGCATGCGGTCTGTCCCGGTGGCACAGGGGCCAAGGGGCTGGGTCAGTGTGTGTACCAGGGGGCAGGGGTGACCTAGGCCCACCTGTCTTCCCCAGGACAGAAACACCTTCCATCGCTTTGACAAGTTCAATGCCAAATACAATCCCATTGGGGAGTCTGTCCTCCGAGAGATCTTCATCAAAACGGACAACAGGGTCTCTGGAAAGTACTTTGCCCACATTATCAAGGTGAGGAGGAGTGGCTGCCAGGTCCCGCGTGGCAGGGGCGGCAGCAGCAGCCTTGAGCAGCCCTTCACTGGCCCATGTGGGAGCCTGGTATCCGGGGGAGGCCAATGAGGAGACTGGTAAGGGGTATGAAGACGTCCAGCTGAGCACACACGGTGGGTGCAGAGATAGGGGCGGTGGGAGGCTGAGTGTGATGGCCGCCCCGTGCGTGTCTCTCAGGAGGTGATGTCAGACCTGGAGGAGAGCAAATACCAGAACGCGGAGCTGCGACTCTCCATCTACGGGCGCTCAAGGGATGAGTGGGACAAGCTGGCCTGCTGGGCCGTGAGGCACAAAGTACACTCCCCTAACGTGCGCTGGCTGGTGCAAGTGCCCCGCCTCTTGTGAGTGTCCCTGGGAGTGGGAGGGAACGTGGGGGGGTTGGAATTCGAGGGGCCAGGGCCTGCCTTGGCCGACCCTCTCCTGTCCCGGCCAAGCCCTCTGAGCAGAAGAGAAACCCCCCGGTTCCACTCATGGTCTGCCTAGCCTGGCCCACCCAGTGTGGCTCAGAAGCGCTTCTTTGATGTCAGGCTGAGCTCTGATGCTCGCTGACCTGCACGTCCTGTGTGTGCATGTCCCGTCTGCAGTGACGTGTACCGCACCAAGGGCCAGCTGGCCAACTTCCAGGAGATGCTGGAGAACATCTTCCTGCCACTGTTTGAGGCCACCGTGCACCCTGCCAGCCACCCCGAGCTGCACCTCTTCTTGGAGCACGTGAGGGGGCAGTGCAGGGCAGGGCGTGGGGAGGGGGCTTGCTTTGGGTGCAGCTGCGGCTCTGGGCCTGACCCCAGGGTCCTGTGCCAGGTGGACGGCTTTGACAGTGTGGATGATGAGTCTAAGCCCGAAAATCATGTCTTCAACCTGGAGAGCCCTCTCCCCGAGGCCTGGGTGGAGGAGGACAACCCACCCTATGCCTACTACCTGTACTACACCTTTGCCAACATGGCCATGCTGAACCACCTGCGCAGGTGCGTGCTCCAACGGTGTGGGGTCTCTACACCCCCCCCGCTCAGCTCCCCGCTTCCGTCACCTCTCCCGCTGCTCTGGCCCGGGGCTGCCAGGGCCCTGCCCCTCCTCCTGCCCCAACTCCTGGACCCAGAGGCTCTTTCTGTGCCGCCAGGGCTCCATGGCTCACCGCTCAGAGCTGAGGACCTGGCCCTGGCCCCTTTTCCCAGGCCCACACAGTCACTGGGTGGGAGCGCAGGAGCCCAGGCTCGGGAGCTGATGTTCTCCTTGCACCCCCAGGCAGAGGGGCTTCCATACGTTTGTGCTGAGGCCGCACTGTGGGGAAGCCGGGCCCATCCACCACCTGGTGTCGGCCTTCATGCTGGCGGAGAATATCTCTCATGGGCTGCTCCTGCGCAAGGTCAGCATGTGCACCCGCAGCGCCCCCTCCCAATTGCTCACCTTCCTTTCAACCCTTTGGGCCTCTTCAGCAGCTTATCTCCCTTCTCACCAAACCCCCAGTTTGGACTCTGCCTCATCCCTAGCCTCCACAGGGAGGCCCTAGCTTGGATTTGGGCTGTAAATGACCCTTCGTACCTCCCCGTCTCCTGCTCCCGGGGCCTGTGCCCTCCAGGCCCAGGTGCCCTCCCCAGCCTTGAGGCCATCTGACGGGCCCCCTCACTGTTGCCCGCGCAGGCCCCAGTCCTGCAGTACCTGTATTACCTGGCCCAGATCGGCATCGCCATGTCCCCGCTCAGCAATAACAGCCTCTTCCTCAGCTACCACCGGAACCCGCTACCTGAGTACCTGTCCCGTGGCCTCATGGTCTCGCTGTCCACTGATGATCCCCTGCAGTTCCACTTCACCAAGGTCAGGGCCCGGAGGGTGACCAGGCCAGCCATGGTTCTGGGAGGCAAAGGGCGCCCCCCCCACCCCCAGCACCTGGGTCTCAGGGCTGGTGCTGCCCCCTGCTGGTGCAGTGTGCAACGTGTCATGGCAAACCCCGAGGTGGGGGTGGGGGGGGAATGGGGCGCCGGTACTGGCTGAGGGCAGGGGTGGGCAGGGACTGGGTGGCCGGCCCAGGGGCACCTGTCTGAGGGAAACGGGCCTGTGCAGGAGCCACTGATGGAGGAGTATAGCATCGCCACCCAGGTGTGGAAGCTCAGCTCCTGCGACATGTGTGAGCTGGCCCGCAACAGTGTGCTCATGAGCGGCTTCTCCCACAAGGTACCACAGCCACCTGCCTGCCACCTGGCGGCCACCCTCTCCTCTCCTTCTCTGCCTTGGGGAAAGTCCCAGGGGTGCTGGCCCGGGATGGTTCAGGGCCGGGGGCGGGCCCCTAAGAGCTGGCTGCAGGCCTTCCTGATCACCGTGCCCACTGCAGGTGAAGAGCCACTGGCTGGGACCCAACTATACGAAGGAGGGCCCCGAGGGCAACGACATCCGCCGTACTAACGTGCCGGACATCCGTGTGGGCTACCGCTACGAGACCTTGTGCCAGGAGCTGGCGCTCATCACGCAAGCTGTCCAGAGTGAGACTCTGGAGACCATCCCGGAGGAGGCTGGTGTCACCACAAGCCCGGGGCCTCAGTGAGCCCGGCCCACACAGGGGCCCCTGCATCTCAGCACCTCGGCCACATTTCATCCTCAGACCCCTCCCACCCTGTTGCGTCTGCATGTGTCCGGTCTTTGTTGTTCTGTCCTGCATGTCTCCAGCCTGGCTCTGTCCCCATGCCACCTCTGTGGCAGTAGTGCCCAGAATCGGCTTTGCCCTCGTCCGGGCCTGAAGGCCCAGCTCTGCGGGCCGCCCTGCCCATGGCCCTGTCCCAGGAACCTCTGCAGCCTGGCTGTCCTGTGGGCCTCTAAGTGTCCGCAGGGGCTAGCGACAGCTGAGGGGGGCTGGCCCCTCTAGCCCTGGGGGTCCTGCCTGGGCAGATTTCGTCTCGTGTATGTGGCTGGGGAGCAGTCCGGTGGGGCCAGGGCGTACCTGCTGGGGGTCTATGGGGCTCCAGCAGCGCCGCAGTGGGCAGGGTTGGGCCGAGAGCTCGGTCACAGCCCTGGCTGCCTGGACTCGGGCCTCACGTGCCGGAGCACCGCCTCCAGCAAGTCACTGCCTAGCAGCCTTCTTCATCCTTCCCCCGGCCTACATGCCCCTGGGCGTCAGCTTCCTGTGCCTCTGTGGGAGGGGCAGCCGCCCTGTGTTGTATCTGGGGCCACTGCAGCTGGAGGGTCCTGAATCTGTCACCAGCCCTGGGGGTGGTGTCCCCACTGTGGTCCCCAGAGCTTTGGCCAGATCTGAATCCACTTGGTCCCCTGTGTTGTGTTCTGGACTGAAGTCTTTGCTGTGAAATGCAGTGTTTCACACAATCCCATCTTTCCTAGTGCATGAGAAATAAAGATTATTTAAGTAATGAGGCAGGTGGGGTATCTGTTGGGGAGAGGGAGAGTCATGGTGGGGGTGGCTGAGAGTGGATCCAGGCGCCTTGTGGGTAGAGGTACAGGGAACCCTAAAGGGGGGGCCTGGGCCTGGCTGATGTGTATTTGTGCACGTGGAAACTAACGAGGGAAGCTGGGTGGGAGGAGAGGCTCCCAGGGACCCTTCTGCCACCCCAGGCCCTCATCCAGCCTGCCCCCTCTGAAGTAGACACTTGGCCCCAGGCCTAGAGCACACCCCTCTTGTATCACTTTGGGGGGCTAGTGTCCTTTCCACCTCCTACTTCCTCACTTCCAGCCTTTCAGGATAGCCAGGTACATGTGGGAATATGTACTTCCAAGCAGACGTGAGGCCAGTGGTTCTCGAACTTGGGACACCAGGCTTTTCTGGGGAGCTTGTTTAAAATGCCATTTCCAGGGGCGCCTGGGTGGCTCAGCTGGTTAAGCGTCCGACTTCGGCTCGGGTCATGATCTCACAGCTCGTGAGTTCGAGCCTTACATCAGGGCTCTGTGCTGACAGCTCAGAGCCTGGAGCCTGCTTCGGATTCTGTGTCTCCCTCTCTCTTTTCCCCTCCCCCACTCATGCTCTGCCTCTCTTTCAAAAATAAACATTAACATTTTTTTTTTTAACAGATAAATAAAATGCCATTTCCAGGTCCTACCCTCAGTGGTCCTGATTGGGTGGGTGGGGGGCGTGGCACGGACCATGCAAGCTCCCTGGCACCTTCTCTTCTAAGGGTTGCAGCAAGCCTGTGCCTTCGGGATCCAGCCTTCCCCAATTTGGCTTCAGTCCACGTTCAGTGCACAGTCTCCAGACCACCCCCTGAGGCACAGAGGTTGCTGGAGTGGGTTGCCCAAGTGCAGGAGAAAAGCGGGACGTGCCCTGTGCTACGCAGGATCTTGGGTTGGGGACAGAGAAGCCTGTGGATGCTGTTGCTGCCAAGTAGGGAGATGGATGGGCTTACGCTTCAGAAACAATTAGCCCGGGAACAGCGGGGGCGGGTGTAATCGAGGGCCTGGTGAGGGAGCAGGAGGCTGGCTGCCTCCCCTCCTGTCAGCTGGCTCTGCCCCAGCCCTGCCTCTCCTTCGGCAGACACCCAGTGCCTCTGAGCAGAACCTCTCTTGATGCCCCTGGCCCCTGAGGGCCGTTAGCCACCAGCCTTACTCCCAGCCAAGACAAGGGTCCTTCAGTCTCCAGAAGGCATCCTTTGCCAATTCATTTTAGCCATTTGTATATGGTGAAATCAAATGTACCACTCTGGCTGATTTCTGGTTCGGGAAAACAGGCTCAGGAGGTGCAAGTGGCCTGTGGCAGAACCTGGATTGGAAGCCAGGGAGCTCATGGTCTAGGGCTTCCCGACCCCACACTGGGCCTCGTCTACCCAAGGAACGATGCTTTTCCATATAACGAAATCCATTCCATTTTCTCACCCCTAGTATGTTCTGAGTGTGTGCTGAGGCCTAGCCCTAAGAATACTACCAATTTATTTTTTATTGAAAAATATTTTTTAATGTTTACTTATTATTTTGAGAGAGAGAGAGAGGGAGACACAGAATCTGAAGCAGGCTCCAGGCTCTGAGACATCAGCACAGAGCCCAATGTGGGGCTCAAACCCATGAACTGTGAGATCATGACCTGAGCCACAGTCAGACGGTTAACCGACTGAGCCACCCAGGCGGCCCAAGAATACTACCAGTTTAAAGAATTTCTCAGGAACTTCTTCAGTTTTTTAAAAAACAACTTGTTTCTGGTTTTTTGGTTTCTCAGAATTTTCTCTTTTTAAACATTTACCGAGACCAAGTAATTTTAAGACAGTAAGGCCTTAAGGTTTTCCCTATCTGAAAAGAAAATAATTTTCATTTAGAGAAATTTGAAAAATATAGAAAAATGGGATGAAGTAAATCCATTCGCAATCCACCAATTTCAACATATAGATCATCTGTATGTCTGTGATTTATTTATATATTTTAAATACAAATATATATTCCTTTAGGTTCTTTTCTAAAAAGACAGTTTTGGGTTTTTTATGTTAAAATTTTTTTAATGTTTACTTATTTTTGAGAGAGAGACAGAGACAGAGCACAAGCAGGGGAGGTGCACAGAGAGAGAGAGAGGGAGACCCAGAATCCAAAGCAGGCTCCAGGCTCTGCGCTGTCAGCACAGAGCCCGACGCGGGGCTCGAACCCACGAACCATGAGCTCATGACCTGAGCTGAAGTTGGACGCTTAACTGACTGAGCCACTCAGGTGCCCCTAAAAAGACATTTATGAATTGAGATCATAATATGTATAATTTTGTGTTCCTAAAATATTTTAACATAAGTTTACATTTTATTAAAATAGTCTTCATAAATACAGGCACACCTCAGGGATATGGTGGGTTGGATTCTAGACAACTATGAGGGAATGAACATCACAGTAAAGTGAGTTGAATTAATTTTTGGTTTCCAAGTGCATATAAAAGTTATGTTTACACTATACTACAGTCTATTTAATAAAGTGTGCAAGAGGATTATATCTAAAAAACAGACAACACACCTTAATTTAAGAATATTGCTAAAAAATTTAACCATCATCTGAGCTTTCAGCAAGGCACCCCTTTTGCTGGTGGAAGGTCTTACCTGGATGTTGATGACTGGCTGGCTGATCAGGGTGGTGGTTGCCAAAGTCTAGGCTGGCTGTGGCAATTCTTTTTTAAAAATCTTTTATATTGTTTTAGTGTTTATTCATCTTTGAGAGAGAGAGAGAGTGAGAAGGAGAGGGGCAGAGAGAGAGGGAGCCACAGAATCTGAAGCAGGCTGTCAGCACAGAGCCTGACGTGGGGCTTGAACTCACGAGCTGTGAGATCATGACCTGAGCTGAAGTCGGATGTCCAACCAGCTGAGCCACCCAGGCGCCCCAGCATTGTCTTTAAAATAAGACAATGACATTGGCCCCATTGATTGACTCTTCCTTTCACAAACGATTTCTCTATACAAGTGATGCTCTTTGATAGCATTTTACCTACAGTGGAACTTTCAAAATTAGAGTCAATCCTCTCAAACCCTTCTACCACTCCATCAACTAAGTTTATGTGATATTCTAAAGGCTTTGTTGTCATTTCAACAATCTAGCGTAATCTGCACCAGAAGCAGATTCTATCTCAAAAAAAAACCACTGTTGTGGGGCAGCGCCTGGGTGGCTCAGGTGGTTAAGCGTCCGATTTTGGCTCAGATCATGATTTCATCATTCCCATGTTTGAGCCCCGCTGACAGCTGTGCTGACAGCGCAGAGCCTGGAGCCTGTTTGGGATTCTTTCTCTCCCTCTCTTCCCCTCCCCCCCCAATAAATAAACAGTAAAAAATGTTTAAAAAAGAAGAAACATCTGTCTTTGTTCATCCATCAGAACAGTTCCTTGTCCATTGAAGTTCGATTGTGAGACTGCAGCCATTCAGCCCCATCTTCAGGCTCCACTTCGAATTCTAGTCATTTGCTGTTTCCACCCCATCCACAGCTACTTCCTCCACTGAAGTCTTGAGCCCCTCAAAGTCATCCATGAGGGCTAGATTCAACTTCTTCCAAACGCTTATTAATGTTGATATTTTGATCTGATCCCATGAATCATGAATGTTCTTAATGGCGTTTAGAATAGTGAATCCTTTCCAGCAGTTTTTCAATTTACTTCCCCCAGATCCGATAGATGAATCACTATTATGGTAGCTACAGCCTCACAAAGTGCATTTCTTAAATAATAAGACTTGAAAGTTGAAATGACTCGATCCATGGGCTGCAAAGCGCAAGTTGTGTTAGCAGGCGCGAAAACAACATGAATCGCGTTGTCCATCTCCATCAGAGTTCTTGGATGACAAGGTGCATTGTCAGTGAGCAGTAATATTTTGAAAGGAATCTTTTTATTCTGCGCAGTAGGTCTCAACAGTGGGCTTAAGATATTCAGTAAAGCATGTTGGAAACGGATGTGCTGTCACCCAGGCTTTGTTGTTGCATTGACAGAGTACAGGTAGAGTGGATTTAGCCTAATTCTTAAGGGCCCTAGGGCCTCTGGAATGTTACACGAGCACTGGCTTCCTCTTAAAGTCACCAGCTGCATTAGTCCCTAACTTCAGCTTAAGGGAATATTGTGGCTGGTTTGATCTTCTATCCAGACCACTCAAACTTCCTCCATGTATAAGGCTAGTTTGCTTTCTTATCATTCATGTGTTTGCTATGGGAGCACTTTTAATTTCCTTCAAGAACCTTTCTTTGCAGGTACAACTTGCTTATAATAAGAAGCCTAACTTCTTGGCTTTTGACGCTAAGTTTAATCATTTCTAGCTTTTGATTGAAAGTGGGAGATGTATGACTCCTTCACATGAACACTTAGGGGCCATCGTAGGGTTGTTACTTGGCCTGATTTCAATATGGCTGTGTCTCGGGGAGCAGGGAGGCCTGAGGAGAGGGACAGAGATGGGACTGGCCGGTAGGTGGAGAGGTCAGAGGGCACACATTTATCGATTAGGTCTGCCATCTTATATGGGCATGGTTTGTGATGCTCCGAACAGTTACAATAGTAATATAAAAGATCACTGGTCACAGATAACCATGACAAGTGTAACAATATTAATGAAAAAGTTTGAAAAATTGCAAAGAGGTACCAAAATGTGACACAAAGATACAAGTGAGTAAAAGTGTTTGGAAAAGTGGCACCGATATGTCCTAAGCAGAGTCACCACAAACCTTCAGTTTGTAAAAAACGCAGTATCTGTAAAGTGCAATAAAGCAAGACACAATAAAATGAGATACGCCTATATACACTTTAATCACTGCACACTGTTCTGTGGGAAACCTCACCAAAATTTACCATCACGACTCTTCTCTGCTTAAGAATGGCTATGGCCTGGGGCGCCTGGGTGGCTTAGTCGGTTAAGCGTCCGACTTTCGCTTAGGTCATGATCTCGCGGTTCATGGGTTCGAGCCCCGCGTCGGGCTCTGTGCTGACTGCCAGCTCAGAGCCTGGAGCCTGTTTCAGTCTGTGACTCCCTCTCTCTCTGACCCTCCCCTGCTCACGCTGTCTCTCTCTCTCTCTCCTAGAAATAAATAAAAATATTAAAAAAAAAAAAAAAAAAGAATGGCTATGGCCTAATGTCATGGCTACCTAACAGTGTTTGCCCTGGAGTTAGACGACCAGGGTTTGAATTTGGGCTCCACTGCTGTCCGGCTGTGTGACCTTAGGCAAACCACTTCCCCTCTCTGTGCCTCCAACTCTTCACCTAGTTCATGGGAATAATAATAGCACTGTCCTTGTGTGATTATTTTGGATTCATTCAGTCAATCCCATCTCTGGATATATATACAAAACATTAAGTGCTCAGTAAATACTAGCTATTATTATCTTTACATGCTTTACAGATACTCCCCTGGTCTAGATGCCCATGAGTGAAACGACCAGGTCCAAGATGTGATTTTTAAATATTTTTACTGCTTTTTGATAGAAATGAATGAAAGTGTGTAAACCAAGCTAAAAGTCTGTTCCTTGCCCTCTCCCTCCCTGATGCCTCCCATGTGGTCCTGCTGCCTGCTTTCCTTTTCTTGGAATCATCTCACGCCCTTCCTCGTGCCCTGCTTGGCAGGTGTGAGGGCGGCAGCCATCCCTCCTCTGCTCCTTGCTCCGCAGTAATAGGGAGTCAGGGCATCTGCCCTTGTGTGTGGGGGGAAGGGGGGGTGGGAATGAGGCTGCGTAGCCAGGGCGATCTGAAACACAGGTCTGCTTTAGGGGCACCCGGCTGGCTCGGTCAGTAGAGCATGTGACCTTGATCTTGGGGTCATGAGTTTGAGCCCCACACTGGGTACAGAGCTTACTTCATAAAAAACAAAAACAAACAAAGCTGATGTGTTTTAAAAGGCCCCAAAACATTCACCTTCCCAGAGCCCCCTCCTGGGGGAGTTATGGAAAGGGGGGTGGGTCCTGGCTGTGCCCCAGGTGGTAGTGTTTGGTGACAGTCATCCTAGCTTACAAACCCTGTATCAGAACATTTGCCCCATCCAAGTATTGCCTCATTTGTAAATTCCTTCTATGAAACTCCAATAAAACCTTAAGTAATAAATCACATTAACCCAACATTTGGCAAATCATTCTGTTTTGGGGATGAGAATAAAGGTGCCCAGATTAGGTTGCCCTGGACAGGCAGGTATTATTATTCTCATTTGTAAGTAGGCTCCACGCTGGGTGTGGAGCTTGAACTCACAACCCTGAGATCAAGACCTGATCTGACATCAAGAGTCAGATGCTGAACTGACTGAGCTGCCCAGGCGCCCCGGGTTCTTGTAGCAGGTACGCCGGGCAGCCTGTGGGTATGGAGACCGGGAGCATTCCGACTGCCCTGGTTCTGTGAGCAAATCCACTCACCCTACCCAGGGGCCAGGGCAGGCTCTCAAAGGCCTGGGAAATGTCAGAGCCCTGAAAGCAAAGCTTTGGGTGGGTGGGGGGGACCTGCAAACTACGAAACAGACCGTATCAAAATGGGTAAATGTTTAATCAAGTGCTTTCCGAAAGTAGCGTGTCAACTTTAATATCTGTTAAGTTTGGTATCCACACAAATGCCATTATATTTGAGAACAATTTGTAACTTGGATTCTTGGCAAGAGTTCCAGGATATGCAGAACGATTGAAGAGAAATCATAGCCAATAGTAAATTAAATGACTTACTCATAGTCAAGTAATTTCAGAAGCAAATTGGTAAAAGCTCTGTTACATTTCAAGCAGTGTTATCTTTGATGAGGGATGTGGGCGAGTTTTAATTGGCGGTGATGAGGGTGGGGCGTCTGAGAATCAGATGCTGTAAGAATCAGGGTCTTTAAGGGGCTGGAAATGGCCCTGGCCTGTACCTGCTCCTGGTCCAGGATCAGCCCAGCTTCTGCTCTAGGCTGGCGCTCTGGCCCTCCTGCCTCCCTAACTCAGCTGCACAGACTCGGGGCACCTGGTCCTGCCACAGGCAAGGCGTCTTCTGGAGATCCATGCAGGACCACATGTGGCTGGCATTTCTGTCTGCATTGTGCAGGTGAGAGACTGCCCTGGGTTTGAAACCTGAGTGTCCCATTTATTAGTGAGGCAAGTCCCCAGTCCTCCCTGGCTTCCAAGACCTACAAAGGGGAGATAGGACCAATTGCTTCCCAGCTTTGTGTGCCCGCCGCGGGTTTCCCATGGTGGGGTAAACACATACCGGGCTGGCACTGGGCTGAACTCTTCACCATTATGAATACATTTAACACGACTAAGAGCTGCATCCCGGCTGTCATCACGGTGCTCCTCTTAGAGAAAACTGAGGGCCAAGGAGGTTGAGTAACGTATCCGAGGTGACCCTGCTGGCAGATAGCAGAGCTGAGATTTGAACCCAGAACCGCCTGTTAAGTCCCTGTTCCTTCCACTCTATGATGGTCCCTGGGGGTGGGCTGTGAGTGCCGCGTGTCTGCGGGGCTGGGTCTCTGTAGGATTGGGTGCTCAGGGAAAGGATGGCGTCTGGCTCTGGCGGGGGGGGGCGGGGGGGGCAGAGGTTGGAGGCAGGGAGGCCAAGGAGGAGGCTCCTGTGGCATCCCAGGTGTGAGTGAAGAGGACCTGGGTGCTGGCAGTGGCGGTGGAGAGCAGCTGGTGCCGGGAGGCAGTCAGGACCAGTGGTTAATACAAGGGCGGCTGACTGGCTGGACAAAAGACTGAGATTGTGAATGCCCTGAGGTAGGCATGCGCCCCGATTGCCACAGGCCACCCCATTCCCTGTTGCCTTACACCTGGCCCAATCCACATACTCCCGGGGAGGTATCTGAGTTTGTGTTCCCTGGAATAAAATCACCATTTCGTGGTACAGCTCTTTCACTTCTCACCTGTGAGATCTTAGGTAAATTATATGAACTCTGAGCTTCAGTTCTCTCGTAAAATGGGGATAAGAAGGTCTACTGAGTTGGTATTGAATGCTGAAGCCACAGCTCTCAGCAGAGTGGCCGGCACACAGAAGACCCTCAGAGCACCCGTGAAACTCACGAAGCCACACTGGAAACCAGTGGTCCATACTGGGGAAGGAGAAAATCATATATCGTGCCTGAGTTCAGCCCAGAGGACTTGGAGAATTATGGAGGTACCATTGGCAACTCCACTGGGGGGGGGGGGTCAGAGAAGGGTGGGCTAATTCTTTTTTGGAGAAAATAGCAACCACTTCACACTCTTATTGTGCTTTGTCATTTTCCGCATTTAATTTTTAACAACAGCCTTAGGAGGTGGACAGGGGTATGCTTACTCCTACCAGGAGACTAAAACTCTTCTGAAATAAGGTGGGTTCCAAACAAATATGTAAAGGTGTTCTATATCCATGGCAGATAATGGATATTATCCATTATCCTCACATTCCAGAGTCCGGAAAGGACATCTGCCTGGGAGAGAGGCTGGTGCTGAGGCAGAAGTAGGAAGAGGGGAGGAGGAAAGAGGGGAGACCGCTTTGCAGTGCGGTCTCGGCCAGGGAAATATATTAGCAGACGTCAAGATGGAGATGGAGGTGGGGTTCATGAGGCAGCTGGGGGAGGCGGTCCTTCAGGCCACATGCTCAATCTGTCATGGCCCCGGAGGTGACCAGTCCACAGGGACTGACCTCCACTAACTCAGCTCGCACGAAATGGGCACCAGACCAGGCAAGCTACTTTTCAGCTTGTAACAGGGGACTCAAAGTACCAAGCATAGGGTTTTTTCAAAGTCAGCGAGCAGTGGCTTGGTGCACAGTGAGTTGGACGCAGGGTTTTGAACAACCTCGCTGGCCCTGGGCCTCCTCCTCTGCACCCATGTGCCCCCGGACAGAGCACGTTAGCTTATAGAGTGCCTTTGTGTATTTAGAAAAAGATGCCCATCCCTTGGGTCAACACAGCCCCGTGCTGGGGAGAACAGATTGGTGAGCAGAGAACAGCCTACTTTGGCTCCCTGATCACCCAGGGGCTCTTATCAGCGGGAGGACTTAGGCGGCAGCCTGGCTCCAAGGTCCCTGGGTACCTGCAGCCTAAGGCTGTATGAGTGGCTGTATTACCACTGATGCCACTGGCTCTTGCACCTGCTCTTGGAGGACGTCCCACAGCTGCGTCCCGGAGTCCCCAGCAGCGTCCTGCAGCAGCTTATAAATCAGATGAAGCTACAGTCACCGCTGCTCCACCCCAATGCTGCCTTGTAGCTGAACACGGCCCAGGGCCCACGGAGGTATCCGGGTGCCTCCGTGCTGCTAAGGGGGTGCACATATCGTGCCGAGGCTTCCCTGGGGTCAGGGGCTTTTCCTGTTTGGGGCGCTGGAGTCCCCACTGTGAATGACCCAGGTGCGTGGCTCTTACCTCTCCCCCTCTGCCACACCCTGTCCCAGTGCACCAGCTACCTTTCAAACCTGCTTGGGCACATGGGTCATGCACAAACTCAGGGCTGATGCTCACCCGAATGTCACCTTTGTGTGAGTTAGGAAAAGGTGGGCCCTCTGGGCAGTCATGACCCCGATAGTTCACAGAACTGCTGGTATCTTTGGATAAGGAAAGAGTGTCCCTCCCTCCAGGTGGTCGTGGCCCTTCCAGGCTTCTTGCTGAACTTGCTCCTGAACTGGTGACCCACTGCAGTGTCTGACTTGTCCACAGGGTGGCGGTATGGACACCTCTGTGAGACCAGCTTTGGCTTCTGCCTGCAGGTTCCGGCTCTGGGGCTGGGCTGGGGCACTCTCTCCAGGCACCCATATCCACTAACTCATGCAGTGGGCACGTGTGTCCCCTCAGTCCAGTAGACAGGCTGGCTCACGTATAAATTCCCTCAGTGAGAGCTATGGCTTAGGCTAAGCCAGGACTCCCGTAGGAGAGCCGCCCAGGGGCCAACTGATGTGCACATGCTTGCTTCTGGACAAGGCTGGAGAGATGCACATTCTGGCCCTTTGGTTGCTCTGTTCTAGATCCAGTTCCATTCTGTCCCCCATGGGTGCTCAGGAAATAGCACTGGCAGGGAGTCTGGGGGCCTGAATTTAGCTATCAAGAATAACAATGGCTAACATTTATTAAGCACTTACCATAGGCCTGGTGTGATCTCATTTAATCCTCGGACCAGCCCTATGAAGTAGGCACTATTATTATTGTCATTTACAGGGAAAGAAACAAAGGCACAGAGAGGTCCAGTAATCTTCCCACGGTCACACTGCTAGTAAGTGGTGGATCCGAGATGTGGCACAATGCTCTACCTGTTGTGCCTACCCTCCTTCCATTGGGTTCTGCGAATTTTTATTTGCCATGGAAGATGGAAGAAGCCAGACACTAAAGATTATGTGCTACATAGTCCCATCTACGTAAGCCTCAAGGCAAAACTTATCCATGAAAGTCAGACTAGTAGGGCGCCTGGGTGGCTCGGTCGGTTGAGTGTCTGACTTCCGCTCAGGTCACGATCTTGTGGTCGGTGACTTCCAGCCTCCACTGAGCTCTCTGCTGTCAGTGCAGAGCCGGCTTCAGATCCTCTGTCTCCTTCTCTCTCTGCCGCTCCCCTGCTCATGCTCTCTCTCAAAAATACATAAAACATTAACAAAAATTTTTAAGTCAGGTTAGTACTTACTCTTGGGTTGGTACAAATGTGGGGGGATGTTTCGGGGGTATTGATAATCTTCTGCTTTTATCTGAGTTCTCTTATCCAGAGAGTTGAATTTGTGAGAATACATCAAATTGTAGACTTAACGTCGGTACTTCATACTCTAATAAGAAGTTAAAAACCAAAATCATGGGAAGAGGTCAGGGTGGGACTAGCCCACGGACGAGACCCCGCGAGCTGGCAAGCCAAATCCGGGCGTTCTTAGGCACAGGACCACGGCAGGGCCTGCAGAGGTGATATGGACTCTGTCTGCGGTATGGAGAGGGGAGACTCGGTGGAGGCCCTCTGAACTGGAAGGGGTTTGCCTCAACCTAGAACTTGCCTTCATGCAGGGGATAGAGGAGATCTGCCCCTCCTTTTGCAGAGCCAGGGTGGATCTGGCTCGGATTGCGGGAGCCGGCAGCAGGGTGGGCCGGAGTACGGTGACACGCTGCCGGACATCTGTTTCTCTGCCTCCAAACTACAGGCTTTGGAGTTGCCACTCTTTTTTTTTTTTTTAATATTTTTATTTTATTTCTAGGATAGAGAGAGACAGCGTGAACAGGGGAGGGTCAGAGAGAGAGGGAGACACAGACTCTGAAGGAGGCTCCAGGCTCCGAGCTGGCAGTCAGCACAGAGCCCGACGCGGGGCTCAAACCCACGAACCGCGAGATCATGACCTAAGTGAAAGTCGGAGGCTTAACCGACTAAGCCACCCAGGCGCCCCTGGAGTTGCCACTCTTATCTGCTCTACCCGCACACTGCCATGCTATTATTGTCTTAACAGTTTTCTTTTTTTTTTAATTTTAAATATTTTTATTTTTGAGAGAAAGAGACAGAATGCGAGCAGGGGAGGGGCAGAGAAAGAGGGAGGCACAAAATCTGAAGCAGGCTCCAGGCTCTCTGTCCAGAGAGCCCAACGTGGGGCTTGAGCCCACAGACGGTGAGATCATGACTTGAGCCGAAGACCTGAGCCAAAGTTGGATGCTTAACCGACTGAGCCACCAACTGTCCCTTAACAGTTTTCTTTAAATCTTAAGTTAATTCACTTTTAAAAATCAGCGTCAGTACAAGTTCACAACCACTAGGATGGGTATAATTAAAAACCAAACCAAACCAAACAAAGATACGGGAAAAATAACAAGTGTCAGCAAGGCCGTGGACACACTGAAACCCTCATGCACTGCAGTGGGAATGTAAAATGGTGTAGCCACTGTGGGAAATGGTGTGATGGTTCCTCAAAAAGTGAAACAGAATTACCATCTGACCCAGCAATCCCGCCCCAGGGACACATGCCCAGGACTTGAGAACTGGTACTCAAATACATACATGCACAGCATGTTCAGAGCAGTGCTGTTTACAACAGCCCAAAAACGAAAATAGCCCAACAGATGAATGCATAGACAAAATGCCTTCTATCCCTACGACGGAATATTTTTCAGCCACAAAAAGTAATGGAGTACTGACCCAGGCCTGAACCTCAAAAGCATGACGCGAAGAGCAAGGAGCCAGACACAAGAGGTCGGATGTGACCGCATTTACCGTGCAATACCCAGAATACTTAAAACCAAAGAGACAAAATGCAGATCGCCAGTTGCCAGAGGGTGGAGGAAGGGGGATCATGGCGAAGGAGTCACTGCTTAATGGGTGCGGGGTTCCTTTTGGGGTGACAAAGCTGTTTTGGAACTAGAGGTGGTGGTGGCGCAAACACTGAATGTAGGGATTGCCACTGAAGCGCTCACTTTAAAACGTTTCATTGCGCGTTATGTGGATTTCACGTCGGTAGAAAAAGGTGAGGAGAAGCACGGCCACGGTTTTCTTACTGGTGCACAAATAATACTGTTCACCGCGTGGGAGACGGTAGGGAGTGACAGTACGTGCAAAGTGGCCGGCCTTCAGCTCTTCAGTAAAGGGCAGCCATTGTCCCCTGAGAGCCACTTACTAGGGATGCCCCAGGGACGCCTCAGTCTCCTGCAACGCCGCGGCTGGAGGATGGGGATGAGGCTTACCTACCTGAAAAAAGAACCTGAAAAACCCAAAGAGCAGCAGTTTCGAGGTGGCGCCCAGTGGGCGGTCCCAGTAGTGCGGACACGGGCGTGTCCCTCCCTGGGTCCGAGCGGCGCGAACTAGCCTCCTAAGAGCCGCCCAGGGCTCTCTGCGAGGCCTAGAGGCTTCTGGAGCCGCAGGGCCAAACCGGGAGCGGGCGGTGCTGCACGGTCGGCCACTGGGGGGCGCTGCTGGGGCTGCCCTTCCCAGGAATGGGCCGAGGACTTAGGTTTTACAGAGCACAAGTTACTTAAACTTGCACCCTCTGGGTACCCGTGCAGCCTGCTAAACAAGGGATGTGTCGGGGTTCCCCAGCCTTCTCACGTTGTTTACCCGAAGCCAGACGATGCCTCTAGATTCCTCTTCTGTGCTTCTCTAGCCTGCGCCCCCTCCAGAGTAAAGAGGTCACTGCACCTTCCTTGGTGAAGGCGGTGTGCGCAGAGGGGAGACCAGACGGTTCACCCCCACCTATGGCACCCACCGCCTTTCCTCTGCCTCCAGGGCCCGGCCAGTGTGAGAAGGCTCCGCCCCAGCGGCTGGTGGGCCGGACCTGGTCTCCCAGATGAAGGTTCGGGGACCTGGGACTCCCAAGTGTGCCCTGACCTCCATACGACTAAGGCGCAGCCTCTCCTTCCTTCCCAGCTGCTTCTGCACGAGCCCGCATGACCTCTCCTCAGACGGTGTTCAGCCAGGCTACAGTCTGCCTGGAATCCGTTTGCCCAGCGAGACCTCAGCTCTCGCGGCCCCTCCTCTGGACAGGTCTCCAACCCCGGACCCTCCAGCAGGGACAGAGCCTCCTGAACCACAGCACCAGCACCAGCACCTGCGCTGCCTGGAGATCCCTGCTTCTCCCCTGCTCCAGGTCCGACCTCCTGATGCAGGTGAGGCCATCTTCGGTCTCCTGGGGCCCAGCTTATAACTGGGTTTGTGCTCCTGCCCGATCAGGCTCCTGCCCGATATGGCTCACCGCCTTCCCCACCTGGCCCCACCCTTTCTCTGCATGCTTTGTATTTGTTTGTATTTCGTACTCCACCGAATCTTCTCAGGTTATCCGCAAGCCCTGAGGTTTAATACGAGGGGCCTCTTGGCAACTCAATGCCATTTTGACCCCGGTGCACTGTTCTGAAGTTTGCTGCACATTCTTTCTGGCTTATGGTCTCTCTCTGGCATATCTGTTGTGTTTACACCACTCGAAGTGTTGATAAGATCTACATTACATTGAAGTATCCTGGCCTTGCGAAGTGGAGTTTCTTGCAGATAATGAATACAAAGGACACAAAGCCATCTAAGAAACATCCACTGTGCTTGGCTGTGAGGGCCCCTTGCTTACTTGCCAAGTTTATCTAACGTCAGCTCTGGGTTTGCAAACAGTCTTGGCTTGTTGCTGGATCCTCCAATCTTGTGTGCTCACCCCCGCAGCCTTTTGTAGGCAGTGTGGTGCCCTGTGGGGAGCCAGACCTTGGGGTTGACTGAGTCAAATGTACCTCAGTGACTGGGTGTCCTCGGGCAGGTTACTTAATTTCTCTGATCCTCAGTTTCCTCACCTATAAAATGGGGGAAGAAATATGTTGTTCAAAGAGATGTTTTGAGAATTCAGTGAGAAAGTATATGCAGTAGACGTGTAATAGGCGCTCAATAAATATGGCTGGGATTATTAGTAAACACACACAGGATCCTTCTTTATTTTTTAAAAATTTTATTTATTTATTTATTTTGCTTTATTTTTTAAAAATGTACATCCAAGTTAGTTAACATATCGTGCAATAATGATTTCAAGAGTAGAATCCAGGTTAGAAGGAACTTACCTAAACACCATAAAAGCCATCTATGAGAAGCCCTCAGCTAACATCATCCTCAACGGGGAAAAACTGAGAGCTTTCCCCCTGAGATCAGGAACATGACAGGGATGTCCACTCTCACCACTGCTGTTTAACATAGTGCTGGAAGTCCTAGCATCAGCCATCAGACAACAAAAGGAAATCAAAGGCATCAGAGTTGGCAAAGAGGAAGTCAAACTTTCCCTCTTCGCAGATGACATGATACTCTACATAGAAAACCCGACAGACTCCACCAGAAGCCTACTAGAACTGATCCAAGAATTCAGCCAAGTTGCAGGGTATAAAGTCAACGTACAGAAATCGGTTGCATTTTTATACACCAACAGTGAAGCAACAGAAAGAGAAATCAAGAAACTGATCCCATTCACAATTGCACAAAAAACCATAAAATACCTCGGAATAAACCTAACCAAGGATACAAGAGATCTGTATGATGAAAACTATAGAAAACTTATGAAGAAAATTGAAGAAGACACAAAGAAATGGAAAAACATTCCATGCTCATGGATTGGAAAAATAAATATAGTTAAAATGTCATTACTGCCCAAAGCAATCTACACACTTAATGCTATCCCAATCAAAATTGCACCAGCATGCTTCTCAAAACTAGAAGAAACTATCCTAACATTTGTATGGAACCACAAAAGACCCCGAATGGCCAAAGTAATATTGAAGAAGAAAACCAAAACGGGAGGCCTCACCATCCCAGACTTTAGCCTCTACTGCAAAGCTGTCATCATCAAGACAGTATGGTATTGGCCCAAAAACAGACACATAGACCAATGTAATAGAATAGAGAGCTCAGATTTGGACCCAAAAAACGCACAGCCAACTAATCTTTGACAAAGCAGGAAAGAGTATCCAATGAAGAAAAGACAGCCTCTTTAACAGATAGTGTTGGGAGAACTGGACAGCAACATGCAGAAGAATGAAACTAGATCATTTTCTCACACCATGCGCAAAAATAAACTCAAAATGGATAAAGGACCTGAACGTGAGACAGGAAACTATCAACACCCTAGAGGAGAAAGCCGGAAACATCCTCCTTGACCTCAACCACAGCAATTTCTTAATTGACACATCCCCAAAGGCAAGGGAATCAAGAGCAAAAATGGGGGCACCTGGGTGGCTCATTTGGTTAAGCCTCTGACTTCGGCTCAGGTCATGATCTCACAGTTCGTGGATTCAAGCCCCACTTGGGGCTCTGTGCTGACTGCTAGCTCAGAGCCTGGAACCTGTTTCAGATTCTGTGTCTCCCTCGCTCTCTGACCCTCCCCTGCGCACTCTCTCTCTCTCTCTCTCAGAAATAAATAAAACATTAAAAATTTTTTTTAAAAAAGAGCAAAACTGAACTATTGGGACCTCATCAAGTTTAAAAGCTTCTGCATGGCAAGAGAAACAAGCCATAAAACTAATAGGCAACCGATGGAATGGGAAAAGATAGTTGCAAATGACATATCAGATAAAGGGCTAGTATCCAAAATCTATAAGGAACTCACCAAACTCCACACCCAAAAACAAACAATCCAGTGAAGAAAGGGGCAGAAGATATGAACAGACACTTCTCCAAAGAGGACATCCAGATGGCCAACAGACACATGAAACGATGCTCAGCATCCCTCCTCATCAGGGAAATACAAATCAAAACCACACTGAGATACCACCTCACACCAGTCAGAGTGGCTAAAATGAGCAAATCAGGAGACTACAGATGCTGGCAGGGATGTGGAGAAACGAGCACCCTCCTACACTGTTGGTGGCAATGGAAACTGGTCCAGCCCCTTTGGAAAACAGTGTGGGGGTTCCTCAAAAAATTAACAATAGAACACCCCTATGACCCAACAATAGCACTGCTAGGAATTTACCCAAGGGATACAGGAGTGCTGATACATAGGGGCATATGTAGCCCAATGTTCATAGCAGCCCTCTCAACAATAGCCAAAACATGGAAGAGCCTAAGTGTCCATCAATGGATGAATGGATCAAGAAGATGTGGTGTATTTATACAATGGAATACTACATGGCAATGAGAAAGAATGAAATCTGGCATGTGTAGCAACATGGATGGACCTTGAGGGTGTTATGCTGAGTGAAATAAGTCAGGTGGAGAAGGACGGATACCATACGTTTGTACGTATAGGAGAATAGGAGGAACCTAATGGAGGACCGTGGGGGAGAAGAAGGGGAAAAACAGTGGGGGAAAGGGAGGGAGGCAAACCATGAGACTCTTGAATGCCGAGAACAAACTGAGGGCAGATGGGGTGGAGGGGAGGGGAAGGGGGCTGATGGGTATGGAGGAAGGCACTTGCGGGGATGAGCACTAGGTGTTATATGGAAACCAACTTGACAATAAACTATTAAAAAAATAAAATAATAATAAACAAACGTTTAAAAAATAAAATAAAATAAAAGACAAAAAACTAATACACTAAAAAAAAAAAAAAAGAGTAGAATCCAGGGGCGCCTGGGTGGCTCAGTAGGTTAAGTGTCCAACTTTGGCTCAGGTGGTGATCTCACAGTTCGTGGGTTCGAGCCCCGCGTCGAGCTCTGTGCTGACTGCTAGCTCAGAGCCTGGAGCCGATTTCAGAGTCTGTATCTCCCTCTCTCTCTGACCCTCCCCTGCTAATGCTGTCTCTTTCTCTCTCAGAAATATTTTATTATTTTTTAAATTTTTAATTATTTCTAGGAGAGAGAGAGAGAGAGACAGCGTGAGCAGGGGAGGGTCAGAGAGAGAGGGAGATACAGAGTCTGAAACAGGCTCCAGGCTCTGAGCTAGCAGTCAGCACAGAGCCCGATGCGGGGCTCGAACCCACGAACTGCGAGATCATGACCTAAGCCAAAGTCGGACGCTTAACCTACTAAGCCACCCAGGCGCCCCTCTCTCAGAAATAAATAAAACATTAAAAAAAAACAGAGTAGAATCCAGTGATTGATCCCCTACATATAACACCCAGTGCTCAGCCTGACAACTGCGCTCCCTAATGCCCCTTGCTCAATTAGCCCTTCCCCCACCCACGACCCCTCCAGCAACCCTCAATTTGTTCTCTGTATTTAAGAGTCTCTTATGTTTTGTTCCCCTCCCTGTTCTTATATTATTTTTGCTTCCCTTCCCTTATGTTCATCTGTTTTGTATTTTAAATTCCACATATGGGTGAAGTCATATGATATTTGTCTTTCTCTGACTAATTTTGCTTAGCATAATATCCTCTAGTTCCATCCACATTGTTGCAAATGGCAAGATTTCGTTCTTTTTGATTGCCAAGTAATACTCTGTTGTATACATACCACATCTTCTTTACCCATTCATCTGTCAATGGACATTTGGGCTCTTTCCATACTTTGGCTATTGTCGACAGTGCTGCTATAAACATTGGGGTGCATGTGCTCCTTCGAAACAGTACACCTGTATCCTTTGGATAAATACCTAGTCCAATTGCTTGCTTGTAGAGTAGTTCTATTTTTAATTTTTTGAGGAAATTCCATCCTGTTTTCCCTAGTGGCTTCATCAGTTGGCATGCCCACTCGCAGTGGAAAAGAGTTCCTCTTTCTCTGCATCCTTGCCAACATCTGTCATTTCCCAAGTTGTTAATTTTAGCCATTCTGACAGATGAGAGGTGGCATCACAGTGTGGTTTTGATTTGTATTTACCTGATGATGAGTAATGTTGAGGATGTTTTCATGTGTCTATTTGCTATCTGGATGTCTTGTTTGGAAAAGTTTCTATGCACGTCTTTTTGTCCATTTCTTCACTGGATTATTTGTTTTTCTGGGTGTTGAGTTCGGTAAGTTCTTTATAGATTTTGAATACTAACCTTATATGTGATGTGTTATTTGAAAATATTTCCTCCAATTCCATGGGTTGCCTTTTAGTTTTGCTGATTGTTTCCTTTGCTGTGCAGAAGCTTTTTATCTTGATGAAGTCCCAATAGTTCATTTTTGGTTTTGTTTCCCTTGGCTCTGGAGACATATTGCATAAGAAGTTGCTGTAGCCGAGGTCAAAGAGATTTTTGCTTGCTTTCTTCTCTAGAATTTTGATGGCATCCTGTTTTACATTTAGCTCTTCCATCCATTTTGAGTTTATTTTTGTGTAAGGTGTAAGAAAGTGGTTCAGATTCATTCTTCTGCATGTCGCTGTCCAGTTTTCCTAACACCATTTGCTGAAGAGACTGTCTTTATTCCATTGGATATTCTTTCTTGCTTTGTCGAAGATTAGTTGGCCATACGTTTGTGGATCTATTTATGGGTTTTCTATTCTGTTCCATTGGTCTGAATGTCTGTTTTTGTGCCAGTACCATACTTTCTTGATGATTACAGCTTTGTAATATGTCTTGAAGTCTGGAACTGTGATGCCTCCAGCTTTGGTTTTCTTTTTCCAGATTGCTTTGGCTATTTGGGGTCTTTTCTGGTTCCATACAAATTTTAGGATTGTTTGTTCTAGCTCTGTGAAGAATGCTGGTGTTGTTTTGATAGGGATTGCATTGAGTATTTAGACTGCTTTGGGTAATATCGACATTTTAAGAATATTTTTTATTCCAATCAATGAGCATGGAATGTTTTTCCCATTTGTGTCTTTAATTTCTTTCATAAGTTTTCTATAGTTTTCAGTGTATAAATTTTTCACCTCTTTGGTTAGGTTTATTCCTAGGTATTTTATGGGTTTTGATGCAATTGTAAATGGGATTGATTCCTTGATTTCTCTTTCTGCTGCTTCATTATTGGTGTATAGCAATGCAACTGATTTCTATGCATTGACTTTATATCCTGAGGCTTTGCTGAATCCATGGATCAGTTCTAGCACTTTTTTTTTTTTTTTGTGGAATCTTTTGCCTTTTCCATACAGAGTATCATGTCAACTGTAAAGAGTGAAAGTTTGACTTCCTCCTTGCTGATATGGATGCCTTTTCTTTCTTTGTGTTGTCTGACTGCTGAGGCTAAGACTTCCAATACTATGTTGAATAACAGTGACAAGAGTGGGCATCTCTGTCATGTTCCTGACCTTAGGGGGAAAGCTCTCAGTTTTTCCCCATTGAGGATGATAATAGCTGTGGGTCTTTTGTATATGGCTTTTATGATCTTGAGGTATCCTTCTCTCCTTACTTTCTTGAGGGTTTTTATCAAGAAAGGATGCTGTATTTTGTCAAATGCTTTCTCTGCAGCTATAGAGGATCATGTGGTTCTTTTATTAATTTGATGTATCACACTGATTGATTCCCAGTTATTGAACCAGCCCTGCATCCCAGGTATAAATCCCACTTGATTGTGGTGAGTAAGTCTTTTAATGTATTGTTGGATTTGGTTAGCTATTATCTTGTTGAGAAATTTTGCATCCATGTTCATCTGGGAAATTGGTCTCTAGTTCTCCTTTTTAGAGAGGTCTTTGGTTTTGGAATCAAGGTAATGCTGGCCTCATAGAACGAGATTGAAAGTTTTCCTTCCGTTTCTATTTTTTGGAACAGCTTCAAAAGAATAGGTGTTAAATCTTCTTTAAATGTTTGGTAGAATTCCCCTGGAAAGCCATCTAATTTTTTGATTACTAAATCAATGTATTTACTGGTTATGGGTCTGTTCAAATTTTCTATTTCTTTCTGTTCCAGTTTTGGTAGTTTGTATGTTTCTAGGAATTTGTCCATTTCTTCCAGATTGCCCAATTTATTGTTATATAATTGCTCTTAACATTCTCTTTTTATTGGTTGTATTTCTGCAGTGTTGGTTGTGATCTCTCCTCTTTCATTCTTTTTTTAAATGTTTTTATTTATTTCTGAGATAGATAGAGAGAGAGAGAGAAAGAGAGAGGCAGTGTGGGCAGGAGAGGGTCAGAGAGAGGGAGACAAAGAATTTGAAGCAGGCTCCAGGCTCTGAGCTAGCACAGAGCCTGACATGGGGCTTGAACCCACGACCATGAGATCATGACCTGAGCCAGAGTCAGATGCTCAACTGACTGAGCCACCCAGGCACCCCAGGTTTTTTTTTTAATGTTTATTTATTTTTGAGAGAGAGAGACACAGACAAAATGTCAGTGAAGAGTGGCAGAGAGAGAGAGGGAGACACAGGATCGGAAGCAGGCTCCAGGCTCCAAGCTGTCAGCACAGAGCCCAACGTGGGGCTCGAACCCACGAACCGTGAGATCATGACCTGAGCCAAAGTCGGACACTCAACCAACTGAGCCACCCAGGCGTCCCAACCAGTTTTCTTTTCTTGACTATTAGCATGACACATGGTTCCCCATCCCCTTACTTTCAATCTGAAGATGTCTTTAGGTCTAAAATGGGTCTCTTGTAAACAGCATATAGATGGATCTTGATTTCTTATCCATTATATTACCTTATGTCTTTTGATTGGAGCATTTTGTCCATTGACATTTAGAGTGAGTACTAATAGATATGAATTTATTGTCATTATGTTGCCTGTAGAGTTGGAGTTGCTGGTGGTGTGCTCTGGTCCTTTCTTTGTTGCTTTTCATCTGTTTTGTTTTGTTTTGTTTTGTTTTGTTTCATCTTTTCACCCTTCAGAGAGTCTCCCTTAAAATTTCTTGCAGGGCTGGTTTAGTAGTCACAAACTCCTTTAGTTTTTGTTTGTCTGGGAAACTCTTTTTTTTAAATGACAGCCTTCCTGGATAGAGAATTCTTGGCTGCATATTTCTCCAATTCAGCATGTTGAATATATCCTGCCACTCTTTTCTGGCCTGCAAGTTTCCATGGATAAGTCTGCTGCAAACCTGATCCATCCTCCCTTATATGTTAAGGACTTTTTCTCCTTGCTGCCTTCATAATTCTTTTCTTTTCTCTGTATTTTGTGAATTTGACTATGATATGCCTTGTTGATGGTTGGTTTTTGTTGAATATAATGGAGGTTCTCTGTGCTTCTTGGATTTTGATATCTATGTCTTTCCTCAGTTTAGGAAAGTTTTCCATTATGATTTGTTCACATAAACTTTCTACCCCTTTTTCTCTCTCTTATCTTCTGGAACTCCTGTGATTCAGATTTTATTCCTTTTTAATGAGTTCTTGAATTCTTATATCATGCTCTTTTGACTTAGTCTCTCTTTTTTGTGCTTTACTAGTCTCCATAATTTTGTCCTCTGTATCGCTGATCGGATGCTCTGCTACATCCATCCTTGCCTCCATGGCACCCATTCGAGATTGCATCGCAGTTATAGTGTTTTCAATTTCATCCTGGTTAGATTTTACTTCTTTTATCTCTACAGAAAGGGATTCTATGCTTTTTTCAACCCCAGCCCGTATTCTTATATTTTGATTCTAAATTCTAGTTCAGACATCTTGCTTATATCTGCATTGATTAAGTCCCTGACTGTCATTTCTTCCTGTTCTATCTTTTGGGGTAAATTCCTTTGTTTTGTCATTTGGGAGGCAGAAAAATAATTAATAAAATAAAATAATTAAAGTTAAAAAATTTAAAACAAAAAAAATCACATAAAGGATGCTAGATCCTAGGTGTCTTTTGGTCTGGTTGTTGAAAGAAGCTTGATAGACTAGAGAAAAGGGGAAAGAAAAGAAAAGTAAGAAAATGTTTAAAAATAAAAAGTGTATACAATAAGATAGAATTAAATGAAGAAAGTAAGATAGAATAAAAATTACAAAAAATAAAAAATATAGAAAAATTTTTAAAAATTTTTAATGGAAAATAAAAAAAAATTTTTCCTTTTCTGTATCCAAGAATAAGAATAGAAAGGGGGCACCTGGGGGGGCTCAGTTGGTTAAGTGACCGATTTCGACTCAGGTCATGATCTCATGGTTTGTGACTTTGAGCCCCACGTCAGTCTCTGTGCTGACAGCTCAGAGCCTGGAGCCTGCTTTGGATTCTGTGTCTCCCTCTCTCTCTGTGCCTCCACTGTTCATGCTCTGTCTCTGTCTCTCTCTCTCAAAAATAAACATTAAAAAAATTTTTTTAAAAAATGAATAAAAAGAAAAAACAAAACAAACAGAAAAGAAACGAATAGGTGGACCAGTAAACAGAATGGAATCCGAAGAAATTATATCGTTTCCCCGAGAAGTCTAACTATGAAGGATTTTATAGTCTGCACACTAAGCAGGCAGAGAGGCTTGGGGTGGTCCTCTAGGGCCTAAGCTTGGTTAACTCAGGTGGATGGGGCCTGGGTAATGGCTCTGTTCTCCACTAGGTGGCACTACTTAGCTTACTGGGGTGGGTCACTGTGACACACTAGAACTCTATGTCCTCAGGGACCAGCAATCTAGACCCTTCCTTGGTCTCTGGCTTCCATTCGCTCCCCGCTTCCACACTGTCTGAATCCAAGCCATCAGCCTGCCAGGCGGCACCTCCCTCCTGAATTATGTCTCATAGGCGCTGTGTTTCTGCTCCCCCTGTTTATAGAGTCCTATTGGTATTGAAACCCTCTCCTTTCTCCTTTCTCCCTTTCTTATTCAGTCACTTGTGGGTGTTTCCACTCTTTCTCTTTCTCTCCAGCTATTTTACGGGGGGGGGGTGCTTTTCCTGGACTCTCTTCCCTTTCTCTGTCCTCTCTGGGCAAAAACAGCTCCCTGCCCTCCACGGCTTTCCTCTCCCCCGGTCACCTCTCCGCACAACGTACCTGTCGAGCTCCGTGGCTCAAGTTATGCAGACTGTTCTGTTAATCCTCAGATCAGTTTTCTAGGTGTGCAAAATGGCTTGGCGCCCATCACGCTGCGTTTCAGGGATGAGAGAAGCCGAGAAACTTCCATGCTGCTCTGCTGTTTTGGCCAACAGACCCCTTCTTTAAAAATTTTTTTAATGTTTTTTTTTTTTCTAGGAGAGAGAGAGACAGCATGAGTAGAGGAGAGTCAGAGAGAGAGGGAGACACAAACTCCGAAATAGGCTCCAGGCTCTGAGCTGGCAGTCAGCACAGAGCCCGACGCGGGGCTCGAACCCAGAAACCGCGAGATCATGACCTAAGCGAAAGTCGGACGCTTAACCGACTAAGCCACCCAGGTGCCCCAACAAGCCCCTTCTTTAAAGAGGGACAGTGCTCTTTCCTAAACACCTTGGTCATGCTTAAATTAGAAGTTATCGTTCCTCATTCCTAGAGGCACCCAGGAGCAGAGGCCAGGGAAGGGGGCCGCCACCTGGTGCTAGGGACCTGCACCCTCAGGCAAAAAGTAGGAGAAAGACCATTTCCAACCTCTGCTGGCTTGAGGAGCAGAGCCCTCTGTCTGGGCAGGGGCAGTGTTGTTCTCAGAAGTAGTAGCTGTAAGGCCCACAGCCTAACGTGAGATCAAATCTCAGAGAACAACAGAGCCTCAATGCACATTAGAAGAGAACCCCTACGGCCAAACATTCTGACAGCTGCTGGCATTCTCACAGCTGGAGAGCAGTGGAGCCAGGCGTGGATGGAACATCGTGTGCATTTATTGAGCACTTACTGTGTGCAATGCGTGGCTCTTAAAGGCATCTCACATCTTTGCAGATTTAATCCCCCAAACGACTCCCACCAAATGAGAGCTCTGTGAAGTCTGAACTTTGTCTAATTTGGTCACTGCTGAATTTCATGAGTGCCTGGCACGTTAATTAGGTGCCTGGTAAAAATGTGGTGGATAAACAAACTGCACGAGGCAGGTATGTCCTACTGTAAACCGAGGAGGAGACTTATGTGCACAGGGGGTCAATGACTTGCCCCAGGTCTGCCGGGGGCTAAAGGGCAGAGCCAGGATTTGAACCCAGGCCAGACTGCGAGTTTTTCTCCTGCTTGATTTCACTGAATATCTGACCAGTTTCTTTCCCTTCCTGTCGTCTCTTTTTTGGAGTTTTCCTACCTTGGCTCTCTGTAGACGTTGGCATCACTCAGACCGAACTGCTCTGGGGCATTGAGCTCCAACCACCATTGATTTCCCAGTTTCAGGGTCTGATTTACTAGTATTTCAGCCTCTGATTTTTCACGACAACGAGGGTGTTGAAGGGAACTCGATTTCCAGGGTTGAAGCCCTTACACAAAGTGGAAATTCCTTCCGGACTGTCCAGGCATGTTCTGTGTGTTTCAGGAAGTGTGAGAAATGCACGTGATGGTGTCTGCTCGTGCCCTCCCAACCTCCCTCCTCCGGAAGCCTGGGAGGGGCCACCTGTTTGAGAAGAAACTTGAAGAAGGACAAGCCAAGACTCGAGCAGCCAGCAGTGTGGCTGGGTCCCTGCCTCAGTTCAGGTCCTCTTCTGCTCTCTGCTTCTCCCCACCCTCCTCCCCTCACTATTTCCCCTCCCACCTCACCTCCGGAGGCACAGTCCTTGGTTCTGGATCCTGGAGGACTCAGTCAGTTGAGCATCTGACTCTTGATTTAGGCTCAGGTCATGATCTTGCACTTATGGGATCAAGCCCCATTTGGGGCTCCGTGCTCAGCATGGAGCCTACTTAGGATTCTCTCTCTCTCTCTCTCTCTCTCTCTCTCCGCCCAACTCCCCTGATCACATGTGCTCTCTCTCTCTCTCTCTCTCTGTCTCTCTCTCTCTAAAAAAAAAAAAAGATGTGCCTGGGTTGCTCAATCAGTTGAGACTCCCATTCTTGGTTTCGGCTCAAATCATGATCTCATGGTTTGTGAGTTTGAGCCCCGCATCAGGCTCTGTGCTGACAGTGTGGAGCCTGCTTGGAATTTTCTCTCTCCCTCTCTCTCTGCCCCTCCCCTGCTCACTCTCTCCCTGTCTCTCAAAAGATAAATACATTTTAAAAAAATAAAATAAAAAAGATCTTTGAGGACTTCAGGCAGTGCCCTACCCAGCCCAAGGATGCTTTCTCCAGTCTGAAGCTCTCAACCCTCACTGTCCAATGGCAGCACTTACAGGGCTAAGAAAATATACATGCAAGTGCCCTGTACCACCATCTACCCAATATTCAAATGCAGCAGGTCTGGGCAGAGCCCAGGAATCTCCAAAAATAGCTTCTTTTCTGCCACTGGTTCTGATGCACAGCCTTGATTGACAGACAGTTCTTTGTGTTGCTAGGTTTCCATAACTTGGGGTTATAGGAAAAAGAAATAAGATGCATGTAGAATTACTGTGCTGATTCTCTGAAAAGAACTAATGCACTGAAGAGGCCTACTTGGCCTCCACCAGCTTTACTGAGATATAACCAACATGTGACACAGTGGACTTTTAGGGTGTACACCTTGACGGTTTGATACAGGTATAGAGTGTGAAATGGTTGCTGCAATAAGGTTAGTTAACACACCCGTCATCTCACACAGTTACCATTTTTTCTGTGTGTGGTGAGAACATTTCAGACCCGCTTAGCAATTTGCAAGTGCACAATGCAGTATTGTTAACTATGGTCACCATGCTGTACATGAATCCCTAGAATTTATTCATCTTAGAGCTATAGGTTTGTCTCCTGTGACCAACGTCTCCTCATTCCCCCACCTCCCAGCCCCTAGCAACCTCCAGTCTGTTCTCTGATTTTGTGAGTGTTTGAGATACAAGTGAGATCGTACGTATTTGTCTGACTTATTTCATTTTGCATAATGGCATAACATTATGCAATCCATGTCGTTGCAAATGGCAGAATTTCCTTCTTTTTCATGGCTGAGTAATAGTCCATTGTATAAATACACCGCATTTTCTTTATGTCTTCATCTGTTGGTAGATATTTAGGTTCTTTCCATTTCTTGGCTCTTGTGAATAATGCTTCAGTGAGCATGGGGGTGTAGACGTCTCTTTGAGATAGCTATTTCATTTCTGTCAGATATATGGGATTGCTGAGTCATATATTACCTCTATAGTTAACTTTTCTTTCTTTTTAATTTGAGAGAGAGAGAGAGAGAGAGAGACAGCAGGAGAGGGGGCAGAGGAAGAGAGGGGATCTTAAGCGGGCTCCATGCTTAGCATGGAGCCCGATTCAGGGCTCAATCCTATGAGCCTGAGACCATGACCTGAGCCGAAGTCCAGAGTCGGACGCTCAACCGACTGAGTCACCCAGGTGCCCCAGCTTTTTGAGGAACCTCCATACTGTTGTCCATAAGGGTTACACAAATTTACATTCCCACCAACAGAGCACACAGGTTCCCTTTTCTCCACATCCTCCCCAGCCCGTGTTATTTCTTGTCTTTTTGATACTACTCATTCTGACAGCTGTGAGGTGCTATCTCATTGTGGTTTTGCTTTGCATTTCCCTGACGAGGAGTGACGTCGAGCATCTTTCCACTTACCTGTTGGCCATCTGTACATTTTCTTTGAAAAAATGTGTATTCAGATCCTCTCCTCATTTAAAAATCAGATTATTAGGACTTCTCCCTCTCCATTGGGTTAGCTGTATGAGTTCCCTATATAGTTTGGATATTATTCTCTTATCAGGTATATGATTCGCACATATTATCTCCCATTCTGTAGGTCGCCTATTCATTTTGTTGATTATTTCTTCCGTTGTGCAGAATTACTTGGGTTATTGGAGCCTGTGTTTCCAGTCTGACAGCCCTGAGATAACACTCCTGTGGGAAAATCCTTCATGCCCTGTGTTTCTACCTTAGCACTTGCAACTGAAAGCAGGTGGAACGTGGTCAACAGGCTTACCTCCGGGCGTGAGGGTAACGGGAGGAATTACCATCATCACCACCTCCATCACCACGATCTTCGTGGCCAGTGCTGTGAGCTGGCCCCTCCAGCTGCCCCACCGCATCTAGTCCACACAGTGTCCTGCTGTGACGTAGGTACCGTTCTTATCCTCATTTTGCGGATGAGCAAACAAATCTCCCAGCACGAGGCAGCCCAGCTACAGAAGCTAGTGCCTCCCTGGCAGGGTTACTGTTAGCAGCCACAGGTGGAAATGGTACTGAAGGTCCTGTGTGTTCTGCCCCAGGTGGGAAATGTGAACCTGGCCTCTATCAGCATGGCCCCTGGGGCTCCCCACATGTCAGATTCCAGGTCAAAGTGCCTCCCGCATCCTTCTTCTCCGGTCTGAGACAGGCCTCTCTGTGAAGGAGAACAAATCTTCCTTTGTAGAGATCCCATCCCTCCCCCCACTTTAAGGTGTGGTCTCATCCTAAGGGTCAGATGTGACAGGTGTAACAACCCGCTGTTACTGCTCTCAAGGTTTGGGTTGGGGGCTTAAGTAGGTACTGGGAAGGGACATTCCTGCCCAGCTCTGAGGCCCTCACCCGGCCTGGGACACAAAACCAAGTCCTCGGATTGGAAAGTGAGCACTTATTAATCCCCAAAGTATGCAAACTAAGGAGAGGATGCTTCCCACGTCATACAAAATGATATCTTTAGACAAACAAGCCCTCATGCCAGTTCTTTCATTTTTTGTCTCCAAAGTCTCCTGAAAATGCTTCACCAAATGCTGAACCTCATGCAGTGGAGTGGTATGCCAGTCAATCTTCGTTTATATCATGGTGTAAGGCCGTCTGCAGAAGAAAGTGGAAAGGGTATTCAAATAACATTAGGAGCAAATTCTGACTCGTGTCGAAATGGGATGTGGGGGAGACAGTTTCTCACCTTTTGTAACTGCTTATGCTAAAGAATATTTCAGGAGGGCAATTTTCGAGTTGGACCTGTGTTTAGAAGCTAGCCTCCTAGTACTAAGTAAAGAAAGCCAACTTTTGGACCCTGGAAGTCTTTCATTTGTTTCATTTTAAGGTGCCTCTCAGATGAACAATTTATCCACCTCAACATCTCCCCAGAGTGGCCAGTGTAATTTCAAGTTGTTATTCATGAAACCATGTCAGTTGGTGTCATGGGAAGCCAACACACAGGTGTAAGCATTATGGTGAGAAGGAAGGAAGGAAGCAGGTTTGGGCTGGGAGGGGTGCAGTGGACAACTGTAGTGTGGCCGTCCTTAAGACTGTTTCGTGTGAGCTGTGTCTCTGGGACTTGGTCAGAGACTGAGCATCGCTCATCAGGGACCAGACAGGGTCTCCTGATTCCACGCAGACAGAACTAAGATGGCTTCTAAGGGGGGCGGGGGTGGGGAGTAGGGGATACACACACTGGTTACTGTGTATAATTTTCATTTGTTTTTATTTTAAGATGCCAGTAGAGTAACAAAATATGCAAATGCCTTTGGATGATGATGCATGTATATTTGTTTTGGCCTTCTCAAAATGTCTACATAATGTGGTGGTTAAAAACTTGTTTTTCCAGGGTGCCTGTCTGACTCTTGATTTTGGCTCAGGTCATGATACAGGGTCATGGGGTGGAGTCCCGCATCAGGCTCTGCTCATGTTCTCTCTCATTCTCTCTCTCAAAATAAGTAAATAAACTAAAGAAACCCCAAACCAACCTTTTTTTCCCCCTTTGAGTTTCTCTTATGTCTAAAGAAAATATTGGTTACTCTAATTAAAGATAATGATTAGTGTGGATGGTTAATCGTACAGGATACAGCAATAGCAGAGATGCAGGTATGTGTATCTCACGATTTGTGAGTTCAAGCCCCATATGGCACTCTGGGCTGACAGCTCAGAGCCTGAAACCTGCTTCAGATTCTGTGTCTCCCCCTGTCTCTCTGCCACTCCCCTGCATGCACTCTGTCTCTCTCAAAAATAAATAAACATTAAAAAATTTTTTAAATTTAATTTAATTTTTTTATCTGAGAGAGAGCACCTGAGCAGGGTAGAAGAGCGCAGAGAGAGAGAGAGAGAGAAAGAATCTTAAGCAGGCTTTATGCTCAGCATGGAGCCTGATGAGGGACTTGATCTCAAGTCTGTGAGATCATGACCTGAGCTGAAATCAAGAGTCAGCTGACAGCTGACTTTATATTTATATAAATATGAATTTATATTTATATATAAATATGTATATATATAATATATATATATTTTTTTGCTTCATTTTCTTTTCTGCTCTGGGAAATGTCCACTTGTCTTTCTAATAATGACAGACACGCATTTTACTGGTACTGGTATTAAGGAACACTATAAAGTTTGCTTTCCTACCCCAAAACCTTCACTATTCTTGTCATCCATACTCCTTAAGAAAAAGAAAACTAGGGGCGCTTGGGTGGCTTAGTCAGTTAAGCGTCCGACTTTCGCTTAGGTCATGATCTCACGGTTCGTGGGCTCGAGCCCCGCGTCGGGCTCTGTGCTGACTGCCAGCTCAGAGCCTGGAGCCTGTTTCAGTCTGTGACTCCCTCTCTCTCTGACCCTCCCCTGCTGTCTCTCTCTCTCCTAGAAATAAATAAAAAAAAAAAAAAAAAGAAAAAGAAAAAGAAAAAGAAAACTAATGGAATTCTAAAAACAGATTAACAAAGTGTCCTTAAACTTCCATGGCCTAAAATATTATCTCTAGCATTAATGTGTGGAAGAGCACCCCCTTAGGGACTCATAAGTTGTACTCTCATAAATTAATAAGAGGCTGGTCTATGTGTTTGAAAATCTGTTCCCAATCTTAGATTTATTCTATTACAGGATATCATTGAGATATGATTACATTCTGGAAGGGACTCATAAAATAACTCAAGCTTTATCATCAGCAGGTCTGAGCTGCCTTTTCAACCACGATCAACAACAGGAGATTTTGTGTTCTGGAAAAGACACCTAAGGTAAAAGATTGAGAAAGGAATCTTATATATCCTGTTAATAACTGGTCTGGCAGCAAAATTTTCAGTTATTCATCCTTAGGGTAATATTTACCAGCTCAAAAGATATATGATACTTCCTCCTGACTGCTGGACATTCATTCTATTGGAAATCTTAAGCTGAGATTCTTAGGAATCTTCTAGAAGATGCTACTTCAGAAGTAAACAGCTTCTGCTCAAGATTTTGGATTGATTTAACAATACTATTTGATTTAGGTCAGTTTAAAAACTAAGTGCCTCTTATTTAAAAATGTATAACTTAATTACTTTTTTTTCATGAAAAAGAAAGGAGCCTTTACCTTTCGAAGTGGAGACCTATTACAAGGACGAATAGTTATTTGTTTCTGACAAATGCCTATTTTACAGTTGGTCAATGTACAGCCACTGTCACATCAACAGTTCAATGACTCATCCTACAATGAGAAGGAAAGATGAGTTCTGGTTTGGTTATACACTATGCTTCTCACAGTCTTCTTTTTTTTTTTTATTTTTAATGCTTTATTTATTTTTGAGACAGAGACACACACAGCGCGAGCAGGGGAGGGTCAGAAAGAGAGGGAGATACAGAATCTGAAACAGGCTCCAGGCTCTGAGCTGGCTGTCAGCACAGAGCCTGATGCAGGGCTCGAACCCACGAACTGTGAGATCATGACCTGAGCCGAAGTCGGACGCTTAACCGACTGAGCCACCCAGGCACCCCTCTCGCACAGTCTTCTGATCTTGGTTAGGAAAGTCTCAGCATTGGGAGAAATCTGTATTTCATGAGGTAATGTCCTGTGGTCTGACTTTGTCATTGGCCCAAAGGTGGGGTGGGGGACTGAGGAAGAAATAAAGTGGTCCTTGATGCCTGAATTCCAGAGCAAGACCTCCATGTTGACACAGACTGCGCTGATACAGCAGGACTCTGTTCTCCTCTTGTTTGCTTATTTAGTTGTAAAACTTAAAGTATAGTCAACATACAAGATGATACTACTTTCAGGTATATGGCATAGTGATTTGACATATTATCTACATACAAAATATCCACCATAAGCATAGTTATTCACCACACAACACGATTAAAAAAAGTGTTACAGACTGTGTTCCCTATGCAGCACTTTGCATTCCCAGGACAGACTTATTTTATAACTGGAAGCTTGTGCCTCTTCATTCCATTCACTTTGGACAAGTAATCCCACAGAATGACAAACTCTGGGACCAATGACACAAGATCATTGTGGATTTTGGTCCTACTTGAGGATTTTACCTACTCACAAGCAAAAGGTCACGGTGACAAAATATCCAACCACGGAATTCCACATTCCACCCCCAATTTTCTAACAGTATCCAATGTAGAGTGAGCCCCTGCCTCCTCAGACCCTCCCCTGAATCGCAGAACCAGAAACTGTATCCTCTGACAAGCTCTTTCTCATCTTCTCTTCATGAGACACTCTGGTTCTCCATGTGGCTCCCTGGATGCAAGAGCCAATACATCCGGCTTGTTTGTCCTCTGCATTCCTGGGGGTCTTTGGTTAGAGGAAAGTGACAGTGTCCATCACGCTTACTTAAAATTCTTGGCCCAGGGGTGCCTGGGTGGCTCAGTTGGTTGAGTGTTGGACTCGACTCAGGTCATGATCCCACTGTCATGAGATTGAGCCTCGTGTCGGGCTCCATGCTGAGCATGAGCAAAGTTCTTCCCAGTTTGTGTGTGCTCTCTCTCTCTCTCACACACACATTAAAAAAATGTTAAAAAATAAAAATAACAACATTCTTGGCCCATATATTAAAGCAATGCTGTGTCTGACTGTGAATGTTGTTTAGGCTGTTGCTGTATTTCTCAGTTAAGTGTCCGACTTTGGCTCAGGTCATGAACTCACAGCTCGTGAGTTCGAGCCCTGTGTCAGGTTCTGTGCTGACAGCTCAGAGCCTGGAGCCTGCTTCGGATTCTGTGCCTCCCTCCCTCTCTGCCCCTCCCCCACTCGCACTCTGTCTCTCCTTCAAAAATAAATAGACATTAAAACAAATTAAAAAGTAACTGTACTCTTCAGATGCCCATGATCATCTCTCTCCTACTCTGGTCTTTTTTTCCTAAGAGGCATTTCAAGAGTCTTACAAAAAGATAGACTAAATTGTAAAAAGTGAGTTAATCAGAAGAGAAGTGAAATAAAAAGATAAATAGCATTGAGTCAGACGCCAGCATTGATCTCACATCATGAGATCCTGTGTCCTTTCCAGATAACACAATTTGGCTGTGGCATACCTAGAACTCAAGGCAAGAATGAAGTACAATGTGTTATGCAATTCTGTGCTATAAAATAAAAAAGTGAATCAGTGGCTTGGGGAAAGCCGCTCTGTTCCAGGAATGACCGCTACAAGAACGTAGTGAATACCAACCATATTATCCATAAGGGGAAATCCAATGACAGGTTTCAAGGGATTATCTTTTGCAACATCCTTCTAAGGAAGTGTTTTAGGATCTACCACAATTAGGACTGTCTGCTTGGCCAGCCTTGAGCTACCCACCCCCCCCTCGCCTTCTTGGGCCAGCCTGCACTTGGATTCTCATAATCACAATGTAAGGACATCTCAGGGCTCTTCCCTACCAGGTCGCTGTCCGCTTCACTGCCTGCCCTCCCGGTGCTGACCCCGCCCGCTCCTGAAGGCACAGTTGTCCCGCTGCATGGCTGATCCAGGGCTGGCTCTGCGGGGCTTGAGGCCCATTACCTGTTTCTGGACCTCCCTGGAACCCTGTGGGCAGCTCCTTGAAGCGAAGACCTAGTGCTTTCCTCACGACAGGCTGCAGGCGATAGCCAGTCAAGATCCCCTGTTCCCCCTTCTTCCTGGCCTCGGAGCCACAGTTCTCTCCAGCTTCTGATGGGAATGCAACAAAAGGCAAGGGGGACTTAAAATACTTGATGTTCTTTCTTTGTCAAAGATCTACAAGGTCTGGGAAGGGACACAGAGGCATTCGAGGACTTTCATAAGAGCAGTGAACAATAGCCAGGGGATATTAATCCCTTCTGCTTGCATGTTTTGTGGAGATGTCAGAAGGGCTCAAGTCCCTAAAAGGGATTTTCCCCAGGGTCTCCCAAAAAAGCAGGCAGGTGTCAAAATGCCACAGCTCTGTTCTCTTAGAGCCATTCTGTGAGGGGCCCTGGAAGTGTGGTCTAGGTTGAGATGGAGAATTTTATGTTACATGTATCTTTCCACAATTTTTTTTCATGTGTGGTCTAAAGACTCACTTTCTCAAAGTCTGCTTTTTAAAAATTTTATTTTATTAAAAAATGTTTAAGGCTTACTTATTTTTGAGAGAGAAAGAAGTGGGGAGGGGCACAGGGAGAGAGAGAGAATCTCAAGCAGGCTCAATATGGGGCTCAATCCCAGGACACTAGGATCATGATCTGAGCTCAGATCAAAAGTTGGAAGCTCAAGTGACTGAGCCACCGAGGTACTCCGCACAGAACAATTCTTAGCTACAGTTTTATTGAGGGTAGGGATTTTCTTTGCATTCTCAGAGTCAAACACAGAGCCCAGTACATGGAGGTACTTAATGTTTGTTGAATGAATGGAAAGCAGAGTTGAGACTTTCAACTTTAATCAGTACAGTCCAAAAGGACACTTCTCTGGCACATACTTCCCTCCTCTAAATCCTTTTAAGATTCTGAACCTCCCTTGGCTTCTAAGGGATTCCAGAGCTCAGTGTTTCAGATTTTCAGGGTTGAGAGGGAAAAGCAGACTTTGCTTCTTTTCCAGATGTTGCCAGCTGGAGCCTTGGCCTCTCCCGGGTCTCAGAGCACCTGGCAGGCCAGGGGGGCAGGAGTGGGCGTGCCACCTTCTCAGCCCTTGCAGGAACGTCCAGGAAGAGTTCTGTGCTCTGGTCGCAGCCCAAACCAGTGGAAACTTCCATCCTGTCAAAGATGGTCCCTCACGGACAAGGTGGCAGAGAAGACGAGGGAATGTGCTTTCTAGGCCAGTCTCTGCAGAGGAGACTCCTATGGATGTTTAGCTCGTCTTCCCCAAACCAGGAGGTTCTTCTTGTAAGTGGGTTGGAGGACAGCTGAAGCTGGGGAGGGATTGTTGACTCCATCAAAGTCAACTGGAGGAAGTGGTGTGAAGGTTTTAGTGTTAGAAGATGAGGTTGCATTAATCCTTTCAGGGAATTATTAGTCTTTTTTTTTTTAATTTTTTTAATGTTTTATTTATTTCTAGGAGAGAGAGAGAGACAGCGTGAGCAGGGGAGGGTCAGAGAGAGAGGGAGTCACAGACTGGAACAGGCTCCAGGCTCTGAGCTGGCAGTCAGCACAGAGCCCGACGCGGGGCTCGAACCCACGAACCGCGAGATCATGACCTAAGCGAAAGTCGGACGCTTAACCGACTAAGCCACCCAGGCGCCCCAAGGGAATTATTAGTCTTTGAATCTCAGTTCACATTATGCACCCAAGGGCCATCTTGCCTCAGAGTGCTAGGAGACCAGGCTACAGGGGCAACCTGGGAAATTTGCCCCCAAACCAAGCTGAGGACCTTCACTCTCTCCTCTAAAGGAATAACAGGAGTCTGTCCCTGCCCAGCTTTGCTGGTTCACCTCCTTCATGCAGGTTTTTCTAAGTCATTCAGCCTCTCTTGCAAGATGCACAGGCATGTTTGAACCCTTTTGTTCTGCTAGGGCCCCACCTGTGTTTGCAGCTCTTGGGGAGCTATGAGCCTCCTTCTGAAATAGAAAAACATCGTGGAGATGGAGTGAGTGATAAGGCCTCCTGGGGGAGAAGGGTGGGTGGGTGGGGCAGTGAGGAGAGGACACAGGAAGAGCACAGACCTGGGGGCAGACAGAGCCGAGCTGCATGTCAGCCCTTCCCACTCACTAGCTAGGTGAGCATTCAGTGTGTGTCTCAGTTTCCCCTTTTTGTTGCAAGGAGGTTGGGAGAAAAGCCCAGATTTGATTTACCGATGTTGTCTTGTCACTGTCCACCCCTTAGAGCAGAGCTTTCACTGGCCTCCCTGGGCTTTGCATGCCTTCACTGCTGGTGGTCTGATGGGCTCCAGATCTGGAGTCAAGCTTTTCCTCGTCCCCACTCTCAGACGGTAAAGAAGAATTTTTGCCTGCAGAAAGCCAGCTGCTTCTTCCAGTCCAAGGCTGAGCTGACCCTGGAGCCCTGAAGAATTCCAGGAGTCCTTTAAGGCCTCAGCTGCCCACTGCCCTTCATTATATTTCTCTGCACTGGTCCCATTTGGATGTTCTCTTCTGCTGTCAGGGTTATTGAGGTGAGGCAAAGGGTAGAGACCTTGTCCAAGGACTAGGTCCCTGACTTAGGAGAGGGGCTGGGGCAAATCCTGTGGTTGACTCTGATTTGAAGAACTCAAATAGACCTCACACCTGCTATACTTAGCTCTGAGGGCCCTCTCCATTGCCCTGCCAGGACAGTGCCAACCTGCTGTGGAGGCCTCATGGCCAAGTGGGCCCTTTATGTCTCTGGGCTGCAGCAGCTGGCTTGGTCCCAGCTCCAGACATGTTTGATCCCCAGGTAAAGGCTGAGCCACACCTACTGGGACTTGTCTTTTTCCTTCCTGGCTACCTGGGCCCACCAACTGGCCTTGCTGCTTCTGGGAGATTTAAAGGGTCATTGCCATGGCTTCCCCCTTTCACTTTTCCCTTTTCCTCCTTTTGGAAGCCAGACATTTGAGGTCTAGGACATACGAAAACAGCCACATACCTGGAGGGATTTAGAAAGGTACCACATAGACCTTCAGTGTCTGCCTCAGACTGATCTCTGGCAAAGGGATACCATATAACAATGAAAACATATGCATGCATGTGCGTGTACATGCATACACACACACTCACACACATACCAGAATACCCTGGAGAAGGGGGAATATCTGATTTCCAGAGGAACTACTTATAAGATTCAAATGTCCAGGTCTTTTTGTTTCAAACACAAGGCATAAAAAAGAAAACTATTTCTGAGAAAGATGAAATGGTGAACTTATTACACAAAGACTTTATTTTTTTGTTATTAAAAAATTTTTTTAATGTTTATTTTTGAGAGAGAGAGAGACAGAGCACAAGTAGGGGAGGGGCAGAGAGAGAGGAAGACACAGAATCTGAAGCAGGCTCCAGACTCTGACCTGTCAGCACATAGCCCAGCATCGGGCTCAAACCCACGAACCGTGAGATACTGACTTGAGCTAAAGTCAGATGCTTAAGCAACTGAGCCACCAGGCACCCCTAGACAAAGACTTTAAATCAACAGTCTTAAAGATGATCAAAAAGCTCAAAGAAGACCTGGACAAAGTCAAGAAAATGATGTATGAATAAAGAGGAAATATCAACAAAGATAATAGAAAACATATAAAGAAACCAAAATAAATTCTAAAGCTGAACAGAAAACTCAAATGAAAAATTCACTAGAGGGATTCAAAAGAAGATTGAAGCAGGAAGAATAAACAATCAGGGAACTTGAAGAAACAACAACTGAAATATTCAAATCTGACAAACAGAAAAAAAAAAAAACAGAAGAAAAGTGAACAGTACCTAAGAGACCTGTAAGATACCACTGAGTGGACCAACATATGCACTGTGGGAATCCCAGGGGAGAAGACAGAGACAGGAGGGTGAAAAGATTTTTTAAAGAAATAATGGCTGAAAACTTCCCAAAGTCACGACTATAAATATCCAAGAAGCTCCTCAAACTCCAACTAGGATAAATTCGGACCCTCACACCAAGACACTTATAATCAAACTCTGGAAAGATGAAGACATGGATAAAAGCAATGAGAAAGAAGCAACCGGTTACACACAAGAGATACCCCAAAATACTATCAGAAGATTTTTCTGAGAAACTTTTAACACCAGAAGGTAGTGAGTTGATATATTCAAAGTGATTTTTAAAAAATTGTCAACCAAGTATCCCATACCTGGCAAAACTATCCTTCAAAAATTCAGGTAGAAATTAAATGTTTATTTATTGAGATAGAGCAGGAGAGAGAGTGAGAGAGAAAGGGGTAGAGAGAGAGGGAGACAGAGAATCCCAAGCAGGCTCCATGTGGTCAGCGCAGAGCCCCACACAGGGTTCGAACTAACAAACCATGACATCATGAACTGAGCCCAAATCAAGACTAGTGCACTTAACCTACTGAGCCACCGGCTGCCCCAACGTTTATTTCTAATACGTAGTTTTGAAATCTGAGGCTATTTTATATAGGACTTTTGCTAATTTACACTGAGAGGTCAGAATGCCAGCAGTGCAGCTGGAGGAATCATGGAATGCAGTTCACAAGTCATCGCAGAGGCCAAGGTTCTGGGCTGGATGTCTTCTCTAAAATATTACAACCTGTTAACATTTTAAAATCAGGAGAGAACACACATAAGTCCAGAGGATCTGGCAATACTGGGACTGAATTTCTGCCTGGAAACAGCTGACTACCCTCACTCCCTTCAGGCCACTCTTCAGCGTCCCCGTTCCCCACTGCTCGCTATTGCCTTGCACCAGTCCAGCGCCTCCACTGGTATGTTCCTCTGTGCCCAGGCCTGTCCTCCACCGCCTCCTTCTGCAGAATTGTCCTCTTTCTTCAGAAGGGGCCACGCACGCTCTGGACCCATCTCCCATCTCCTCCGTGTCCTTTCGTGCCAGGCAATGCCTCTTTCTCCTCTATTCCACCTCTCCCCTCCTTACCGTCTCGCAGTCTTTACACAGGAAAAGTGTCCGTCCCATAGCTGAAAACAACTTTCCCTTCCCAGTTCCCCTGGCACTTTCAGTTTCACAGCCAGGACGGTCTCACTCACAGCGTCTACTCTATGACAGCATCTCGGTGGTTGTTTGTCAACAAGGACTGGCCAGATGGATGAGTGCCAGTGGACCAGTATCTGTCCTCCTCATTTTACATGTTACTATTCTGCTTCTCTTTAGCCTGCACATATAACTTCCTGGGTGGAATCTAGTAATGTTGCTGTTCCAGGCTGCAGGTGTCTAAAACTCAAAATGCCAACTCCTTAAAGTATTCTGAAAATATAACTATTAGTAGGCAGAGTTAATGGATGTTTGCACTTGGCCACCATGGTCTCCCTGTGGACAAACTTACCTGGAATTCACCTTGACCACAAAGGCGTCTTCTGAGCGTGGACCCAGAGCTGGAGGGCTTGTTGCTGGCAAGGCTGTGAATGGTCGGGAGCATGTGCAACATAGACTAAGCCCTGCCAGCCTCGGGCGACACGCTCCCCAGCTGCTCAAGTGAGCAGAGGTGGGCAGACCTCTGTAATTTAATAGGAACTAGGTGTTGCGTCTGTGTCCCCCTCATTCCCTACTTCACACTTGATCCTGGTACTTTGAAATCCTTACCGAACATTGGGTGATGCTGTGAACCATGAAAAAAGTGTAAATTTTAAGCTTATTTTTCTGTAGTGCACCAACCTGTGCTTTCACATGTAGCCTATCTGTGTCATAAGGTCCCCTTCTTCTGTTTTCACTTACCCATGAAACCCTGTAATGCCCTCTACACAAAGGAGAGCGAGTCACAGGCCAAGCTCTCTCCTACTCGCCTAGTTCTGAAATAGTCTTCTGCCTTCAAAGAGCAACGGCAGCAGCTAGGATACTGTGGCTGTGGAGGTTGTGACGCATGTCACAGATCACAGAAGGACTTCAAGACCGCCTGGACCACCCTGACATAGTCAAAAGCACACATGGGTCACAGCCAGGGTCAGGGCTGGAATGCACAGACCTAGCAGGCCAGGGTGTGCAGGGCCAGCCTGAGTGTGGTCCCGTGGGGCGTCCTCCGCCCTCCTGCTGACCACTCCCTCTGGTTGGCCTCTCAGGCAGGACGGGTGCTGGGCAGTCCGAGGGCTCCCACTCCCCCTTCCCTCACGTTGTGTCTGTGACCAGCACCCTTCCTGTGACTGTGCTGTCCACGGAGGGACATCTAGCTGGCTGGCAGGACATGTCTGTGGCTGCACCATAACCCTGCCTTTTCCTGGGACTGGTTTTGGATTCAGATTCACAACTTCGGGCATGAGGGTAATCGATTCATGTCCACTTGAGCCTGAATCCCAGCCACGTGACTGAGGGGATGGGTCCTCCGAAGGCCCTGAAGGGAAACACTGAGATCACGTCTCCTATTCTCTTCCCCTTGTCCTGGGTGGTAGTTCCCACCCACTGACGGTCTGTGTGCAAGACGTGTCCTGGGAGGAGCTTTCAGACTGGCCCGAGTCCTGGGCCTCTTGGGACAGGTGCTGCTGTAAACTCCGGATGAGGGACGTGGCTCTTTGGTCTTCACTTGGCAGTCAGAGGTTCCCAGAGCCCGCAGAGTGGCAAAGCAGAGCGACGCGTAGTAGTGAGGTGGAAGCAGGAGAGTGAGCTCTTTTTGTGATTCAAGCTCATCTCAGCTCCAGGCCAGCTCCCAGATTCAGAGTGAGAGCTCTGGACGGGGTTGGGAGCCTGGGACTCGCTGGAGCCACTGGCGCGAGGCCAGGCGACGTTTGTGGGGCGGCCTCCCCTGCACTCCATTGGCTGGGTGGGCGCGGTGGGACTGCCTCGGCTTGCAGTGGCTGAGCGTCTGGCGCGCGTACAGGGGAAGGAGGGCGGGGCGACAGGGCCGGCCCCCTCAGGCCCCTCCCACCCCAGGTCAGAGGGTAAATTCCCCGTCCTGGTCGTGAAGCCCCTGCAGTTGGCGCAAAAGCAGCACCATGGTTATGATCTTTGGTTACTGGGACATTCGCGGGGTGAGCGACGGGGTTGCGGGACGGAAGGGATTGGGGGCTTGTGGGGAGAAATGCTGCGCCATGGCGACCACTTGAACAGGAACTTGTCTTCAGCGCTTTTTGCAGCTCAGTCTTTTCTAGCAGTCCTCTCAAGTGGGCGTGTGTGTGTGTGCGCGCGTCTGTGTGTGTGTGTATGGTGTGCGGCTGGTGGCCTGGGGTGGGGGGGAAATGAGGTTATCTGCAGCAGAGAAGAGCAGGGTGTCAGGACTCCCATGTCTGACTTCTGCCTGGGGTTTCTCTCCCAGCTGGCTCACGCCATCCGCCTGCTCCTGGAGTACACAGACTCACCGTATGAGGAAAAGAAGTACACGATGGGGGATGGTAATGGCATCCGATGGCGTTCTCACTTGTGCCCAACTCCTCCTGACTTGTGACCCAGCCACCCGTGCCCTGGCCATGTGCTGCTCACCCCTGCCACCCTCCCCCAACTGGAGCTTGGCCTTCCTTCCCTAACCCCTCTGAGGGTGCAGCTGGGCCTTCCAAGGCAGGACGGGAGAGGGGGTGCTGGAGCCCCTGTATCCGTAGTTGGGTGGGTTCCTTAGGGCTTACCTACATGTTTTTAAGACGCTCCTGCAGGTTCCAGAGTCTTATAAGCGTTCTTTGTCCCCAAAGATGGAATGTGAGACTTAGTGGTCCAGATCCCAGGCCCACCTGTTTGGGGGGCTTTGCCACTGACTTCTTGTCCCCATCCCACCCCCACCCCTAGGTGCCAAAGGAGGGTGGGGCCTGGGGAGTCTGTTTAACTCATCTTCTCCACCACAGCTCCGGACTATGATAGAAGCCAGTGGCTGGGTGAAAAATTCAAGCTGGGCCTGGACTTCCCCAATGTAGGTGCAAGGGGTGGGCGTATGTGGGGACAAGGGAGTGGGGGCGGGGGTCTACTCCAATGACTTTCCCAGCTCAGAGGTTTCAGGCTTTGCTGCCTTCTTCTCAGGCTCTCAGCTTCAGGGTTCTCCCCCATGTTCTATATACCAGCTCATTCAATCCTTCTACAATATGTTGATTTAGTGCGTACCATGAGCCAGGCACTGTGAGTCTCCTTGCTCAAGAGTAGGGGTGTGGGGGGCCCCATGGCCTACCCACCTGCCCCTGTTGCCCTTGCAGCTGCCCTACTTAATTGATGGGGCTCACAAGATCACCCAGAGCAACGCCATCCTTCGCTACATTGCCCGCAAGCACAACCTATGTGAGTGGGGCTGCGGGTGGGATGCGGAGTGGCCATGCCCTTGGGCTTGCCTGGGTGGGATGGTAAGCGTGAGTCTCTGTTGTGTGGGCCATAGGTGGGGAGACAGAAGAGGAGAAGATTCGCATGGATATTTTGGAGAATGAGGTTATGGACACCCGCATGTCCTTGGCCAGAGTCTGCTACAACCCTGATTTTGTGAGTTATGTCCCTGTGGGCAGATGGACAGGGTGTTGAATGGAGTGTGGTCCTTTGTGTGCCATCTACATGAACTTATTTGCCATTTGAACTCCAAGGAGCACTGTTCCACCAAGCTGCTCTCTATACTTTCATAATTCAATGCATGAGATGAAAACTCTCACTCAGTTCTTGCTAATCCTCGGATAGAGTCTAGTCCGAAAGATGTAAATTCAGTTCCAAAACAGTGTTTGCCTTCTTACGCGTGTTTCTTCTCCTTGATACCCCACTTGACACCCCACTTCTGGCCATCTTTGTCCCGCAGGCAGCTTAGGGGCAGCCACAGGGCTTTGTACTTCTCTCTCCTTCCTCTCAATCTCAAATTCTGTATCTTTCCAGAAACTGCTCAAGTGTTACTCCTATCTATCACCCACAAGGTCGACTGTAGAATATCTTTCCCTAGGCCTTTCAGTGGTGTGCTTCTTTGCCTCTGCCTGATGCCCGAGTCCAGAGCTCTGCCAGGTTCTCACAGCACCCCGGGTGGGACCAGGGGAGGGCATTTGGAGATCAGTGGTGACAGTGGGACAGTGGGGTGTTGTTCTCTGCCTTCTCATCACCTCTCACAGACGGAGGTGGACCCAGGAGGAGTCTGCTGAACACATTTTAGGTAATCCATAGGCTGCACAATGGCCCAGATCCAGTGGGGGAGTCGACTAGGGTCATCCACTACCCGGGGGACCCGCCTTCCGCCCAGGGAGTCTGTGTCTGCGGGTGGTGATGGCTCCTCTGTGCCTCAGGAGAAACTGAAGCCTGCGTACCTGGAGTCCATCCCTGACAAGATGAAGCTGTACTCACAGTTTCTGGGGAAGAGAACTTGGTTTGTAGGGGAGAAGGTAAGGGGAAGGCTTTGGGGGATGGGGGCTGTCATTTCTCCCAGGTTCTGGGTTAGATGCTCATTTGTTCTTTACCCGTCTTTAGCTCACCTACGTGGATTTCCTGGCTTACGACGTCCTTGACGTACTGCGTATATTCGAGCCCAAGTGCCTGGACGCGTTCCCCAACCTGAAGGACTTCATGGCCCACTTTGAGGTGATTCCCGTATCCTCCTTACTCTTTGTATCTTTTTTGTCCTCCCTCCTTTTTCTCGATGCTTTCCTAATCCTGTATCTAAAATAAAGAATAAGTAGGGGCACCTGGGTGGCTTAGTCGGTTAAGCTTCCGACTTTCGCTTGGGTCATGATCTCTCGGTTCGTGGGTTCGAGCCCCGCGTCAGGCTCTGTGCTGACTGCCAGCTCAGAGCCTGGAGCCTGTTTCAGAGTCTGTGACTCCCTCTCTCTCTGACCCTCCCCTGCCCACGCTGTCTCTCTCTCTCTCCCCTAGAAATAAATAAAAAACATTAAAAAAAAAAGTTTAAAAAAAAAAGAATAAGTAGCGTTTGTGGAGATTTGGCTATATAATGAGGTGTGCTCGAGATCTTACATATATTGTGTCAAATTAAATCTTTACAACAGTCGTACACAGTAGAAGAATTATCACCTCTTAACAGGTAAGGAAACTGAGTCTGAAAGGATAAGTCATTTGTCTTAGGTCACGGAGCCAGTATAGTCTGTGCTGAGCCCTGAATAAGCATATGGCTTCTGTAGGCAGCCTCCCATGTCTCTCCCTTTCTGCACCAGATTGTACACTTCAGGTCCTTTACCTGTGCCAGATACACGCTCGGGGCCACTAGGATGCAGCTGGTTAGTAGGAGTGTGTGTATACTGGCACTAGTGGAATGGAGACAGGGTAGGGATGACATCACGTAAGAGGGACACGGACAACATTTACTCTGCATCTCCAGGCAACTTTGCAGCAATCTGTCCCCCTCACAGAGCAGCACTGAGACCCCCAGGAGTGTAGCCGGTACTGGGACTTGGGGACATTAGCTAGGGGGGGGGGGGTGCTGGAGGGAGTTCAACCCACATCTTCTGTGGCGGGCATACTCCTTACCTTACCTCTGTGTCTCCCTTTCCTTCCCCTTTCCAATCACCAAAGATTCTGTGTCAGAGATGGGAGGGTCCATTCATTATAAGTCCCATTTGCTGACCTGATCTCCTGTGTGTGTGAGGCACCTTGGCAGGCACAGGGGGGATGCAAGGGTCCTGAGGCCAGCGCCCTGGGGCTCAGTGCAGGTGGAGAACTACAGGAACACAGGGCCGTGTGGCGTGTGTGGTGCCAAGTGGGTGCTGGGGGTGCAAAGCCTGGGCCTCACCTGCTGTCACCGGTCACCCTTGTCACTCGCTGGAGGGCACAGAGTCTGCCTTATGAGAGGTGCGGGATGTGGGGCATTTGCGCAACAGAGTTTTCAGCCTGCAGTCGTTTCCCTTTCCCAGTCCCCATGGAGAGATGTGCTTTCTCAGCTGGTTTTATCAGCCCTGGTTCTGGGCCCTGGTGAGTGGCCTTGGGGATTTTGCCAGAGCTCCTGGGACCGGTTGGCTGGAGGAACAGAGACAGCTGTGGGCTGCGGTGTGGGGCCTGTTCGGTACTGGCAGTCCCAGGGTGTTTGAACCCTTTAGAACTCAGTGAGCCATCCATGTCGTGGGGAGATGGTGCTCGGATATGCCTGAGGGCCATATGCCCAGGGGCGGCAGCAGAAAGTGGGAGGAGGTGGTCGGTGCCCATGACGTTTGGCTCAGATCCCAAAACGCACAGTTGGACGTTCTCCTTTAAGACGGGTAATCAGAGTCTAGCCTGGCCTGACTCTCATGCTCTCCAGCCTTTCCCCTTTCATGCAGGTTTTGCTGAGTCACTGGGTGAGGTCTGGCCTCTCCTGCAAGCTGCCCGGGCTCATCCAGAGAGCTGCCCTCCCCCTACCCCCCCCATCCCCTCCTCCCGTTCTGCCTGGGTTCCCTGTGTGGCAAACCCTGGGAACACGGGAGCTTCCCTCAGCTACAGGAGGGTGTCTGTAAGACAGAGAGGGACAAGGCCTCCTGAGAGGGTCGGTGGGGACCAGATGGGAGGGGTGGGTGGCCACAGAAAGAGCACAGACCTGGAAGGAGAGCAGCTGCACTCTGGCCCTTCCCCCAACTCCCCCTGGGAGCCCGAGGAGGCCACTGAATCCCTTGTGGGTCCGCTTGCCTTCTGCTGAGTGGGGAGAGCGGGACCTCTCACGTGGGTGGTCGGCGGAGGTCTGCACCTGTGTCCTCATCTCCGGTGGAAGTGAAGCACCAGCGCAGGCTCATGTCTCCAAATGTCACTTTGATGTCCCATTAGTTACCGGAATCTGGAAGCGTAGCCCACCAGGGCTGGGGGCCATAAGACGACGCTTATTTCACAACACTGGACCTTACACGGCGGGTTCCCCAACTTGGTGTCTCTCATCGGGCTTGCATGAGCCCTAGGAGGGCAGCAGGTCGTGATCGTGGACCTTCTTTGTTCCCCCGCAGGGCCTGAAGAAGATCTCTGCCTACATGAAGTCCAGCCGCTTCCTCCCACGCCCAGTGTACGGAAAGATGGCCCTGTGGGACAACAAGTAGGCCTCCACGGGCAGCCATGGAGTGAGGAAGCAGCTGTATGGTTTGGAGCAGGGGCCCTGGAGAGCAGCTGGACCGCTCTGCATCCCTAGAAGAGCTGTCTGGCTTCATTTCCGGTTACTTATCCTTGATTTCCCGTTACTCCCATTCAGCCTTATTCTGCCCCTTAACCTTCCCCAATGCAGTTCATCCAGGACCTTTAAAACTGTACAGCTCCACAGTTTGCTTCACCCTAGTCCGCCCTGGATGTTACCCTTCCTGCACTCTGCCGAAGCAGACCATGTCCCTCAGTGATTGCTCTACTTTGTGGGGCCCCCACTGTCCCCAGGCCTGTAGAGCTCTGCCTGAGTTCCCTGAAGCACGGCCTGAAGACAGGAGCAGACCTTGCTCCCCCAGGGTGGTCCCTCCCCAGCCCTGCCTGGTCCCCAGTAAAGCCTTAATCCCATGGACCGTGTCCTGTGCTCTTCCCTCCTGGGCAGCTGGGTTCTTCCAGTCCTGCTGCTGCAGAGCATCCTGTGGAGATGCCGATAGTGGCTGGGAGCACGGGGATCCTGGGTGCTAGTAAGGTGTTTTGAGACTTCTTGTTCCTCTTTCTGGCACCCGTAGAGGAAGCCTGTGTGCTTTTCTGATTTTTTACATTTCTTACCCCACTCTAATTCACTTTAGGGTAATGTGTTTTTCTGGTTTTGATTACCATGAGTAGATGCCCTCGCAGACAGTAGAGGGCAAAGGGCAAGAACAGTTTTCCCGCTTCTCTTAGAAGATTTAGGAGAGTATTTACTGCGTGATGCCACCTGCACGGCAAGCGGTTTTTTCTCTAATCCTGTAGGCACTTGGGCTCCACAATTTCATCGTACACTTGCTTTACGTGTTCATAACAGTACATTGAGGTTTTCCACCTTTACGTTTTGCTACTTGTTTATTAGCTGTGCATGTTTCTTTTCTTTTGTATTTCTGTAAAGTTTATTTATTTTTGAGAGAGAGACAGAGACAGAGTGTGAGTTGGGGAGGGTCAGAGAGAGAAAGACAGAATCCAACGCAGGCTCCAGTTTCCAAGTTATGAGCACAGAGTCCAACATGATACTTGAACGCATGACATGAGATCATTTAATAGGAACTAGGTGTTGCGTCTGTGTCCCCCTCATTCCCTACTTCACACTTGATCTTGGTACTTTGAAATCCTTACCGAACATTGGGTGATGCTGTGAACCATGAAAAAAGTGTAAATTTTAAGCTTATTTTTCTGTAGTGCACCAACCTGTGCTTTCACATGTAGCCCATCTGTGTTATAAGGTCCCCTTCTTCTGTTTTCACTTACCCATGAAACCCTGCAATGCCCTCTACACTAAGGAGAGTGAGCCACAGGCCAAGCTCTCTCCTACTCGCCTAGTTCTGAAATAGTCTTCTGCCTTCAAAGAGCAACGGCAGCAGCTAGGATACTGTGGCTGTGGAGGTTGTGACGCATGTCACAGATCACAGAAGGACTTCAAGACCGCCTGGGCCACCCTGACATAGTCAAAAGCACACATGGGTCACAGCCAGGGTCGGGGCTGGAATGCACAGACCTAGCAGCCCAGGGTGTGCAGGGCCAGCCTGAGTGTGGTCCCGTGGGGGGTCCTCCACCCTCTTGCTGACCACCCCCTCTGGCTGGCCTCTGAGGCAGGACGGGTGCCTGGGCAGTCCGAGGGCTCCCCCTCCCCCATCCCTCACGTTGTGTCTGTGACCAGCACCCTCCCTGTGACTGTGCTGTCCACGGAGGGACATCTAGCTGGCTGGCAGGACATGTCTGTGGCTGCACCCATAACCCTGCCTTTTCCTGGGACTGGTTCTGGATTCAGATTCACAACTTCGGGCATGAGGGTAATCGATTCATGTCCACTTGAGCCTGAATCCCAGCCACGTGACTGAGGGGATGGGTCCTCCGAAGGCCCTGAAGGGAAACACTGAGATCACGTCTCCTATTCTCTTCCCCTTGTCCTGGGTGGTAGTTCCCACCCACTGACGGTCTGTGTGCAAGACGTGTCCTGGGAGGAGCTTTCAGACTGGCCCGAGTTCTGGGTCTCTTGGGACAGCTGCTGCTGTAAACTCCGGATGAGGGACGTGGCTCTTTGGTCTTCACTTGGCAGTCAGAGGTTCCCAGAGCCCGCAGAGTGGCAAAGCAGAGCGACGCGTAGTGGTGAGGTGGAAGCAGGAGAGTGAGCTCTTTTTGTGATTCAAGCTCATCTCAGCTCCAGGCCAGCTCCCAGATTCAGAGTGAGAGCTCTGGACGGGGTTGGGAGCCTGGGACTCGCTGGAGCCACTGGCGCGAGGCCAGGCGACGTTTGTGGGGCGGCCTCCCCTGCACTCCATTGGCTGGGTGGGCGCGGTGGGACTGCCTCGGCTTGCAGTGGCTGAGCGTCTGGCGCGCGTACAGGGGGAGGAGGGCGGGGCGACAGGGCCGGCCCCCTCAGGCCCCTCCCACCCCAGGTCAGAGGGTAAATTCCCCGTCCTGGTCGTGAAGCTCCTGCAGTTGGCGCAAAAGCAGCACCATGGTTATGATCTTTGGTTACTGGGACATTCGCGGGGTGAGCGACGGGGTTGCGGGACGGAAGGGATTGGGGGGTGTGGGGAGAAATGCTGCGCCATGGCGACCACTTGAACAGGAACTTGTCTTCAGCGCTTTTTGCAGCTCAGTCTTTTCTAGCAGTCCTCTCAAGTGGGCGTGTGTGTGTGTGCGCGCGTCTGTGTGTGTGTGTATGGTGTGCGGGTGGTGGCCCGGGGTGGGGTGGGGGAATGAGGTTATCTGCAGCAGAGAAGAGCAGGGTGTCAGGACTCCCATGTCTGACTTCTGCCTGGGGTTTCTCTCCCAGCTGGCTCACGCCATCCGCCTGCTCCTGGAGTACACAGACTCACCGTATGAGGAAAAGAAGTACACGATGGGGGATGGTAATGGCATCCGATGGCGTTCTCACTTGTGCCCAACTCCTCCTGACTTGTGACCCAGCCACCCGTGCCCTGGCCATGTGCTGCTCACCCCTGCCACCCTCCCCCAACTGGAGCCGGGCCTGCCTTCCCTAACCCCTCTGAGGGTGCAGCTGGGCCTTCCAAGGCAGGACGGGAGAGGGGGTGCTGGAGCCCCTGTATCCGTAGTTGGGTGGGTTCCTTAGGGCTTACCTACATGTTTTGTAAGACGCTCCTGCAGGTTCCAGAGTCTTATAAGCGTTCTTTGTCCCCAAAGATGGAATGTGAGACTTAGTGGTCCAGATCCCAGGCCCACCTGTTTGGGGGGCTTTGCCACTGACTCCTTGTCCCCATCCCACCCCCACCCCTAGGTGCCAAAGGAGGATGGGGCCTGGGGAGTCTGTTTCACTCATCTTCTCCACCACAGCTCCGGACTATGATAGAAGCCAGTGGCTGGGTGAAAAATTCAAGCTGGGCCTGGACTTCCCCAATGTAGGTGCAAGGGGTGGGCGTATGTGGGGACAAGTGAGTGGGGGCATGTGGGGACAAGTGAGTGGGGGCGGGGGTCTACTCCAATGGCTTTCCCATCTCAGAGGTTTCAGGCTTTGCTGCCTTCTTCTCAGGCTCTCAGCTTCAGGGTTCTCCCCCATGTTCTATATACCAGCTCGTTCGATCGTTCTACAATATGCTGATTTAGTGCGTATCATGAGCCAGGCACTGTGAGTGCCCTTGTTCAAGGGAGGGATGCCAGGGGCCCTGTGGCCTACCCACCTACCCCTGTTGCCCTTGCAGCTGCCCTACTTAATTGATGGGGCTCACAAGATCACCCAGAGCAACGCCATCCTTCGCTACATTGCCCGCAAGCACAACCTATGTGAGTGGGGCTGCAGGTGGGATCCGGGGTGGCCATGCCCTTGGGCCTGCCTGGGTGGGATGGTAAGTGTGAGTCTCCGTTGTGTGGGCTGTAGGTGGGGAGACAGAAGAGGAGAAGATTCGCATGGATATTTTGGAGAATGAGGTTATGGACACCCGCATGTCCTTGGGCAGAATCTGCTACAACCCTGATTTTGTGAGTTATGTCCCTGTGGGCAGATGGACAGGGTGTTGAATGGAGTGTGGTCCTTTGTGTGCCATCTACACGAACTTATTTGCCATTTGAACTCCAAGGAGCTACTGATCTACCAAGCTGTTCTCTATACTTTCATAATTCAATGCATGAGATGAAAACTCTCACTCAGTTCTTGCTAATCCTCGAATAGAGTCTAGTCCGAAAGATGTAAATTCAGTTCCAAAACAGTGTTTGCCTTCTTACGCGTGTTTCTTCTCCTTGATACCCCACTTGACACCCCACTTCTGGCCATCTTTGTCCCGCAGGCAGCTTAGGGGCAGCCACAGGGCTTTGTACTTCTCTCTCCTTCCTCTCAATCTCAAATTCTGTATCTTTCCAGAAACTGCTCAAGTGTTACTCCTATCTATCACCCACAAGGTCGACTGTAGAATATCTTTCCCTAGGCCTTTCAGTGGTGTGTTTCTTTGCCTCTGCCTGATGCCCGAGTCCAGAGCTCTGCCAGGTTCTCACAGCACCCCGGGTGGGACCAGGGGAGGGCATTTGGAGATCAGTGGTGACAGTGGGACAGTGGGGTGTTGTTCTCTGCCTTCTCATCACCTCTCACAGACGGAGGTGGACCCAGGAGGAGTCTGCTGAACACATTTTAGGTAATCCATAGGCTGCACAATGGCCCAGATCCAGTGGGGGAGTCGACTAGGGTCATCCACTACCCGGGGGACCCGCCTTCCGCCCAGGGAGTCTGTGTCTGCGGGTGGTGATGGCTCCTCTGTGCCTCAGGAGAAACTGAAGCCTGCGTACCTGGAGTCCATCCCTGACAAGATGAAGCTGTACTCACAGTTTCTGGGGAAGAGAACTTGGTTTGTAGGGGAGAAGGTAAGGGGAAGGCTTTGGGGGATGGGGGCTGTCATTTCTCCCAGGTTCTGGGTTAGATGCTCATTTGTTCTTTGCCCGTCTTTAGCTCACCTACGTGGATTTCCTGGCTTACGACGTCCTTGACGTACTGCGTATATTCGAGCCCAAGTGCCTGGACGCGTTCCCCAACCTGAAGGACTTCATGGCCCGCTTTGAGGTGATTCTCGTATCCTCCTTACTCTTTGTATCTTTTTTGTCCTCCCTCCTTTTTCTCGATGCTTTCCTAATCCTGTATCTAAAATAAAGAATAAGTAGGGGCACCTGGGTGGCTTAGTCGGTTAAGCTTCCGACTTTCGCTTGGGTCATGATCTCTCGGTTCGTGGGTTCGAGCCCCGCGTCAGGCTCTGTGCTGACTGCCAGCTCAGAGCCTGGAGCCTGTTTCAGAGTCTGTGACTCCCTCTCTCTCTGACCCTCCCCTGCCCACGCTGTCTCTCTCTCTCTCCCCTAGAAATAAATAAAAAACATTAAAAAAAAAAGTTTTAAAAAAAAAGAATAAGTAGCGTTTGTGGAGGTTTGGCTATATAATGAGGTGTGCTCGAGATCTTACATATATTGTGTCAAATTAAATCTTTACAAGTCGTACACAGTAGAAGAATTATCACCTCTTAACAGGTAAGGAAACTGAGTCTGAAAGGATAAGTCATTTGTCTTAGGTCACGGAGCCAGTATAGTCTGTGCTGAGCCCTGAATAAGCATATGGCTTCTGTAGGCAGCCTCCCATGTCTCTCCCTTTCTGCACCAGATTGTACACTTCAGGTCCTTTACCTGTGCCAGATACACGCTCGGGGCCACTAGGATGCAGCTGGTTAGTAGGAGTGTGTGTATACTGGCACTAGTGGAATGGAGACAGGGTAGGGATGACATCACGTAAGAGGGACACGGACAACATTTACTCTGCATCTCCAGGCAACTTTGCAGCAATCTGTCCCCCTCACAGAGCAGCACTGAGACCCCCAGGAGTGTAGCCGGTACTGGGACTTGGGGACATTAGCTAGGGGGGGGGGGGTGCTGGAGGGAGTTCAACCCACATCTTCTGTGGCGGGCATACTCCTTACCTTACCTCTGTGTCTCCCTTTCCTTCCCCTTTCCAATCACCAAAGATTCTGTGTCAGAGATGGGAGGGTCCATTCATTATAAGTCCCATTTGCTGACCTGATCTCCTGTGTGTGTGAGGCACCTTGGCAGGCACAGGGGGGATGCAAGGGTCCTGAGGCCAGCGCCCTGGGGCTCAGTGCAGGTGGAGAACTACAGGAACACAGGGCCGTGTGGCGTGTGTGGTGCCAAGTGGGTGCTGGGGGTGCAAAGCCTGGGCCTCACCTGCTGTCACCGGTCACCCTTGTCACTCGCTGGAGGGCACAGAGTCTGCCTTATGAGAGGTGCGGGATGTGGGGCATTTGCGCAACAGAGTTTTCAGCCTGCAGTCGTTTCCCTTTCCCAGTCCCCATGGAGAGATGTGCTTTCTCAGCTGGTTTTATCAGCCCTGGTTCTGGGCCCTGGTGAGTGGCCTTGGGGATTTTGCCAGAGCTCCTGGGACCGGTTGGCTGGAGGAACAGAGACAGCTGTGGGCTGCGGTGTGGGGCCTGTTCGGTACTGGCAGTCCCAGGGTGTTTGAACCCTTTAGAACTCAGTGAGCCATCCATGTCGTGGGGAGATGGTGCTCGGATATGCCTGAGGGCCATATGCCCAGGGGCGGCAGCAGAAAGTGGGAGGAGGTGGTCGGTGCCCATGACGTTTGGCTCAGATCCCAAAACGCACAGTTGGACGTTCTCCTTTAAGACGGGTAATCAGAGTCTAGCCTGGCCTGACTCTCATGCTCTCCAGCCTTTCCCCTTTCATGCAGGTTTTGCTGAGTCACTGGGTGAGGTCTGGCCTCTCCTGCAAGCTGCCCGGGCTCATCCAGAGCGCTGCCCTCCCCCTCCCCCCCCATCCCCCCCTCCCGTTCTGCCTGGGTTCCCTGTGTGGCAAACCCTGGGAACACGGGAGCTTCCCTCAGCTACAGGAGGGTGTCTGTAAGACAGAGAGGGACAAGGCCTCCTGAGAGGGTCGGTGGGGACCAGATGGGAGGGGTGGGTGGCCACAGAAAGAGCACAGACCTGGAAGGAGAGCAGCTGCACTCTGGCCCTTCCCCCAACTCCCCCTGGGAGCCCGAGGAGGCCACTGAATCCCTTGTGGGTCCGCTTGCCTTCTGCTGAGTGGGGAGAGCGGGACCTCTCACGTGGGTGGTCGGCGGAGGTCTGCACCTGTGTCCTCATCTCCGGTGGAAGTGAAGCACCAGCGCAGGCTCATGTCTCCAAATGTCACTTTGATGTCCCATTAGTTACCGGAATCTGGAAGCGTAGCCCACCAGGGCTGGGGGCCATAAGACGACGCTTATTTCACAACACTGGACCTTACACGGCGGGTTCCCCAACTTGGTGTCTCTCATCGGGCTTGCATGAGCCCTAGGAGGGCAGCAGGTCGTGATCGTGGACCTTCTTTGTTCCCCCGCAGGGCCTGAAGAAGATCTCTGCCTACATGAAGTCCAGCCGCTTCCTCCCACGCCCAGTGTACGGAAAGATGGCCCTGTGGGACAACAAGTAGGCCTCCACGGGCAGCCATGGAGTGAGGAAGCAGCTGTATGGTTTGGAGCAGGGGCCCTGGAGAGCAGCTGGACCGCTCTGCATCCCTAGAAGAGCTGTCTGGCTTCATTTCCGGTTACTTATCCTTGATTTCCCGTTACTCCCATTCAGCCTTATTCTGCCCCTTAACCTTCCCCAATGCAGTTCATCCAGGACCTTTAAAACTGTACAGCTCCACAGTTTGCTTCACCCTAGTCCGCCCTGGATGTTACCCTTCCTGCACTCTGCCGAAGCAGACCATGTCCCTCAGTGATTGCTCTACTTTGTGGGGCCCCCACTGTCCCCAGGCCTGTAGAGCTCTGCCTGAGTTCCCTGAAGCACGGCCTGAAGACAGGAGCAGACCTTGCTCCCCCAGGGTGGTCCCTCCCCAGCCCTGCCTGGTCCCCAGTAAAGCCTTAATCCCATGGACCGTGTCCTGTGCTCTTCCCTCCTGGGCAGCTGGGTTCTTCCAGTCCTGCTGCTGCAGAGCATCCTGTGGAGATGCCGATAGTGGCTGGGAGCACGGGGATCCTGGGTGCTAGTAAGGTGTTTTGAGACTTCTTGTTCCTCTTTCTGGCACCCGTAGAGGAAGCCTGTGTGCTTTTCTGATTTTTTACATTTCTTACCCCACTCTAATTCACTTTAGGGTAATGTGTTTTTCTGGTTTTGATTACCATGAGTAGATGCCCTCGCAGACAGTAGAGGGCAAAGGGCAAGAACAGTTTTCCCGCTTCTCTTAGAAGATTTAGGAGAGTATTTACTGCGTGATGCCACCTGCACGGCAAGCGGTTTTTTCTCTAATCCTGTAGGCACTTGGGCTCCACAATTTCATCGTACACTTGCTTTACGTGTTCATAACAGTACATTGAGGTTTTCCACCTTTACGTTTTGCTACTTGTTTATTAGCTGTGCATGTTTCTTTTCTTTTGTATTTCTGTAAAGTTTATTTATTTTTGAGAGAGAGACAGAGACAGAGTGTGAGTTGGGGAGGGTCAGAGAGAGAAAGACAGAATCCAACGCAGGCTCCAGTTTCCAAGTTATGAGCACAGAGTCCAACATGATACTTGAACGCATGACATGAGATCATTTAATAGGAACTAGGTGTTGCGTCTGTGTCCCCCTCATTCCCTACTTCACACTTGATCTTGGTACTTTGAAATCCTTACCGAACATTGGGTGATGCTGTGAACCATGAAAAAAGTGTAAATTTTAAGCTTATTTTTCTGTAGTGCACCAACCTGTGCTTTCACATGTAGCCCATCTGTGTTATAAGGTCCCCTTCTTCTGTTTTCACTTACCCATGAAACCCTGCAATGCCCTCTACACTAAGGAGAGTGAGCCACAGGCCAAGCTCTCTCCTACTCGCCTAGTTCTGAAATAGTCTTCTGCCTTCAAAGAGCAACGGCAGCAGCTAGGATACTGTGGCTGTGGAGGTTGTGACGCATGTCACAGATCACAGAAGGACTTCAAGACCGCCTGGGCCACCCTGACATAGTCAAAAGCACACATGGGTCACAGCCAGGGTCGGGGCTGGAATGCACAGACCTAGCAGCCCAGGGTGTGCAGGGCCAGCCTGAGTGTGGTCCCGTGGGGGGTCCTCCACCCTCTTGCTGACCACCCCCTCTGGCTGGCCTCTGAGGCAGGACGGGTGCCTGGGCAGTCCGAGGGCTCCCCCTCCCCCATCCCTCACGTTGTGTCTGTGACCAGCACCCTCCCTGTGACTGTGCTGTCCACGGAGGGACATCTAGCTGGCTGGCAGGACATGTCTGTGGCTGCACCCATAACCCTGCCTTTTCCTGGGACTGGTTCTGGATTCAGATTCACAACTTCGGGCATGAGGGTAATCGATTCATGTCCACTTGAGCCTGAATCCCAGCCACGTGACTGAGGGGATGGGTCCTCCGAAGGCCCTGAAGGGAAACACTGAGATCACGTCTCCTATTCTCTTCCCCTTGTCCTGGGTGGTAGTTCCCACCCACTGACGGTCTGTGTGCAAGACGTGTCCTGGGAGGAGCTTTCAGACTGGCCCGAGTTCTGGGTCTCTTGGGACAGCTGCTGCTGTAAACTCCGGATGAGGGACGTGGCTCTTTGGTCTTCACTTGGCAGTCAGAGGTTCCCAGAGCCCGCAGAGTGGCAAAGCAGAGCGACGCGTAGTGGTGAGGTGGAAGCAGGAGAGTGAGCTCTTTTTGTGATTCAAGCTCATCTCAGCTCCAGGCCAGCTCCCAGATTCAGAGTGAGAGCTCTGGACGGGGTTGGGAGCCTGGGACTCGCTGGAGCCACTGGCGCGAGGCCAGGCGACGTTTGTGGGGCGGCCTCCCCTGCACTCCATTGGCTGGGTGGGCGCGGTGGGACTGCCTCGGCTTGCAGTGGCTGAGCGTCTGGCGCGCGTACAGGGGGAGGAGGGCGGGGCGACAGGGCCGGCCCCCTCAGGCCCCTCCCACCCCAGGTCAGAGGGTAAATTCCCCGTCCTGGTCGTGAAGCTCCTGCAGTTGGCGCAAAAGCAGCACCATGGTTATGATCTTTGGTTACTGGGACATTCGCGGGGTGAGCGACGGGGTTGCGGGACGGAAGGGATTGGGGGGTGTGGGGAGAAATGCTGCGCCATGGCGACCACTTGAACAGGAACTTGTCTTCAGCGCTTTTTGCAGCTCAGTCTTTTCTAGCAGTCCTCTCAAGTGGGCGTGTGTGTGTGTGCGCGCGTCTGTGTGTGTGTGTATGGTGTGCGGCTGGTGGCCTGGGGTGGGGGGGAAATGAGGTTATCTGCAGCAGAGAAGAGCAGGGTGTCAGGACTCCCATGTCTGACTTCTGCCTGGGGTTTCTCTCCCAGCTGGCTCACGCCATCCGCCTGCTCCTGGAGTACACAGACTCACCGTATGAGGAAAAGAAGTACACGATGGGGGATGGTAATGGCATCCGATGGCGTTCTCACTTGTGCCCAACTCCTCCTGACTTGTGACCCAGCCACCCGTGCCCTGGCCATGTGCTGCTCACCCCTGCCACCCTCCCCCAGCTGGAGCCGGGCCTGCCTTCCCTAACCCCTCTGAGGGTGCAGCTGGGCCTTCCAAGGCAGGACGGGAGAGGGGGTGCTGGAGCCCCTGTATCCGTAGTTGGGTGGGTTCCTTAGGGCTTACCTACATGTTTTGTAAGACGCTCCTGCAGGTTCCAGAGTCTTATAAACGTTCTTTGTCCCCAAAGATGGAATGTGAGACTTAGTGGTCCAGATCCCAGGCCCACCTGTTTGGGGGGCTTTGCCACTGACTCCTTGTCCCCATCCCACCCCCACCCCTAGGTGCCAAAGGAGGGTGGGGCCTGGGGAGTCTGTTTCACTCATCTTCTCCACCACAGCTCCGGACTATGATAGAAGCCAGTGGCTGGGTGAAAAATTCAAGCTGGGCCTGGACTTCCCCAATGTAGGTGCAAGGGGTGGGCGTATGTGGGGACAAGTGAGTGGGGGCGGGGGTCTACTCCAATGGCTTTCCCAGCTCAGAGGTTTCAGGCTTTGCTGCCTTCTTCTCAGCTTCAGGGTTCTCCCCCATGTTCTATATACCAGCTCATTCAATCCTTCTACAATATGCTGATTTAGTGCGTACCATGAGCCAGGCACTGTGAGTCTCCTTGCTCAAGAGAAGGGGTGTGGGGGGCCCCATGGCCTACCCACCTGCCCCTGTTGCCCTTGCAGCTGCCCTACTTAATTGATGGGGCTCACAAGATCACCCAGAGCAACGCCATCCTTCGCTACATTGCCCGCAAGCACAACCTATGTGAGTGGGGCTGCGGGTGGGATGCGGAGTGGCCATGCCCTTGGGCTTGCCTGGGTGGGATGGTAAGCGTGAGTCTCTGTTGTGTGGGCCGTAGGTGGGGAGACAGAAGAGGAGAAGATTCGCATGGATATTTTGGAGAATGAGGTTATGGACACCCGCATGTCCTTGGCCAGAGTCTGCTACAACCCTGATTTTGTGAGTTATGTCCCTGTGGGCAGATGGACAGGGTGTTGAATGGAGTGTGGTCCTTTGTGTGCCATCTACACGAACTTATTTGCCATTTGAACTCCAAGGAGTACTGTTCCACCAAGCTGCTCTCTATACTTTCATAATTCAATGCATGAGATGAAAACTCTCACTCAGTTCTTGCTAATCTTCGATAGAGTCTAGTCCGCAGGGTGGAAATTCAATTCCAAGACAGTGTGTTTGCCTTCTTAGGCTTGTTCCTTCTCCTTGACAACCCCACTTCTGGCCATCTTTGTCCCGCTGGCAGTTCAGGGGCAACCACAGGTTTTGTAGTTCTCTCGCCTTCATCTCAGCCTCTCAGTTTCTACATCTTTCCAGAAACAGCTCAAGTGTTCACCCGTCCATCATCCAGTAACTAGAACTTACTTCTTTCCCCTAGGCCATTTCAATTTTGTGATTCTTTGCTTCTGCCTGATGCCCGAGTCCAGAGCTCTGCCAGGTTCTCACAGCCCTTCGAGGTCTGACCTGGGTTGTGGGGCATTTGGAGATCAGTGGTGACAATGGAACAGTGGGGTGTTGTTCTCTGCCTTCCCATCACCTCTCACAGACAGAGGTGGACCCAGGAGGAGTCTGCTGAACACATTTTATAGATAATCCATAGGCTGCACAATGGCCCAGATCCAGTGGGGGGACTGGGGTCATCCACTACCCGGGGCAGCCCGCCTTCCGCCCAGGGAGTCTGTGTCTGCGGGTGGTGATGGCTCCTCTGTGCCTCAGGAGAAACTGAAACCTGCGTACCTGGAGTCCATCCCTGACAAGATGAAGCTGTACTCACAGTTTCTGGGGAAGAGAACTTGGTTTGCAGGGGAGAAGGTAAGGGGAAGGCTTTGGGGGATGGGGGCTGTCATTTCTCCCAGGTTCTGGGTTAGATGCTCATTTATTTGTTCTTTGCCCGTCTTTAGCTCACCTACGTGGATTTCCTGGCTTATGACGTCCTTGATGTACTGCGTATATTCGAGCCCAAGTGCTTGGATGCGTTCCCTAACCTGAAGGACTTCATGGCCCGCTTTGAGGTGATTCCCGTATCCTCCTTACTCTTTGTATCTTTTTTGCCCTCCCTCCTTTTTCTCGATGCTTTCCTAATCCTGTATCTAAAATAAAGAATAAGTAGCGTTTGTGGAGGTTTGGCTATATAATGAGGTGTGCTCGAGATCTTACATATATTGTGTCAAATTAAATCTTTACAACAGTCGTACACAGTAGAAGAATTATCACCTCTTAACAGGTAAGGAGACTGAGTCTGAAAGGATAAGTCATTTGTTGAAGGTCACAGAGTTGAAGGTCATGCTGAGCCCTGATTTAGCCTATGGCTTCTGTAGGCAGCAGTCCATGGCTCTCCCTTTTCTGCACCAAATTGTACACTTCAGGTCATTTACCTGTGCCGGACACACGCTCGGGCCACCCGGATGCTGCTGGTGTTAAGGAGAGTGTGTGTAGCTGGCACTAGTGGAATGGAGAAAGGTATGGATGACACCACGTAAGAGGGACACGGACATTTACTCTGCATCTCCAGGCAGCTTTGCAGCAATCTGTCCCCCTCACAGAGCAGCACTGAGACCCCCAGGAGTGTAGCCGGTACTGGGACTTGGGGACAGTAGCCAGGAGGTGGGGGGCCGCTGGAGGGAGTTCAACCCACATCTTCTGTGGCGGAGAACTCTCCTTACCTTTCCTCTGTGTCTCCCTTTCCTTCCCCTTTCCAATCACCAAAGATTCTGTGTCAGAGATGGGAGGGTCCATTCATTATAAGTCCCATTTGCTGACCTGATCTCCTGTGTGTGTGAGGCACCTTGGCAGGCACAGGGGGGATGCAAGGGTCCTGAGGCCAGCGCCCTGGGGCTCAGTGCAGGTGGAGAACTACAGGAACACAGGGCCGTGTGGCGTGTGTGGTGCCAAGTGGGTGCTGGGGGTGCAAAGCCTGGGCCTCACCTGCTGTCACCGGTCACCCTTGTCACTTGCTGGAGGGCACAGAGTCTGCCTTATGAGAGCTGCGGGATGTGGGGCATTTGCGCAACAGAGTTTTCAGCCTGCAGTCGTTTCCCTTTCCCAGTCCCCATGGAGAGATGTGCTTTCTCAGCTGGTTTTATCAGCCCTGGTTCTGGGCCCTGGTGAGTGGCCTTGGGGATTTTGCCAGAGCTCCTGGGACCAGTTGGCTGGAGGGACAGAGATGGCTGTGGGCTGTGGTTTGGGGCCTGTTTGGTACTGGCAGTCCCAGGGTGTTTGAGCCCTTTAGAACTCAGTGATCCCTCCGTGTTGTAGGGATATGGTGCTCAGACATGCCTAGTGCCATATGCCCAGGGGCGGCAGCAGGAAGTGGGAGGAGGTGGTCAGTGCCCATGACATTGGGCTTAGGTCCCAGGCCATGCAATTGGACTTTCTCCTTTAAGAGGGGTCATCAGAGTCTAGCCTGGCCTGACTCTCATGCTCCCCAGCCTCTCCCATTTCATGCAGATTTTGCTGAGTCACTGGGTGAGGTCTGGCCTCTCCTGCAAGCTGCCCGGGCTCATCCAGAGCGCTGCCCTCCCCCTACCCACCCATCCCCCCCCCCGTTCTGCCTGGGTTCCCTGTGTGGCAAACCCTGGGAACACGGGAGCTTCCCTCAGCTACAGGAGGGTATCTGTAAGACAGAGAGGGACAAGGCCTCCTGAGAGGGTCGGTGGGGACCAGATGGGAGGGGTGGGTGGCCACAGAAAGAGCACAGACCTGGAAAGAGAGCAGCTGCACTCTGGCCCTTCCCCCAACTCCCCCTGGGAGCCCGAGGAGGCCGCTGAATCCCTTGTGGGTCCGCTTGCCTTCTGCTGAGTGGGGAGAGCGGGACCTCTCACGTGGGTGGTCGGCGGAGGTCTGCACCTGTGTCCTCATCTCCGGTGGAAGCGAAGCACCAGCGCAGGCTCATGTCTCCAAATGTCACTTTGATGTCCCATTAGTTACCGGAATCTGGAAGCGTAGCCCACCAGGGCTGGGGGCCGTAAGACAACGCTTATTTCACAACACTGGACCTTACACGGCAGGTTCCCCAACTTGGTGTCTCTCATCGGGCTTGCATGAGCCCTAGGAGGGCAGCAGGTCGTGATCGTGGACCTTCTTTGTCCCCCTGCAGGGCCTGAAGAAGATCTCTGCCTACATGAAGTCCAGCCGCTTCCTCCCACACCCTCTGTTTCTAAAGATGGCCGTGTGGGGCAGCAAGTAGGCCTCCGCGGGCGGCGATGACAGCGAGGAGCCAGATCTCTGCCTGCCCTGTGTCCTCAAGCAGCTCTCTGGCTTCTTTGTTCTTTGTGACATTCCTCTGTCCCCATGAAATACCTTATTGGCCCCTTTTTTCTGCCTTCTCACCCTGTTTTCATCAGGCCCTTTGACGCCAGCTGCCTGCTTGGGCCCCTTCCCTGCCCCAGCAGTGCTGGCCCTCCTGTGCTAGAGTAGCCTGAGCCTCTTCCTTCGGTGGTGGCTCCACACCCAGGATCCGGACTGGAGTCCTGGCCTGTAGCGCTCAGCCCCGAGCCCCCCGGCACTGCCCTGAAGCCCAGAATGGTCTGGTGTGCACTTCTGGCTCCCCCAAGGCGTCCCTGCCCAGCCCAGTCTGACCGCCAGTAAAGCCTTACTCACCCCACGTGTCTTGTCTTCTTCCTCTCTGGCCTTTCGATTCAAGACCCACTGTGTTTGGTGATACGTGTGTCCCATTTTCTGTTGTGCATTGTGCCGGCTCCATGGATGGGGATGTGTGTGTGGTGTCCGGAAAGGGTACAAGTAGGGTTATAAGGAATCTCGTTCGTTTCCATCTCTACTTCATATACTTCTGTGCCTCCGCATGGGTCTCCAAGAAAGAGAGAGGCCCTTCTGTGTCTGGGCTCCTGTTTCATTCAGCAGTCCTGAAGTGCCCCCTGTGAGCTTGTAGTAAGCACTCTGTGTCATGGTTCGGGGACTGTGGGGGTTGAACAGTCCACTGATCACGTGGGATCCCGGCTGACCACATTCCGTCATCCTCTCCTGAGTGTTTTCCCTGCTTTAGATACCGTTTCTCTGTGCTCTTACAACTCTGAAAGTTAAAATGAAATGTAATCACCTATGTTAAGGGGGTCGGGGCACCCGGGTGGCTCAGTAGGTTAAGCATCTGACTTTGGCTCAGGTCATGATCTCCTGGTTCATGGGTTCAAGCCCCACATTGGGCTTTGTGCTGACAGCTCAGAGCCTGGAGCCTTTTTCGGATTCTGTGTCTCCCTCTCTCTCTGCTCTTCCTCAACTCATGCTCTGTCTCTCAAAAATAAATGTTTAAAAAAGCCAGAGGAGGGGTGTTTAATATGCATCTGGGAGGCTGTTAAGAAGGAGATAGGCCTTATGCACATCCTCGTTAATGAAACCATGAACTTTGAACTGCGCTGAATTGCAAATATTCCAAAGACTGCCCAAATGCCTTCACCTTTCTTCAGTTAGAGATTTCGCTCAATAATAGCCTTAGCAGCCAATTACATTCAGCCAACATTAGTTTTCTGCCACCAACACCAATCACAATTCTTTGTAAACACATATAAATGTCTTTTAAAACCTTTGACTTTTGTTCCGTAGGGGAACTTGGACTGCTGCCCAGGTCTGTGCTCCCTGGATTACAATTCTGACACCCTGAGTACGTGTTTTGTTTTATTTCATCTTTGCTTCTTCGTCAACATGACATCTCTCAATAGAACAAGAAGGGATAAGAATGAAAAGGAAAGAAGTAATAGAAATTAGGAGGGACAATAGATCTAGAACAGGAGTCGGCAGATGTTTTCTGTAAAGGGCTAGATGGTACATATTTTTGGCCTTGGGTGCCATATGGCCTCTGTCACAGTTACTTGTCATTGTAGCATGTTAGTTTGCAAGCTCCTCAGCATCTTCCCAGAGATAATCTGAGACCAGCCCCTGTACTAGGAGGGCAGGGAGAGGCAGAAGAAAGTGACAGGTCACTCCAGGCTGTAGGTGACAGGTTTCATAAGCATGGGAACTAACATAGGAGGCTTGTCGTGAGTAGGTCTCCACAGCCACCTGCCAAATCTTAAAAATTTATATAGAGACCTTAACTGGGTTCAGTCATGTGTACCGTCCAGATGATCTCAACATCGCATCGCTGTCTGAAGGCCGTGTCACTGACAATGATAAATAACCTTATCTTAACAACAGCTAACCCCTCAAGGGCCTGGAAACCTGGGTTCCAAATTCCTTAGAGATTTATGCTATCCCTGAACCTCCGCCAATCTACAAATATATAATCTGTCATCTGTCATAACCCTAGTACAGCTTTTTCTGCCCACGGGTCCTGTTCCCCGTGGTTTAATAAAACTACCTTTTTGTGCCAAAGACGCGTCAAGAATTCTTTCTTGGCTATCATCTCTGAGCCCCCACATTTACACATCATTTGGTGATCATGAAGGGGCTCAGTCTTTCCATCCGGACCCTGAGCTTCAGTGCAAACTTGGTGAGCACTTCCTCTCCTCTCCCTTTACTTTCACTCCAGGGGCTTTTCAAGGAGGATGGTCTTATTGAAACACTTTTCATGTCGATTGCACATGCTGCAATCCTCTAGCCTGTGGCTACTCTCTGGGGAAGAGAAAGCTTGCCTTTGGGCTGGAAGTTAGTACCATGGCCAGGAGGGTGATAAAACCCAGAAACTTGATGCCCTCCCTTTATTCCTGTCCATATACAAAGTTGTCTGTCTTGGGCACGAGACAGCCACCTAAGAAGCTAGCACAGCTGCCCATCTGAAGACTCCTGTGTGAGGTCTCCTCCTCATTGGTATAATGTGATCCCTTCCACATCTCTGGTCTAGCCACTTCTGGCGGCGGGATTTCACTTGGAGCCGGTGGAAGCCAGTACCCAATTGAATTAAAGCCCAACCGGTGACCAATTTCTAGAGAAATTGGCTGTAGAGACTACATGGGTTGGAATGTTGCTTAGACCAAGAAGGCTTTCTATCTTTACTGTCTTCTGTCAGTGCTCTTACTAACGACTTAATCTATAGAATTGGATAATTGCTCCTTGTAAAATATTTTTAAAAGCAATAGCACGGTCTTTGCTGCAAGGCTTGAACACAGTACGGCATGGTATTTCAGTCCATTCACCAGACACCCATCTGTAGCCTAGGATGCAGTTGGGAAGCACGGGGACGATAGCATCCCTCCTTTGGAATCTTTATAGCTGGACAGTGATCAACAGCGATTTTTGTTCAAGTGATGCTTTTGACACAGGAAACCTCTGACATATCCTGAGTGGGATGCCACCTGGGAGTTGGGGAGATTTTTGGTAATGGACCTTCTCTCTTCTTCAGTCCCCAAGGACTCTCCCTTGGGATGCCTTTTAACCCACTGGAAATAATTCAGATTGCAAAATTTAGAAAAGCACTGCTCTCCTGCATGGCCTCAGTAGGATCTATCAGTTAGATCTCTTCTGTGGGAAACAGGGCACATGGACAGAGGTACCCTAGGTCCAGGTCTTGGGGTCTCTAAATCAGGACCTGGATCTAAGGGCCTCTTGCAGAACATGCTTGGTCAGTAACCAGGCCAGTAAACTCCCTCCCGACATATTGGATGATAATTGCCTAAATAGGCCTCCTCCTGATAGAACCCAGCTTGCTGGAGGGAAAACAGGTCATCCCTAACAAAGGCGACACTTTGTTTTGGGGAAGTTCCCTGTCTTCTCTGGTCCGACATGGACTGCATATTTCTACTTTAGTGGAAAAAAAACCCAGAAATAAAAACATGGCGTCTGCCCGTCTGTCTAAGGTGATGAGGTTGAGAACCAGGAACCTTCTTTCTCTGCCTTCTGGTGGTGCATCTTTTCTTCTGCCTTGCCTGCCCCCTCCTCCTATTTCCATACCACCTTGGGTGCAGCCTGTATAACCCAAGTACAATCCTGGGTGCCTCTGGCACCATTGGCTTCTCCCCTTACCATTCCTGTCAAGGAGTGACAATTACCCTCCTTGGACTGCCCACTTCAGATTGCCCCACTGGAGCCCCGGGTAAAAATTACCAATGGGGAACAAACTGATTGACTTTCAAGTGGACCCACGGGGAACATAACTTGGTTTTTAAACTAATTTAAGTTTGTGGATGTAATTTAGATAAACATGCCTTTAGAGTTTTCAGCATTAAAGATGAAATTTTTATTCTACCAAGTTTTCCTAAAGGTCAAATAAGTTTGTGTTATGTCTGTTGCAATCTATTAGCAAAAAGACGACTTAAAAATGATGGTTAACTTTCTCTTAAAGTTTTCATGGGTGACTGTGAAGATAGCTTTCAAAGTCTTTGGTAACCTGAAACTCAAAGTTTTGCTTGGATGATAAATTGGATTGAATTCGTTGGACATCTAGGTCTTTTCCAAATAGGATAAAGTGCCAAAGCATTGATTCCAAACATAAGGTTTAGCTGCGTTTGACTTCTTATTGCAGAGAAATTAAGGATTTTTGGGTCTGTTGGTAAGCATGCTTTGTGATTGTTTGATTCATGAATTTGCCATCTAAAGAATTCTAGCGTAACAGTTCACAATTGGTTACTACTTAGTTTTCACTGGAGATTAAGGTTTCTAAGAATGCAAAATTCTGCTAAATATAATTAAGACTGATAGAAATAAGGGAAGCGGGGCGCCTGGGTGGCTCAGTTGGTTAAGCGTCTGACTTTGGCTCAGGTCATGATCTCACAGTTCGTGGGTTCAAGCCCCGTGTCAGGCTCTGTACTGACAGCTAGCTCAGAGCCTGGAGCCTGTTTCAGGTTCTGTGTCTCCCTCTCTCTCTGACCCTCCCCTGCTCATGCTGTCTCTCTTTCTCCCTCTCTCTCAGAAATAAATAAAAAAACATTAAATTTTTTTTAAGAAAAATAAAGGAAGCAACTCTTAAAGAGGATATAAGGAATGGAAATACATTTTTGTTGAAGGTAAAGGAAAGTAATTTCGTCCTAAAATAAGACTGGTTGTTTGGAGAGAAATGGCTTGGGACAAAAATGAATGCAAAGGAAAGTTGTAGAAGGTTTGTGAAGGGAAATCTTTGGAAAGGAATTTTATGTGCTGTCAAGACAGACCAAGGTTGAAATGGATTTTAAAAGTACACTGGTGTGAGATTGAAATTCTCCTTTTCTCTCTGTTCAGAAGACAAAGTTTCTTGAATTGTTGGTTTGTAATTGATAAGAAAATGTAAACAAAATTGTTTTTCTTTGTCTGCCTGGAAAAACCAGTTTCTATTCTTTACCTTTGTGAGGTCTTTGATTATAATCCTACTTAGGCGTGTGCTTTAAATCCTTCTAAGTTTTAACAAACATCCCGGAGATTTAAAAATATAAACAAAGTCTCTGACTCATTCGGCTTGTTTATTTGGTATCTTATGTTCTGGTATAAGGCTGTCACTTGATATTCTGATTACTGAAGTATTCTGTGTCACAGAAATAACTGAATTTCCTTGTCAACTGCATCATCACATCGTTAACACTGTTCATTTTGGACTTTGTCATTTATAATTGTTCTTATTCTCCTACACAATGTATTTCATCTTCAAGGAGATTCATAAAAAGAACTTTTGATAAATGCAAGTATTTGATATCGTTAAGATCATAAAACTGAAATGGGAAAGAATTTCCAGAACTGACTAAAAGCTGCATTTGAACTGAACAAGAATTAATAACATGGGACTAACTGAATTGAGAAGAAATGATTCTAGCTTTTGTGATTGTTTGAATATTGCTGGTTCTCTAATGTTCTTCCAGATTGAGGAAACTTTCTCTTAAGATGTCTATGACTTACAGAAATGTGATAAAGTATTCATTTGTGTGAACCAACTGAAACATTTAACTTTTCTCTCTACCTGAACCCTTTGAAATTCAAAAAGTCTCAGTGAGTATCATAATAATAATCATTCATGTAAGTTCAGTAAGAATCTGTTCTCCTTGTCACAGGGCACCATTGCAAACATTGGTTATTTTACCAAGGCTTTGACTGGAATGTCATACATAGACTCATGACCAAACAGCTTTAAGGAACTAAGGTTGACTTGTTATGTTATGTTATGTTATGTTATGTTATGTTATGTTATGTTATTTATTGTTGAGAGAGAGAGGGCATGAACAGGGGAGGGGCAGAGAGAATGGATGGGGGACAGAGGATCCAAAGCAGGCTCCGTACTGACAGCAGCAAGCCTGATGTGGGGCTTGAACTCACAAACCGCTGAGATCATGACCCGAGCTGAAGTCGGATGCTTAACTTACTGAGCCACCCAGGTACCCCAGGGTTGACTTTATGAAACATGGAGGGGCACCTAGGTGGCTCAGTCAGTTAGGTGTCCAACTTGGGCTCAAGTCGTGATCTCACGGTTCATGGGTTCGAGCCCCATATTGGTCTCTGTACTGAAAGCTATCTCAGAGCCTGGAGCCTGGATTCTGTATCTCCCTCTCTCTTTTTTTTTTTAAATATTTTCTCTTTATTTCTAGGGAGAGAGAGAGACAGCGTGAGCAGGAGGGTCAGAGAGAGGGAGTCACAGACTGAAACAGGCTCCAGGCTCTGAGCTGGCAGTCAGCACAGAGCCCGACTGGGGGCTCGAACCCACGAACCGCGAGATCATGGCCTAAGCGAAAGTTGGACACTTAGCCGACTAAGCCACCCAGGCGCCCCTCTCCCTCTCTCTTTGACCCTCCCCTGCTCACGCTGCCTCTCTCTCTCTCTCAGAAATAAATTTAAAAAACATTAAATATTTAAAAAAAAATTCAGCAATGTGTCTTGGGGATCTTTCTATGTTTGTTCACACAGTTCAATCTCATTCTTTGCTTCACTTATGGTATTCCACAGCGCTGATGGGCACGGACAGGGCCTTTGCTTGTCAACACAGACAATACCACAATCTTAGCACATACCATAGGTGTATGGGTGAGTTTGTACCAGGATGGAAATTGTTGGGTTACAGGACATGATTTGAATTTTAGAAGGTGTTGACAAACCATCCTCCAAAATCGCTATACCATTTTACAAGCTCACCTGCAGGAAATGCCTTGCCAACACTTTACAAACTTAATTTTTGTTCATCTGATAGATGGAAAAATAGTCTCTTGCTGTTGTCATTTGCAGTTCTTGGATTATAAACATCTTTTCAACAGGTTTTGGGAGTTGTTTTTGGCCAGGAGTATTTCTATTTCTGTAAACCCTTTGTTCATAGATTTTTGTCCATTTTATTTCTTTTGAGAAAGAGTGTGAGCAAGCATGGGAGGGGCAGAGAGAGGAGAGAAAGAATCCTACACAGGCTCCTTGCTGTGAGTGCAGAGTCTGACGCGGGGCTCAATCTCAAGAACCGTGAGATCATGATCTGAGCCAAAACTAAGGGTCAGATGCTTAACCGACTGAGCCACCCAGGTGCCCCAGTTTTTGTCCATTTTAAAAGAGTCTTAATGATTTCTAGGAGTTCTTTAGTCTTTGTAATGGGTACTTTTTGTCTCACTTGCCATCTTGTCATTTACTTTTGCTTATTTGTGCCTTTTCTTAGAAAATTTTTGAATTTGAGTCTCATTCAGCATTTATGAGGTTCCTGTTAAGGGCTGGGATCAGAGATGATCTGGATGCCATCTCTGTTCTCCGTCACCCATCCAACAGACTGGGGCACTTTGCTGGAGCCGGAGCCCCCAACCAGGTGTCTGGGACTAAGAAAGCTTCGGACGAAACTCGACCCAGGGAGAGAGGCTGCTGAAGTTTTCTGTAGAGGTAGGAAGAAAGGAAAGAAGAGGAAATGGATTACCAGAGGGAGAATGTAGACAAGAACCGTCAGGTGGCCATTACTGTCTTCCAAAGGAGAGAGCAAGTTGGCACTTTCCCGTGGTAGCTTCTGTAAAAACTCCCTTGGACCAAAAGGCATATCACCCAGTGATTTGACAATTGTATACATTACTCAGTGCTCACCATGGTACCTGGCAGGATTGTACTTTCCTGCTCCCTTTGAAGACCAGCATGACCACATGCCCTGCTTTGTCCAAAACAATGCTAGGAGATGTGACATATAGCTCTTCCAGGAAGAGAAGTCTCTGGAGCTGGTGATTATTTGTTGAGCTCCTCCCTCACCGCGCGAGCCCTCCATATTCAGTATCATCCCATTTGGGGTTGCTGAACCTGGGACTCTGAGCAAAAATATTTGCACGGAGCCATTCCTCTAAATTGCCCAACATACAATGGTCATATGACAGGAACAAGAAGTAAATCTGTTAAGCCAAAAAAAAAAAAAAAATTCTTGTACTTGATACTATTCAGTATGCAAATCTTTCATTTTATGGCTTTTTTTTTCCCCTTAATGTCTTATTTAGAGAAACCTATCCTAAGATCATAAATATTCTTACATTTTCAGCAATACTGCAGCTTTGTGTTTAATGTTGGGCCTTAGGTTGTAGTCATAGGAGTTCGTTTTAGTGAATGGTGTGAGGTAGGGTTCTGTTTTTTGCATGTTTATTTTTGAGAGACAGAGTACGAGGAGGGGCAGTGAGAGAGAGGGAGAGAATCCCAACTAGGTTTCACACTGTCAGTGCAGAGCCCAATGCGGGGCTTGAACTCATGAACCATGAGATCATGACCTGAGCCAAAATCCAGGGTCAGACGCTTCACTGACTGAGCCACCCAGGTGCCCCTCTATTATTTTTAATTGGCAAGTCATTGCCCCAATCCTATTTATCGGTTAGCCCACGAGTTTGAAGTTCTGTCTTTATCACACTACATTCCCACCTAGAAGGGTGTGCTTCTGAACTCCAATTCCGTGAAGCCCACAGTACCTTCATACAGTTCTGCTTGGCATTTACACCACAGCCTCGCAGGGATCCCAGTCCCATTTCACACCTGTGTCCCCTCCAACTGTGCAGTCTCAGCTTTTTCCTAGTGCTTGCTCTCATGGCTTGGGCAAGAACCTCTAGCTTTGAACGCAGCTGAGGTATAGGGTGTTGTATATTGCAGTGATTGGATTTACATCTTGGAAATGCTCCACGTAGCCTTACTCTCCTCTGGCCTTTACTCCCAAAAGAAACCCAGCTAGACACCAGCAACCTAAATGCTATTTATTGAAACGAGCAGAGAAGAGAGAGTACAGTCCCCCGAGGGGCAGAATGGCACCAAACAGAACAGTGCAAGCTGGCCTCCTGCTCAGCAGATCTTCTTGTTGCCCCACTGGGCCATCTTGTTGTTGATGGGCATCTTCATGAAGCGGTCAGACTGTATGTAGTTAGCGATCTTCTCCAAAGCCTGAAGGGAAAGTGCACCAAACCTGAGAAAGACTCTAACCCAGTGCACCAGACCCATTCCAAAGCAGTGGCATCCACACACTGCCTGCCCCACACCATCCCTCCCTCCCCTGGCTGCCATTTCGTGTAGACAGCGCCTTTAGGGTGTAGAAGCCAGGCCCTTCCCCAGACAGAAAGGTTTAGTAGTGTCCAACCATTGACCCCCTTTAAGCAAACGCCGGTGCTGAGAAAGAACCTATGACGGTGGGGTCCCTTGAGGATCAGGGGAGGTTGTCAGTGTTTCCGTAAGAGAAAGGGGCAGGGAGCATCACCTCAAAACGGCACATGAAAGCCTTCAGGTTTGGAAATTCATCAAGGCACTTGGGCTCAAACATACGGTTCTGATCCAAGACATCATAGGTGAGGAAATCCACAAAGGTGAGCTAGAGAAACAGTAAGACGGTCAGTTCTGGGGAGTTCGTTAACACTGGGGAGATAGAAAGGCATCTTCTCCCTTTCCTTTCTTCTTACCTTTTCCCCTGCAAACCATGAGAATTTCCCCAGAAACAAGGAGAACTGTTTCAGTTGTCCAGGTAGCTGTTCCAAGTACTGAGGCTTCAGTGTTTCCTGGAAGGGAGGGGGAGAGAGAGAGATAATAGCTGTCACAACAGTCAGGGCACGGCCAGTGATGGACACTTAGTGGCCCCCTTCTCCAGGTGCCTTCCTTTTACTGCCTTCAGTAGGCGTGGCAGGACAGAAAGGAAGAGGGGCCAACATCTCAGAGTTATATGACAAATGGAACCCCCCAGGTCCCAATAGGGAATATAGGAAATAAAGGAGCTCTGTTTCCTATTCTGACAAACTGAGTTGGTGGGAAAGCAGAAGTACCAGAATGGAGCAGAATTACCCCTTGGGTTTCTCAAAATGGTCCTTCTCCTTAATGCCTGCCTGCTAAGGAAACTCACAAGGTTAGGGCTGTAGCACAGTCGTATCAGCTGCATGCGGAAATCCATTATTTGGTTCTCCATGATGTCCACTCGAATCTTTTCTTCTTCAGTCTCGCCACCTGTAGGCCAAAGGATGAGAAATGACCCTTGGAATTCTCCACCTTCAGGAGAACCACCAGCCCGGTCTCCCCCACCAGCCCTACCCTACTCACACATATTGTGCTTGCGGGCGATGTAGCGCAAGATAGCATTGCTCTGGGTGATCTTGTTCTTACCGTCCATGAGGTAGGGCAGCTGCAAGGAAAAGGACATGTCAGATGAACAACCAACTCTCTGTTACGTCCCCGCCTCTCTCTCCTGGGGCTGATGAGACTTGCAGGGGCATGAACAGTAGAGATGCTGTGTTAGGAGGAAGAAGGCAAGAAGCAGAAGATGGCAACTGGGTCCCCACTTGATACTAGAACCGGGGTTCTTAATCTCTGTGTGTGTATGTGCATGCCATGGACCCTTTCTCATAATAAGATTTTTTTTTAACTTTTTTTTTTTAATATTTTTTTATTAATTTCTAGGAGAGAGAGAGAGAGACAGCGTGAGCAGGGGAGGGTCAGAGAGAGAGGGAGTCACAGACTGAAACAGGCTCCAGGCTCCAAGCTGGCAGTCAGCACAGAGCCCGATGCGGGGCTCGAACCCACGAACTGCGAGATCATGACCCAGGCGAAAGTCGGACGCTTAACCGACTAAGCTACCCAGGCGCCCCCATAATAAGATTTTTTAAATGCATAAAGCAAGTTATATATTTTTCCACAATTTATACAACATTAAAGAAACAAAATTATGGTAGAGTAATTAATGCACTAAAAAAGCAGGCGTAACAACCTATCATAATTTCAAAGTATCATGCATATGAATAATATTTCGGTACAATATCTGCCACACGTGTAACAGAATATGAAAATACCCAATTTCTGCTAGAGACAAAGTCACAGGCATGGCTAATAACCTATGTCATGTATTGCCTATATTCACAAGAGAAGGAACTGTTAACTTTTAGTTAGCGGTTAGTGGAAATGAAAATGTAATTTTTTTCTCCAAGTTCAGGCACCCTTGAATTCTATTTATTGTATCCAGGTTAAAGGCCCCTTTTCTAGGTCCCCCTAGACCAGAGAGGAAAGAAGAAGCAAGGGTATGCTTGACGGCCTTCCCTTCTGCCACCCCTTCTCCCAAAGCCACCTACATTAGGAAAGTCCAAGTCGAGCTTGAATTTCACATCCAGCCATTGGCTTCTATCATAATCGGGAGCTGTAAGAGAATGAAGTGGAACCTGACCTCCTTAACATCCTGCCTGAGGAGTGTGGGAAGGTCTAAGGAAATAACCTGATCCTAATACCTCACATTCCCAGCCCTCCAGGTTAACTATTTGCGTCTCTGGTCAGATGCGGTTGGACCTTGGCAGGAGGAGGATCCCCAGCTCCAGATAAAGGAGGCTTCCATCTCTTCCCACACGGGACACAGCAGGGGGCTCCCCAGGGACCGGGGCAGACGTCCCGACCAACTTAGTCGTGATGCCACCTTCTGGGCACAGGAAGACAGTGGCAGTTGGAAGGCCAGCGGCTTAGCGCTGGGGCGCACGGACACCGGGAGCTGCATTACCTTCCCCGCACGTATACCGTTTCTCCTCATAGGATGTATCCGTGAACTCCAGGAGCATGCGGATGGCGTGCGCCAGCTGAGGGATAAAGCCCCCTCGGTCAGCGCCTGCGCGGCGCCCACTTGACCCCAACCCCCGCCCACCAACTGCCTCGCCCGGACCGTGCGGTAGTTAAGCGGCATCCCAGAGGTCGGCCAAGGCGTATCCTCAGCCCTATCCGGGGCCCGCGATCCCAGAGGCGGGGTGGGGTCGGCCCCTGTGGTCGGGGAGCTCGTCTGGGGCAGGCTGCTCTGTGGCGAGGGACGCCAGGCTCTCGAGTAGACCCCTTTTCTCAGAGGCAGCTGGCCCTGAGCCCCCGGCCACCTCCACGACAGTCTCTCTGACCTAGTGGCTCTGCCGTTGAGACCGCACTCACCCCGCGAATATCCCAGTAACCCAGAACCATGGACTTGGACGACATGATGATGTTTCTCTGTGCCTTTCGAGGACCGGAGGGAGACTGCGAACCGGCGGGGCCTTATAACCGACGTAAGTGGGCGGGTCCAACGTGTGCGCTCTGGCCCCGCCCCTACCCGTGTCTGACTCCGCCTCCATCCGGCTGCCAGCGTGGGTCCGCGACGCACGCGCTGTGACCCCTTGGCAATGGCAATCCCTGTGTTTGGGGCCTGGGTAGCCGCCGAGGCTGTTGGGTTTGGGGCTCTGCGCTCCCCAGCGGTGGAGCTGCGCTCAGTAGGTTAATAGTGCCAGCCAGGGCTGGAGGTGCATCAACAACGCAAGCAGCGAGAGCCCTGGTTAGTCCTGGAGAGTGAGATTCATGTCCAGTTTCTCTAGCAGCAGCGGGTGGGTAGTGGGATAGGGGAGGTGAGCAAGTACCAAGAGGTGATAAAGGAAATTTTCAGCTTTTAACGTTTGTGGTCCTTGCCCCTGGGCGTCCAGGGAGGCTATACTTTTACCAAGGTCAGAATGACTTCACCAAACTTCAAAGCATGGGTGCTATTTCTGCCTTGAGCACACATTATACATCTACTTCGTTAGTAAATAACCCAAAGGAAATATTTCAAACTAATGATAAGAGTAAAACCTCCCTAAGTTCTGTTCCCATACCTCTGAAGCCTGCAACCTCGACATGCTAAAGTCCAAGACAAAGGTTGTGATTTTCTACAAAGTGCTTCATCACGATGATTTGAAACTTGATATAACAAAAAAAAAAACATATATAACCCTGTGTTAAACATTTCTTCTCACGGGGCACTCTCTTTGTGAGGATAGTGTGCCCTGGGCAGCTATCTTCACCTGGGCTTGAATAAAACGCTCTCCCCACTCCCGTTGTTTTTTTTTATTTTGTTTTGTTTTAATTCTAAAAGGTTCATTTTTCTTTTTTTAAAGAATTTTTAAAAATGTTTTATTTATTGCTAAGAGAGAGCGATAGAGAGAGAAAGAGAGAGAGAGAGTGAGCAGGGGAGGGTCAGAGAGAGAGAGTCACAGACCGAAACAGGCCCTGGGCTCTGAGCTGGCAGTCAGCGCAGAGCCCGACGCGGGGCTCGAACCCACGAACCGCGAGATCATGACCTAAGCGAAAGTCGGACGCTTAACCGACTAAGCCACCCAGGTGCCCCTTTATTTTAAAGAAAAATTTTTAATGTTTTATTTATAGGTTTGTTCATTTTTCAAGGACAGTTCTTGGCACAGTCGGCAGGATATCAGAGCAACTTACCTGCCAGCATCCGGGGTGGCGTCGGGAACTCGGTGCTCAGTACCAGCATGGGCCCTTTGTGCCCCTCTGACTTCTCAGCCCGTGACAGGCATATTTTGGTGAGTTCTGATGTCCAGACCTCCATCAATTTGAGTTGGAGATCCTGACTTTTAGTCTCGTTGTTAAAGGTTACCAGTAATGTTCTCTAGGTGGGAATAACCCAGAGGGGGGTTGATGGATTGGTTGTTTTAATTTGGCATTATACTGATATTACTAATATAAGGCTTGAATAAATTTTCTGGCTAGAAATATGAGAGACTGAATCTCTCAGCTCCCAGGAGAAGGGACACTTGCTCCTTCTGGCCAAATGGTGCTTTCTTCAGGTGACTGAAACCCTAGAAGGAGCCTCCGAGAAAATAATTTTGTCCTGAAAGGAGCCTGGTTATTTACAGAGGGAAAATTTAGGACAAAATCTAGATAAGAAAGAAAGTTGTAGAAAGTTTGTGAAGCGGAACCTTTGAAAAAAATTTTATGTGTGGTGAGGACAGACCAAGACTGGAATAAAAAGAGTTTTAAAAGTACACTGATATAGGGGCGCCTGGGTGGCCTAGTCGGCTAAGCGTCTGACTTTCGCTTAGGTCATGATCTCGCGGTTCGTGGGTTCGAGCCCCGCGTCGGGCTCTGTGCTGACTGCCAGCTCAGAGCCTGGAGCCTATTTCAGAGTCTGTGTCTCCCTCTCTCTGTGACCCTCCCCTGCTCGCTCTGTCTCTCTGTCTCCTAGAAATAAATAAAAATATTAAAAAAAAAAAAGTACACTGACATTAAAACTTTCCTTTTCTTTCTGTTAAAAAAAAGACAAGAGTTTCTGGGATTATGGGTATGCTCTTGATAAGAAATTATAAACAAGGTGTTTTCCTATTTGCTTGTTTCCTATTTGCTCAGAAAAACAAGGTTTCTGTATTTGTTTCTGTCAGGTCTTTAATTACTTAAAAAAGCTAAATCTTCTCAATATTAAAAGAACTAAGTTTTGCTAATAATTATATAACCTTCCATAAAATCTTTTATGGCCCCCTTGGTTAAAGAGTAATTAAATATTAAGTTTTATAATAATCTATGATCCTATGTAGACACAAGCTTTAAAACATTCTAAGGTTTTTTTTTTTAAACAAACTTCCCAGAAATTCAAATCCTAAATACTCTTTTTTGACTAATTAGGCTCATTTATTTGGTACGATAAGTTACTTGGAAAGCGCTGCCAAATAAATAATAAGCCTTAGGTTGTATTGTGTGGATAAATGCTATAAGTGTTTAGAAGATACACGAGGTGCGCCTGGGTGGCTCAGTCAGTTGAGCGTCTGACTCTCAGTTTCAATTGAGGTCACGATCTCATAGTTTGTGAAATGGAGCCCCACGTCGGGCTCTGTGCTGACAGTGCTGAGCCCTGCTTGGGATTCTCTCTCTCACTCTCTGCCCCTCCTGTGTGCTCCCTCTCTCTCTCTCAAAATAAATAAATAAACTTAAAAAAAAAAAAAAGAAAGCATGAAATTCCTAAAGTTTTAATATGTCCTGTCATAAGGTCATCACTTGATATTCTGATTCTTGAAATGCTGTGACACAGAAATAACCAGATCTCCTTGCCAGCTATATTATAATGAGCTCTCATATCAGACTTTTAACCATGTCCATTTTTAAATCTTTTGTCATTTATACTTATTATTCTGATGCTCTTGCAAAATGTGTTTTGTCTTCAAGGAGACTCATAAAAGGAACTTTTTGAGAAATACAGGTATTTGATATACCTTTAAGGTCATAAAACTAGGCTGAATAAAAATTTCTAGAATAGAAAAAGCTGCATTTAAAAAGAGTTAATAACACGGAGCTAAATGGATTGAGAAAGATGATTATAGTTTTTAGTGACTTATTTAAAACATTGTTGGTTCTCTAATGTTTGCTCTTTCAGACTGTGGAAGCTTTCTTTTTAAGATATCTATGATCTACAGAAATATAATAAAATATTCCTTTGTGAACAAAGTGAGGCATTTAACTCTTCTCCCCACCTGAACCCTCGGAAATTCAGAAACTCTCAGTGGGTATACTTTCTTTCATGGCAATTATAACTACTTGCATAAATTCAGTAAAAATCTGTTCTCCTTGTAACGGGACACCATTGGAAACATTGGTTATATTATCAAGGCTTTGACTGCAATGTCATATTCTAAAGAAACTTGCATAGAGTCAGTCATGACCAGAGAGTTTTAAGGAATTAAGGTTGACTTTATGAGAGTCCCTTGGAAATGTTGGCCTGATACCCTTCCTTTTAGAGTTCCCAGCAGCCTTACTTGTAAGGAAAGAATGTCACTTCCTAGCAGGGGCAAGAACCTCAGGATATTTTGGGGGCCTCAAGGAGAAGAATTTGCCCAAATCTAGAGGTTACAGGCAAGTTTGATGGCAAGTATTTAGATTGGCTTCTGGTCTCAAGAGGGTATTTTAAAGTTTAATCTAGAGATTTCTTATAAAAAGTTCCAGCCAAGCAAGTTTTAAAGAATCTGTATGGTCAGTCACTATTCTTGCTGAGCGTATGTAAGTAGTTAGGCCAAGTTTGTTAAAACTGGACTTGTTTTACTAACCAGTTAGTCTTGGTTTGGCTATCTTTATGAATGAGCATGATTAGGGGCGCCTGGGTGGCTTAGTTGGCTAAGCGTCCAACTTCAGCTCAGGTCATGATCTCACAGCTCGTGAGTTCCAGCCCCATGTTGAGCTCTGTGCTGACAGCTCAGAGCCTGGAGCCTGCTTCTACCCCCCACCCCCACCCCCCACCCCCCCCGCCCCGCTCACACTCTGTCTCTCTGTCTCTCTCAAAAATAAATAAACATTAAAAATTTTTCTTTTAAAAAAGAATGAGGGTGATTATAGGAAGAATATATGTTTCAAGAACACATGTTTGTAGATAGTAGATTTTAATACTGTTTGTTATCAACTAGACTAGATCCTGAATTCTCCTGGTTTCCTCAAATATCTATCTTTGGCTTTCCAAGCTAAGGTTTCCAGTCTTCTTCCATTCTCTTAACTAAAACTGCCCTTTTTCCCTAAAGCCCTAAACAGATGCTAGTCAACTTGACATCAGCTTCAGAGAAATTGCCACAAAGCTCGTGTGTAGACCATCTTTGTGCCTGATATCACCAGAGACATTTGGTGATTATGATTTAGAAAAACCCATCTGGTTTCCACTGCCTGGTTTACACTCTGTCTGAGGATGCTTCCAGCCTGACATCTGAAGAACTGTCTCTGATAGCTCCCTTCCATTAGCACAAGGGACCAAAATTTGAGTCCTGCACACCTCAGTTCCTTCCATTGCAAAGACCCTACTGTGCCCTATTTGGGTTTGAAGCAGTTATAGGACATGGACCTCCACCCATGTTCCATAGAAATGGAATGAATGATTGACAGAAGGAAATTATAACAGGGGAAAAAAATTTGACATGTCTCACTCCATGTTGCTTCTATTTCCCTTGCTGCTGTGACCTTTAAGTGAAAAACTTCTGCTTAGCCCAGCACATACGCACGTTATAGCTAAGGTTTGTAAAAACTGCTCTTTACCCCAAACCTCATCTGAAAAATAAAGAAGTGGACAAAATGGTTATTGTTTTAATTCTTCAAGATTAAGGAGGGATCATAACTTGAGAATTGAAACCACGCTCCACAGGGTTAATGAAGTTAAAACTAACAAAATGTTTAAAGCTTCTTTTTCAGACAACCGTTTCCTCTTAATCACCTATTGTGTTTTTTCAGACCCCACTAACAAACACATTCACTAGCTTTCTCTGCAGAGGCCTGGACTCAAGGTCAATTGATATGGTTCCAGCCTAGGAATAAGCAAGGCCCTGCCTTCCTTACCCAAGATAACAAGCCCAGACTCCATCTAGTTTATACCAGCTCTTGGAGCATGCTCATAGCCACTTTTCTTTATGCTAAGAAAACCTGAGGTCAGGGACTGAATTTTGCCTTCTTCTGATGTTACCACTCCAAAGAAACATGGGAATATACGTTATGTTTGGTTTATGCCCATGCTTCATCCTTCCCCATAAGTAATCATAGATTTCCCTACCCTGTTATCAAAATGTATGTAAAGGATTCTTTGGATTTTTTCTTCTATGTCTGTTCCAACATCATATTGGTTTCTTCAAATTCTACTTCTTGGAATTCTTTTACTGTCCACATATTTTTGTTACAACTGTTATATCAGATATAAAACTGGACAACCGAAGCCAAGCACACGTACTATGCTCATCATTTGGACTTAATAGAGAACATATATCACTTTTAGGTTTCCCACCATTTATGTTACAATAAATTCCCCCCAGTGAAGAATCCTATATAAAAAATGCATGTATATTCACATCTAGCAACAAGAGACTTGGTGGACCCAGGGCAGACAAGCCAGGTACCCTGGCACCAAGGGACATAAAATAATGCTTTCTGAGGAAAGATTATTGATCCAAGGGGGAAATAATAAAGGAAATTTTCAACTTATAACGTTTGTGGGCCCTGCTCCTAGGCTCCCACGGGAAGCCTTTTACCAAGGTCAGAATGACTTCACCAAACTTCAAAGCGTGGGCTTGATTTCTGCCCTGAGCACACACTGTACATCTGCTTTGTTAGCGAATAACCTAAAATATCTCAGATTAAAGACTAGAAACCTCCCCAAGTGCTGTTCCCATACTTAAGCAGCCTGCAACCTTGACATACTAAAAGCATAAGCAAAGTTTATGATTTTCTGCAATGTGCTTTCTCATGGTGGTTTGTAACCCTTGATATAACAAAAAGGTCATATATAACTGTGTATTAAACATTCCCTCTCGTGGGTCGCTCTCTTCTTTGGGAAGATTGTGGGTCCCAGGGAGCTGCTGTTCTCCTCACTTAGGCTCTCTTCCTATTTTTTTTTTTTTCAACTATAAAATGCTTGTTCATTTTTGTTTACAGAGTGACTGAGACTCTGCCCACCAAAGAATTGCTGTTGTAGAGGGTGGTGGGGAGGCAGCTACTCTGGCCTGGCCTCTACACCGTGGCCTCTCAGGACACTGAGGCCCCAGACCCCTAGCCCGGGTGTGGGAAATCACATTTCCCCCTTAGATGGCTGAAGCAAGCTTGGGACTTTTTTTTTTTTTTTGAGAGAAAGAGAGAGAGTGAGCACTTGCACATGAGCATGAGTGGGAAAGGGGCAGAGAGAGAGAGAGAGAGAGAGAGAATCCCAAGCAGCCTCCACATTGTCAGCACAGAGCCTGATGCAGGGCTCAAACTCACAAACCATGAGATCAGGCAGGACCTGAGCCTAAATCAAGAGTTAGACTCTCAACCCATTGAGCTACCCAGGTGCCCCAAGGTTGGGGCTTTTTAACAGGACACCTTGCTAAAAGGAAGAGGGGGGGAAAGGTGTAAATGCATAGGGACATATGAATTAACATACCTGATTCCTCTTCCAAGATCACAGAAGGCCAGTCACAAATTAACCTGACATGACAAACATGTTTTGAATACCTGTGACATGGCAGGCAAGAGTCTAGATATTGGCTAATTTATTCCAATGTAAGCTTCACAACAACTTTGTGAAATAGGTTTTATGCCCATTCTATAGAAGATAAACAGTGCCTGGAGAGGTTAAGTTGCCTTTCTAAGCTTAAGGTCTCATGGCGGGGCTGGGATTCAAACCAGGTCTGTCTACTAGCGAGACTTGTGTCAGTCCCACTGTGCCTGGGTGTCCAGACAGGCCCTCACCTCACCTCAGTCTTTGCTGGGACATCTGGGGAGCCCTGTGCTACACTTGATCTTAGCCAAAAGGCTGAGAAGCGATGGTGGCGGGGGTTGGGGGTGGGGGGAGAGTCCTGTGCTACAACACTTTTTTTTTCTTTTTCTGGTCCTGAAGCCATTCCCTGCATCAAGGGCTCCTTCAGCTCTTTGAAGCCCCAGAGGGCACTGGGTTAACACCTCCTCTGCCCATTCCAAGAAATTAACTCTCTAGTTAACTTTGCCCCTTGACAGTCAGGCTCCCTTTATTCTCTTTTGTGAACGGAAAGCAAAAGCTTGGAAAGCAAAAGCTTTCCTATTCAGTGTTACCAGCTAAGAGGTGACTTTCGGAGGCTAGGAACTTGGAATGACATAGGCCTTCTAAAAATAGGGTAATCTGGGGCACCTGGGTGGCTTGGTTAGTTAAGTGTCCTACTTTGGTTCAGGGCATGATCTCACGGTTCGTGTGTTCGAGCCCCACATCAGGCTCTCTGCTGTCAGCACAGAGTCTGCTTCAGATCCTCTGTCCTCCTCTTTCTCTGCTCCTCCCTGCTCTCAAAAATAAATAAACATTTTTAAAATGCAGATTCCTGGGCCCACCTCAGGCCCACTGAAACAGAATCTCTAATGGGGGGGCAGGAACATGTATAAACATTTTTATTTTTTATTTTTAAATTTTTGGGGCACCTGGGTGGCTTAGTCAGTTGAGTGTCCGACTTTCGCTTAGGTCATGATCTCGTGGTTCGTGGGTTCGAGCCCCGCGTCGGGCTCTGTGCTGACTGCCAGCTCAGAGCCTGGAGCCTGTTTCAGTCTGTGACTCCCTCTCTCTCTGACCCTCCCCTGCTCACGCTGTCTCTCTCTCTCTCCTAGAAATAAATTTAAAAAATATAAAAAAAAAATAAATTAAAAAAAATTTTTTTACTTATTTCTGAGAGAGAGAGACACACACACAGCACAAGCAGGGGAGGGTCAGAGAAAGAGGGAGACACAGAATCTGAAACAGGCTCCAGGCTTTGAGCTGTCAGCACAGAGCCCAACGCGGGACTCAAACCCACGAACTGTGAGATCATGACTGGAGCCGAAGTCGGACACATAACCGACTGAGCCACCCAAGCGCCCCTGTATAAACATTTTTAAAATAGGGTAAAATCTGGGGTCCAGACAAAAGAGAGACTTAAGGGAACCTCTTAAGAACCCACAAAGGCTGTCAACCCATAGGCGCGTCAAGCCTTATCTGTAGGCTAAATCAATAAAAATATAACCTTTTATGTAGGGAGAGGAGTCCAGGAAAGCTATGAGATTTACAAAGGCGATGTGGATTAAATATTGGAAGCCACCAACATTTTCCCTGTGTGAGGAAAAAAGGGACCCAAACACTGACTTGCTACAGTTCAAACAGCCAGTTGGTGGATTTTCAACTTCCAGGCCAATGTTCCCTATGCTCCACCACTAAAGAGGCAAGCAGGGCAGGGAGCTCAAGGTTGGCTCACCCAACAGAGGGGGACAGCAGTCATATTAGAAGAAGTTTCCAAACAGAGCCTGGAGCTACCGACGTGCTTGTTAGTGCTTCTCTGGACCATTGGCAACTGTGATCCAAACCGAGCACTGTCGGCCCGGATGAGTACCCTTGCTCCTGGGCAGTGTTGTGCCTCAGTTTTCCCAGGGGGCTAGGGATCTACTGGGAGAAGTGTACACAGGGGGTAAAGATGGTGAGCATAGCCTTCCTTATTTTGGAGTTTGTTTAGAAAGAGAATAAGGAGAGCTTGAGCCGTAATCCTCAGATCCTCTCAGCTCCAGGTTTGCAGTGGGAATTCCCACTCCGTTCATAGTTTGACCCAGTGGTGGGTGTGGGGCTGCTGCTGTTTCATGCCCGGTGCCCCACCTCCCCTGCCTCCCTGCCAGGCCCCGAAGAAGCTACAGGGAGGAACATATGAAGCTCAAAGATGCTTTCATTGGGGACGAAAGGGGCTGAAGAGAGTCCTGACAAATCTGGCATTAGTGCTCCAGGCTTAGGAAAGAGATACAATAAATAGGTGGTAACTGGGGTGGGGGTGGGGGTCCCTCAACACAGTGAGGAGGGGAACTATTTGTCTCAACCTCCAGGCTTGCTCGTCCTCTTTGCTGTGTGAGCTGGGGTGTGGGGTTCACTGCAAACTGGGGGCATCAGAGTGGATTTCTCAGGTCTCCACAAAGAATCAGATCTGCCATCTTGCTTGTGAGAGGCTCTTGGTCTTAGAGGTGTTTGGGTTGGCACCTAATGGCTCATCTGAGCAAAGAAAACAATTGAGGTGAGGCTGGTGCCAGGTGAGGGACCCCCAGCATTCATGCCATCAATTGGCTTGGAGCCTGGCGGCATGCACGTGAAGTCAGGCCTCTGGGGGGACATCCCCTGTGCCCGGTACCCGCCATACTCAGTTCCAGCCCGGGGCTGGGCCTGCGGGCTTGTCCACCTGGCACTCTCATTCCCACCCAGGGAGCACCCCGCATTTCCCATGGGGGTCAGGGCCCTGGGCTGTCCTCACCCCCAGCATCCGTTTGACAGCTTCCAACCGGGCCAGGACTCGGGGGGCCTCCTGTGGACACAGCATCTGGAGCTCTCCGGGTCTCATGTGAAGCAGCTGGTTCCCTCTCAGGCACCCGAGGCTCCTCACCGTGCTGGGAACAAGAGCAGCAGAAGCTGTCAGTGGGAGAGCAGACGGACTCGGGCCTGAGTACTTGGGGCTTGTTGGATGTTGGAGTATCATATAAGGAGCTGTGTGCGCTTGGAGGCTGGGTTACAGGAGGATTTGTGGAAAAGGGTGTCTGGAGGTGAAGGATATGCATGTCGGCTTGAATCAGTGTCAGGACTCCTGGGTTTGAACAGAGAAATGCCCCAGAAAGAGAATTCTGTGGTGGGACGGGGCAGCGACCGGCTGAGTTCCTCTGGTCCTGCTGCCTTCCTGGAGGCAGAGGCTCCTCTCTCAGTGCTCTAGAGGGGCATCGGCACACCTGTTCTCCTACTCTCCTTAACTCAGCAGATGTAGCACTGCGCCGTGTGTGTTCTGGGTCTCCAGGTTTCCCTGGTTATTACGTGGGTCCTTTACAGAGGCTCTCCCAACACCCCCTGTGGGGCTGGGCACTTACATGGTGGAGAAGTTCTCTGCCTGCAGCCACGCTGTGACCTCCTCAGGCGTTGAGCTAAGTCGAAGCATCGGCGCCTGGAATCGGGGGAGATGAGATCAGAGGCCATATTGTCTCATTACTACCCACAGGCCCCATCCTCTGGGCCCCTGCTCTCGGCTCCTTTCAGATCACTCATCTCGTTCCATGGTTTGCTTGTCTACTGGGGACAGGGCTTGTTCTCTGCTCTGGCCCCATGGTACACTTGGCACCCAGGAAACCTGCCATGACACTGATTAAATCGAGCTGGGGCCATCTCGTCCACTTGTCACTGAATCCTTCCTGCCCCCCACCCCTGACTCGTAGCATCTGGATAGTCTAGGTTGGGTAGTACCCGAGAAGGCGGCTGGTTGTGGGGCCCCGACTGTTGTGGCTCTAGGATGTTGCTGGGAATGTAGCCGCTCTGTCCCTTCTCATTTTTCACCAGCCACCACCGCTTGCTCTGGTCCAGAACCTGTCAAGAGTCACATGACTTCTCAGTCACCAGATCCTCTGTCCACCATCCACCCCCCCACAAAGCTTTCTTGCTTCCTGCCCTTCCTCACTCTTCTCCTCCCTATCTAGGCCACCCAACCCAGCAGCCCCACACCCAGACCACCAACCCCTATGGCTCCCACTAACCACCACCTACTTTTCTAGGCTCAAGCCCGTGTCTCACCTCCAGCACCTCTCCCTGGGCCACAGTCAGTTCCTGTGGGTTCCTAGCTTCAAACTCATAGAGAACCTGCATTTTCAGGGTTGGCTTGGCAAGTCTGGGGCTGGAGGACACGTGGTTGGGGTCTCTGGGCTGAGGGCCGTGGTCATGTATCTCCTCTTGAGTCAAGTAGGTGCTCCTTAATGTGGGGCTACCCCCCAGCCACATGGAGAGTCAGGATGGCTGGAGAATGGAGCCTCAGAGACTGAGTCCCTGTCCCAGCCCCAGAGACCCAGATACCTCCTGCCTAGAGTCTGGTGGTGCCTTTTCGGCTGCCACGGGGGTGTAACGGCAGGGCCGTGTAAGGTGGGGCTTGGGGTGGGGGCTTCTGCAGGCAGGAGGGGTCTGAAATGTCTCTGATTTCTGATGACTCTTCTAGCGGTGGGCTTTTCTATGTCTGAGCTCTCCTCTGAGTGCTTTACATCTGAGCTCTGGGAAATCAGAGGCATGTGTGGACAGTATCACGAGAAGGATTGGAGTCTGGGAAGGTAAAAACCTGCTTTTTCACCCAAGGTAGGGGAGACATGTGCTGTACACACACGTGTCTGGCTAAAAGAGAGCCAAGATGGTCTCTGAGATGTAGAATCCACAGATCCACAGAGTCAGTCCCCTTCCTCCCTCCCTCCCCTAAATCAAACAGTCCTGACGAAGGCCAGGGCATACCGGGGGGAAGCAGAGTCCTGGTATCCTGAGGGAGCCTGTAAGGAAAGAACAGAGAGGGCAAGAGTAGGCAGTCAACCAGCATGGTGGTGGGGAGCTGGGGTATCAGACCACAGCCTCACTCACACACACCTGCCCCACATGCCCTCCCCTGCCCGTCCACCACACAGATCTGGCTACCCACGTGGCCCCGCCTGCCGCTTGGTTGTCATGGGACCATGGTTTGGCTTGAATGGGCAGCAAGTAGCCAGAGACCAGGCCTTTGAGCAGAGCTCTTTGCTAAGCTCCCCTTACCTGGCTGGAGTGTTCCGGAAGCTGCCAGCCATCATAGAATGTGGGTTGGTAGGGCAGGGGTTCACTGCCTGTCCAGTCAGCCCTGGGGAGAGAGCAATGCTGAGTCCACTCCGTGACGGGCTGTTGGATGTGGAGAGGGAGCAGATGCAAGGTCTAGCCTCGGGATCTTCTAGGTAAGGGAGGTCATGGTCAGTGTGCACAACTGAAGGGCCCCAGGCACCCACACAGGGCACATAGTTAAGCATGAAAACATCCCACCGTGTGAGTATATGTAGGCCAGCCTCACCTCTCCCTGCGAAGTGCAGATACATCAACTCCAGAACGTGCAGGGCACCTAACGGCACTGACTCGGGGTGGGGATCAAAGGGGTGGAACCACAGACCGTTAGGACTGGAAGACCCCCTCAGGGTCTCTGGCAGGGTTTTCCTAAACTGTTTCTCATTTCTTGGCAGCAGATCTCTTTCTGTTTAGCTAACTCGAGTGTGGAACTCCACCTTGCGGTCATAGGAGCTGTTGTGGTTAAATGTAGGGTGGGGAAAGTGCTTGCCTGCCAGCCTGCCCTCTCACCCACCACACCCCCTACAGGAAGGGCAGTGCTGTTGGGGGTCTCCAGGCTCATTCTGTTAAGAATCTTCTCTACCTGCCTGTCCCGGGGAATCCCCACTCAGCTCAAGGAAGTTCTGAGTACTGTGGGTGGTACATCAGAAGGAGCTATAAATATCTACTCAATGGGAACAAATAAATCATTCCCTCTTCTGAATCTTTTTAAAAAATGTTTATTTAGGGGCGCCTGGGTGGCTTAGTCGGTTAGGCGTCCGGCTTTCGCTTAGGTCATGATCTCGCGGTTCGTGGGTTCGAGCCCCACGTCGGGCTCTGTGCTGACTGCCAGCTCAGAGCCTGGAGCCTGTTTCAGTCTGTGACCCCCTCTCTCTCTGACCCTCTCCTGCTCATGCTGTCTCTCTCTCTCTCTCCTAGAAATAAATAAAACATTAAAAAAATTAAAAAAAAATATTTATTTATTTTTGAGAGACTGGGGTGGGGAGAAAGTAGAGGAGGGGCAGAGAGCGAGAGAGAATCTCAGGCAAGCTCTGCATTATATCAGCTCAGAACCCATGTGGGGCTTGAATCCACAAACTGTGAGATCATGACCTGAGCTGAAGTTGGACGCTTAACTGACTGAGACACTCAGGCATCTCCATTCCCTCTTCTGAATCTTTTTAATTGGTTCCTTTTCTTTACCCTAAAAACATACTCAAGTCTTCCTTGGACCCTGCTAATATTCCTTTTTGGCTGTCATTCTATGACTTTCTCTTTTTGGAGAATGTGTCTTTATGCCCCACTCATATGTTTTCTTTCCTCTGGTTCTCTCCTTGTTTTTGCAACCTGATTTTACCTCTGCTATGACTCTATTGAAACTAGTTCTTCTAAGGTCCCAATAATCTCCTGATTGACAAATCCACTGGCCTTATATGGTCCACCTCCTTCTGGATTACCAGAGCATTTAGTGTTATTTATAACTTCTGATCAGTTGGCCTACAATCAAGTCCCCTAAATATAATTTGCCAAAAATTCAACTCTTTTGGAAGTTTTTACATCCTTTTGGTTAGTCTCTTTTTTGTATTTGTCTTTCAATTCACTCATTCACTGATTTTTGGTCGTTTTAAGGAATTGGAGAACATTTTAGGGCACATTTGACCTCACTTTATATTTAAAATAATAAACAGAGACAGAAAGGAGAATAAAAGTTACCAGGCACTGGGGAGATGGAGGAACGGGTAATGTTTGGCTTGATGAAAGAGTTCTGGAAATGGATAGAGGTGGTAGTTGCACAACACCAAGGAGGTACCTAAAGCTATCGAATCATCCACTTTAAAATGGTAAATTTCGAGGTGCCCGGGTGGGTCACTTGGTTGAAGCTTAGGTCCTGATCTCACAGCTTGTGAGTTTGAGCCCCGCAGCAGGCTTTGTGCTAACAACTCAGAGCCTGGAGCCTGCTTTCCATTCTGTGTCTCCCTCTCTCTCCGTCCCCTCCCTCTCCACTTGCACTCTGTCTCTCTCTAAAAATAAACAATCAAAAAATTTAAAAAAATAGAAAAAATAAAATGGTAAATTTTAACTTATATATATTCTACCGCGATAAGGTAAATAAGTTACATTGGATCATGATTCATGTCTTTAGATGAATTGGACAAAAATTCCTTTAATGAGGCTGAAATGACAACTGCCCAATTGGCAAGAGACTCACTCACACAACTGGCCTTGTTTCCTGGTTGACGCCTCTCTCTCTTTCTCAAGCCCTCTTCTCTCTTAGCTTTCATGCCTCTACTTTTTTCTTTCTCCTTTGAATTCCCTAGGACTTCTCTTTGCCGCCTCCACCCATTTCCCCTTTGGCCACCAGCACGTGGAGGTGTCTCTTCTCTCCTGGGCTCCGACAGGCCTCGCTGGTTTAAGGGAGGTCCCAGGGCTCCCTCTGGAGTGCTTGTCTCTAGAAAGCTCCAGCTGTCACTTCTGTGCTGACTTAAAGCCACAAGCCAGCGGGGACCTCTCTCTTGAGGACCGGGCCATCCTGTGTCTGGTGAATGCTTCACTGATGCCTCGACTCAGTGCACCCCACTTGGGAGCACCCCCACCCCCACTCACTCGTGTCGCCCTGGCCCGACTATCACACTGCCCATCTCACAGCAATACCGGTGTGGAATCTCTCTCTCTCTTTTTCTCTTTCTCTCTCTCTTTCTTGTCCCCTAGGTCTGTTGGCTGCCAGGCCTTATTGATGTGGCATTTGCATCTCTTATGTCAGTGATTCTTAAGTTCTGGCTGAATCGAGAGTTTTCACTTTGTCCTTGGCAAAAATGAGAAAATATTTTATTATGTTTTTAATTTTTGAAGTTTTTTTTACAAAAATTTTAATGTTTATTTAATTTTGAGAGAGAGAGAGAGCACAAGTTGGGGGAGGGCAGAGAGCGAGATATAGAGTTGGAAGCAGGCTCCAGGCTCTGCGCTGTCAGCACAGAGCCCGATGTGGAGCTCAAACTCACGGACTGTGAGGTCTGTTCTGAGCTGAAGTCACACGTTTAGCTGACTGAGCCGTGCCCCTGAAGTTTTTTTCCTAATGTTTATTTTTGATAGAGAGAGTGAGTGTGAGTGGGGGGTAGGGCAGAGAGAAGGAGACAGAGGATCTGAAGCAGGCTCCAGCGTGGAGCCCGACATGAAGCTCGAACCCACAAACCTCAAGATCATGACCTGAGCCAAAGTCGGACACTTAACCGACTGAACCACCCAGGCACCCTAAGAAAATATTTTGATAGAAGGTTGCCAACTCTGCTTTCCTGGGAAGAATTGTTCTTTTCTCCTTCAGTGGTGGGTGACGGTGAGTGGCAGGTTTGTTTTTTTAAATTGTTTATAGTTAGCCTAATAAAAAGTTGGGAACTCCATCTAGAGGACGCCCCTCTGAATTTGTTTTGAGCTATTTCTGGTTTATGACAGTGTAGAGCCTGCCATTGCCAATGTCGTGCCTGGTGGCCCCATGCCCTTCACCCCGATTCAGTTCAGGCCTTGTCCTCACTCACCGGCTGGTAGTCCAGGCCACACCCAGAGCCTTCCAGAAGTCACTCTCACGTGGGCTTAGGCAGGACTGCAGCAGGTCAATGGCTTTAGGGGTGAGGAGGGGTGAAATCACGCGGGTGGGTAGGCCAGGCTCAGAGCACTGGGCCACGATCTAGGGGAGAAATGGAAGGTGTCAGGAAGCCCGGGCTCCCCCAGGGCCAAGGTGGCGTGGAAGGACCTGGACTCCTGGCCTCCCGATCTTGCAGTGGCGCATCCACAGGCCTGTGGCTCTTTCCTGTGTCTCCTGGATCCTGGGGTCCTTGGCTCCGACCCCAGCCCATCTAGCCTGTGAGGGGTTCTGTACACAGCAGGGATGGTACCTTGGAGTCAGTGAAGAGGTTGTATCGTGGAGATGCAGACCCCACAGCCTCCCTCTGCCGCCCTGGCCTCTGCTCCATCCTAAAGGAGCCCGCCCCTCTTCACCACCCTATCATCCCCAGACTCACAAAGTCTAGAAGTTGGAAGAGGATGTGCACGAACTCGGAGGCATTCCTGTCCTGCAGCCAGACGGCCAGCTTCCCCTAGGGACATGGGGCGTTATGTGCTACTACCCTTCATCCTTCCCTACCTTCGCCAGGACCTCAGGGCCCCATAATTGTTCTGGGCCTTGGTCGGGAGCCTGGCACTCTCCAAAAAAAGTCCCAAGAGGAGGAGGGGAGGTTCTAGGGAGAGGGGTTAGAGAAGGGAAGGGGGCTGCTGGGGCGGGGCAAGGGGAGGACTGTGGAACTTTTGAGGAACCACGTACCAGGAGGTTGAAGCTGTATTTGACTTTCTGGAAGCAATCAATGTACTCTGCCTGTGTTATCCCTATAGGGGGTGGGGGAAAGGGTGGTGGGTTGTAGATCATCCCAAGACCACATCCCCCAGCCGTCCCCCCAAGCCTTCCCCCAGCCCTCAGCACTCACCCCACTGATCTTTGCCCTTTTTCTTCCCCAGTCTCTTCTTCTTATGACTGTTCTTTGCCTGGGCCTCTTTCAGCTTTCCCACAAACAGCTCGATGTCTTGAAGGACGTGGTTTAGTATCTCCTGGACCCCAAACAACCCGTGCTCTTGAGTGGGTGGTTGGGCCCACCCTGGAACTCCCAAGCCTCCTCCCAATGCCTCCCCACCTCCATCAGGAGCTTCAAGCCCCGCCCAGGGTCTAACCAAGCCTCCCCATCTCTCCTCAGCCCTCGGCCTTCCTTGGCCATCCTGGGACCTGGCCTCCTGGGGGCAGGGGGAGGGTTGGTGTCTTCCCTTGGACCAGGCGCAGAAAGCCTCAGCAAACCCAAGATAATCTATAGTTACCTCATCCCTCTCTGGGTTCTCGGGGGATGGGGACTCCCTTGGAGGAGACAGAGTGAAGGTGCTTGGTTCTCGGGCACTGGAGTGGTGTGGCAGGGACCTTGGGGATGGTGGCATGTCTGCAATGTAAGGGGACCGTGGCCCAGAGGCTCTTTGATCTTTGATCCAAACCTTCCTTTCCACCTGCCCTCATGCCCCAAACTTACTGTGCTCTGGAGTCATCCAGTAGGGCTGTTCTGGAGAGGGCCCCTGCTCTGGAGGGGGTAACTGCTCCTTAGGGAATGGTCTTTCTGGAGGGGGCCCCCTCCATCTGTCTTGGCCTGGGTAAGGGGCTCCAGACTGGGGTCTGCTGACCACATAACAGAGACACAGTTTTGATGGGGTTCTTGGGACAGAGGCTCTGGTTATATTTCTGCCCCAGGACTGAGGGATTTCACCACCTCTCTCCAGGAGCCCCACCTGCCCTGATCCCGGGTCCCCATCTGGACTCCACCCTGCCTCATCTGCCTGCCTGCCAGGTCCTCTTGGTCCCATGTCAGCCTCAGGGGATAGTCTCCAGCGTTCCCTGGTCCTAGCCCTAGCTCCTCCCTATGCTCATCGGCACCCCGGTCCCAGTCTGCTCCCTCCCCAGTTGGTTGTGCCAGGTCCAGGTTGGTTGGGCCACAGGCCTCCGGGCTCCCCGAGATGTGGGGGCAAGGCCTGGCCCAGCCAGGCCCAAGTTCTGAGGTCCCGAGGGTGGGCCAGGGCAGAGACTGCCTACTTTTGCTGTTGGTCGTCCTCCAGGGCCTTCTGCAGGCTGGTCCTCAGTTGCTCTGCCTGGAGGAAGCGGCAGTCAGGAAGGGTATGCGTGTGGCGGAGTCTCAGGGGGAGAGTGATGGTTGATGGGCCCTATGCCCACTCCCTCCCCAACCCTACCCCTGGCCACTCACCCCCACTTCCTGGCACTGGAAGAGCAGGGTGCTGGTGCCTGGCAAGCCCGACTCCCGTACTGTGACGGACAGGACGGAGTTGTAGGAACAAGTGTTGAGTGCCACATCCATGGCCTGGATGTTGTCCAGGTGATAGGAGTCCAGTTCCTCCTGGGCCAGACAGAGGGTTTGGCTGTGAGGCCACTGAGGGCCATGGCGGCCCCTAGAAACTCCTAACCTGGGTTGCCTCAGCTCTCCTAGTGGCCCAGGGCAGGGGTGTCATCTTCCCTGACCTCTGTGCCTCTGTCTCCCATCTCCTCCTGGGCCTGGGTGTATACTGTATATGCGTACAGGTGGCTGCTGTTTAGGGCATGGAAGGGGGGGTGCATGCTTGCATTTCCACCACCTACGGTAGCTATGATCCATTGCAGAGTACAGTGGGAGGGCTGACCTTCGTCTCGATGTCCAGCAGCTGGAGCCAGCCATCTCTGACCTGCAGGAACAAGTCCTGACTCCACACCCGGCCCTGAGCATCCATTTCCTGCAGCTTCTTCAGGGCGTCCTTGGGCTCTTGGACTTTCTGAGTCCCCAGCTTACACGTCATCAGATGCTGAGGGGGGGAGAGGAGGTTTGGAAAGGGGGCTCACAGATGGTTGTAGGTAGGTGTGGGGGTGGGGGAGAGGCAGCAGAGGAGGAAGACATGTCCCTGGTCTCCTTGTCCCAGGCAAGCCCTGTATAGCAGCCTTCAAGGGCCAGTGGGAGAGCTAGGTTGGGTTAGGATAGGGCCCCCAAGCCAGGGACTGATGAGCTGCACGAGAGGGCTTCAGAGTCTGGAGGAAGGACAGTCATGGCCCTTAACAGTCCAGGGGGGGCTGGATGGTGGTAGGTGTGGGTTCCAGTAACCCGACAAAGTCTGCACTCTTCTGAGTGGGTTACAGGACCTTCAGATTCTGTCCCTGTCTTCTTTTTGCCCCATTTGGGAATCCACCATTCTAGCCTGGTCCTTCCCTTCACTGACCTAGCATTCCTGCCTCCCTGACGTTGCTCGTGCTGTTCCCCATACCCAGAATGCTTTTCCCACCTCTGCTAGTCCGTCCCTTCCCAGTGGCCCAGGAAGATTAAGAGTTCCGTCCCTGATTCTTGCCTGGTGAGGTCCATCATCATCTCGGTCTCCATTCAGAGGCTTGCCCACCGGCTGGTCTGATCATGTTTTTGCTCTTATTCTCCTTCCTCAAGGACACCCCTCCCTTCTCTCATCCAAATGCCGCTTTCACGAGTCAGAGTCCCGTCCCTTGTCCTTGCCCCCAGGCCCTTGTCGGGGGGGCTACCATCCGCCTTGCTCTCTGCCCAGTCCCCAGTGCCGCTCCAGGAGTTCACACTGCCTGCATGTTCAGGGGTCCCCGGCCTCATGAGCAAATGCCTGGCATCCCAGACATGGCTCCTCTTGCTCTCACCTGCCAGGCCTAAATGGAGCCCCTTCCCAACCCCTACGTCTGCCATGAAGCCCTGGAGTCCTGTCCCCAACCCAGCTGGCTGAGGGAGCCCCAACCCAGCTGCCTGGTGAGCCTCCATACCACCGCCCTGTGCCCCTCTGCTTCTTCTCCCTGAGAGCCTAGATTTGCCACTGCCCACGGGCTGTTTCTACCCCAGATACTTCAGCCTGGTCAGGCATATGCTCTTCCCCCTCCTTCTAGTCTGTGTCCTCCCTGTGGTGTCAACAGGCCTAGGGCAACTAGATCTCACAGTGCTGGTGTCGTCCGGGCAGGGCCAGAGCCTCCATGCCCGCCTCCAAGCGGCTCACGGCTGCCCTGGAAACTCAAGGCCAGACATTTCCCCTCTGAGACAGTGGTCCGTTCAAGTCCTTGCAGGACCGCTGTCCTCCCACGTTCCTTCCTCCAGCCATGCCAGGTCCTGGGCAAAGAGCAGCTCCCGAGGGTTACTCACCTCCACCCTGTGCTGCAGACACATGGGCTCTGTGGAGAGGTTCTGTGAGTACTCCTTCCGGTGCACTGCAGGGGTGCAAAGCAAGGGGATGGGGACACAAGAACAGGGCAGGGGAGATGAGCAACTACAGGGGGTAGTCAGTGAGGGGAGGGAGACCCCCGAGGGCAGTGGGTTCATGGGGAGAAGAGAGGGGACTTGAGGCAGGGAGCTTACGGTAAATGGCTCTGCTGCTGGGCCGGGACATGTTGGCGCTGTTAGACGTGTGTTAGAATCTGCACTGAATCAAAGAGACAGCCATCAGCGCTGGGGAGGAGGGACGCCAGGAGGGCTGCTCTGGCAGTTCATCGCTCACCCAGGCCTGAGGCTTGGGCCGGGCTCTGACCCGGGGCCTCCAGGGCCAGACCAGAAACGTCTGGCTCCAGGGGCCTTTCCAGAATCATCTTCAGATATGCCACTCTCTGAGAAGCCCCATCTTGGCTGGGCCCGGGGGCCCCAAGGCAGGCTCCTGGCTCCTCAGTATTTGGTCAGTAAGGCTCGTTCCTGTGGGCTCAGGAAGGCTGTATGGACAGGCACCTGGGAACATATCCTGTCCTGGGCCTGAATGTGAAAGATGCCAGGTTCATGGGCCACACCTCGCTTCTGGAGGAGAGACGGCAGGGGCAGCGGCCTTCCTGGCCAAAGCAAGTCTCTTGTCCAAGCCTGTTTCATTCTGCACGTGCCACCTCTGAAGCTGTGGCCCACTTAGGAGGGGTGTGTGTGTGTGTGTGTGTGTGTGTGTGTGTGTGTGTGTTTGTGAGTCTGCACGCATGCATGTAGGCATGTTTATGATGGGGCTTTGTAGGATTGGTCAGTGATTTGCATGTCTCTGAAAGCCTTATCAAGTTTCCTGTTTCTTCACCTTTCCATACTCTGAACCCTCTGGCCAGGGCCCCTCCCTACCCAGCCCTTTATTATTTATTTGTTTGTTTGTTTGTTTTGTTCAGGAAACATTTTATTTTATTTTTATTCCCTTTTCAATTAAAAAATTTTTTTTCTTTTATAGTTTATTGTCAGTTAGGTTTCCTTATAACACCCAGTGTTCATCCCCACAAGTGCCCTCCTCCAAGCCAATCACCCCCCTGCCCCCCACACCCATCAGCCCTCAGTTTGTTCTGACTATTCAAGAGTCTCTCATGGTTTGCCTCCCTCCCTCTCTCCAACTATTTTTCCCCTTCTCCTCCCCCATGGTCCTCTGTTAAGTTTCCCCTGATCCACCTATAAGTGAAAACATATAATATTTGTCCTTCTCTGCCTGACTTATTTCGCTCAGCATAACACCCTCAAGTTCCATCCATGTTGCTACACATGGCCAGATTTTATTTTTTCTCACTGCCATGTAATATTCCATCGTATGGATAAACCACATCTTCTTGATCCATTCGTCCGTTGATGGACACTTAGGCTCTTTCCATGTTTTGGCTATTGTTGAGAGTGCTGCTATGAACATTGGGCTACATGTGCCCCTATGCATCAGCACTCCTGTATCTCTTGGGTAAATTCCTAGCAGTGCTATTGCTGGGTCCTAGGGGAGTTCTATTGTTAATTTTTTGAGGAACCTCCACACTGTTTTCCAGAGGGGCTGCACCAGTTTCCATTGCCACCAACAGTGTAGAAGGGTGCCCGTTTCTCCACATCCTCGCCACCATCTAGAGTCCTCTAATTTGCTCATTTTAGCCACTCTGACCGGTGTGAAGTCCTACCCAGCCCTTTAAATTCAACTCAAGGATCACCTCCTCAGTGAAGCCCCCCTCAACCACCACACTCCCCCCTGCCCAGAGTGCCCTCCTGAGGCCACACCCAACCTCATCTGTTTCTCTCTGACAAAGACAGCCACTCTGGTGTGAGGCTGGTGCCATGCCCTTACAAACATCATTTTTTAAAATTATTTTTTAATGTTTATTTCTGAGAGAGAGAGAGAATGTGAAGAGGGGAGAGGCAGAGAGAGATGGAGACAGAATCTGAAGGAGGCTCCAGGCTCTGAGCTGTCAGTACAGAGCCCGATGCAGGGCTTGAACCCACGAACCATGAGATCATGTCCTGACCCAAAGTCAGATGCTCAACCAACTGAGCCCCCCAGGTGTCCCACAAACATATTTAATTTCCACTACCATCGCTTTTACTTCCTTGGCTCTGAGTGTTGAGCACTGGTCTATCGACTCTACTTTCACCAATTCATTTAATCTTCAAATCAAACTCACCGGGTGGGTACTGTTATTGTTCCGTTTATCAGATGAGGACTCTGAGGCTCAAGGAGGGTAGTAGGCCTGAGGTCACCAGAGAGTATTTACTGGAGAATGAACCTAGCCCTGTCTAGCTGCACACCCCATGCTTTCATTGCTTATATATGCCTCTGTCATTGGGCTGTGACCTGCTGAGGACAGACTTACCTTGCCACTGCTCTCTCTCCAGTGCCTTCCTGGCACAGAGGGCTTCTAGAGGTGCCTGAGGGGCTCAGTTGGTTAAGCATCTGGCTTCAGCTCAGGTCATGATCTCACAGTTCATGGGTTCGAGCCCCACGTCGGGCTCTGTGCTGACAGCTAGCTCAGAGTCTGAAGCCTGTTTCAGATTCTGTGTCTCCCTCTCTCTCTGACCTTCCCCTACTCACGCTGTCTCTCTCTCTCTCAAAAATAAATAAAACATTAACAAAAATTTAGATTACAAATATGTTGAAACGGAATGGAGGTAACACAGTGCGTGCGCATGTGTGGGGTGGGTTGGGAGTTAAATGAGCATGTGGGTCAAGGGTGAGTGTTCTTTGAATGACATATGCATGCGTCATGAATAGGGTATCAAATGTGTGAATACCAGGCATCTACATGGTGTGCCTGCATGTACAGAAACCCTGAAATATCCCGGGCAAAGTATAAGAGAGCAGCCCACACCCGTTTATGAGGACTGTTATGAAAATAACAGATGATTTGATAAGATGACTCAGTGATGGGGAAATCAGTTGCTAAGAAATAATCGAAGGATTGTGGAGAAGGCGGCTAGCTCTGTGTTCCTTGTTTGGGAACACTTCTTTTCCCTCCAAAGGTAAGGGGTCCTAGACACCTGCTCCTCCCCCTCTACCCACTGCCCTCCCCCCGCCCCCGCCCCAGGCTAGAATACTTCCTCCTTCTAGGTCCAGAAGAGAAAGAAGAGAAAACGAGAGTTCAGCCATGGTTAGCAGCTGCCCTGCTCCCCTCCCCCTCATGCCATGATGGTCCCTCTGGGTCCCTCTGGACAGGTCCAGAGAAGCATCCGAATCTGCAAGACCCCAGACCACAGACAGGAGGCAGCTGGCTTTGGCCCGTAGGGCTATAGCAGCCAACTTTCCCCTATGTATCCCCCAAATTTAGGGGCTTAGAGCAGGGAATGGGTGTCTACATCACAGACATCACAGAGAAGGAGCCCAGAGATGCTTTTGGAGCCCTGGCTCACCCTGCTCTGCTTCGCAGCCGCCTAGCCAGCAGCCGAGTCCCAAGCCTTTCTTGGGCTTGCTCTTCCGGGTTGCATCTGGGAACGGGTTGGAGACCCTGGCCTGGGAAGAACCCTCGTTGTTCCCACCACCCTGGGCTCCCCTGCAGCTGGGCGGAGCCCTGGTCTTCCTGAAGGCCAGACCCTTACCTGTGTTCCAGTGAGGGTTGTCCCCCTGCGGGGGCTGGTGTTTGAGCTGGGGTCCGATGCTGGCAGTGGGAAGGCAGTGGTTTCTCTGCTAGTGGCCACGGAAAGAGGCCCTGTGAGCAGGAGGGCCCTGGATGAGCAGGCGGGCCTTATGGTGATGAGGCCATGAAGCAGCCACACCTGTGCTCTTTGGACTTTGGTGGGTGTGGAAGCTTCTGAGGTCACCGCCTGCTCAGCGTGGAAGCCTAGACCCGTGGCAGTGCCAAGCTTAGCCAGAGACCCCTGCTTCCTGGTGTCCTTCTCTGCTTGCCTTTGGTGGTAGGGGGTGGCCTCCTCTTCCCTCTGCCTTTGGGGTACCTCCTCTGAGATCCCAGCTCAGCATCAGGCATTAGGGCTGGGACCAGAAGGAGAGGGCACCCTTGACCCAGGGGGGTCTGGCCTCTGTGGTCAGGGGACAGGCGGCTGGAGGTGGACCCCAGGCATTGGAGAAGCTATGGACTGGCGTGTGTGTGTGTGTGTGTGTGTGTGTGTGTGTGTGTGTGCTGCCCGTGTGGATACATGATCACGTGTGCCCAGGTGGTGTCTGCGAGCAGGACGTGGATCTTGTAAGAACAGTTGGGGACCAGGGACTGGACCCACCGTGGGTATTACATAGAGAGCTGAGGCTTTTCCTGCAGGGCAAGGCACTCTGTCCTTTCTTCTGTCTCCTCCCCCTCATCAGGGAGCCCTCTCACCCCAGTTCTTGTTCTTCCGCTCGCTTTCCTTCCCGCCCCGGCCTCAAAACCTCCGACCTCCGGTAGATACCTGGCTGGCTTCGGCAAAGACGAAAAACTTGCCAAGTTGCCTTTGTCTCTATTCACAAATACACCTAGGCCCTGTGCTTCCTTGTGTTTAAAAACCTTCCTTGGCACGCAGGGTGGGTTGGGCTGCCTGCCCTCTGGGAGCTCACAGTCTAACAAGAGGGCAGCATGTAAACAGACCCCAAGGGAACACAGAAATCCATGTGCTGCTGGATCGCGTGGGCAGAGGTCAGGACCCGGTAGGTGTTAGGATCTGTGGAGAGTCCTGTGGTCGGGCAGTGGAGCCTGTGTCACCCGTCCCTGGCCTCCTGGGAGACCTTGGCTGACTCCCCACCCCCAGCCCGGCCAACACCGCCCTGAATGATCTGGAGTCCAGGGGGGTGGATCGTGGCCAGCACCTTCCCCACCTGCCAGAGTCCATCGGGCAGCCAGCTCCAGGGGCCCAGGGAGCAGGTGTCTGCTGAGCCAGCGCCTCGTGTGGCCTCATGGGAACCAGCCCTCCAGGCCTCTCTGGCTCTTCTGCTTCCTGGGTCTTGGCTTCTTGGTCCTCCAGCCTCTCTCAGGCTAGGACAGCCTGTCAATTTGCCTCCTCCAGCCCCAGCCCCAGCTTCGTCAAGGCTGTAGCTACCTTCTACCCCCAGCACAGGCTCGAGTGCCCGGCTAAGGCCATGCTCCCACCCAGCTAGGGACAGGCCCATCCTTTCCATAGGGCTCCCCTGAGTGCAAGCACAGGAGGCACTCGCACAGAGGACCAGGGACAAGGGAGGGGTACAGCCCACTGCAGAGAAGCACGTGAAGTCAGGACAGAGAAACAAGGAGCCCCAGCTGGCATCCTTGGCTCTGTGCTTCCCACAGTGCCCTATAGGAGGGCCCATGGGAGCAGTGTGGGTCTAAGACAGGAACCCTTTGCGGCCTGGGTGGGGCTAGACCCAAGGCTTCTTCAGTGCCAGGCCTTGTGGACGTCTGCCCAAGTGGAGCCACTCTAGGGTAGAAGGATGTTAAGGGGGTGGAGAGGTCAGGCCACCCACGCCTGGGGATTTGGGGCCATAACTGATGCTTTTACACAAAGAAAGCTCCAGGTGCCATAGCAATTCTTTAGCAAACTCATCCTGGCTGCGGCACCGTGAGCTGGGACTCAGAGGGCATCTCCTTGAACGGTGGGGCTATGAGGGCTTGGGACCTCATTCATTCATTCACTCAATCACTCATTCACTCTGCAGCTCAATATTGAGGCCTTCCTGTCTGCTTGGCACTGTGCTAGATGCCAGGAGACACCTTGGGACTCAGCCTGGGTTCAGAATCTCCCTCCAAACAACCCAGCCTCTCCTCCCATGTTCCCGGCTCAGTGGAGGCACCAACAACCAGCTGAGCATCTAAGCAGGGGCCTGGGGCCATCCTCCCTCAGCCCCCTGCCCCCACCGGTCACCCATCCTGTGAGTCCCCACAGATAGATCCTTCTGCCCCCACCTCACTGTTATGGCCTGAGCTCAGACACATCGAACCATCTGCCTGCAACGGCGCAACAGTTTGTAACCTCCCTACCTCCGGACAAGTTCTTATTTGGCCTCCCTCCTCCCTGCACACCCGGAAAGGTGACCATCCCTCCGTGTCCAAAACCCATCACTGTATCCTGATGCTCTCAGTATAAAATCCAAACTCCTGATGTATGAAAAATATATACATTAATTAAAGCACTGAAGATATTTTAACAATTTATTGGTAAATTCTGATTAGATTTCAAGGATTTAGAGAGAACGCCTTATAAAAGCTTTTAATATTACATTCCTTGTTAAACCAGGGTGTGGGCTACTTTGGGCATCGTTCAGCCCTGAATGACTGTCTTGATAAACTAGTTCACAGCAGAACCCGAAGTCCAGGCTAGGTGAGAGAGGTGCATTCACTCTTCTCCGAGCTTGCAGATGGTGCCACGTTTCCTGTTAAACAGAATAGGAGCTCCGTGGACCGGAGGCTCCCGCCTCCAAGCCCGGCCTCAACCCCTCCCACTCCCTGCCCCTTGCACGTCACACTCAGCTTGGGGTGACCTGGGGGTCTGGATGAGTCACGCCTCCACACCCCGCCTTCTCTCTGCCACAAACGCCCATCCCTTCCTTGCCCGTGGGACACACCTCTATGCCTTCACGCATGCACCCAAGCTCGGCCTCCTCTGGAAGCCTTCCCACTGCCTAGGACTGGAGGCAACTCTGGCCCTTGGTTCCCAGACGCCTTGTACACGCATCCCTGCAGTACTGCACATGTCATGCTAGGGACGTGTCCCCCTCAGACGAGGATTCCTGAGGACCCAGGGTAGTTTTTGCCACAGTCCAGAGGAAAGAATGACTAGTCAACAAATTCACGAACCGCGGGATCCCAGGCACAAAGGACCACACTCTGTTTGGGGGCATCAGGGAAGGCTTCCCAGAAGAGGGAACGCTGGGGCAGGCTCTTAAAAATCATATACAAGTCTGGCTAGGAGATGACGGGGGAAGGGAATGCCAGGTGGAGGGAACAGCAGTTCTGCTGAAACGCTACGGTGAGAAGTTGCGTATGGCCGGAGCATGACCTGTGTGTGTGTGTGTGTGTGTGTGTGTGTGTGTAACAGGGAGGTGGTGGCAGGTGACGGGATATGTGTGCCTTCATCACCTGGCGGTGAGTGGAATCACTGAGTGGCTTTGCACAAAGGTGTGACAAGGACATTGCAGGTCCTCTGCCTCCTCAGAAGGGCCCTGCCACATGCTGGTTCTCAGGACATAGGGTGAAGCTTCCGGGGAGCAGGGCGTAGGGACAGACCAGGTGCACAGGTTTTAGGCTGAAGGGGCCAAGTTGTCCCCCCAGGCTGCCCTGGCCCGGGCCTCTCAGAAGCTCCAGAGCAGGGCCTGGTCAGCGCAGGGGAACTCCAGAGGGAAGAGAGGTCTGTTTTCATGGCGGGCAGTAGGAAAGGTAGGGTGGGACTCTGGTGTTTGGGAGGGGGGCCTGCTTGGCGCTGAAAGGGCTGAGTGCCAGCCAAGAGCACTGCAGGCCCATGGAACCAGACGCGAGGGCAGGGGCCAGCCAGGGCTCTTGCTGGGACCTGCACAGATGATGTCAGATCAGGGGCTGGGCCATGGGGGGGCGGGGGGGGGGCGGGCTGATACTTGACCCTGGGGCCGCCAGGGAGTCACAGAAACAGACCCTGTCTCTGCCACTGCCGTCCCCTCCAGTCCTGGCACATGGGGGCAAGTTGGTTCCCTGAGGCAGGCAGAGGAGTAAAGGGCGATACCATCCCTGCATTTGGAGCTTGTTTACATTCCAGAGGTCAAAGAAATGAGCCGATATAAAGGTAATCAAAGTCCTGATAAATAGCAGGAAGGAAACTGGTGGGACACCAGACGGGGGGCATGCGTGTGGGAGGCACTCTGCGTGCAGGTAATCAGAGAAGACATGTCTGAGACGCACCTTCAGGCTGAGAGGAAGGTACCGGGAGGAGCCAGCTGGGTGAAGTGCCCATGGGAGGGGGGCGCAAGACAAGGGTGCTGCGGCTGGGAAGGCAGCGGGGCCCGAGTGGACCGAGTGCGGGCAGAGGTGAGGTGGGCTGGGGGGAGCAGGCTGCAGTGGGGGTGGGGACCCCGGGAGACCCAGAGACAGCTCTGCAGTGACAGGGAGGATGCAGAAGGCAGTGGCGATGGGGGCTCGGACAACTCAGCGGCATGTGGCGACCCTTGGTGAGGTGGGGAAGGCTGGAAGAGACGGAGGAGCTGGGCAGGGGTGAGGAGATTCAGTTCCATCCAGCGCGGCTTCAGTTTGAAAGGCTTCTGTGGCCTCTGAGTGGAAGCATCGAGAAGGCAGGAGGAACTTGGAGTCAGAAGCTCAGCACAGGGGGATGGCCGTGATTCAGCCATTCAGGCCCATGAGGCGAGGCTGTTGAGCCACGTGGGGGCAAGTTCACAGTGCAGTGTCACATGTAACAGGCCGGCTGCAGAGTTGTTGGTCAGCCCTTGGCAGTTGTATGCAAATACTGCAGAGGAGGCCATGGAGGGTGTGGGGGGTGGGGCGGGGGTACATGGGTGAAGGGCAGCAGCCTCAGGCTGGCCCCTGGAACCCCTCATTAGGAGACTGGGAAGATGAACAGGAGCCCTCTGAGGAGGCTGAGTGGCAGCCTGTGAGCTCTGAGGGGACTCAGGAGGGGAGAGTGTTTCTAGAAGGAAGGGGTGGACACCTGAGTGAGGTGCTACCAAGAGGCAGGGAAAGGCGCTGAGCGAGAAGAATCTGTGTTATTGTCCACATGGAAACCACAGGCCGGCCTGAGGAGGGCAGTTCCCCGGAGCCATGGTGGCGAGAGCCGACTGGAGAGCGTTAGTGTGGGTGGGTGCAAGAGGCTCTCCTGGGAATGAGGCGGCAGATATGGATACTTGTTCAGTTGTGTTTAAGAGGGGACATGTTGTGGCATATTTGCTGCTGGGGAGAAGCTACTGGGAAGAGAGCAGAGACCCTGGGCTGAAGACTTGGGTAGCTGCTGGAGAACGGGAGGGGCTGTAGATGTAGACGGAGGGGCTGGCATCGCTGGGGGAGAGGGACCCACAGCCCTGGGAGATTCTGCTGTGCTCCCCACTCCCTATACAGGCAGAGGAGGCCAAAGAGGGAGGCGGTGATTTGAGGGTGCGCAGTCAATTCTCTGGGGTCCGAGTGGTGTCCTAGCCTTGAGTTTTCCGGAGAGAAGGCTAGGCCCCAGGTTCTTCCTGGAAACTGCTCCATCCAGGGACTGGGACCCCAGTCCCAGCCCCCTTTGCTTAGCTTGCCTTCAGTCCCTCTGGCATCCAAACCCCCAAACCCTAAGCCAGTGCTCAGGCCTCTTTCTCCCACCTTTCCCTAAATGTCCCTCTAGCAGCAAGATGTCACTGGAGGTGTTTCTGTGCACGCCTCTCCCAGCTTCTGCTCCCTTGTCGTCTCTCTCCGGTCTCGGACCCACCGGGTCACTCCCACCCATCCCCGTGTTCTACGGCTTGTCCCTCACCCAGGGGGTAGGTGAGTAGGTGGACGCAGGGGCCTAGACTCACCAGCTCCATCTTGACCAGACAGCCCTGAAGGAAAGGCCGTCAGCCATGACTGCAAAGCTGCTCACCACCAGATGCTTGGACTTTGGACTGTGATTCAGAGCAGGCACTAAGGAAGGCTGGCCTGGGAGGGCTGCCTCAGAAGGGGCAGCCTCTGGGAAGGGAATGCCCTCTGCAATCTCAAGGGGTGGGGGCTAGCCTCCTTCTCTCAGGTCTCTAACCTCCCGAAGAAGGGGAGAGGGTCAGTGTCCCCAGTCGGCCCTGCCTGGCCGACTGCCCTGGGTGTGTAGGGGAGGGGCCTCAGCCAGCACCTCCGTTGTATACCTGTGCTCCTGCCCTCTCTGCAGTACGTCACCCAAGAGGACCCCCGTACAGCCATTCAACACAGTGTGTAAGAGATCGTTCAGGGACGTGGGTGGATATCCATGATGCGGCATCAGCCGGGAAAGGCAGCCTCCAAAATGGCGGATACCGTGAGGCCATTTACTAGGCCAAAATACTAGTTTTGTGAAATAAACAAATTAACAAATAAATGCATTGAAATCATATAGATGGAAACAGAAAGGATCGCAACAAAACTTGTAATCGTGTAAATCTAAATAGAAACTATTGCAAATCATGTCAATCTAAGTACAAAACATGTTGGTGATGGGGGCACCTGGCTGGCTCAGTCAGAAGAGCGTGATGAGACTCTTGATCCTGGGGTTGTGAGTTCGAGCCCCAGGTTGTGTGTAGGGATGACTTAAAATAATCTTTTTTTATTCCCCCCACAAAATAAAATCATAAAAAATAGAAGGAAAATATTCATGATGTAGTATTAGGTGAAAAAGGCTACTCACAAAATGGTAATAATAAATTTTGTACCAAAAAAATTGTGCATCTAAACAAGGAAAAAAGTTGTCACCATGTGAATCTAAACATTTATTTAGCACTCGGTGTGACAGGCACTCATCCAGAGGAGGTCAGAGAATGCTCAAAACAAGCATAGAGATAGATTCTGTTATTTTCATCCCCCATTTACATAAGAAGACACTGAGGCACAAAGAAGCAGAGAAGTTAAGTAATTAGTCCCAGGTCACACAGCGCTCCGTGGTGGTTGAGTGCTTTGAGCTTAGGAGGCCCCCCACAAGAACAGAAGGCAGTTATCTCTGTGTGGGCTGTGTGGACATTTCCACGTGGCTTTACTCTCTTCTTTATGCTTATCTGTATTTTCCAACTTTTTTCCTGAAGAGCATATTACTTTTGTAATCAATGCCTCTCTGCCCCCACTCTACCCCACACAAAATAAATGAGAATTTTAAAAGTAACAAAACAAGGGCGCCTGGGTGGCTCAGTCACTTAAGCGCCCACCTCTTGACTCTGGCTCAGGTCGTGATCTCACAGTCTGGCCCATGTTGGGCTCCTCCCTGAGCGGAGAGCCTGCTTAAGAGTCTCTGCCTCCCTCGGGGCGCCTGGGTGGCTTAGTCGGTTAAGCGTCTGACTTTCGCTTAGGTCATGATCTCGCAGTTCGTGGGTTCGGGCTCCGCATCGGGCTCTGTGCTGACTGCCAGCTCAGAGCCTGGAGCCTGTTTCAGTCTGTGACTCCTTCTCTCTCTGACCCTCCTCTGCTCACACTGTCTCTTTCTCTCCTAGAAATAAATAAAACATTAAAAAAAAAAAAGAGTCTCTCCCTCCCTCTCTCCCTCAGCCCCTCCTCCCCTATCTCAGAAAAAAGGGTGGGGGGACAAAACAAGACACACATATCCTAGAAAGACACCCCTCTTGAGGCCCTGCACCCTGTCCTAACTAGGGGCGACTGCTGAAGGGGGGAATTGGTGGCCTGAAGCCTGGGAAGGCCAGAGGGAGGGTTCAGGTCTCCTCTTTGTCCCACATGGCTCTCAGGGGTTCCAGAGGTCTGATGTACCCTCAAGAATCTCAAGCTGCCCCACTGAGGCCACCTAGGTCTCAGACTGGGACCAGGCCTCATCATGTTTGGCCTCAAGAGGCACTGGACAGGCTGTGCAGGCTTCCTTGAGCCTTGGGGAGGGGTGTGAGTGGGGGGGTGGGAAGGGTGAGGTGGGTGAGAGCACAGAGCCAGCCGAAGAGTCTGACAGCTTCTCTTTGATCTCTCCTTGATTTCTTGCCCTCGCGCCCCACCGCACGTTCCTGCCCCACACTCTTTGGCCTCCACACAGTAAGGTTCTCGCTGCAGCGTCCAGCCGCGGTCGGGACCCTCTCGGTGACCGGGTGCTTGTTACCTCACCAGCAGGGCAGGCTGTGTGGGACTCTATGCAGTACAGAGCATCTTTTGGAGCACCTTAGAGTCCAAAAGAATTGGTTTGAACCCCGTTGCTGACCTTGGAATCTGAGTTCTCAGAGCCTCATTTTTTAAAAGCGCTGACGTTGGCTGTGAGGATTATGTAAGACAACATGGGTTGTGTCTGGAGCAGGGGCGGAGCTCCATGACTGTGCTCCCCACAGTTGGCCTCTCCGTAAGTCCTCCCTGCTGCTGCCAGCACCCCACAGAAGCACTCAGAGTACACTGGATCCCCGCAAGTGTCTCCCCACCAGGCAGGCTTTCCCAGCACCCCGAGCCACCCTCGCAGAGCAGGGTACCCAGGCGGGCTGCCATCTTGATCTCTCTAGACCAGTTTCTCAGATGCTGGCTCCATGGGAATCCCTAGAAAGCTGGGTTGAAAATGGAAAGTTCTGGACTCCAACATGGAGAATCCAGGGAGGAGTCCCAGAATCAGACATTTTACAATCTCCCCAGTGGTTCTGATGGGAGCCAGTGCTTCACTGTCCTCCAGCGTGTTACCTCCAGTGTGTCCTCCAGTGTGTGACCCGTGCTAGGCTGCTGCCTGACCAGCTTGGACCCGAGACACTGTCCCTCTGGCTATCTATTGCCCTCCCCACGCGGTCCCCCGAGTGTGCCCCATGGGGCGTGCTTGTGCCACAGACAGGCAACGTCCTTCTGGAGAACTTTGTCCTGCCATGCTCTGCTGTGAAACCAGACAGTAGCTGGGGTCAGGAGCCCTGCACACCCCGACTCTGATCCAGAATGTCGGCCCATCCAAACGCCTGGGAAGGCACCCTCCCAGGGTCCCCAGAATGAGCCTGACGAGCTCGCTCTCTGGCTCTGCTGTACATATCAGCAGGCTGGAGGGGTCGTAGCCCTGTGAACAGAGCACAGAATTCAGGCTACCAAAGACCCCTCCCCTGAGAGGCCTGCCTGGGATTCTAGAACAAGCCTTCGGTGAGATAGATAGCCAGTGTGTGTGTGTTGGGGGGTGGAGGGGCTGCCCCTTGGACTATGACTGGGAGCCAGAGGCCTATAGAGCAATTGCCAGGCCTATCCAGCCCTGAGGCTGACATGTTCCAGGAAGAGTGTGCATAGCCATGAGGCCCCAGTAGAGGGGTGGCCTCGGTGACTCAGGGCAGGCATCCACTGTGCCTGGCCCCTCGGTGCTCTCAGAATGTGACCTCCTGGGCCGGAGGGGGCTTTAGGGAGACCCACCATCCCTTAATTCCTGACTCCCTGAAACACTCCTTTGGAAAGTTGTGCTCACAGACAGCCATGGCAGTTCTCTCCCAGCCAGCCAGCTCTGACCGTCATCACACTCTTCCCTGGGCCAGTGCCAAGCTTGCATCCCTGGAATACCTGCCTGGTGTGCTCCCTCTTTTAAGGCAAACCCTTCAGATATTTAGACATAGTATCATAGAGTCGCCTACATCATCATTAATGCCTATACCTCTGGGTCCAAGTTCAACTCTTGGAACCTCAGTTTCCTCGTCTGTGAAATGGAGACAACTATGGCTACTGCTTACTGAGTGCTTGCTCTGGCCAGGCACCGCACTGAGCATGTCACAAGGCTGGCACAGCGGTGATTTAGGAGGGTTTCCTGACCCTGGGCCGGCCTCCTGAGCAGGGCTCCAGGCTGGTTGGGAGGAAGTGCTGGCTCCCTCTGCTGGACAGAAGGTGAATTGCAGACAGGAAAGGCTAGGACAACATTGAACAACAGTCCTGGGGGCAGGTAACTCAGAGACGGCCTGACCCACCCTGGTGTTTTACAGATGAACAAACTGAGGCCAGGGCAGCCACCTCACTGGATGTGGCCCCTGGACTGGGGAGCTTTCCCCACAGAGAAGAGCTGGGCAGTTCAGTCTTAATGAGCTCCCTGATATCTCAACCCCGCCCCTCCAACTTGGGTCCCCCCTGAAAAGGGACCCAAGATCTAATGTTTATTTATTTTTGAAAGAGAGACAGACAGAGTGTGAGCAGGGGAGGGCAGAGAGAGAGAGGGAGACACAGAATCCAAAGCAGGCTCCACGTTCTAAGCTGTCAGCACAGAGCCCGATGCAGGGCTCGAACTCACAAGCTGTGAGATATGACCTGAGCTGAACTTGGATGCCAGGTGTCCCAACTCCCATTCCACCTCACTCCTCTGGGCTGCCCAATGGAGAGGTAGGAATCAATGTGGTGGGACGGACACTGCCTGTCCTCAGGCACTGGGCAGAGGCTGAGCACAAGGCCCCCACTGTGCCCTGTCACTAACAAGCTCCAGTTCCAGGGAGGGTCCTGAAGAGCCAGGCAGGGGATCGAGACAAGTGGGCTGAGTGTCCACCCAGAGAACACGATCCCTGGGAAGGACTGAGGCCCAGACAATTGCATTTCCCAGCCTGTGACTCTCAGGGACATAATTGGGAGTTTCAGGGACATCTATACCCTGCCTGAATTTGCTCATCCAGTTGGTCACAAAATTAGCAGGTAGAGGCCCAAAGGGGACTTCTGGTCTAGAGCTCTAGCACACTTGGAAGATTCTGGAACCTTGTAGCTTCTTCGAGTTTGCCCTTCATGAGAGTGTCTCTCACTTATTGAAAACCTCTTTGTAAAGAGCTGGTGATGTACTTTATGGGCATTATTTCTTTTCCTTTCTATAATATAATAAGGTAGGTATTACTAGGGCCATTTCATGAGTGGAGAAACTGAGGTTTGGAGACATAAAAAAATGGTTACATATTGAGTCGCCTGGGTGGCTCAGTAGGTTGAGCGTCTGACTTTGGCTCAGGTCATGATCTCACGTTTCGTGGGTTCCAAGCCCTGCATCAGGCTCTGTGCTAACAGCTAGCTCAGAGCCTGGAGCCTACTTCAGATTCAGTGTCTCACTCTCTCTCTGATCCTCCCCTGCTCACGCTGTCTCTATCTCTCTCTCAAAAATAAATAAAACATTAAAAAAAAAAAAAGAAATGGTTACATATCTGGAAGAGCTGGGGTATGAACCCATGCTCTCTGCTGTGAGTGCCTTTTGACTAATCACACTGCCTGTACTCCGTTCTTGCTTCCCTGTCTCCCCAGTGATACGAGCCCTAAAATGAGCAGGATGATCCTCTCTCCCCTCCCTCACGCACTGTCCCTGTGCAAGCATGTTCCTGCGGTTTCAGTAACGGTCTGAGAGCTGCAGACACCTCCCGCCGCCAGCTTGAGTCCCAGTGCCTCTGCACCTCTGACCCAGCCGGATGCCTCCTCTCAGTCACCATTGGCCAGTGACCCTCAAACACTGCAGGCTCGCCGTGCTCCACACTGACCCTGCTCTCTCCGCAGCCCCTGCCTGCTGCTCCCTGTGTCCCCGTGCCAGCTGTGGTCCCACCGTCCACTCCCACAGGCAGCCCCGAGCCCAGGGTTTCTCTTCTTTAAATCTCCACTCATGGTTTTCCTTCACTGCCGTTACTGCCCTTGATTCATCCCCCCAATTCCATCACAGCCTCCCTATCAGTTGGGATCTCTTCCTGGAGGATTCTCCTGATCCTTCCCCACCTCTGCCCAGCGCATCTTTTATTTATTTTTTTTACACTTTTAAAATTACTTTATTTACCTTGAGAGAAAGAGAGAGAGATCAGGGGAGGGGCAGAGAGAGAAGGAGAGAGAGAATCCCAAGCAGGCTCTGCACTGTCAGTGCTGAGCCCGATGAACCCACGAACCATGAGATCATGACCTGAGTTGAAATCAAGAGTCAGACACTTAACTGACCCAGCCACTTGGGCGCCCCCAGCCCAGTGGATCTTTTAAAATTTGTATCTACACATGTCACTCCCTTGCTTGTACATCTTTCAGTTGCTCCTGTTGCTTTAAGAAAAATAGCAAGTTTGGGGTACCTGGGTGGCTCAATCAGTTAAGCCTCCAACTTCGGCTCAGGTCATGATGTGCGTTCGAGCCCCACATCGGGCTCTGTGCTGACAGCTCAGAGCCTGGAGCCTCCTTCAGATTCTGTGTCTTCCCTTCTCTCTGCTCCTCCCCTGTTCACACTCTGTCTCTCGATAATAAATAAAAACGTTAAAAAAGAAAAAAAAAGAAAAATAGCAAGTTCTATGTTTGTCTGTGGCACTTGAGATCTACCTACCTTCTGCCTCCTCTCCATGTCACACCCCCCCCCACCCCAAACCAAGCCACAAAGATGCACCCGGAGCCCCCACCTCCCCACACCTTCTGCCTCCTCACCTTTCTTGCCTCAAGGCCTCCCCAGACTCCCCTTCCCCCCAGCTGAGTCAGGGTTCTTATCTGAGAGGGCACAACCTATTCTTATATCTCAAGTCAGAAGCCTTCATGCAGAATATTGCTGAAGATCTCAATTTTTTCTTCCACTACATGTTGGGGACAGGGTTTTGCATCTTTTCTGTGTAAGACCCACTTGAGCCGGTAAGGTCTAATGGTAGGCCCACAGAACAGTGGGGCTAGGGTGATCCTCTAGAAAAATCCCATGCAGGGTGGCCAGCAGCCCATGTCACTGCCCCCTCCCCTCCTTCCCTCGGCATCCCCTTCCACCTCAACAGTTGAGGGGCCATTCCTGTGGTGGCCAGCAGGGGGCAGGACTGGCCCAGAACATTCCTTCAGTCCGGGTCTGGAACGGGGTGGCCCTTCTGGCAGTAGGGAGGGACACTAGGCACAGAGTGAGCAGGCCAGCTGTGCACAGCTGGGGCGGGCAGAGCGGCCCCTTCCCTCAAAAGGCCAACTTATGGTCACTGAAACTGCCAGGTCGGGTAACTAGACATGACAGCCCTGGGATGAGCACCTACTCCTCTTGGGCACACACCCTCAACTGCAGCCCAGCCCTCCAACTGTGCTCCTTTGCCCTTGGTATGCTCAGCAGCTCCCTCTGGTGGAGACAGGCCCAGCGTCCAGAGGTGTCTGACTGGGGTACCCCCAGCTCCCTTGGAATCAACCCTAATCCAGGAATTTGTGGAGAAAGAAGCCGCATTCCTCTGCTCCCTCCTGTCCCTCAAGAGGAAAAGGGAAGGTTGTCAGAATGGAGGGACGCCATTCACGTGGGCATCTGACAAAGATTTATCCAGTGGCTTCAGGGCTAGGGACAAGCACACAAAGATTGAAGAGCAGCGAGTAGCCTCACATCTCTGCCCGGGCCCCCCAGGGCACAGAACAAATGCTCCAGTGACTCGGACAGCAAGGGTCGGAAAGGTTATGAACAAAGTGCCCCGAAGTTCTGAGGGAGACTGGTCTACTCAGCAGAAGGGCCACAGGAGTTTTGACAAAGGAGGGGATGCCCCAGTCGGGGGGTGGGGGGAGGGCTTTGGAACACGAGTAAGATTTTGCCAGAGGGAGAAGGAGGGGCATATCCTGGACAGAGGAACCAGCAGGAGTCAAGGCACAGAGGTGAAGCTATGTTCATGGAATACTGATGAACACATACAGTTAGATTTGCACTCTGAGCCCCCCAGCTTTACTGAGATATAACTGACATGTAACATTGTGTAAATTGAAGGTACACAGCGTAATGAATTGATACAGGTATATACTGCAAAATGATTACCACAAGGTGACAGTCCGGGTAAGAGGCTCAAGAGCTGACGCTCTAGAGAAGGACCATGTGACCCGACTCTGCCTCCGCAGAGTCAAGGCAGGGCCTGTATAGGTCGGAGGGATCGCACAAAGATCGGATAAGTCCTCCTGTCCCATGGGACCTCACTCTTGGACCAGGCATCGCTGGCCAGGCTGTTAAGATCTTCAGAAAACTGTTCTCAAATAGCTTCCTATTTGTCAAGACTTTTCACTTACTCTTTTCCTTTTAGAAACATTCCTGTGCAAATTTCGTTCTGTGGGTCACAGATTTTGTCCAGGCCTCAGTGAAAGAGAAAGAGAAAAGAGGAGGCTTGCGGCGGAGTGAGAGGGGGTGGAGCTGGACCCGACCCCCGGGACAAGTCAGCCTGCTCAGACAGGGCTCCGGTTGGTGTTTAAGGGCTGGCTTCTTTCCCTGGTCTCCATTTGTCTCCCCTGTTTGAGAGGGATAGAATTCAGAGAGGGCAGACCTCCTTCCACAGACCTCCTCTTCCACATGAAGAGAAGCCTGCTCTTATGGGGCTCCCCTTCTCCGCAGAGGACCCTCCAAACCTCTTCTGGGGCCTTGGTGCAATCTTCCCCACACCCTCCTGTGGGTCCTCCTTGGCATTCATCCCATCTTTTTTTTTTTTTTTTTGAGGGAGAGCAAGAGTGAGTGGGGGAGGGGCAGAGAGAGAATCTCTTGTGTTCTGTGCTCTGCATGGAGCCTGACTACCGGCTTGGTTCCGTAACCCTGAGATCATAAGCTGAGCCCAAATCAAGAGTTAACCAACTCAGCCACGCAGGTACCCCTCATCCAGTCCTTACAAACTGGGAGCTCCCATTGTGCCGGGGGCCTCTTTTAAAAATCGATAAAAAAAATTATAAAAATCATGGTAAATAATATAACAGAAGGGTACAGAAAAATTAAACTATTTTACTCCCTCTTGCCCCTAGCTCTAGCCTATTCTCCATGGAGCTACTTTTTTTTCTTTTTCTTTTTATTTATTATTGTTATTTTTTTTTACAGATAGTTTATTGTCAAGTTGGTTCCCATATAACATCCGGTGCTCATCCCCACAAGTGCTCTCCTCCATGCCCATCTCCCCTCTCCACCCCCACACCCATGAGTCCTCAGTTTGTTCTCAGCATTCAAGAGTCATGGTTTGCCTCTCACCCTTTCCCCCACCATTTCCCCCCTTCTTCTCCCCCATGGTCCTCAGTTAAGTTCCTCCCAATCCTCCTATACGTACAAACATATGATATTTGTCCTTCTCTGCCTGACTTATTTCGCTCAGCATAACACCCTCAAGGTCCATCCATGTTGCTACACATGGCCAGATTTCATTCTTTCTCATTGTCCATGGAGCTACTTTTAACAATTTCTTATTTATCTCTAAGATATGCCTTTTATACACAAGCATATAAAGCACGAGTCACTATATGTGCTTAAAAAAAATACAAATGGGATTATGTTATAACCATGTTATTTGATAATATGTCAATATTTGTACATGTACCCATTTTCTTTTTAATGACTATAGAGTTCTTTGTATACATTTGAGCTACTAGTTTCTTTTTTGATGGGCATGTAGGCCACTTCTAGTTTTCGCCATGGCAAACAGTGCTATTTGTAGATTGATTGCCAGCTGACTCATATGGTGTGTGTTTAAAATTTGGGGGGCGCCTGGGTGGCTTAGTCGGTTAAGCGTCCGACTTTCGCTTAGGTCATGATCTCGCGGTTCATGGGTTCGAGCCCTGCGTCGGGCTCTGTGCTGACTGCCAGCTCGGAGCCTGGAGCCTGTTTCAGTCTGTGACTCCCTCTCTCTCTGGCCCTCCCCTGCTCACGCTGTCTCTCTCTCTCTCTCTCTCTCTCCTAGAAATAAATAAAACATTAAAAATAAAATAAAATAAAATAAAATTTGGATATATGTTCCCAAACTGCCTCCAGAAAGAGTTTTAACAATTTCCAGTTCCACCAGTAGGGTATGAGATGGTCCATACTGTTAAATCTGAACCAGTACTGGGTATTAACAAACCTTTTGCCTTTTGCCTTTGCTGATCTGATGGGTGAAAAATTCTCACTTAAAAAAAATGTCAAATGCTTTTAAGAGTGAGGCTGAGCATATATTCTTGTCTTTGCTGGCTATCTGGCTGTTTGAATTTCTTTTCTTTTCTTTTCTTTCTTTTTCTTTTTCTTTATCTTTTTTTTTTTTTTTTTTGGTGAGTGCCATGTCATTGGCCTTTGCCCATTTTGGGGAAGTGCTAGTTGTCTTTTTCTCATTGATTTGTAGGAGCTCTTTGTATATTAAGGAAATAAGCATTTAAGATCCATTTTGTTATTTCCTCTGCTACAAACTCCATGTTTGGAAAAATTCTGTTAAACAAGCAGTTGTTACTACTTCTTTCTCCATTTTCTCAATCTGATACTTGTACACGGACCCTCAGAGTGTTTATCGGCACACTGGCTGGAGTTTCTGCACTGAATTGATGTAATCCAAACCAGAAGCAAAGCCTTGGAGTTTTTGTTAATCTTAGAAGCCTCCTCGTGGCTAAATGTAGGGCATTCATTGGCCTTCTGAAATATGTTTAAGTGGCTTGAGAAACTCTAGAAGTCTGGGGCCCTAGAGTGGGAGCCACAGCTCCAGCCTTGGCCCCTTTAATGCAGCTTACTCCAGCAGCAGTGTGCTCTGCACCTGTGTGCATCCTTCTGTCCAGCTGTGGAATCTTCTGTTCTAGTGAGTGGGTGGAGCATATGCATATTTTCTCCTTTGTTTACAGGCACTGAGGGCTGTGGTTTCCTCCTCAGCAAAAAGTCCCTGAGGCAGGACTGAACCTATTATCCCTCGACCAGACCAGGCCCAGTGGGACTTTGCTGGTGCTGAGTCCTGGGGACTGGAGGGGAGGTGGAGGGAGGCAGGATGGAGCAGGAAGAGGCTCACTTCCAGAGCCTCCCGGCTGGCCTCAACCCCTCTCGTCTTGTATCTCCTTGGGGAAAATCTCCCCAGAGCAACGTCTGGTTCCACCGAGGGTGGGTGTAGGCCCCCGGGCAGAATGAGGGGTGGCTTGAAGAGCCGTGGGCTGGGGAGGGGGTGCGAGACACCAAATAGGGTCCTGTGTGTTCTGAGGAAGAGTGGGAGGCACAGATGGTGGTGGGGTGGGAGCAGGTGGAGAGAGGAGTTCCCAGGCAGTGGGGGGAGGTAGCTTCCAGGTTTCTGCACACCTACCCCCCAATCTAAAGGTGGTTGGTTTCACGAAGGCAATGCTGGTTCTGAGGTGTGTTGGGGAATGAAGGCAGCAGGGGGGCGGGGCAGTGGGCAGAGCGGAGGAAGAAAGGCCAGAAACCTGGCAGATTCTCAGCTAACTTAGAAGCCTAGGTTGGTTTGTTTGTTTAACCCAGGGCAGACTTTTATGAGACCGCCACATTCCTGGGGGATTGGTGAGTGAAGGTGATTAACGGCATTGGCTATGGTAGCTGGAACAGCAGGAGGCAGCGCTGGAGGAAGCCAACCAGAACTCTGTGTCAATACCCTTCGAGCCCGAGATCCTCTGCGTTGGGGTGGGTGCCCAGGAGGGCTGGCGCCTCCCTTGAGCCAGGATGCCCACCCTGGGTTCAGGAGCGGAGAAGTACTGAGGTCCCCCCACCCCCCAGACTTGCACAGCCTGGGGAGCAGCACTGAGGCAGAAAAGGGCAGAGCCCGGACAGAGGCCAGAGTCCTGGAAATATGCCTGGGGCAGTGACTCACCTTGCCCAGCTTCCTCTTTGAAACGGGGCCAGGAGGTAACTTATAGACAGATCCTGGGCCCCCTTCTCCTTAAGTGTTATCTTATTGGCTCTGCCAGCCCTCCTGGGCACGCTGATGAGGCCATGGGAAAGACCCTCCCCTTCTCCCCAAGTTTGACTTCGGCACGCAGGAATATTACCTCGCTCGATGTGCACATGCACCACGATGGCTATTTGCACACCACTCCTGTGCCCAGCGCGGCTCAGTGGGTATATTAGTTCCCATTTCCTCTGTCCCTGTCAACGTCACGCCTGTCACAGCCAGCGATGACACTTAGAACCTGGTGGTGAAGAATGAGACTTCAGGACCAGAGCCAGATGGCTGAGGAGCACACCTGTCCCTGTCGCCCAGGAGCTGGCTCTGTGGGCCAGTTGCACAGCTCAGCGGGGGCCTGGCAAGACACAGTACTCCATCAGTTGTGGGTGCCAGTGCCCCAAGGCACTCGCTGTCCTGTCCTGGTGGCCCTTCCCCTCCCCCAGCCAGGCCCCTGGGAATCCAACTCTAGACTGAGGATCCCATCTATTAGATGGAGTCGCCCTCAGTGTTCAAGTGCAAAAGCAGTCTCTACTGCCAGCTGCTGGCCTGAGCTGTCAGACCCCGTGATGGATTGAGCAAGCTGGGTTGAAAGAGTAGGCTTAGGCCGAGAACCTGGGACATAGCAGTTTGGGTGGGAGAGGAGTCAGGAAAAGCCTGGAATATGAGGGAGGCGCCAGGCCTCAGCTGGAGGTCAAATAGGAGGTGCCTGATGGTATTGGACACGGGGCATGTCTGTGCATCCGTGTACACACACTTGATGTCAGTGGTGTGGCTGTGTGTGTGTGCGCGCACGCGCATGAGTGTGTCTAGTCGTCTCCAGAAACAACACTTGTCCCATTTCCTTTTCTATTTTTTTAAATGTTTATTTTTTTTAGAGAGAGGACAAGCAGGAGGGAGGGAGAGGGGGACAGAGGATCTGAATGAAGTGGGGGCTCTGAGCCGGCAGTAGTGACACTGACATGGGGCTTGAACTCACCAACTGTGGGATCATGACCTGAGCTGAAGCCAGATACTCATCTAACTGAGCCACCCAGGTGTTTCTATCCCATTTTCTTATTTTTCGAGAGCTGGCCTGATTGAGGGAGTGTCTTCTGGAATGGCCAATGCTGGCAGTAGATGTGACAAAATCCAGCCCTTCATAAGGCACCATCCAAAGGCTTCTCAATTTTTCTTTTTTGGCGATTGTTTAGGGATTTTCTTTCCTGCTCCTGCATCACTTGAAATCAAGGGCTTCTACTTGATGCATTCCCTCAAGGCACGTACTGAGCTAGGCTAGGGGGTTGTATTCCGTGTCCAGAGATTGGCCCTGGGGATTCCAGAAATAAAGAGAGACAAAGGTATGATTCCCATGGTCCTGAACCCACAGCCTGGGGAACAATGTGGAGTGCATGGACAGGGGTGCGAGTCGCTGTGGCTACCTGGGCTGTGGCGGCACAGAGGGGCTGCTCACCCAGGACAGGCAGCAGGAGACTACACCACTACCAAGATGGCTTGAGCCTAGACTGAAGATCGCAGAGGCATCAGCACGGTCCCCACAGCAAGCACAAGCACCGCAACCGAGGTCCCACTTGTGCAAGCGCTCAGAATCGTGAAAGAACTCTAGAACTAAGATAGCGTGCTGTGGCCAGAACCTTGGGGACAAGGACAGTGAGGAGAGACAGATGGAAATGCTCATCCCGAGTGAGGGTCACATCACAGAGGCCTCGGGGGCCCGTGGAGGAGTTTGGAGTTCTGCCTGTGGGCAGGGGTCACTGTCCGGCGTCTGCAGGGGCCGGGTGGGAAGGGAGGGACGGAAGACGCGGGATCAGGACGAGGTCCCAGGAGGGCAAGTCTTCTCCCAGCAGCTCCAGCCGCTACCCAGACCCAGCTGATAGGTTTCCCAACTGGCTCTGCAGAGAGGCTGTAAATGCAGAGTTTTCCGCGGGCACTTTAATTTTTAGACGTGAGGAACTAATTTGGATTTAACACATAACAAAACCAAAACACACTGTGTGGGCCAAACAGGGAAGGCCAGTGATCCAGATGTGGCTCAGAGGCCACCGTGTGCTTCCTCTATCTGAGGGGGAAGGGAGGCCCCCTGCGGTCTCCCAAGGGGGCGAGGGGGTCCCAGTGGCATTTTTCACATGGCTGCAAGAAGGGCAGACTCAAAAGAGTCAGGGAGAGCATGTAAGGAAGTTAATAGATAAACGTTATTCCTCTTCATTCATTCATTTAACCAGTGCTTGTGGGGTGCATGCTCTGGTCTTGCCGCTGCTGCTAAAGGAATACCCAGAAGTCAGGTTAAGAGTATAACAGATACCCTGAGCTCCAAGGTTCAAGTTGCATGCTTGTGTCTGTGCTCTAGGCCTCTGCCTCATTTTGCCCACCAACAGGCCAAGGTCTAGGCTAATTCTCCTGTTCCCTCCCAGAACCCCCTTCTGTCTTTATAGGCCCCGAGGCTACTCTATAAGTCCTAGGTCAAACCTGCCCTCTGCGGTACCTCTGTCACAGCGTCTTGTCTGGATTTTGCACTCCCTCTGGCCATATCCCTCCTCTTCTCCTCTGGAGTTTGTTGCTCTCTCCTTTGGAACTCACAAGTTCTCTGAAAGCTCCCTTCTGCTCCATGGCTGGGGCCTCCACTTAGCCTCCAGCCCTTGGATCCCAGTAGGAGAGGGCTCTGCTCCTAGATCCTTCATCGGCTTATCAGCAGGAAGTTAGCAGAGCTTCGTCTCTGGACCCAGAGCATCTAGCTGAGTAAACACCTCAGGCTCATGCTGGCCTAGGAGCAAAGAGGGGTGCAGGGAGGCACCAGACCCAGCCTTGTCCATAGGGCGCTCCCGGGTACAGGGGAAGAAGGCCTGCCTGCTGCCAACAGGAAACCACTAAATGCCCCGAGAAATGGTTCTTGTGAGCCAAGGAGGGCTGTACAAGCACAGAGACCCAATTCTTGTGCTAGAAATATGACCATCATGGGCTCACGATGGCCTCCATAGATAACTACCTAAGCCTCACCATAGCCCATCCAAGTCAGCCCTGTTGTACCATTGTACAGATGAGGGGAATGAGGCTCAGAGAGGGGAGTCGCCTGTCAGAGGTAACAGAGCCGTGAGCAGCAGCACTTGGTTTTGACCCCAGGGGGGTGGACTGCAAAGCCTACTCTCCCCATATCCATTCTTTTTACTGCTGGATAAAGGAGGAGCACTGGGTTGGGAGCCAGGGTCCATAACTCATCCTTGACCTTGACTTTGGGCCTGTAAAATGGGCGTAAGCACTGCTCATCCTGCAGGGATAAAACATTTGAAGATCACACTTGGAAACTGTTAGAAAAAATGATGAGGCACGATTCAGCCATTGATTCAACAAGTATCTATTGAGCACGTGCTCTGTGTCAGGCACTATGCTGGATTTTAGGGATATGGTCCCAAGGAAGACAGACACAACTCCGACTTCCATAGATAACTACGTAAGTACAGATGGCATCAAGCCAAACAACGTTGTTAAGTTGGGACCAAACATGGGGCCAAGGAGGTTTTCCTGAGGAAATGGGATTTAAGCTGAAGGATGAGGGCTCAGCAGGGCACAGAGCAGGTCAGGGGCCCCCAGGCACGGGGGGTAAGTACATAGTCTGGAGTGGGGAACAAGCCAGAGGCATGGGCCAGGGGAGGTGGGGGTACTGACTGGGCTTGACTGGCTGTGGCTTTGCAACAGCGAGCTAGTAGGACTTCTTTAAGTGAGCAAACGACAACAAACCTCGATTTCCAGTCTTCGGCTGTTTGACCGGAGCCCCTGGCCCCAGGACCCTCAGAGCGGCTCCCTGATTTCTTTGCTCTTGATGTCCGTCTGGCCCGTGAGAGCCCAGCCTGGGGAGAAGGCCTCGGCCCCCGCCCCCTCCCTGGGCCAAGGGGCAGCTGATTGGAAGCAGATGCTTTGCCCTGGTGGGGCCCCGCCGGCGACGGCGAGGCCGTGGTGGGCCCGGCTCCCCACTGCTGACCTCAGACCTGCACCGCTGGCATGCCCAGGCCGCAGACTCTCTGTCAGCAAAGCCGCATCCGTCCTGCAGAGAGACGGCCACTGTGGCTGTCCGCACCCCCAACCCAGCAATTTCCCTGCCACGGTGAGAAACCTCCTGTACTCCCTGGCCAAGGCCCAGCCGCCTCCAGTCGTGCCCGAGATGCCAAGTAAGTTCACAGACGGGCACAAAGCTGGAAGAGGTCTGCGTCACCCTCCCGGGCTCCTCAGACACCCGGACCAGTGTGATGCCAAAGGAGGCCACACTTTGGCACCACGTGCCAGGCTCTGGGCCGAGTGCCTTGTGTCCTGCCATTGAACCATTCCATGAGGTTCATACTGTTGCAAGGTGCATGACTGAGGCCCAGAGAGGGCACCTTGACACACAGCTGGCAGGTGTGAGCTGGGGTTTGAAACCAGCTTATGGGGCTTCAAAGGTCGTGACCCCGTGTGTCCTCTGTACTGGGTGCTGGCTATTGTTTCTGCCCCCTCAGACAGACACTCCCTGCGCCTACTGTGTCTGAGGAAGGCTGGGCAAGCCCCAGGGCCCCTGGAAGCTCGCATCTTTGCCCAGGGCACTGAGGAGGCCGCAGAGAGGGTTGGGGCAGCTTCTGAACAGTGGGCGCTCTTCTCTGGGGCAGCCTGGGCTCTGACTCTGGCAAGAGCAGGGTGCTTGCTGTTGCTTTATGGTTGGAACTAGGGCTTCCTTCACAGAAGGGGGGTTATAATTCCCGGGATCCCTCTGAGAGCCCCCCTGCCCCTCCTCCTGGGGGGCTGCCACCCCCATCAGCTGCGGCCATGCATGCTCCCCAAGCCCTGCTGAGCACCCGAAAGAGTCCAGCAGTCTCCCAAGTTCTTCCAGAGATGCCTCTGGGGTCCTTCAGCTTCCCAAGCGCCACCCTCATGGCCCCTAGAGAAGCACCCCCTTTCCTCTGCTCCTGTGAGGTGCTGCACCTCTCCTGCAGACCTGTCTGCTTCCTGTGGGCCTGGTTTCCCCTCTTCTGGCCAACCCACCATCTCTGCTTGATCCTTCCCACTTCAGATAGGTGTTTTGCTCTCAGTCAGTTGGTCAGTCGACACACACTGACTGAGCCGTGCCTGTGGCCGTGATGGTGAGAGCTCAGGCTCTGGAGCCAGATGCTGAGGGACACAGAAATGCAACCTTCTGGTCCCCCGTTTCCAGGAGCTCACATCCCAGGCTCTGGAGCATAAAGAGAAAAGGTCTCTGTCACTGCCCTCGCTTCAATTTTGTCATCTCTCTGCTGCCTGGTTGCCCGGAAGAAACGTAGTGTGGCAGGGTGCCCCCCTCCCCCTCCCCACCACGGAGATGGCTTTCTCTCTGTTGCGTGGGAAAGTGACCTTGGTGGTCCACGGACAGGGGAATCAGCCCTGAGGCTGGCCGCTTGGGTAGGGGGCTGGAGTGGCCAAGGTGTGCCGCTTTCTGGGGACTTTCAGACACAGGAATAATGAGACTGTGTTCAGGGGTCTGAGGGGGAGAACCCCAACCCCAGTGAGGATCCTGGGGAAGGAAAAGGGATTACACACCTATCCAGTCTGTGAGGGGTGGACCCAGGAGCCCTGAAGACTCAGCACTGGGGATGGCCACATATGAACATGAACAAACCACCAATGTGGGTAGCAACCCTGGGAGTAGGAGGGAGGGCACTCTTGGCCATGCGTGGAGTCATCTGCCTGGAAGATGCATGTGGCCTTGCGGGGCACTGGGTGGGGCAGGACTGGCTTCCTCCTTCTGACCACATGGGAACAGCTGTCAACAGGCACCATGGCAGTGGGACTGGTCAGAGTTCCGTTCTCCTGGCCTATGGGTGGAAGTTGGACCTGCCACCCCCTTCTTTTAGAGCACATAAGACTTGGGGTTCTTGAGCAATTTAAAGAGAGAAGAAGCGTCCAGAGGGAGGTATACATTTCCTTCAAGTAGAGCAGATTGGGTCTGGATGGTTTGAATTAAAACTGCAAAAGGAAGTAAGCGTGAAAGTATTAGCACCCTGATTTCTGTTGCCCCTCATAGTGTTGACCGAAACAAGAGCTTCTACGTATTAAGAGCTTACTGGGTGTCAGATATTGTATCAAACCTCCCATGGCATTGTTCTAGTCAATCTTCACAAAAAGATAGGTGCTTTTTATCACCACTTTACATATGAGGACACTGAGGCACAGAGAGCTTAGCCAAATTGCCCAAAGTCACACAGCCAGTGAAACTATAACCCACATATCTGGGCTTATAACCCACATATCTCCCACTCCAAAATTCCTCAGCCACAGATCTCACCCTACAGCTGCGGCCAGCAGTTCCCTTGTCTGGGGAGGTCCCGGAGACACTGGCCTCCAGGGAGGAACCCTGGGGTCTGGAGGCCTGAGACCTGAGAAGATGGGGCCACCATCAGGTGCCTGCCGCCCATGGCAGTTGGATCCCGTTGCAGTGTGGACAGCAGTCTTTAGAAAGCCACCTTCTCCTGGGCTGTGATAGAGCAGGGTGACCACAGCCGGTGAACCCTGGGGCCCCTTGAGTTCCCACTGGCCGCCCAGCAGGGTTTCACAAACCCGTTGACGTTGACAGGGCTGCCTGTGGAGAGGGCAGGAAGCCTGGGGGCTCTGTGGTCTGCAGGCATTGCTCAGAGTTTCCTGGGCTGAGTGCTTCCTGCCAGCCCAGCGCCCCCTGTCCCGAGGCCTCCCTCGGTCCTGTCTGGCTCTGAGATCTCCGAAAGTCCAGGAAGTGCCTATCCTCTGGGTGCTGAGTCTTGGGGGGAGCTCTGAGGTTCTGGAGATGACCTGGGGATGCCTGAAGTTTCCTGGGGACCAGCATGGTGAGGCGGGGCAGGGGCAGTGCTACCTGCAGTCAGAAGAACCCAAGCTCCACTCTCAGATTCAACACGTATGAGGGCTGCAGCCCCAGGCATGTGTCTTACCTCCCTGAGCCCCCTTCCCTCACTGGCCTCGCAGGGGAATGTAAAGTGCTTTGCAGGTGCTGGTGGCCCTAGTGGGCCTCTGGCCTGACGTTAGGCCGGCCCCCCCTTACGTCCTCCCTTCTGAAAACTCTGCCATGGTTGAGCCCACAGATTCCTGCAGGGGAAAAGCATTCCAGGTAGAGGGCAGCGAGAGCAAAGGCATGGTGTGCACACCCTCCCGTCCCCCCATGTCCCCACACACATACTGAAATCTTTGTGCCAGGAACCGTTCTAAACATCTTACATATATTAACATATATGCACATATATTATGTATATATATATATATATATTAACTCATTGGCCTCTCTTATCAGCCCTGTGAAGTCAGTATTAGCCTGCCCTCATTTTATAGATAAGACAAGATCCAGAGAGGTAAAGTAACTTGCTCAAGGTCACACAGCTAGAAGTGGGGAGCCACGATAGGAACCCAGGCATGATTGGAACCAGAGCCAGTGGGCCTGGAAAGGACAGGAGGGATGCCGGGATGGCCACATCCGCCTTGGTCCACTGCTGTAGGGCCAGTGCCTAGGATAGTGCCTGGCACATAGGTTCCTGAAGCATGGGCTCTGCAGAAGGTGTGGCCAACTTGCACATCTGGGGACACTAAAACTTTGCACAAGGGGTTGCTGGAGTTGCTAGATGGTGGCAGTATGGGCCCAGGGATGAAGCCTCTGTCTCCTTTCTAGCTTGAGATCTCTGCCCAGACTTGTCCTCAAGCAGCAGGGACTGCTGAGCTCCCACTGGCAGGAGGGGCCACCAAGTAGGCAGGTGGGGAGTTAACACACAGTTCCTCAATGCCCCTCTTCCCCCTCCCCTTAAGCATAGCCTCTCCGCCCTAGGCACACGAGCATCCTTGCCTCCTTGTGGAATGCTCTAAGCTCTCCTAGAGTCAAGGTCTAGAGAGGCCTAGGGCTCTGCGGGGAGGACCCACACAGGCTTAGTGGAGAGAGTTTGCTGCCGGCAGAGGCTGCTGAGAGACCGGACTGTGTGCCGGGCCGGGGAGCCGGGGTCTGGTGAGAAAGGAAGTTTCCGTCCTCTGTGGCATTCAGACCCCACCAGGAATGTGGCTTCAGGCCAGGATCTCTCTGGGCAAGAAAGGATGACTCGGCAGAAATGGCGTCCTGACCCCACAGGATAACAGAGCGGCTGCACTGGGGGTGGGTGCCAAATGGCAGAGCTGGTGAATTCGTGACCCTCTGCCACAGCCTTCATCTGTACGGCTCCCGGCCCTCCCTAGATGTCCTTCTCTGGACTGGGGTTTTAAGACCCTCAGAAGAGCAACTTTCAGACAGACCGGGCCCTAGCTCTGTCCTACTCCGAGGGGGAGGAAGCAGCTTGCTGAAGAAGTGTCCCCCGAGGCCTGGCCAAGGGCAGAAGCCCCTGGGTGGGGGGCGCTGGGCAGCGGGGGTTGCTGCGCTGGGCACTGGGGAATTCCAGCCCAAGAGAGCCAATTGAAAGCACATGTGTTTAGACAGACACAGAAACCCACAGAGCTGCTTCTCTGCTCCGGGTGCCCAGCTTCTGAAAAATTAAGGATCTGTCACCAGGAGCCCTGGGAAATGCGTCCCTTTGTCACCAGCCTCCTGTCTGCTGGTGCCAGCCTCCTGCCCATTTGCACCCCAGGGCCCCAACAGGGTGGGTGCAGCTGGTGGTGAAGGGGACACTACTGTTAGAGCCACGGCCACTGCCACTGTTAGCATTTGTCAGGGGTTTCCCACACACCCTGCTGACCACTTGTACCTGTCTAATCTCAGGGGCTCCTCATAACAACCCCATAAAGTAAGGAGGTACTTGTCCTAGTTTGTAGAGAGGAAACAATACCGCAGAAGATTAAGTAACTCGCCCGAGGTCACCTGCGTAGTGACTGGCGGAATAAACTCCCAAGCGTGGGATCTTAATGGTTGGCTTTATCCATGACACCTTCCTCTGCCCCCTTGGAGGACGGGGAGAGGCAGAGTGCCCGTGGTCCTGTGCCCCTTCCCTGAGGGCCCCACAGTGACTGAGGGTCACCAGGGTCAGCCCATGGAAACTCTGACCCTTTCCTGGGAGACATTGCAACACTTGGCGGTTTCCTGTGCAGTTTCCATCATAGGGTGTTTGGGGTCCACAGAGCAGGGACGGTCCTGGGATTTGGGGCCAGGACTCGGGGATGGTCCTGGGATTTGGGGCCCAGGCACGGGGACAGTCTTGGGATTCGGGGCCTGGGAACGGGGACGGTCCTGGGATTCAGGGCCAGGACACAGGGACGACCCTGGGATTCGGGGCTAGGACTCGGGGATGGTCCTGGGATTTGGGGCCCGGGCACGGGGACAGTCCTGGGATTCAGGGCCTGGGAACGGGGACGGTCCTGGGATTCGGGGCCAAGACACAGGGACGACCCTGGGATTCGGGGCTAGGACACGGGGACGACCCTGGGATTCAGGGCTAGGACACGGGGACAGTCCTGGGATTCGGGACTAGGACACGGGGACGGTCCTGGAATTCAGGGCTAAGACACAGGAACGGTCCTGGGATTCAGGGCTAGGACATGGGGACAACCCTGGGATTCAGGGCTAGGAGACCTGCAGCTGCCTTCTGACGTACCAGCTGCATGACCCTGACACCTTGCTTTGTCTTTCTGGTCCTCGGCTCCTTTACCTGTTAAATGAAAGAGAAGAACACAGCAACTTGGCCTCTACCACCTGCCCCAGCAAGATAAAGTGTAGACCATTAGGCCACTGTGGGCAGGGGCCTGACCAGATAGAAATCAGAGGGGATGGGATGGGGCCTGGGGAGGGTTGGGGGTGGGGAGAGGCCAGGAAGGGGTTGTCAGGCTGACATCATGCTTCTCTGCTCCCAGGTCAGGAGAGAGGCCGACAGAGGTGAGGATTTCCTTTCCTAACAGGTGACAGCCACTTTGGACAATATCACCTGCCTGAGACACCCCCTGTGAGTGAGCCAAAGAGCCTTCGGTGAGGACCCAGAGCAGATTGGCTGCCTCTTCCCAGGAAAATCCATGGGCAGATCTGTTTCAGGAGCCAAATGACCCTCAGTTTCTTGCAAGCACCCTGTTTGCTGACTTCCTGTTGATAGAAACTGTCCTGCTCTAACCTGGGCTGCTGCTAATTGACTGGTTCCTGTTACCCCAGCAACAGAGCGATGGTGGAGGTGGCTGCAAGCAGCTCTGTTAAATCACTTCATCAACTGTCACCCACAGGCACCGTGTCATACAAGGGGTGGTTACAGCCCTTTTAGGCTTAGTCACTGCCTGCTCCTAAATGTGGCTGAGATGGTTGTAAACATGCTCGGAATAGGCAAACAACAGGCCTCCAACAGATACATCTTGGTTGATGAGAGAACTTTCGGAATCATCAAGACTTCAGATTATGTCCCTATGGTTATCACTGATGACTAGATTTTGTTACATTTAAAATCTTGGCAAGCCAGTAATTTACATAGGCTGCGCATGGCCAGGCTAGCCCCAGCTGCCCCAGTCCTTGGCTCTTCATGAGGATTTATCAATAGCAGCATATCCGTTCTGTTCGGGCTGTTATTATGCCTCTATCCCGGAACATCCTGTAGTGGTTATTTTTTGGAAACATCATCTGGTTCATAATCTCTTAGCAACAGAACTTTGAGGGCTAACGGCTGATGCACACTCCCAGCAAGATGGTTGTGACTCGTGGGCAAACAAACCCACAGCAGCCAAGTCGGAGCACCCTCTGATTATGGGTTTAATTGTTTTAAGTCATCAAACGTCACCAGCACCCACTGCGGGCTGAGCTTGCTTTGTTAGACGCCTGAGAGTATTTGCTGCGGCAGACGCACGCCCAGGGCCCCAGGGGGAGCTTTCGGTCGCCGGAGGCCCAAGGCTGTCGCAGTCTCATCTCCTTGTGGGTACAGGTCCTGGAACATGTATCTGACTGGAAGAGGAGGGGGGCAGGAGCAGTGGCCTTGGGCTCTGTCCACGTACTCACGAACCCCTTTTGAGGCAGCGTTAGACTGTCCTAACACTGGGTTGGAATCCAGTCCTGCCTGAGCCGCCAGCCTTCCCTCTTCCTTCCTATCTATCCTTCCTTTCTATCTTTTCTCTCTTTCCTTTTTCCTTCTGCCCCCCGCCCCCCCGCCCCCCGGCCCATAGTTAATTTTGTTTGTTCAAGGGCTCATACCTCAAGCATTAAATCAAGTGCAGGCTTTGATTCTGGGAGCCCGAACTCACATGTCTATGAAGATAAAAGCAGACTGTGATCCACATACATGGATAAAAACTATAGAGATTCAGGGTTAATCACATTGGAATTTTTCAATTTCTACAGCCCAGAATCCAGAAGTCACAGATCTTTTAGGTCCTTCTGGATGCCCCACAGGGAATCTGCACTGTTCTGGAGCTCAGCCACTTGGTCAGCCTTCCGCATCTGGTTGATAACACTGGTTAACCCCTGAGCATTCAGGATACATGGAAGGCTCAGGAAGACCTCATTCTCAATGCCATTCGTCCCCTTCACCATCACTGACCCAGGATAAATCCTGGGTAGATTTTTGATATGCATCCAATGAGGTTAGCCACACTTATCCAGTACCCATCCAGTACATATCCTTTGGGCTTCATGTTTCTGTAGGCACTTCTGGTCACCATCGTATATACTTCCTTCCAATCTTCACTATCATTGGCCCTTCCCGTTTCTGGATTCAGTTCCTAAAGAGAAGTGCCCTGCCACATGTACAATCTCACTAAAGACACCACATTGTCCCCAAACTTGGCAGTTGCTAGGATGAATGCCAAATTTTTCAGCCAGAAGATGCAAAATCTTGCACTCACTTCCAATCATGTGGTGCTCAGGTAATCCAGTTAGTGTCCAGGTAACATATGTGAGAATGTGAGAATCCACTGGATTGGGAACTATGATTATGATGCACTTGGGCTGTCCTTGATGATCTGAAGAAGAATGAATCTGAAGACATTAATATTCCCCTACACCAGATTGAGATGACTCTCTTCATCTGGCTGGCGGACTCCTGCATTTTCCATCACAGACTTTTCAGTCACAGAGTAATCTTTATCTGCCATAATTTTTGGTCTGAAGAAGCCACTTCCCATGCTGCAGAGGCACCATTTCTTTTTTGAGTTTGTCTTCTAACACATCCACAAGGGCAAGTTCATCATTTAGAGACTTTCCCAGAATGCTACTGGCACATGCCACCAGCTTATTCAACACCTACTACAATGATTTTATTGTTTGGTACTATTGCTATTGCTTCTTCTGCAACCAGGGCCATCAGTTTTTCCTAAGAGTTGCCACTGAGCACAGGAGAGAGAAGGCTCTGGGGAGGCTGTGGTGGCTGTGGTGGCTGTGCGAAGAAGACAATAGCGCCAGCCTGCCTTGCCTCTGCTCACTCTGCTCATCCCATCCACACATCCAAGTCCATAGGGACAGCTGGGTCTTCACTTGCTGTATGATCTTCAAAGGTACTGCATAGCATAGCGCACGAGGGCCACTGCTACAGACCAGGCCCCCGGGTCAAAGGCCACACACACAGCGTGCACATCCTGGAGTCACTGAACCCAGTACTCCCAGGGAGCATGGGGTCTCCTGCCATTGGTGCTCACAATCCTCTCTTTATTCTGGTTCTTTCTGGTCCCTCCCTGAGGTGAGATTGTGGTTCCCCATTTGTGAGGAGTAGGAATAAAAATTAAAATAATAGTTACCATGGGGGCACCTGAGTAGCTCAGCCGCTTGAGCGTCCAACTCTAGATTTTGGCTGAGGTCATGATCCGATGGTTGTGGGCTCTGTGCTGAGTATGAAACCTGCTTGGAACTCTCTCTCTCTCCTTCTCTCTCTGCCCCTCCTGCTGGCTCATGCTCTCTCTCAAAATAAAATAAAATAAAATAAAATAAAATAAAATAAAATAAAATAAAATGTAAAATAAAATAAAATAAAATAAAATAAAATAAAATAAAATAAAATAAAATAAAATAGCTACCATTTATTACTATGAGCCAGGATCTTTACTGATATGCCCTTATTTACTCCTGAAAACCTTTTAAGGACATGATATTGTTTTCTGCATTTACAGATCAGGAAATTGAGGATCAGTGTAATCGGGTGACTTGCTGTAAGTCACAGAAGCAATTTCTGTTTGTGACACCTACAGTTAGGCTCCTCCCCTTCCCCAGCTCTATTACTCATGAGCAGAGGTGGAATTACTGAGAAAGTCCTGAAGCTATGCTCTGGGCCCCCTCATTGCACCACCCAGCCCAAGGCCCTAGAAATTGATTCATGGGGCCACATATCTTTGTGACATTTGCAAAAATAAAATATTTTAATATTTTGCCTACAGGAGAGTCCCCCACTGATTCCACAGATTCCCCACTCAGATTCCTCCCCTTCGTATCCCTTTCTCTGCTCTGTTTGTTTTCCTTAGCCCTGTCACTAATACACCATGTGCTTTATATGATTTATTGATCATCCTAGGCACCACTCACAATGCATTTTGAATGAATGAATGAATGAATGAATACAGCCATTGTCCTTATGCTCAAAGCTATCCTGTGCCATAGGTCAGGCAAATATATAAAAATGTGAAAAGTGACTTGCTCAAAGGCCTCCACTTACAAACCCGATCCCCTTTCTCTTTCTCTGAGATGCCTTTGAACTTGGTCATGCCTCCGTTTCCTCTGGCCCTAACATTACAATTTACTCATAGACCAGACATCATCTTACTGGTGTTTCATCCTTGACTCCTCTCTCTCAACAAGTTCCCTTATCCCAAATCCTATCAACTGTCTCCCAAGTGTCTCTCAAACTAATCGCTATGTTTATCTCCACGTCCTCATCACAGATGGGGTCTCCATCAGCTTCCTGGCCTTCTCTCTGCCCCTAGTCTGTTCCCTACAGAACTTCTGAAGATTGATTTTCCTGCTGGAATTACTGCCATGAATTCTCATTTCTTAGAGATCGTATCTCACATCCTTAGCCTGACCCACGAGGCTCACATTGGTTTCCCCCCGCCTGCTCCCCAGTTTCTCAAACTTATCAACTCCCTGACTAGGAGCCTTTACAGATGCTCTACGTACTTCAGATGCCAGAACAGTCTTCCCCTCCTCCCTCCCTACCATTCTACTTAATTTTTTACTCATCCTTCTGGTCAAGCATCACTTCCTCAGGGCTACCTTCCATGTCCACGCACACTGAGTCAGAGCCCCTGTGAATTATTTTTATAGCTCCCTGTATATCTCTGCCTAGAACTGATTACAACTGATATAAATAACCAACTGTATAATACTGGGTGTTTGATCTGGTGTTGTGACCCCTCCCTCCAGCCTCCTCCCCAGTCAAAGACCCGAGTTCCCAGAGGGCAGGGACCATGTCTGCCTTGCTCACTGCTCTATCTTTGTTTTGTTTGTTTGGCTGAAGGAATAAAGCCCTTCATTCCTTTCTCACAGAAGCCTGGAAATGAGTGTTTCTTATCAGCTGGCAGAAGTGCCCCATCTGGTCCTTTCAGGACCTGGGTTCCCTCCATGCTGTGGCTCTGTTATCCCTAGGAGTTGTCGTCTGCGTAGTTGAGGCTAGGTCATCGCCACCTCTGGGCTGGAGCCAGCAGGAAGGAGGGGGAGAATTTTCTAGGTCTTGGTTTGGTTCCAGGGGTCCATTACTGACTAACAAACAGCCCTGAGATATAGTGCTAAAAGACATCGACCATTTCATTATCCACATCGACTCTGTGGATCCATGAGGAATGCTGGGAATTTGGACAGAACACAGGGAAGTGGCTTGTCTTTGTGCTGTGTACCGTCTGGGGCCTCAGCGAAGACTCAAGACTCAAACGACCAGGTGACTCAAATGGTTGGGGATGAATGTTATGGAGGTATCTTGACTCACCTGGTGCCTGACTGGAGGACTAGGCTCAGCCAGGCCTGTACCCAGGGACCCACAGGTGGCCTCTCCGATTGGTGGCTTCAGGGGATTTAGCTTTTGTGATGAAGGCTCAGGGCTCCAAGAGCTAGAGTCCTCAGAGAACGAGATAGAAACCTCTCTGCCCTAGCCTTAGAAGGCACGTTATAGCTGGAGACTGCCTAGGACATAGATCCCCTACCTCTTGTCAGGAAGAGGGTGGAAGGATTTGTGTCATATTTTAAAGCCATTATAGCCAGAGGGACACATGCCAGTTTCGCTCACATTCCCCTACTGAGCATGTAGGTTTATGGTCCCAGCTAAATTCACAGTGCTGGAGAACACATGTCCCTAGCCATGTGCCTGACATCAACTTTATTATAAAGAAAGAGGGAGAATGGATTTGGACCAACTGTTGCATTCTGCCGCGGCTATTCCTCTGGCCACCAAATATCCAGGTGCACCTCCTCTTCCCACATGTGAAATATGCTTCTCTCTGGGGGATAAAACCCCAAAGTTCCATTGACTGCCCCTTTGTTGAATGACTAACTGTGTGTTTGCAGAGTATCTGTGTCCAGCCTGTCCGCTATAAATATAGGGTGGACAGAGGCAGTGTTTCATTTCTTAACCTAGAGCCCCGAGGTGGGCTAGTTCTGAGTGGGTAGGCAAAAATCAGGTAGTAGTGGCCTGTTAGGAGTGAAGCAAAATCTGTTCTCCCTTTATCTTGATACTTAATTCCATCTATTTACAGAGTAGGAAAAACAATAATTGTTAATTGAAAAGAATGTCTGTCTCATTGTGCATCTGAAATTATTTCCAGATGGATCAAAGATTCAAATGTAAAAAATAAACCCATAAAATGCCAGGGGAAAAGATTAGAGCAGTTTGTAGAAGAAGATAAATAAAAGGCTGACAATGGTATGAAAAGACATGTTCTTGAGGATGAGGGGAGACAAGGACCCTTGTACGTTATTGGTTGGTGTTTAAATGGATCACTTTTACAAAGGGGGATTCGGCCATATCTTTCAAGATGTCAAATGTTCCATACCCTTTTATCCGGAAACTGCATTTCTAGGTACTTATTCTACAGATATACAGTATTCCCACAACAGAGCAAAACTATATGCCAAGGATGTTCAGTGCAGGCTTGTTTAGAATAGCTAAGTAGCTGGAAACCACCTAAATGCCCCTCCATGGGAAACTATTAAATAAAGTAGAATCCCACACAGCTGTTAAAAAGAATATGGTAGATTTATCAGTACTCACATGGAAAAACGTCCAAGGAACTGCAATAATCAGAACCAAAAGGCAATTTGGAGGGCACGGTGCATAGTGTAAATTCGTCTCTATTAAGAAAGAAAACAAGTTGGGGCGCCTGGATGGCTCAGTCAGTTAAGCATCCAACTTCAGCTCAGGTCATGATCTCACGGTTCGTGGGTACGAGCCCCGTGTTGGGCTCTGCTGACAGCTAGCTCAGAGCCTGGAGCTTGCTTCAGATTCTGTGTCTCCCTCTCTCTCTGACCCTCCTCTGCTCAAGCTGTCTCTCTCTCTCTCAGAAATAAATAAAACATTGAAAAAAAAAAAGAAAGAAAACAAGCAACCTAATTTGTAGGTATTTTTAAAAATGCCTGGAAAGATTCATAGAAAGTTTTAACAATGGTTACTTCAGGGGGAGCAAGGTGAAGGTTGTGGAGAGCAGTAGGATGTATACTTTTTCCTTTATGTCCTTCTCCATTGTATGGATTGTTTTAATTGTGTTAAACATGTATCACCTCTTTTATAGGAGAATCAAAGTTAGAGCTGTGGCTATTCCTAAGGAAGAAGACAAGGGAATGAAAGAGAGGGCATAGGGCCCTTTAACTATATGTACAATGTTATGTTTCTCAGAGAAACTGAGGGCACTTGGGTGGCTAGGTCGGTTGAGTGTCCAACTCTTGATTTTGCCTCAGGTCATACATGATCTCAATCTCATGCCTGGTAAGTTCGAGCCCTGCATCAGGCTCTGACTGTGGAGCCTGCTTGGGATTCTCTCTTTCCCCCTCTCTCTCTCTAGCTAGCTCCTACCCCACTAGCTCTCTCTCAAAAATAAAATAAATAAACCTTTAAAAACTTAAAAGAAATGGCAATGGCTAAGAAATGGTAAACTTTGTTCATTCCATTTTACCACCACCACCACCATGATGAAACCATAAGTGATAATATGTTAAGAGCTGATAAAGCTGGTAGGTGGGTCCTGGGGTGCTCATTATATAACTCCCTATGCTTTTCTAAATGCTTGGAACATCTTACAACTTAAAAGACGCTTTTAAAAAAAGGATTCGTTCTATACAACAGCATAAAATAAATGGAAAAGAAGTCAGAGAAATGAAGCAACTTGGTAAATTCAACCATAGTCTCATAGGAAGGAGCTACGGAAGCTTAACGTTTCCCATTTGGACTCTCGGGTGCCGCTGAAGAAACGCTAGGGATGACGTTGCTTAGAGAAAGTGATGGTGCCAGCCAGGCGGAGAGGCTGGAGCCCCACGCCAGAGCCGGGCCGGGTGCGCAGGGAGGAGGCTCTGCTGGTCCGGGTGGGTGGAGCAGGTGAGCGGGGAACCCCTGGCGGTGCAGGGGGGCGGTGGCAACCTGGAGTTTGCCGCCAGCGCCCCCGGGGGCCGAGGACCTGCGGAAGGACAAGGGGTTAGCGCTGGGCAGCGCTGTGCTCATCCGGGCCTCCAGGTGACCCCTGCACCTCTTTGTTTGCTCCTGTCACACCCACCACGTCATCATCTGCCAACCTAAGGAGCAGGAGGAGCAGCCCTGTCTCCTTTCTCCCAGGTACTGCTTCTGGGGGAGACTGAGCAGCACCCCAACTCCGCACTGGAAGCCGGGAGAGGAGGGCCTCCCACCCCGGCCCTCACTCCCTTCCCTCTGACCCCTCCCTCCAGGCAGAGCCTTAACCTGCTGCACTTGCAGTTCTTTGATCCATTTCGGTTTCCTTTCTTCTGAAAGAAAAAAAAAAAAACTAACCGCAAGGCTGCGAGTATTGCCAACCTGACTCTGTTGCTTTGAAAACCCTCTTCCTGTGAACCTGAGATGTGGGTGACAAAGCAGTAAAGGACAGAGGCCTGTGGGTCTCACCAAGGGCCTTTGTTCTGGGCATTGATGTTATGTCACCCGCAGGCAGAGGGGAGGCCTAGAGTCTGTTCTTGAACCCGGAGGGCTGTCGCAGGCAGGGCCACCGTGTCGCTGCTGGGGTCCTACCTAAGTGACATACGTGCAGGTACACGGGAGGATTCCCACACAGGGAGGTGGACTTGGGCCGACAAGTGTCCTTCCCGCCGGGTCCCCGGCCTGCTTCCGCCGCTCCGCCACCTCAGATACCCCAGTGCAGACCCCAGGCTTCGGACAGGCCCAGGGCTGCTTCTCTCCAGAGCGGCTAAGACGCAGGGCACACACCCTCCCGCAGCTGCTGCCTCTGTGTGTGTGTATGTGTGCGTGTGTGCGTGCGCACGTGTGCACAGTCCCTCAGGCCCCTGCAGAGAGACAGAGAGTTTCTGGGTTCCAGTCCTGGCAGGGACTATAAGCCCCGCTGAGCACACAGCTCACCAGTGCATTGTTTGATGTCCAGGGTTGTTTCTGGGCTGGCGCCTGGCTTCTCAGTGGCCCCGATTTTGTATTCTTGTTGCTGAACTCTTGGGAGCCAAGGGCTGGCAGTCAGCCAGTGCATGCAGGGCTCCACGCTGGAATCCTTAAACACATCATCGCGTTTCAAATTCAGAACAACGGAATACTAGCATCCTTAGCATCCTTGCTTTTACAGAGGAGAAGACTGAGGCCCAAGAAAGTCAAATAGCTCTCCAGAGTTACCAGCTGGGAATGGGGGCCGGGGGTGGGGGGGCCGGGATTGGGTCTCTTCTCACTTCCAGGTCTGCTCCCCAACTCCTCTTCCCTGCTCTTCTGTGAGGATTGCATGGGGCTGGGGATGCGGGGAGGAGCCCTTACTCTTCACCTTGACCAGTGGGAGCACCGACAGCACATGGGAGCAGAGTGTATGGCCCTTATTCTGCCCCACATCTCCTGTGGGGCAGCCATGATCTGGCTGCATCCCTCGTCTGAGGCCACGGCTTGAGTCAGGGCTGTCTCCTTCCAGACAGGTTCTAGTCACCCCCTTGACCTCTCACCCCATCAGACCTATCAGTGGATGGACTGCTAGTGGTCCAACTTCCTGGAACCCTTTCCTGCCCCCTGCCCTTACCTTTGATCATACTTCCTTGATGGAAAGCTCCTCAATGGCCCCATCTGAGTGCGCCATCCCCTTCCCTCTGGGTCCCTGCCTGACCCATGCCATCCTGCCAGTTCCTTGGCAAAGACCGCAGTGTCCGCTGAGTCACCACAGGCGGCAGCTGGGATCATGGGGGCCCCTTTTTAAATTCCTGCACTTTTCTTTGGCTCTTCTTGTACCCTCACCCCTCCTCACCACCTGCTTCGCCTCCACTCCCACCTGCAGCTCTTCCACAGCCAGATGCCGGGGATGTTTAAGGGATGACAGGCACAGTTAAGCACCCCTTGACCCTACCCCACCCGCCCGCGATGCATCCGGGAATCACAGGCGTCACGGGCCCATCATAGAGGCGCTAGGTCCCTGGGACAAGATATCTTGGGAGCCGATGCATGGAAACAGGATGATCTCATATTGCTGGGAGAGCCTTCTTCCCTGGGGCCCGCGACCAGGAAAACTCACCGGCTCAGCCGCCCACTCACTCACTTGCAATGCAGACGGGCTGACTCCCCGCCAGGCCTCCCCGCCCCCCAAGGGACCTGCTTGTCACTTCCTCAAGGAGACGGTCCCCCGCTCTCACTGAGGCTGGCTGCACTGCCACGTCCTCCCGGTTCATCCCATCCCGCCTTGTTTTGAAACCCTCATCACACTGATATCCCTTACTGTCCCTTCTACTCCCTAAAAGCAGGTCCTGTGTCTGTGCTGCTCACTGCTGTGTCCCCAAGTGCCTGGCACAGGGCCGGGCACACGGTGGAAGAACCACAAGCTGTTGAATTGAGATGAAAAAAATAGTAACTGAGTCAATGCTGTGCAGATTCCTCCTCTCCTATCCAGGTGGCCACTGAGAGAGCGATGACCAGAGCCACAGGCTGGGTCCTGGAGAAGATGTCAGCCTGCAGAGTCTGGAGTCTGGGCTCTGGTCCCTGGCATGGCTCATACGCACCGCATGGCTTGATTGGTCTCTGAGCTCTTGGTCCCTCAGCTCTAAGGTGGGGGTAATACTTCTATTCATTTTCTACTGCTTCATAATAAATTATCATAAACTTAGCAACTTAAAACAGCACAGGGGCACCTAGGTGGCCTCAGTCAGTTAAGCGTCTGACTTCGGCTCAGGTCGTGATCTCACAGTTTGTGGGTTCGAACCCCACATCGGGCTCTGTACTGACAGCTCAGAGCCTGGCACCTGCTTCAGATTCTGTGTCTCCCTCTCTCTCTGCCCCTCCCCTGATTGCGCTCAGTCTCTCTCTCAAAAATAAAGAAACATCGGGGCGCCTGGGTGGCTTAGTCGGTTAAGCGTCCGACTTTCGCTTAGGTCATGATCTCGTGGTTCGTGGGGCTCTGTGCTGACTGCCAGCTCAGAGTCTGGAGTCTGTTTCAGTCTGTGACTCCCTCTCTCTCTGACCCTCCCCTGCTCACGCTGTCTCTCTCTCTCTCTCTCATAGAAATAAATAAAACATTTTAAAAAAATAAAGAAAGAAATATTTAAAAAGTTTTAAAAACCCAGTGCAGGGGCGCCTGGGTGGCTCAGTCAGTTAAGCCTCCTTCATGTCAGGTCATGATTTCACAGTTCATGGGTTTGAGCCCCGTGTTGGGCTCTGTGCTGACAGTTAGCTCAGAGCCTGGAGCCCGTTTCTGATTCTGTGTCTCCCTCTCTCTCTGACTGTCCCCTGCTCACGCTGTCTCTCTCTCTCAGAAATTCAAAAAAAAAAAAGAACAAAACCCAGCACATATTTTTCATTCACAGTATCTGTGGGTCAGGAGCCTGGGCACAGCTTACTTGGGTCCCCTGGAAGCATGAGAAGGATGAGGTTCAAGATGTTGGCCGGGGCTGTGTCCTCCTCTGGGTGCCCCAGTGGGGCGGATCCACTTCTAGGCTCACACAGGTTACTGACAGAATTCATCTCCTTGTGGTTGTAGGACTGAAATCCTTTTTTTTTTTTTTTAGGTTTATTTATTTATTTTGAGAGAGAGCGAGCGAGCGTGCAAGCATGAGCAGGGGAGGGGCAGAGAGAGAGACTGAGAGAGAGAATCCCAAGTAGGCTCCTTGCTGTCAGTGAAGAGTCTCACACAGGGCTCCATCTCACGATCCGTGAGATCATGACCTGAGTCAAAACCAAGAGTCCCCTGGGTGCCCCTGCGTCGGATGGAAATCTTTTTGTTGGGTGTTAGATGGAGGCTGCCCTAGTTCCTAGAGGCCACCCACAGATCCCAGTCAGGAGACCCTGTCCATAGGCTCCGAACTTGGCAGCTTGCTTCTTCAATGTCAGCAAGAGAGGATGTCTCTATACCAATGAGCAAGTAAGACCGAGTCTTTTATAACAGGAGGTAATCATGGGAGTGACACCCCACCATCTCTGCCAATATTGCTTACCTATTGGCATCTTGGTTATTCTATTGGTTAGAAACAAGTCACAGGTCCTGCCCACACTCAAACAGAGGGGATTACAAAAGGCATGAACATGAGGACATACGGATCGCACCAGTCACTTTTTTATTTTTAAAAATTTTTTACACTTATTTACTTTTGAGAGACAGAGACAGAGCACAAGTGGGGGAGGGACAGAGAGCGAATGAGACAGAATCCGAAGCATGCTCCAGGCTCTGAGCTGTCAGCACAGAGCCCAACGCAGGGCTCTAACTCACAAACCACGAGAACATGACCTGAGCTGAAGTGGGAGGCTCAATGGACTGAGCCACCCAGGCGCCCCATGCCGGTCACTTAGAATTTGTCTCCTACAATAGTAATCCCTCTCTCATAGAATTCTTGAGAGAACCGAGGAAAAGAATATATGAAAGCACTTCACACGGTGCCTGGCACTTTGTAAGAACTCAGAAAATGTCACAAAAGGTGGCTAGCAGCAACTGTCTTTTCCTTTGGCCTACTTTGAAATAGGATATGTTGGTCCACTATCGGTGGACCCACCATGCCCTATTGCCTTTGTCTTTCACCAATAGGCTGCATCAGCCATCTACATCATCTGCCTAGATCTTGAAGGCAGTTGACTTTGCCATGTGATATTAACCAGTGTGATCACATAGGTGTTCTTGCTATTGTAGTTAAAAGTTCTTGACAGATAAGGCTGTATCTTACTAATGTTTCTAGCCTGTGGGGGGCCTAAGATTGAGTTGAGTTTAACTTGGAGGCTCCAAGAGTGTTGAGCCACAGCACCAACCAGAATGGTCTGAGTCCACAGCTAGTGCACAGGGAGCATGTGGTGGTTGGCAGGGAGGGAGGGAGCAGGGGCAGGTTGGGTGGATGAGTCAGGGAGGTGCGGGAAGAGTCTTGGCAGGTCCAATGTCAGGCTCTGTTCCGAAAAGACCTGAAGCTCTTGTTGCCATGTCTGCTCACCTCCCTCAACCCCCAGCTCTCTTCCCCTCTTACTGTTTGAGCCCCTGCCTTTGAGCAGGGTCTCTGTGGGATCTGGGTGTGGAAGGCTGTGCCTGTTCTGATGAGGGAAGAAAAGATGGATTCTTTCAGAAATAGACCATCCAGGCTGGGCAGGCTCTTAGCCCCCGGGAAGTGGTCAACAACTGTCTTTAGGTTACAAGACAAGCAGTCATGTTGGTTGAGTGCCAACTCATGACTCGGGCTCCACACTTCACATATTTCAATTCCTCTGTTGTCTCAATCTTCAAGGTGGATAAACTAAAGTCCAGAGAGGGAATGCAGGTTCCCCTGACCACACAACTACTGGATGGAAGAGTTAGGACAGAACCTAAGTATTTGGACCATAGATCCAATGTTTTCTCTCTATGACACCCCTTGCATGCAGGCCTGTGGACCCGCTGATGCTGGGGGCGGGGCACACCTTCCCTGGCCCAGGTCTCCATGAAGAGTGCCCTGGCTTCCCAGCTCCTCATTTTTTCTTTCCCTCTGCCCCCACTTCCAGCACTTTCTCCCCTCGGTGTGCTCCTTCCACGGAGTCTGTACCACATCGCTCCTTCTCAGCCTGGCCAACACCAGCGATGGAGGCTGATCCAGATCCTGAGCACAGAGATTCTTTCCCAGCAGACACAGAGGCCGTCTGAGGCTTGCACGTCTGGGTGTTTGGTGCCCGAGTCTAATCTGCAGAAGATAAACCAGAGGGATAATTTCTGTCATTTCTGGACAGAGCCATGGCCCTGGGAGCTAGAGTCACTTCTGAGAGGCAGAGGACGGGTCTCCGCGGTGGGAGGGGTAGTGGTGAGGAGGGTCCTGCTTGGCGGGGTCGTCTCTCCTGGGGCAGGTGGGCCTCGTCAATCCAGGAGAATTCACCCACCCAAATCAAGAAGAGGAGAGGAGGCACTTGTTCAGGGCCCAGGGCTGTAATAACTGCTGAAAGTCTGAGACATTTGTAAATCCCACATGCGGGAGGCCTCTGTTACTCCCTGTGCTTTCCCTGAAGGGGTCCGAGGTAAAAGGCATGTGCTTGTCTTCAGGGTGGGAAGAGAAGGGAGCTGGGTGCCTGTGTTCCTTGTGCACCCGGATTAGGTATGGGGAGGCCTAGGGCAGCCGGCCAGAGCTGAGAGAAGATGGCTGTGTCCCCGCAGGGGTGGGAGACAGCCTGGACCGAAACCAGAGCTGGGCTGAGGCTCTGTCAGTGCTGGCAGTTGGCTGCTGGGAAGGCTCCGATGGTCTGGCATCACCCTGCAGCTCAGCCTGACTTCCGAGAAAACACTCTCAAACTGGTCAGCAACCCAGGGGAAGCGCCTTCTGCAGACTAATTCCACTTCCTTTCATAAGTGGGAGCCAATGCAGACTCTTCAGGGGTAGAAGCTAGAAAGGAGAGAGCACACAACAGATCCACATGTACCTGTCTCTTATCTATTGTGGATTTGGGGCTACGGACCTCCTATCCTCCTTGAGCCTGTGCTGCGGGACACACATGTGATCCCAAAGAATCACAGGAAGCCCACCCAGTCACACACAACCTCCACAAACACACCACATCCATCACACATCACAACACTCAGCAGCATGCAGCCATGTAGAATCACACGGAATCACACTCATGCATCAGGAGGCCATGACGGGATCACACACACACACTACATACAGTGAGCCTTAGGCACACACAGACACACTCACCCATCCAGCTGCACTAATCACGCACATCTGGACACGGTCACACACAGGATTCTGATTCCTGCACGGTCACACACAGACTCACACCACCCCACACAACCTCTGTGCATTCAACGCCACACATCGGCATGTGAGAACACACATAGGTCATAGGCACCCGCACACAAGTACACACAGTCACGGGCCACCCCATGGAACATACAGTCATGGGGCAGGCTGTGAATGGAGCTTTAATACAAGCAGCAGGGGAAGGGGGCTGGGGGGCCCTGTCCTCAGAAACGGAGGTCAGGGGCGCCTGGGTGGCTCAGGCGGTTAAGCGTCCGACTTCGGCTTGGGTCATAATCTCACGGTTCGTGGGTTCAAGCCCCACATCGGGCTCTGTACTGACAGCTAGCTCAGAGCCTGGAGCCTGCTTCAGATTCTGTATCTCCCTCTCTCTGACCCTCCCCTGCTCATGCTGTCTCTCTCTCTCTCTCTCTCTCAGAAATTAATAAAACATTTTTAGAAAATTAAAAAAAAAAAAAAAAGGAAACAGAGGTCAGTGAGGGCCTGGCTGTGACTAAGTCAGGGACAGAGGAATCCACTCGGGCCCTCTGACAGTTCACTTCCTGGTCATACCTCTAAAGCGGCAGAAACGCAGAACATCAGAATATCGTTGTCGCCTTCTGCCGCCCAGCAGAGCATTCCTGGGTCCTGATGCGGCCTCCTCCCCTCTCTGCCGGCCCAGCTGGGCTGCAGCAGGGACTGCAGTGAGTCAGCAGGAAAGGGCTCCGGGAATGCGGGTGGGTGACCAACAGGGCTTGCAGTTGCTGAAGCTCTGGGGGAGGGGCAGCTGTCCGCTGGAGCTCACCCCCCACCCCCACCCAGCAGGGAGGGCCACAGTCTCTGGTGCTGATGACCTTTTCTCAGCCAGCCCTCCATGCAAGAAAGCAGATGTAAAGGGTCATGGTCCCCCTCAGGCTGCTCTGGGGCCTCCCTTACCTGCTGCCGTCCTCAGCACTGCTCAGCCCCCTGGCCCAGTGTACCCTGCTCTCCACCGTCTCTAATTCATGCATTTACGCAGCCATGCGTGGACCCCCGAGCACACCAAGGTGCAAGATCTGTGCGTTTCAATGGGGAAGGTCACATAAAAGATGGTTCCAGAGCGATGTGGACGTGCAGGGACAGGTGTACGCATGCTATTGTGGAAGCTCCTAGGGCCAGCTGCTTGTAAGCCTTGGAACTCCAGCTTCTGGTATGGGGGTCAGGATGGCTGAATGTGATGATGCCTGTCCCTCAGGGTGCTCCTGACCTCTGACCTCTCTCCAACGAGGCAGCAACACAGTCAGAGAAAGCAGGGGGCATGACTTAATGGACTCTTTCCAACAGAGTTAAGGAATTTGTTTTTCAGATCTAAAGAACAAAAATCCAAATGTTTATATATTTATTTTGAGGGGGAGGGGCAGAAGGGAAGAGAAAGAGAGAGTGAGTGAGAGAGAGAAAGAGAGAGAGAGAGAGACAATCTCATGTAGACTCCTTGCTCCGTGCAGATCCCAACACAGGGCTCGATCCCACAACCCTGGGATCATGACCTGAGCCAAAATGAAGAGTCTGACACTCAAACAACTGAGCCACCCAGGCACTCCAAGAACAAAATTTTAAATGCCACGTCTGAAGGAATCTTTCTAAAATGACTTCCCGCAGCATGGCAGAGTCCCCACAAGCCTTCTTGCTGCCTCAGGGTTATTATTATGAACTTCCGTTATTACTACACCAGATACAATGGCTCTTTCTTGAGAGTAGGTGGTCAGCAAACACTCGTGGAAGGAACGCATACAGATGAACCCAGACTTCTGGACTCAAAGACTGGAAGGCAGGTGGTGAGCGTACAGAATGCTTTCTGGTATGGAGTTTGGGGTGCGTGGACACTACAGGGTCTTTCTCTTGCTCCCTAAACTCTTCTCAGAGAAGCATCACTTCCTCCCCTTCTTCTTCCCTCTTTCTCCTCTTTCTTTCTTTCTTTCTTTCTTTCTTTCTTTCTTTCTTTTCCTCTTTCTTTCTTTCTTTCTTTCTTTCTTTCTTTCTTTCTTTCTTTCTTTCTTTCTTTTCATCCATCCTTTCTTCCTTCCTTCTTTTGGAACAAGAGCCAAGTTTTTTATTTGTTCATTTCTTGGATTTGCAGTATTACTCAATGATGTCCTTTGCCATAGTCCTTAGTCACCACACAACCACAATTAACCACTTCACGGGGTTTCCCCCTTCTACAGAGGCCTACCCATTTCCCTAGTTTCTTGCCATCAGAAACCTTAATTAGGTTGACTGGGTGCACAATCTTTGAAAGAGCACAAAGAGCCTCCACCAGCTTGACATACAGGCTCATCACAGCTGGCCCTGCCCTCCTCTCTTCCTCACTGCTCACCTGCTTTCCCTCCTCGAGGCACTGCTCCCCATTTTCCCAATGTTGTTTGAAGCCTGCACCCCAGGCTCACTTCATCCCCCTTTCCTGATTGTCCCTGAACTTGAAGACAAGCACCAGTCATTTTCCTTCTAACCCTTTTGATCACTCCATGGAAACAAGATGTTAACAAAAATCAGAACCACAGGAAAGCGATGGAGATTCAGGAATCTCACAATTGGCTATCCATTTGAAAAAAACACACACACAAAATTCATCCCTGCCTCACATGTAGAATATAATGAAACAAATTCCAGATAAATAAAATATTTAAATAGAGAAAGAAACCACAGACATCATGAAAGAAAACATGGGTGACCATTTGTTGTTGTTGTTGTTATTTTACAGTTGTTAAGACCTTTCTAAGCAGAAAGCCAGAGAAGCCTGAAACATTTAACGACCTAAAATTTGTAACGTTCTGACAACAAAAGCGCTACACACAAAGTCAAAACACAAAGGACAAGCTGGGGAAAACATTTCCAACAGATAAAACAAAGGGTTTGTATCCCTAATCTACAAAGGGCTCTCACAAGTCAATTACAAAAAGATAAGCAATGAAATAGAAGGGGAAAAAAACGAACAAAAGCCACAGGCAGGTAATCCACAGAAGAGGAATTGTAATTAGTTAATAAGTGGATGAAAAGATGTTCACCCTACCTTAGAGTTTAAAAAATCAAATTAAATCAGGGCACCAGGGTGGCTCAGTCAGTTAAGCATCCAACTTCAGCTCAGGTTGTGATGTCAGTTTATGGGTTTGAGCTATGTGTGAGGCTCTGTGCTGACAACTCAGAGCCTGGAGCCTGCTTTGGATTCTGTGTCTCCCTCTCTCTCTGCCCCTCCCCTGTGCACACTCTATCTGTCTCTCTCAAAAAGAAATAAACATTAAAAATTTTTTAATCAAATTAAATCGATCTATAAGGATGGCAAACATTAGAAAAATGGAGAGTATTTAGTCCTGACAAGACGGGGGTGGGGAAGGTATAATGGGCCTCTTCATAGATCATATTGTTGGAAGGAGAGATTGGCTAAAAAATCTCTTTGGGGGGCAATTGAACAATATCAGAGTTTGAATATGTGAGCCCTTTGAGCCAGCAGTTGGGCTTCCAGAAACGCATCCTAGAATGAGTGGACACGCTCGCATCAGGATGCTCCTGGTGCATCTTGAGGGAGTTCGTGTGAATTTGCTCCCCCCTACACGTGTGCATTTGGCTCTACCCCCTGGGGCTTCTGTAGGCATCAGGGTGTGGAGTTTATGCAGTCCAGAAACCCACTTGGTCTCCTCTCAGCAGGACTACTTGAGCCCATTCTCCTTTAATGAGCGTCAGGAATCCCCTTGCTTACCTCCTCACTACTGTCTCCTCCCTACTTCCCATTTCCCAACCTCCTCAGTTTTATTAGAAAATCCCTCTGACTTTGGGAAAGCCACCGCCACCTCTAACCCCAGCCGGGGAGCGTGTGCCCTGGACGCAGCGTGTGAGGCCGCGACATCTGCTCATCACAGTGATTGGTTCAGTGGTGGCGCACGACTTAAACTGGCCCCATCGGGATGCATCTCAGAGTCCGCTACAAGTCCTAGGACAGAGGCGTGGGTAGCGGCCTGGGTGGATGCGGGCCTGCCTTGCTCTAGCGCTTACCACTGCAAGGAGGAAAACGAGTCTGTGGACAGAGCTAACCCACGGAGTGTGACGGCGCCAAGAAGATCACAGAAAAATGAAACCCGAGCCTGGTGATATTGTGAACCTCTGGATAAAACTGCACCTGAACCTTCCCCAGCTCCCCGGCTTTTCTGACGCAGGCGGCAATACATTCTCCCTATTGCCTAAGTCCCTTTGCGAGGAGACATTTATGTGCTTGCAGAGGAAGCCTCTCCACAAACACAGAGCCCTTCCCTTTCTCTGACAGTCTGGTTCCTTGACCCTGTGAGAGGCTCAGCCTTGGAAAACAAAGCCCTAGTAATTCTTTCTGGGAGCTTGGGAAGCTTGACATCCCTCACCCAAGGCTTGATTACTTTGGGGGGAGGCTGGGGTGGTGTATGCAGGAGAGAGAAAAATGTCTCCCGATAGCAGCATGAGCAAATCAGGTATTAGGAGCTCACTTAAGTATCTCAGCACATTTTTTCTAGCTGAAAAATCAGACAACCCAAACACTCACCGGTGGGTAACTCTTCATGGTCCATCCACACAGTGGTCCAGTCCTCAGCTTTAGAAAGATGGCGGAAATGCTACATGTACCCCCATGGAAGACATCATTTACTGAAAAAACAGGCCGAAGAACAAAGTGTATACTGCAAATCCACTTTCATTAAAACAATTGTTTTAACGTTTATTTATTTTTGAGAGACAGAGAGACAGAGGGTGAGCAGGGGAGGGGAAGAGAAAGAGGGAGACACAGAATTGGAGGCAGGCTCCAGGCTCTGAGCTGACAGCACAGAGCCTGACGCGGGGCTTGAACTCACAAACTGCGAGATCATGACCTGAGCTGAAGTCTGTGCTTAACCAACTGACTCACCCAGACGCCCCCCTTTTTTAAAAGCTATAAGTGTATGGTTCTATCTGAATAGAAAAAGGTGTAGAAGGAAGATCGTTTTATAACAACTTTTAAAAAATTATTTCTGAGGGCTAGGATTCTGAAAGATTTGTATTTTCTTGGGGCGCTTGGGTGGCTCAGTCGGTTAATCATCCGACTTTGACTCAGGTCATGATCTCACAATTCGTGGGTCCGAGCCCCGCATCAGGCTTTCTACTGACAGCTAGCTCAGAGCCTGGAGCCTGTTTCGGAATCTGTATCTTCCTCTCTCTCTGACCCTCTCCTGCTCACTCTGTCTGTCTCTCTCAGAAATAAATTTTTAAAAACATTAAAAAAAAGGTTTGTATTTTCCTTCCATTTTTTACCTCCATTTCATTATTGAAATTTTATGGTGTTATTTTAAAATGTATCATTTTATTTTATTTTCATTTTTAAATTATTTTTGAACATTTTTATTTATTTTTGAGAGACAGGGTGCAATCAGAGGGCGGGCAGAAGGCAAGAGGGAGACACAGAATCCGAAGCAGTTTCAGGGCTCTGAGCTGTCAGCCCAGAGCCTGACACAAGGCGAACTCAGAGGAGTGAGTTAGATCATGGGCTGAATAAGGATCCCCAAAGATATCAGATGCAAATGCTTTGGAATCTATAAATGTTGCCGTGTATGGAAAAAAGGTCTTAGCAGTCATAAGATTAAGAACCTTGACATAGGGAGATGCTTTTGGACTAGTTGGGTGGGTCCTGGGTGTGGTCACAAATGTCCTTATAAGAGAGAAGAGGGAGGCTAGACACAGATTGAAAAGAAGGCAGTGTGACCACAGAGGCAGAAAGTGGAGTGACAAGGCCGCAAGCCAAGGAATGCCAGCGGCCAGTGGAGCTGCAAAGGATCAGATTCTCCCTCAAAGCCTCCGGCGAGAGCACAGCCCTACTGACATCTTAATTTGGGCCCCGTTGATACTGATTTTGGACTTTGGGCCTCCCGTCAAAGAATACATTTCTGTGAAGCTACCAATTTCATGATAATTTGTTACGGCAGCGACAGGATACCAGTGGAAGTTTAGAAAGTGAGGCGCATCTGCTGTACGAAGTGCTCTTCCCTGATTTGTCTGCCTGATTATACACTGCTCTGGCGAGAGGAAAGCGAGGCTACTAGACACCCCAGAGAGGGCCTCTGAGACACTTAATAGCCCCGGCGCTTGTGACCAAGGTGGCCCACGGCGGTCACCCCTGGCTCTGCCCTGGGCCTCAGCAAGCAGAAGGTGGGGGACACCAGAGGGGTTGCCTGGCAACCCCAGCAGCAGGACAGGGCGCCCCACTGTGCCCTGGTTTCTGCTCAGAGCAGAGGCACACAGATTGTTAGAATGCAGATGCTATTAAAAAAATATCACACGCCAACCCTTCGCTCAAAATAACTTCCCGCTTTCTAAAAATGGAATTCTGTCCGGCCGTCACATTTCCTACTGTAGTAAAATTTCTCGCCACCTCGTGCTCTGTGGGTTTGTGACTGGCCGGAGAGGGAACTACTATGAACAGCAGTTTCCACCTGATGTAATCCCCTCGGTGAGCCACGCGCTCAGCTCACGGAAGGTGACAGTCCCTTGCATAATAGGCCTCCTCCCCGCCTCCCACGGAACCTCCCCTAGGGCTCAGGTTTTTGCCTGCTCTGATATCCATAGTGTCCCCTGCTTCTGAGAATGATAATAATAATAGGACAGTTGAATCCTTGCACAGCAAATTCAAACTGCATGGGTCCACTTATACATGGATTTATTTTTGATAAATATAGTATTGTACTGGAGATGTACTTTCTCATGATTTTGTTGAGAACATTTTCCTTTTTTAAGTATTGTCTTGTTTATTTCTTTTGATAGAGAGAGAGAGAGAGAGTGTGTGTGTGTGTGTGTGTGCATGTGAGCAGGGAAGGGGCAGAGAGAGAGAGGGAGAGATTGAGAGAGAATGTCCCCAGCAGGCTCCCCACTGTCAGCATGGGGCCAACTCGGGGCTTGAACTCACAAATTGTGAGGTCATGACCTGAGTCGAAATCAAGAGTCAGGCGCTTAACCAGCTGAGACACCCAGGTACCCTCAGAACATCCTCTTTTCTCCAGCTTACTTTATTGGAAGGATGCAGGATAGAGCACATATAACATGTAAAACATGATAATTGACTGTGTCATTGGTAAGGCTTTTGGTCAATAGTAGGGTGTTTATAGCTAAGTTTTGGGGGAGTCAAAAGTTACACATCGATTTTCGGCTGCACTGGAGGTCAGTGTCCCTGACACCCACATTGTTCAAGCGTCTACTGTAATAATAAACTAACTACTTCTGTGGTTCTTACAATGCATCCTAAGTACCTTACATGTATTAATTCATATACTTCCCATGACTATCCTATGGAGTAAGTATTGTATTATTGTCCTTATTTTATAGATGAGAACACTTAGACACAGAGAGGTTAAAAACTTGCCCAGAGTCACACAGCTAACAGGTGGCTGATCTGTGGTTTGAACCCTCACTGAAAGGCTCTAGGCTATAAGGGCCCTTATTTCCCTATAGTATGTTGGCTGGCAGGAGTGCGGCAGGGAGGGCATAGCTGTCCAGCTGGTGGCTGAGACCTTTTCTCTGCACAAAGCCAGCTGTCTTGGGCATGGACCTAGGCTGCCACTGGGTCCAAGCAGCCTGCCTCTTCTCCCTTCCCCTCACCCCCACCCCCCGGCGTGAAGAGGACAGGTGCCCACTCTGGCTGCACCTGCGCACGGCGGGTCTGGCTGGGTGAGATGAACAGAGCCTAGAACTTGGAGTGAGGAGACCGAGCTTCATCCTTCTCCCAGGTACTCCTCTCTCTTTACCCCAGACTCCCCCTCTGTAAGCCAAGGGATTAGATGCGTTTTGATATGTGAAAGCTCTTTGTAAACACCTAACTGCTTTACAAATCCGAGTTTCCTCAGAGGGAGGCATCAAGGCCTAAGCTGCTAAATCCAAGCCTCTGGGTCTGCCTCCGGCCCCTTCAACCCCTCTGGCTGAGACTCTGTTCCCTCAGTAGCAAATTAGGGGTTAAAAAAAAACCCTCATGTCAGGGCCGTTGCCTTACTTACAGAGACACCACACGGGAAAGGCCCTCCTCAGAAGGGCAGAGCCCTGCGCCCGTGGGACCCGCTGGGGACAGGCTCCTGTGTGTCTCAGGTGCGGCTGCTGGCATTGGCGCTGAGATCCTCAGGAGGAGGCTGGAAATGAGCTGAAGGGGTCACAGGCAGGCAGCTCCGGCCTGCACACGCCTGACACGCATTTCTGCCCGGCAACACTAGCACATTAAACACACACTGCAAGTACCTCGGGCCGGAGAGGAGAGGCTCTGGGTCTAATGGGCCAGAAGAACCCACCCCTCTCTGGGCCTATGGGGGGCAGCTTAATGCCTTGGTAACCTCCCTGGGTACAGCTGGCCAGTGAGCTGGCCTCCAGAGCGGAGGGTTTGGATGTCCCAGGGTAGAGTGGGGGTGGGGCAACGTGGATGGTTCTCTCCCCCCCCAGCCCCACCGAGGTCTTGGCAGGACCCGAGTGGGTGTGTTATGATGGGGAGTCCTGAAGTGATCTGGACCCCACAGCCCACTCTCACCCCCCACCCACCTCTCCACCTCCAGCTCCCCCTGGGTCTGCTGCCTCCTTTCCTCTGTCCGGGGTTGAGGGGGGCGGTGTCCTGCACCCCTCTTTCCCCAGAGGGGGTCAGGGCAGAGGGAGGCAGTGTGTCTGCCGGGCCTGTGGAGGAGGCCGAGGGCTGGGTGTACCCTGACCGGCAGCCCAGGAAGCCTGAGCATGTAATTAAAAGATTGTATCTTCTCGGGTCTGTCTTTTGGGACAAGAGCTCCCAGTGTTGTCTTCGCCCTGTGACCTGCGTTTGGGCACTGCGTCCCCTGCTGCCTGGCTCTGCTCTGTCCCTGTAGTCAGGGTTGGCAGCTCAAGTTCAACTGTTTCTGAGCACAGAGAGGACAGATTTCCCTTCTTCCCTTTTGGGCTCCCTAACAGCCACCCTACAGGGTGATGGCTATGCCTCCTTGCAGCCGGTGACGCATGGTGGCATCTGTCCTGAACAGATTTTTACAGAGGCCATCCAGCTAGTACGTGGAGCGCTGACACTCAGATAGAACTCTGCTGAGGATCGCACCTGCTGGGAGCACCATGGGAGGTAGGGGTGGGGTGGGTGTACAGGGGAGGAGCCCCCCAACCCCCAGCACTAGACAATGGCTTTCAGGAACCCAGATGGTCAAGGAACACTTCGGTCTTTGCAAGACCATGAGACATCAAGTCATCACGCCACCATGGGCAGCCCCACACCACCCCATGGGCCCAGCCTCTCCAACCAGAAGGGGTAAGGCAGGCAAGTGTGCTGAGCAGGGAAAAAAGATCAGCTTTTGGGAATGCCAAGGGGAGGGAGGAGAACAGGACCAGACAGAGGGGATCCCGGAGTGCCTGCGTACCTGGGCGATGGGGAGAGTGTTTAAGGGCTGAACCAGTGGGCTGGCTCTATGGTCCTTCCTGTCTTTCCTCTTCTCTGTGGGTGGTCAGGAGCTAGGGGTGGACATGTGATTTCTGGGCCTGGGGGCCTGGGCACAGAGACTATGTGTGTTCATGGAGACACCTCCCACCCATGACCCCACTGATCCTGCCACAGACCAATGAGATGTGTGGGCCCATCCTTGGACAGCCAAGATGGCTGCAGCCTGAAGAAGGGGAGGGGCCTGCCCACAGTGTCCCAGGGAGGAGGCTGCTGTCCCAGGTCTAGGTAGGAGTGGCTGCCATTTGCCATCCCTGTGCTGAGCACTTTACAGGCACCGCCATTCTACAGATGGGGAGAGCAGGACTCGGGGAGAAGGTCTCCCCCACGGCCAGTGCCAGAAGTTGAATCAGGTGAGTTTAACTCCAGAATCCCCTTTCTTAGCATAACTGCCCCCCCTGCCTTCCCCCATCCCACCAGACATTTTTGTATGGTCTTTCTCCTTGTCCTTGGGGTCATTGGATTACTTTTCCCACCCTCGATCCCCAGGGCCCCTCAGGGGGTCACAAGCCTCAGACCATGGGGATCCAGGGAACTCTCCCTTTGTGTTCAGCTGGGACTCCTTCCTGCCTTTGAAAGAAGGACTGGGAAGGAGCAGGGGAAGGGTTTGGGAAAGTTTTGAGGCTGGGGGGCTCCAGGTAGTTGCCTGCCTAGTGACCCCAGCCGAGGTGGGGATGGATGAGGAGAGAAGCGCCAGTTAGGGAAGTAGCTAATGCGGGTGACCCCCAGACACTATCCAGAGGCTTCTTGTCCTTTTCTTGGAAGATTAAATCCTTAGAGCATCCAGGTGATGTGGCCATTCGGCCATCAGGCTTCATGACTTCCCTTAGCTTTGTCTCCGCCGCCTTACAACCAGCCTGGTGTGGGGGCGGTGGGGGCTCCTGGAATCCAGCATTCTGTACATAGGCCTGCAGGGCTCCTGGACCTGAGATGGGACACAGTTTCTGCCTGCCTAAGAGTAGCGCCTGCCCTGCGAGGGGTAGCAGTAAAGTCTTGCCTTGTGGGAAGGTCAGGAAAGGCCTAGAAGGCAGATTCCTTAAGGAGGGAAGAGCCAGACCAGGAAGGAAAGGAAAGACATTCTCAGAGGTGGGAACAGCATGCGCAAAGGCATGGTGACAGAGCAGAGCCTTCTCAAGGAATTGAGAATGTTCTGGGTGGATGGAGCAGAGGAAGAGTGGGAGGGGAGGCATGAGAAGTGGATCACATCCTGGCCATCTGACCGTGGAGGCCCTGAACATCCAGCTGCAAGGCATGGCCCTCATGCCAGGGCAATGGGAAGCCACTGAAGGCTTGAAGCAGGAGTGGGATGTGGTCATGTATGCTTCTGGAAAAGCCCCTTCTGGTGACAAAAGTGGCACAGGGGGAGCAGTATGGAGGTGCCAGCTGGAGCCCAGTACCCACACACTTCATGGAAGAGTTCTGTGATGAGTGCCCCGGGCAGTTGGATCAGTGGGTGCAGTCGTCTTGGCCTGGGCCGCGCAGGTCATCTTCCCCGCGGCCGGAGCGGGGCCAGCCTGGCTGGCAAGATGAGCGGGCTCGAAGAGAAACAGATGTGGTTGGAGTGAGTGTGGTTGAGCAGGCTGTGGTTTGTGCAGATGAGTCAGTTGCCTGTGCCCCGTGCCAGTACTGGCAGCTTCTGGTACTGAGACAAGGATTCAAGGAAGGGTGGGAGTGGGAGGGGGAGGGGGAGGGGGCTGCCCCGGGGAGGCTGTGGCTTGAGAAGCCCCCCGGCCAGCCTTGGTTCCTGTCTCCGCTTACACCCAGAAAGCACTCTTTCAGCCCAGGTTAACCCCTGAAGTGCCAACCAGGCCATGCCCAGCCCCCTCCCCAGAGCCCTAGCATCCAGGGGTGCCACGAGGCAGGGCTGGAAGGTCAAGCTTTCATTTCTTTTCTGTCTCAGGTAAACATATCGTTGGCTTCCAGCTCTCCCAGCCTGGGAACCCCAGGGCCGCTGCTCCTGGTTCTGATGCCATGCCCCGGGGCCAGTGCCCTCCTCGAGACTTGCCCTTTCCGGTAGGTTCCCTTCTGCCAAATGGCTCCTCAGAGATGTAAATAACCAACCAAGATCAGCTGGCCTTCCCAGCAAGGTAGCTGAAGGCTTGGGCTTCCTCAGAGGAATGGATTCTAGTGGTAGAATCTCAAGTGTCCAGACATCCCCTGGGGTGGGAGGGGGGGGAGCTCGATCGTGTAGGTGGAGGCTGCCAGAGGCCACCCAGACCATGGCTCTGACACCCGGCAGGTCTGGATAACAAGCTGAGATAGCCTTCCCTCGGGGCTCCCTGGAACTCTGTTCCGAGGGTCCCACATGGGAACGGGCTGCTCGACAGGAGGCAGGGCTAGATAGTTGGCCCTTGGCTCCAGGGAGGGAGAGCAGGAGGAAGGGAGGCGCCATTGTCCTCACCCAGCTCAGGGCCCCAAAGGTCAGAGTGAGTCATGGACCCAGGCTCGGCTGCTCCCTTTGGCTCCATCTGAGGAGGGGAGGTGGTCTGAGGGAGAACCCAGGGTGGCTTCTCTGGGGACAGGGGACAGGGCCGCGGTGAGGTGGGAGATGGCTCTAGGGAGATTCCACGGACAGTGGAAAACAAGGACGGAAGCAGGAAAGATGACTCCATGGGCTGTTGCTTCTTTGAGTAAAGCAACGAGGAGTGGGTGGAGCTGAGGGGTTATTGAGTAATGTCCTCACGGGGGAGGCTAAAATGAGGAGGGCATGTGACCCTCGGGTGGCTCAAGGGCCAGTGAAGTCATTCTTTCTCCTGGCCTTAGCTTCTCCAGCGCCTCGAGATGACAGAGTGCCTTCCTGATGCAAGCTCCTTCTCAATGACACAAGGCCCATCTCTCTGGCCAGTCTGCCTGCCTGCCTGCCTGCCTTTCTTCCCTCCATCCACAAACAGCCACCGAGGACAAGGAGGAATCGTGCTCCTAGGCTGGTGGGCAGAGTGGAGGGCACAGATGCACAAATGGCTAATTCCTATTGAGAGTGTCCACATCCGAGCATGTAGAAGTCCAGGGGCAGAGAGCTGTGGGGCCCAGAGTGAGGGGTTGGCCCTGCGGTGTCATACAGGGAGGCTTCACAGAGGAGGTGGCGTCACTTGAAGAGAGAATAGCGACTGGCTGCAAAGAGAGAACAGGAAGGGGACTTCCAGACAAGGAGTAGGTGGCACACGGGGGCTGGGGCACCTGGAGGAGGCACTAGGAAAGAAATACCTGCGGGCTTGGAAGGTACCAGAGTGGAAGAAGCAGGGGGGATCGCCTCAGACAGGGCAGCAATCATGAGCCCGTCACCTGCACTTGATGCTGGGCGAAGAGAGAGAGAGAACCTTGGTCTACTGCAAAGCGTGTAGGGCTTGCGATCAGACAGGCCTGGCTTCAGGTCCAGGTTCTGTAGCACCTAACAGCCAGCGGGCTTGAGCTGGGCACTGAACACCCTGCCTCTTCGTCCGTACACTGGGATCGTTGTGACTCTGGGGTTTCTGTAGGGACCAGATGTCGCAGCACCTCGCAGGCTGCAAATAACTCTGCAAATGAGAGGCGTCCTTGGGCTAGCACCTCAGCAGCAGCTCGCTTCTGCCTTGACCTTTTGGGGTGCCATTTCTTGGGGGATGGCCTCACAAGGCTGCTCTCACCAGGCCGGCGTTCATGTGGAGGCTGAGGGTTTTGACCTTTACCACACCCTCTGCGAGGTCTCTTTGTTTGGGGCCGGCTGCTGCCTACCCCGAATCTAGAACCGCAGGGCACTCTCATGCTACTTCTGGACCCTGGGACAGTGAGGCAGGAGCAGGCACCAGTGTTCCCAGTGCACCCTGACCAGGGGGACAGGAACCCCGCGGCAAAATAGGATAACGGGACAGTCGGCGAGTGAGGCCGGGAGTGGGTGGACATGAGAGGATGTGGGGAAAGGAGGGGGTGAAAAACAGAGGCCCCTGTACCTCCCTTCCTCTCCCCCCCCGCCCCCCCCCCAATCTCCACGTCCTCAGCTTTGGGAACAGGGAAGGAAAGGGACCTGTTAGCTCTGAGTGCCTGTTGATTCCTCTCCTCAGGCCTGTCAGCCTCAGGTATATTTGGGTAGCAGACTCAGTTCCCCTGACCCCCAGAGCCACCCTAGCTTAGCCTGGGTAGTGTCCTGAGTGGTCTGTGACTCAGCAGGTCTTTGCAGAGGGGAGGGGGTCATGGGCCACTGAGCTCAGGTCCCCGCAGGGCCGAGCTGTCAGGGGACCAGGTGGGTCCTTGACAATCGACCCGGCTCCTGCACCCTCTCCACGCCCCTCATCTGCTCCAGGGACCCTCGAAGTCCCTCTGTCAGCAAGGCCGTAGTGCCAGGACAGGGCTGTGCCTGGTGACTCAGCCTGGCCCTCTCCTTTGCATTGAGTAGGTGCCATAAATACTCGCTGAATGGAGTCCTTGCCTCCGGTTGGGATTTTCCACGGCATGTAGTTGCTCCAGGCCCTGCCACAGGCCTAGCCCGTTCCTGGGTCTGCCTCACACAGACGCGACTCCTTGTCTACCCTACCCCACCCTGCCCCTCCTCAGACACCCCTTCAGATTGCTTCTCCAACAGCCTCTGTCTCTGGGAGCCTTCTGCTTTCCCAGGAGTCCCGGAGACTCCCTGTGGGACCCCGCCTGCCCCAGAGCCCTGACACTTGTGCCCGCTGTGACTGGGCTGAGGAAAACAGGCCCTGAGGCAGGATCTGTCGCCCTGTGGGGGCCCGCGTGGCTGGAAGAGCCGCCTCTTGTCAGCAGGGCAGGGGGCCAGGGCCGGGCTGAGCCACAGGAGACCAAGACTTTGGTGTGAGGAGGAAGAGGATCTCTCGGAGACCAGTGCGGGTTCCTCAGTGCAGGCCCGGCGCTGGCCCGTTGCGCTGGGCTAATTACTGAAGTAAGTCATACGGCCACTCCAAGGACAGGGGCCGCTGCGGCCCCCCAGGGCACGGGGAGCTGAGCCCATGCGAGGGCCCAACAGGGTGGCTCGCTCTGGTCCGCACCTCTCCCCGCTCTGAAGACGGTCCTGAGGCTTCATCTCTTGCACGCAGGGCAGCCTCACGCCACTGACTGAACCTGGGCTTCAGGCCTGAGGCAGCTTCGTAAGGTGAGAGCCTGTGGTTTCACTATTGCGTCAACTGCACAGGGACGTATGACAAGTGTGTGGGTATCAAAGGAGGTCAGGTAAGATAGGGAGAGGGAGCTTTGCAAGCCATAAAGTTCCCCAATGCTCATGACAACGGCTCAGCTTTGTAGGGTACTTATTGCTAAGAAACTCCAAGATGGGGGTCATATTATTGCCCGCATTTCTTAGACGCAGAAACTGGGGTGCAGAGAGCGTAAGTGACTTACCAAGGGTCATGCAGCTAAGGAAACTCCAGAGCCATGTTCTTAAACACAACATTGTCACGCCTTATATTCAAAGTTTCAGTCATAGCCGCCATAGGGATTTTGTGAAGACAAAAATAAGGCCAAATGTGGAAGTTTGCTTTGTGAACTAAAAACGCTTTTACAAACATGAACAAACTGTGAAGTGTTTTGGAACTAGCTTCCTCGACAACCCATGGAGATACAGTAGAAAATGAAAGTGTTTGTAAACTTTTCCCAAATCCATTGCCTCAGAGCTAATCACAGGGTAAGATTTTGAATTTTCCCCTTCTTTCTCTTTTTCAGATGAATAAATTATCATAGAATCCAACCGATGGTCAATTTTAGCCATTTCTTTTTATCATCAGTGTCACCACCAACTTCTCTCAATTCTTTTTTTTTTTTTAATGTCTATTTTATTTCTGAGAGAGAGAGAGAGAGTGAGCAGGGGAGGTATGGGGGTGGAGTGGGAGGGGGAACAGAAGATCCAAGGAGGGCTCCTAGCTGTCAGCACAGAGCCTGACGCGAGGCTTGAACCCATGAACCATGAGATCATGACCCGCGCTGAAGTCAGATGCCAAATGGACTGACTGAGCCAGCCACCCAGGTGCCCCGACTTCTATGAACTCTTCTTCCAAGGTGCCTCTTAGCTGGAGCCCCTCCTCACTGTTTCCTAGGGTTTTATCCACAGCCCACCCATCTTCATGCTGCAGCTAAATTACTACAATCGTGTCCTGGCCATTGCTCTGCGGCTGGCCACTCTCCCCTCACATCCATCCTTCCTGCAGCTGCTTGAAAACTCAACGTGGTTTTTACGCCTCCCAAGGAGGGCCCACATGGTGACAGCTTATGAGATAAGGTGGGAAATAGAAATAGAAAATTGGGTAATGGAAAATAACTGGTCAGGTTTTCATTAGTCACTAACAATACCAAAAAAAAAAAAAACCCAAAAAACAAAAAAACATGAGATAATTCACTGAGGAGCAGATGTTTTAGGTGGATAAAAAAAAAAAAAAATAACAGCTGATACCTGTGTAGAACATTCCTTGTGCCAGGACTTGTCCCCAGTGCTATCCACACATTGCCTGGGAGCGGGGACTCGTGTTCTCATTTTGCAGACAGAGAAACTAAGGCAGGGAAGTTCAGGGGCTTGCCCTAAATCTAAGCAGTTTGGTTCCTGTGTCTGCTTAGCTCTTTTGCTTCCGACTGCTCTCCTGGATGTCAGCAATTACGTCCTGCAGAGTGAGTTAGGAGGACGAGATACGCTTCTAATAACCATCAGAGGTATGCGATTTCCCAACGTGCTGGATCTCTTTGTCACCTGTGTCTCACGGCAGCTGTGCCCACCCATGGCCAGAGTCTCATGCAACCTCTCACAAAATAGTCACCAGCTCTGGCCCTTATGCCACGAACAGCAGGACCCCCACCCTGTGCCTAGGCATCGAACGGAGAGGAACACTTCCATCGCTCTTCATCGGCCTCGTCCCTCCCTCAGTGAGAGACAGCCTGGTTTGCAAAGGTGCAGGCCTGCCTTCAACAGACACAGCCAGAATCTTCTTAAAAGTACAGCTCCACTTAGAAGAAGGCCTTTGATAATCACTAGGCCCATGGGGGGAGTTCTGCCTCAACAGGAAGGAGGACTGAATGCCCTGTATGGAGATTGCAGCCCCTACTTTCTTATCAGAAAGTGACTCTTTGTAGCTGTGCCAGCCAGGGCCCCCTGAGAGCAGCAGTGGTGGCCTCCCAATGTCCGCAGGACCCAGAGGAGGCATGGGTGGGACCATCTTGGTTTGCTCCTAGAGTCCATATATTATGGTTTCCCTCACCCTCACCCAACTAGGCATCTTTCCAGGGCTGAGAATATTTGTCCTTTCCCCTCTAATCACCTCTGGGGCACCAAACAACACTCTGAAAGGAACAGGATGCTAACTGGCTAACCAGCTGAGCTATGGCCTATGCTGCTCCCTCTGGAAGGAGTGGAAGGAAACAACACGTACCAAGCATCTTTTGTTCGGTGCTTTCCCCAAGTCATCGTATTTATGCCCCACAAACATGCTACAGAGTAACTGGTGTTATAGTCACTATAGATGTGAGTAAACTAAGGTTTCAAGAGGTTGAAGAACTTGCAGTAAATACTGTGGCTGGGAACTGAACACAAGCCCTTGGCTGCAAAGCCCACGGTTTCCCCACTGTGTTATGCTACCTCCGTAGGAAGATCACTTCTCTGTCGTCTTGCTAAAGGGACCTGGAGTTGGATGGGGTGTGGGTTCAGGGATCTCCCCAAGAATGACAGCGAGGCAGCCCCATCTCATTATAAGGCAGCCCATATGATGAGAAAATTCCAAGGCAGGTGGGGCTCTAGGACAGGGTGTGGGGGAGGGGCAGGACTTCAGAGGACCAGTGCCTTTCTCTGCATGTCACTCGCAGCACTAGCAGGATGGCGCTCGACACCCCATCAGACTGAGCCTGTGCGGAACACTCCTCGGGTAGTGTGAGCCCAGCAAGGCCTGCCCCTGGCCTGCCCGCCCTGGGTCTCTCTTCTGTGTCCCCAGCCCGCCCGCAGAACGGGACAGCCCCTCTGGGAGACCTGGACCGGCGGCTCTCCTAGTCCATGGCCTTTGCCACCCCTAAGGACTGAGGCCAAACCCACATCTCCTCTCACTTGGGCCAAAGGGAATGCCAAGATGCTGGTGGAGCAAACAGGAAGGAGGGAGTTTGGATTTAGTCCCTGATGCCAGGCCTGAGGGGTCGGCCTGTCCTCCCCGAGGACAGGGAGGTGGTAGAGAGTCTCTGTTGCTGCCTCACTAGCCTTCTGTCCCAGCTGGCCCCCCGGGGCTTATGCAACACTCTGCAGCTTTTTCAAGGGTTTGGCTGGAGCAGGAATGGGTGAAACGGGAGCTTAGAAGGGGGCTGCCGGGGACTGGAGGTAGGGGTCCGTGAAGGGGCGGGCTGGCACAGCCATAGCTCTACCACGTGCCGGGAGCGGTGTGGGGCACTTCATGTCCTTCATTTCTCTGAGTCGTCACAACCGCCGAGGGCCGGGCCCTCTGACTGTCCTTGCTGTACTGATTTAGAGGCTGAGGCTTACGGAGACTTGAGTGCAAATCTAGCTGCCTCTCCAGCCAGTGACCTTGCCGCTACATCAGAGAGAGAGACGGTCTAGGAGAGAGACTGAGAGGGCCCAGCAATCTCGAGCAGGGCACACTGGCCCACAGTTGAGGCCACTGTGGTCCCAGGCTCTCCATTCCTCTGGGCCCTCACCTTGCCGGCCCTGGCTGCCCACCCCTCCGCCTGGCAGGCCTGCCTCGTTTCGGTTCCTCCCTGCCATGCTCCTTGCCCAGGAAAGCTTGCTCCCTGCAAGGGGCCTGATGGTTCCACCGAGGCAAACATGACTCACGTAGCAGCCGAGGTGCTCCGGGGAAGGCACCACATGCAGAAGGCTTGGCTCTGGGTCGTTCCTGGACCACTTGCTAATTGGGGTGCCCGGGGGGCTCAGTCGGTTAAGCATCCAACCTCCACCTGGGTCATGATCTCATGGTTCGTGCGCTGACAGCTCGGAGCCTGGAGCCTGCTTCGGATTCTGTGTCTCCCTCTCTCTCTGCCCCTCCCCTGCTCATGCTCTCTCATAAATAGGTCTCTCTCAAAAATAAATAAACTTGAAAAAATCTAAATAAATAAATAGGGAAAGCTAACCTGGGAGAAAGAGTCTAGAGCAGTGCCCGACATATAGTAAGTGCTCATTAAAGCTTTCCGTTTGTAAAAGCAGAGATTATAATCCCACCGCACAGTCAGGGGTAAGGTTGGATGAATATTCTGTGTATGAAAATTCTTAGGAAACTGTGACATTATTTAACTGTGAGAGTATTGGTATGATCTCAGGAATGTGTTTTTATGAGGGCAAAGCCTTAGGCCAAGGGATGAGGCCTTGACTGCCTGGGGAGTTTTCCTGGGTACAGAAAGTCCCCACTGTTGCTCTTGGAACACACCTAAAATCCCACAGTGTGTCTCTGGCTGCCTCCTGTGAGGCGGGAAGCCAGGCTGAGCTGGTAAAAGACTCTCACAAGGAACCCCAAGGCTGGATGCTTCCGAGCTTCATAGATTTTCTCAAGGAGCAGAGATCTTGTTTTCAGAGGGAGTAACTCAGACTTTGGTGGCTGGGAGGCTGTCCCCAGTGAGGGGCTCCCTGTGACTGCACGCGCATGACCACCACAGCTCTGTCAAGCGGCATGGCCCCCCAGACCAGACGACATGGGAAGGGGGCTGCGGGCTGCATACGCACGTGGGAGGCACAGCCCTTTGGATTTCCCTCCATCTCTGGCAGGTGCTTCACTCCCAGCGGACCCACCTGTTGGCACTAAGAACTAGCTGGTTTACTGCTGAAAGCGCTCAGAGGTCAAGGGTTGATAGCCCTCCCCCAGCTCACACAACTCTGAAGAGGATTTAAAGTCAGTTGTGTCAAGATTGGGGCGCCTGTGTGGCTCAGTCAGTTAAGCGTCCGACTTTGGCTCAGGTCGTGATCTCACAGTTCATGGGTTCAAGCCCCGCCTCGGGCTCTGTGCTGACAGCCAACTCAGAGCCTGGAACCTATTTCAGATTCTGTGTCTCCTTCTCTCTCTGACTCTCCCCTGCTCATGCTACCTCTCTCTCTCTCTCTCAAAAATAAATAAAATGTTAAAAAACATAAAGTCAGTTGTGTAAGATCCAACACCCAAGTTCTGTCAAGCAATGGGGTTTCCAGGTAGCATTGTCTTTTAACATTTATTTTATTTATTTATATTTTTTGATGTTTATTCATTTTTGAGAGGTAGAGAGAGAGAGCAGAGGAGGGGCAGAGAGAGAGGGAGACACAGAATCCGAAGCAGGCTCCAGGCTCTGAACTGTCAGCACAGAGTCCGACCCAGGGCTCGAACCCACAAACCATGAGATCATGACCCGAGCCAGTCAGATGCTTAACCGACTGAGCCACCCAGGTGCCTCCCCGCGCCTCCCCCAACAAATGGTATGTTAATATGTGGTAAAAAATACAGAGCATAAAATTTACCATCCTTGTCTTTAGGCGTATGGCACAGCAGTAGTATTTCCACATTGTTGTGTAACAGCTCGCTAGCACTTTTTCATCTTGTCAGACTGGGGCTCTGTAGCCATTGAGTACTAGCTCCCCATTTCCCCTCCTCCAGCCCCCGAAGCGGGGACCACTTGGTTCTGGGGCAGGATGCTGCAGAGAATATGGGTGAGCAGCACCATCTGCTAGAGCAAGGATGTTTGCACGTGCGCCCGTGTGCGTGACAACACGAACACACATACAAGTGAGTGGTGTGTACATACACTGCACCAAGGGTACACCCAGGCATCACCTGCCTTTGTGTATATACTTCAGAGCAAACCAAATCTCTAAGGCAATCACATTTTCGTGGCATAACGTCACTGAGTTCAACAGAGTGGGTCTATTTTATTAATTCAGTTGCTTTGGGATTTAAACCCTTTATGATTGGCTCCATATTTTGAAGCTGCCTGTCAGAGTTTCTCAGAGATTGGGGAGTGACATTTCACCATGGCATGTGTTTGGAAGGACAGCGGCCCTTTTCAAGGATGGTCTGTTCCACTCTCCACCAACGTGGACATTGGGGAGGTTTTCAAATAGTAAGAAATACAAATATATTTTATTTTATTTTTTTAATGTTTATTTATTTAGAAGGAGAGAGAAAGAGACAAAGCATGAGCAGGGGAGGGACAGAGAGAGAGAGAGGAAGACACAGAATTTGAAGCAGGATCCAGGCTCTAGGCTGTCAGCACAGAGCCCGATGTGGGGCTCAAACCCACCAACTGTGAGATTGTGACCTGAGGTCGGACGCTTAACAAATGAACCACCCAGGTACCTCTACAAATATATTTTATATCTCAGTCCTGGACACATAACACATGTATCTAATTGACAGAGAACAACAGTTCTCTGAAGCAACACTTAATCTCACTCCGTGAGACGCACTCACATTTTCCAGTCAAGGGCTCCTTGCAATGCAGTCTGTGAACTGCTTATTGGCAGCCAGGGAGGCTATATGTGCAGAAATTCAGAGTGAGTGTTTAGAGTATGAAAAGATGCTTGACATCTATCAGGGAAATGCAAGAACAAACCACAGAAAGAGATATCACTTGACACCCACGAAGATGTTTACAGTAGAAGTGTTGATGACGTGAAGAAATTACTTGAGAATGTAAAATGGTGTCGCTTCTCAAGAATGATATGGTGGTTCTGAAAGAAAGAAAGAAAGAAAGACAGAAAGAAAGAAAGACAGAAAGAAAGACAGAAAGAAAGAAAGAAAGAAAGAAAGAAAGAAAGAAAGAAAGAAAGAAAGAAAGAAAGAAAGAAAGAGAAAGCACAGAGTCACCTAACCCAGCAATTTTGCTCCTAGGGGTAGGTACTCAAGACAAAAGAAAACATATGTCCCACCCAGAAACTTGTATACGAACGTTCATGGCAGCATTATTTGTGACAGCCCAAAGGTGGACACAGCCCAAATGTCCATCGATTGATGAAAGAGCAAACAAAATGTGCTGTATCTACTCAATAGAATGTTATTTGGTCATAAAAAGAAGAGAGGTACTGATTCGTACTACAACATGGACACACCTTGAAAACATTGTGCGAAGAAGAAAAAGAAGAAGAAGAAGAAGAAGAAGAAGAAGAAGAAGAAGAAGAAGAAGAAGAAGAAGAAGAAGAAGAAGCAGCAGCAGCAGCAGCAGCAGCTGGTTGCCAAAGATCACATATTGTCTGATTCCATTTACATGTCATGTTTAGAATAGGCAAATCTATAAAGTTAGAAAGTAGATTGGTGACTGCCTGGGGCTGTGGGGGAGGGGCTGGAGGGAAATGGGAACTATCTGCTAATGGCGAAGCTTTCTTTCAGGCGTGATGCAAATGTCCCAAAAGTGGCTATGGGGGCAGTTGTGCCCTCTGCGAATACACTAAAAATCACTGAATCGTGCACTTCAAATGGTGGATTGAATGATGTGTGAGTTGTATCTCAATAAAACTACTAAAGAGTAAGTGTTTAAAAAAAACTTTTAAAATGGGTCACCTGAGTGGCTCAGTCAGTTAAGCATCTGACTTTGACTCAGGTCATGATCTCACGGTTTGTGGGTTCAAGCCATGTGTCAGGTTCTGTGCTGACAGCTCAGAGCCTGGAGCCTGCTTTGGATTCTGTGTCCCCCTCTCTCTGTGCCCTGCCGCTGCTTGCCCTCTGTCTCTCTCTGTCCTTTAAAATGAATGAATGTTTAAAAATTTAAAATTTTATAGCAATTTGACATCGCTGGGACATCCAAGAGCGTGGTCCCTTTTCTAGTAATTGAATTTTATTTGTTTTATTACATTTTATAAGAGAATCAGTAATTGGAATTAAAAAATTGGAATTAAAAAAAAAAAAACAGAACAGATTGTCCATGACCGATCATGCAAAAGGCACTGTTCTGATCTATTTCATTATTGTTTTTAAAAATAATAGTTTAAAACATTTATACAGTTTAAAAACTTGAAGTTGATTTCATCATCTACTACTGGCTTATGACCTATTGTTTGAAAAATACTGAAAAGTCCTACCCTAGAGGCCCGCGGCACCCAGGTGGGCAAAGTCCGCCCTGTTCAAGGTTCTCAGCAACCCATCCAAGGGGGTGGCACCTGCAGCCTAAACTAAAGGCCACATCCATGACCTGACTTCTGCCCACCCCTCTCACCCCATCTCTCACTATGTTCCCATCCAGAGACGTCCAACAATGTGCTTTCCAGAGCAGGCCAAACACGCTCAGATCCCGGTGTTCTCTGCTAGAACGACAACCTTCCAGCGCCGTCAGCTGGAAATCACCACACTGTCCTCCAAGCTGCAGCCCAGACATCATTTTGGGACTGGCTTTCTCTGCTTCTCTTGCCCCAAGTCCATAAAATCAATCATTGCACAACATGACCATGACATGCCCTCCGGTCTGTCTGACCCAGTAGACGGCAAATTTCCTGAGGGTAGGTGTGATGTTTGGTTCATCTTTGCATCCTGGCACTCACCAACAGGCATAACCCAAAGCACAAGTGTGGGAGAGTTTGCCCCATTTATATGAAGACTGGGGTCCTCTTGTCTCTGACACCAGGGCAAGGAGCCGGGCAGAGTCCCCTTCCAGTAAATGCTGCCCCTCTTCCATCCTTGGCCTGGGCTCTCCCTTCCCTTGGGCTTCTGGGAACATCTCCCAGTGCTGTGGGTTTCCAAAGTAATGCTTGCGTATCTTTCCTTCCTTATGTCTTCTACCTTGGGACCAACTACATCGGACATCTCTTTCGGTTTCATACTAATCACGGTATCTGGGACTATGGTCTGTACTGTTCCCAGTCTTCTTTGACATGGAAAATTCTTTTTGTTGCACTGTGCCTTTCAGAGGCAAAATATTAGTTCCTAAATATGTTACCCCAGCCCCCATTTGGCCACTTTTTTTGTCCAACAGGACCCAGGCTACTATTTATGATACCTGGTATTATATTAATCTTGTTTCTCCCTCCCCACCCCCCTCTCTTCTCTCTCTCTCAATCATGTGACCACTTAGCACTATTAAAGAGTAAGAGGTCAAATTGCTCTTGATGAGGTGACTGGCATACACAAATCGAGGCAGATAAGCAGATTGAAACACGTTGCTGAGATGATTTTAAAGGGCAGAGAAAAGCAGGTGGAGCAGAGCTCGATTTGGCCATGGTTTAGCACACATTAGAAGTAACCTTCATTCCGTTACCATTAGCCATTTTCAAGCTGAGTTAGGACTGAGCCTGGGTCTCTACCACCCTAACAAGGCAGCACAGTGCACCATTCAGAAGCAGGGGCTCTGGGAACGGGATGTGTGGATTCGTACACTGGCTCTACAGTTTACCGGCTGTGTGGTACTGGCCAAGTTCCTTAACTTCTCTGTGCTCTTTTCCTTTCTGTAAAAGGGGGATTGCAATTATGTGGATCTCATAGGACTAACGTGAGGATGAAATGAATTAACCCAAAAGGGCCCATAACACAGTGCCTGGCTTATGGTAAGGGCTCAATTATCGTTAGCTGCTTTTGAGAACTTAAACCGCATGGGCTCACTAGGGCTGAAAATGCGAGTAAGACAGGAGGCAGGAGACGGGCAGAAAGGCTTCACGCACAAAGCCTGCACCAGCTCTACCTTAGCGGCAGACACTTGCTGCCTTGTATAATTCTTACAATTACGCTGTGAGGTATGTGGCATCACCCTAGCTCACAGCACAGTTTGGCTTAGAAACATTAGGACAGAAAAAAAAAATGAGCAAAGAAATTACTGTTTGAAGTAGGGCAAAACAACAAATGATTTCAGGTTCTGTCAACAATCTCTGTCACCTAAGATCAAAACGAAAATTAGTAGGAGGTGATGCTAGCTCACCCATCGAAGGATGTGAAAACGCTAGCGGGCCTGCTTCCTGAAACACATCCCTGTTCTCATTGCACGGCCTGCCCACAGAGCCTCTCCATTTAGCCCTTAAACCTCCACAGAACACTGCCAAGAAGGGAGTTGTAATGTCCCCAGTTTGTGGCTGGGGAAGTGAGCCACCTCAGGCAGCCAGTGAGCAACAGAGAAGTACCTGGAACTCAGGTCCTTTGGAGACTGTGAGCAGTGACCGATGACCACAGGCGGTCCCCTGCCCTGCCCTTTGCGGATATAATGGCGTCAACAGTTCAGATCTCTGCACAGGTCGTAGTGGTTTTTCAAGGGGGAACACTCCCATGCTCTCAGTGTCATGCTCAAGAAAGCTCCACAGATGGGCTCCCATACACAGGTAAATCTGCTAAGGGCCCCTGGGTTACCAGGGGACAGTCAAGCTGCCTCTTCACAGTCCCCTTCCCTCCTGGGGGCAGCTCTTGGTGGCCTTTCCCACCAGTGGTCCTCAGGTAGGAACCATGTAAACTCACCAGAGACATTCTCATAATCGAGTCTGAAAAGGGGGTATTGAGGTATTGGGGTACTGATCCCTCTCCTCTCAATCTATCTTTAGTAAATCAAATTCCATTGAGTCTGATTCCAATCCTAAGAATTCCTCATGAGTCACATAAAATCTGAACCTGCCTGTGGAAATTCAAACAACTTTTACTTATTCCTTACAGATGACTTTGAATCATCTGTAGAAATTGCTCAACTGGAAAGCTTTAAATGGAAATATAAACTTTCTCAGCTTAAGTCAGTATTTCATCCAGTGACAGTTTCCTTGTGTTGTTACCTCCATGCCCCCTACCCTCCACTGAAGCCCTAGCACCTCGAGAGCAGGAAAGATTTTTCCCACATTTTCACACACACAGGGTACAACACAGAAATGGCACATAATAGAAGTTAAACAAATGTTGGCTTGATGAATGAAGGCTTAAATAGATGGCTGATGGGACAGATGACAGATGGATGAAATGGAAAGACAGACCCACAAATCTGTGGCCAGACAGATGGCCATGGTATTGATAGTGCTGCATTGTGACACAGTTGTTAGCTACTTTCTCGTAAGGACATTGGTGGACTGAATGATTGCTGAGCTAACCTGGAAGAAAATCTTAGCTATTGACTGGTTATAAGAAAATCCTTACTTATGCATTAGCTAGTTGCTTTTCGTTGCTGCCATTTAGTTGGCTTAATTTTTCAGCACTGATATGCATGTCAAATAGATATGATTAACATCCTTTGAAGGACTCCTGGCCCGGAAGCCACAGGAACTGTCCACACTAGAGTCTGCGCCATGGAGCTGGCATCTTTTCAGCCTCCAGCATGCCTCAGTACCCTGTACGACGTGTCTCTGTGCTTCCGTACCCACTCAGAAATTCTAGACCAAAGAATACAATTTCTGTCCCTCCAGGGACACACCTGGGAGGGCTGTGGGTAATGCTTCACGTTGCCTGTTAATAGTGGACTTTGGCAACAAACCTGTTAGAGGAAGTGCCCTCTGTTCCTCCTGTTGTCTCGCTAACCTTCTCCATCAGACCTGCCAGTCAAGCCTTTGTCTGCCCTGCTCTGCACCCTGTGTCTGACATCCCTCTGGCAGAAGGCCACTGGCCAGCTGCCCTATGGATATTTCTGCTCTGCCACTGCCCCGCCCCCACGCCCCACTCCCTGGCCTGGCTTCTTGTTACTCAGGCCCATCTTCTGCCCAGATCCTGCTCGGTTCTGCCAAGACCCAGCGTACGATTGATTGATGCTAAGTGATAGAAGGCTCTGCATAGCACCAGGCTGAAATCTTCCTGATGGTAATTCCATCTCTTGGCTCTATTTCCATCCCCTGGGGCAATAGTGAATGCTCCATCTTCTGCATGAAGGTCCTTTAGGGTTTTGAAGACAACTAACGTGTCCCTTAAGACTTCTCTCAATGCTGACAGCTCTAGTTCCGGCAACAGTTGCTTGGAGTTCTTGCTTTCCAGACCCTCCCCATTCTGGCCATTTTTTGGTAGGCCAAATGTACTCTGGAGAAGTCTTTTAGAAGACTGACAAACTGTCCCAGATTGAAGAAGACTAAGGAGACATGACAAGTAAATGCCATGGGGAAGCCTGGATTGGGTTCTGGACCAGAAAAGGGAGTGTAGTGGGACACAGACATACTCTGAATAGGATCTCTAAATTAGCTAAGAGTCAGTGTTAACCTCTTGGGTTTGATCATTGTACTATGGTTGTGTAAGGCGTTAGCATTTGGGAAAGCTGAGTGAAGGGTATATAGGAATTCTTTTGCAATTTTTTTGTATGTCTCATATTAATTCTTTTTTTTTCTATTTTTTAAACATAATTTATTGTCAAATTGGCTTATGTACAGCACCCAGTGCTCATCCCAGCAAGTGCCCTCCTCAATATTAATAATTCTAAATGAAGTCAGAAAATGTCTTTCAGATGCCGTGTTGGATTTGCAAAGTATCAGTTGACCGAAGCTGGAATTACATCTCCCAGAATTCCTTTCTCGGCATGGTCTAGGGGCTGGGGGGTGGGGGGAGGGGCACACAGGAGAACATTTGCAAGAGATGGAAGGCAGAAATGAGAGTGCTGGGGAGGAGTCTGGGCAGGGCAAGACACCACTGCTGCTCCTACCTTGTTGCTCATCTGTTGGTTTAAGCAGTTGCTGCAGCACAGCGCCATGCCCACAACTCCTGCCTCATCTGCTTCAGCGTCTGTGATGGCCTGGCCTAGAAGGGCACCCTTGGGAAAGAACAGTTTGGGATCTCAAGGCTGCCCACTTTATATTTCATGTATGCTGAGCGTTTTCCTTGGAAATCCTCTCCTCACCAGTACTCGTACCTCGTTACTTCTGCGTCTCAAAGTTGGCCGTGAATTGTCTGGTTTTCCCAGTAACTACTTCGATGACTTAATGTGAAAATCATTTCAGTCATTGGGAAGGAACTTGATTACTGAGTGAGTTATTACTAGTACATCTATATCTATGGAATCTAAAATTATGTGAACTTTTGGAGTAATCAGGTAATATTGCTGTCTCCTTTTAAGCTGGGATCAGCTGTAAATCTCCAGAAATTTTCCCAGCTCTCAGTACAGGTCTTCTACAGTTCATTCTCACACAGTGATTTTTTGAACCTTAACTTTGCATTTCTCCCCATAAAATTTCATCTTGGGACTTCCAGCTCATCATTCTGGCTAACGTGATGAATTTGGAATGTGGGATCTGACATCTGTCATGTTATTCCTACCAACCTCGTGTCACTTATATATTTGATAAGAATACATTCAAAGTCTTAGCCAAGTCACTATACAGGCCAGAGCATGCAATCTTCAGTGGGTCAGCATAAATCAATCAGTTGAATTGAGTGTTAAGCTGGCTAAAACCCCTGACACGTGTAGTATCATCTAACTCACATCTCTCTCGTTCCTACACAAAAATATTCTAAGGTATTATCAGTTCAGCATCTTTTGATCTATTGGAACAGATAAGACAGCTGCTTGATAACCTGTAACTAGTGTAACTTGCTTTACCAGACTGGAATTCAAATAAGATCTACATCATTTATTTTCCAGATGAATCTCTTGAATCCCTGTGTGGCCAAATCAATTTGTTTCTAAGACTTCCATAACAAAGCACCACAAACTTGGTGGCTTCGGACAACAAAAAGGTATTCTCTCCCAGTTCAGGAGGCCAGAAGTCTGAAATCAAGGTGTGGGTGTCCTCCTGGGGGCTCTGCGGGCAGATTTGTTCCGCACTTCTGGTTTCTGATGTCTCCCAGCAATCCTTGCTATTCCTTGGCTTGTAGCTGTCTCACTACAATTTCTGCCTCCATGGTCACCTGGCCTGCTGCCCTGGGTGTCTCTATGGGTCCTTCTCTTGTCTTGTAAGAATACCAGTCATATTAGACTTAGGGCCTACCCTAATCCAGTATGACTTCATCTACATTGATCTTATTTCCAAACAAGGTCACATTATGAGGTTTCAGATGGATGTGGATTCACGGGGTGGGGGAGTGGGGTGGGCAATGCAGTTGAACCCAGTATCCAGCTAAACGAAAGTCTCTCTCTCCCTGTGGCCTGTGTGTGGCTGTATAGTTAGTGCAGTGCTCTGGGGAGGGGACCAGGCTCTCTCTCTGCTGCTATCATCGTATCACTATTGAAAACAGAAGGCCCCACCCCGCCCCTGATGCATTAATGACGACAGTCTAGCCCTCGGCACAGGCCATCATGAGCCTTCTCCAGCGTCATGCTTACTCAGGAATATGCCACGCTGGGCTTCTGCTCCAAGTCCTCTCTACTGGGGCAGCTGGGCCAGGAGGGTGTGCCAGCCTCAGCTCCGCTCCATGCTGGAAAACAAGTCAACATTTGACACTTTCCCTTGCTCCCTGGTTAGTTGTCCCCTGGGAGTGGGGGGAGCTTAGGTGTGACCTCTTCATCCCATTAGAGAATGTCCGATCCTATTTAGCCTCAAACCCAAGGGAGTGGTCCTGATCCTTTTTCTCCCAGGCTCCTTGCACCTGTATAAATTTGTCAGTTGCTTCCAGTGACCAGCTATTCGTATCAAGAAATATGGACAACAGCCTTTGTTGAACAGGGGAAAGTGTTCAATTATATCCTGTTCTCAGGATAACGGTGCCTGTCTGCCTACATTTATATAACTGAAGGGCACCTTTCTTGAGATTGTTCTAGGAATGAAGACTTCCTCCAAGGTCATTTGCTGTCTCCACCCTCCTGACTGATGACTTTGAAATGGTGGCTTATTGAGGTAGAAGGATATAAAATTCCACTTTCTAGATATGCGATTGCACATCCAGCACATATTTGTGCCATGAATCAATGCAAAGTTTGGAAATCAGAGGTAATGAAAGTTACCCGAATGCACATGTTTTCCCTGTTTTGAAAACTAAGAAACATCTCAGGCTTCCCTGGCTATTGGCTTCTTTCCCAAATTTCTCAGAATTCACGGACAGTGGCTCTGTAATCCTATCTCCAAGTTCTGATGAGATTCATCCAAAGCTGAAGCTCATGCAATGTAGCCAGATGTTCCCACACCTCTTCTCTGATCTCAGTTTTGATATTCTTCTTCTGGAATTTGCCTTTACACTTTCTGATTTGAATATTACTCTTCTTGAGGGAGAAAAACATTATGCATTAAAAATGATTCCCCTTCCACTAAGTGTGGGGCCTGTCTCTTCCTTGTTATTTTTCTTGTTCCAAATAATTTTCTAAAACAGTCTTCCTGTGGTCTCAGCCATTTGGTTAAGGCTCAGCTCATTTTACACATTAGTATTCCTGACACAGTCTTGCAGGTTTGTGCTTTTTGGCATTTGTTTTTGGCCCTCTGCCCCCTCCCACTGTTATACATGCTCTTTGAAATTCTGGACTCACTCTGTACTCTCAGTTGTTTCTTTAGACGATCCCTCCTCCTATCCGCCTGTCTCCATGAGATTGTTGGTTTATTCCTCACTCCACAAATACACAAATATTTGTGCAGCACCTGCCTCGTGTTAGGCACAGCGCTAGGCACTACTGATAAACCAGGGAGTAAAGCCAGATGTGGTGCCTGCTCTTACGGATTCAGGGAAACAGATAGTGTTCAAATAATCAAGCAAATAGTATAAAGTTGCAACTAAGATAACCATGAAGAAGAAGAGGCACATAGAATTTTGAGGTTTTTTTAAAATCTAGGATAAGATGCAAAAGGGATCATCGAGTTAAGATCTAAGAGATGAGGAGGAAGTGTTTGTCAAGGTCAAAAAGGGGGAAGAAAACAATCCAATTTAAAAAGGAGCAAAAAATCTGATCAGATACCTCATCAAAGAAGATATACAGGTGGTAAAAAATATACGAAAAGAGGGGCGCCTGGGTGGCTTAGTCGGTTAAGCGTCCGACTTTCGCTTAGGTCATGATCTCGCGGTTCGTGGGTTCGAGCCCCGCGTCGGGCTCTGTGCTGACTGCCAGCTCAGAGCCTGGAGCCTGTTTCAGTTTGTGATTCCTTCTCTCTCTGACCCTCCCCTGCTCATGCTGTCTCTCTCTCTCTCCTAGAAATAAATAAAACATTTAAAAATATATATACGAAAAGATGTTTAACATCATTGACATTAGGAAATGGCAAAGTAAAACAACAGTGAAATACCACTACACACCTGTCAGAATGGCCCAATCTCAAACACTGATAATGCCAAATGTGGATGAAGATCTGGAGCAGCGAGAGCCCTCCTTCATGGCTAGTGGGGGTGCACAATGGTACCACCACTAGAGAAGACAGTTTGGCAGTTTCTTATAGAAATACACATACTCTCACCATAGGATCCAACAGTTAACTCCTTGGTATTTGCCCAAATGAGTTGAAGACTCTGTCCACACTCACACACACACACACACACACACACACACACACAATGTTTATAACAGCTTTATTCATAATGGCTAAAACTTGGAAGCAACCAAGATGGCCTTCAGTAGGTGAGTGGATACATAAACTGTGGTACGTCCACACAATGGAATACTATTCAGCACTAAAAAGAAATGAGTGATCAAACCATGAAAAGACATGGAAGGAGGAACCTTATAAAGGTATATTGCTAAGTGAAAGAGGCCAACCTGAAAAGGTTATATACTGTAACCTATGAGTCCAACTGTATGACATTCTGGAAGAGGGAAAATTATGGAAGCAGCATATAATATATATATGTATATATACATATATACATACATATATATATTATATGTATATTATAATATATATATATAGAGAGTTGCTTAGGGTTTAGGGAGAAGGAAAGTTGAATAGGTAGAACCCAGGAGATTTTTAGGGCAGTGAAAGTATTCTGTATGATACTATAAGAGTGTATATTTGTAATAATACATTTGTCCAAACCCAAAGAACATACAACACATTCCCATAACATGTAACAACCCATAGAGTGAACCATAATGTAAAACTATAGACTTTGGTTGGTAATGATGTATCAGTGTTGATTCATGGATTGTAAAAAATGTACCACATTTGGGATGTTGATGGTGGAGGCAGCTGGGTGTGTGTGTGTGCACGTGTGCATGTGGTGGGGAGAAACAGAATATACGGGAATTCTCTGTATTTGCTGCTCAGTTTTGCTGGGAACCTTAAACTGCTCTAAAAAATAAAGTTTGGGTTTTTTTAAAGGCACAGGGGGACTATTCCAGGAGGAAACTAGCACATACAAAGGCCCTGTGGCACAGGGAAGTTTGAGGATTGTGCAGGCCTCTGCGTAGAGAGAATGAGACATGGCTGTAGACCTGGTGGAGCTGGAGAAACAGGTGATGGCCTAAACTTGCAGGGCCTGGGAAGCCACTAAGTGGTGTCAGGGTGTGGAGGTGGTGTAGAGACAGCAAGAACGTGATCAGATTTGTATTTGAAAACAATCACTCTGGCTACAGTGTAGAGATAAGAGCTCATTGGAACTGTGGAAGTGGCAGAGCTGGCATGAGGGGGCCAGTCAGTGAGCTGAAACCACAATCCAGCTGAAAAAGAAAGGTAGCCTGAACAAGAATGGGTGCTGCGGGGATGGGAAGAAAGGCCAAAGCAAATTCAGGATGTCATATGGACAGTACCTGGAAGGGGATGAAACATATGAAGGAGGGGAGAGAGGGGTCAAGCATGCTTCTTTGGTTGATCCATGATTGTACAATGGGTATTTTATTCCTGGAGATTTATGTGCCTCTTTAGCCATATTCTCCTTTGAACTTTCTGACTCATGAAAATTTCCCAACTGGGTGAAATCTGCTCTCCTTAAGAGAAGTGAACATGACTAAATATGTCCTGTGAGCCCAAGTCCCTGTTGTACCATAAAGGGCTCCTTGATATCACTTCTATGTTGTAAACCAATATTGATATGTGTTTTAGAATTAGGTCCAACATGGGATCTTACCATATCTCTTCTACTTTCAGAGATCACTGTATCTCTTCTTCTTTAGAGAGTTGAGTTCATAAAGCAAATTAAACATTCTGGGGTCCCCCACAGGAAGCGTGGTCACCTACAAATAGTTACTTAGCACAAACCAGGGGCTATTCTAAGTGGACCATAAGCTCACTGAATCCCCCCAGCAACTCAATGTAGTAGTTACAATTATCGTCTTCATTTTACAGTTGGGGAGACTGAGACAGAGATGTTAAGTAATTTGTCATGTTCTCACAGCCAGGATTTGAACTCTGGCTGTGGAGTCCTTGCTCTGAACCATTACTTGATTTGCCTCTCAAAGGAGGTTCTTTCTTTTGAGTTTTTCAAACTAGTCCTAGAGAGAGAAATCTTTTTGCCTCTTAGGTCTCAGAAGCGGAGGATGGATGGACCTCTGCAGGTGTTTCTCCTATCTCATGGGGGAAAAGAACAAAGCTGACCTGCAGGGTGATCTAAAATGAGAGATAGGGAGGGACAGAGAGATGAAAAGAGACATCGAGGAAAGAGATTGGCCAGAAAAAGAAAGAGATCTAAAATGTCTGCGGGGGGAGGGGGTGGGAACCTGGTGACTCAGTAGGTTTTGTGTCCGACTCTTGACTTCCACTCAGGTTGTGATCTCAGGGTCATGAGATAGAGCCCCAAGCTGGGTTCCCCACTGGGCATGGGGTTTGCTTGAGATTCTCTCTTTCCTTCTCCCTCTGCCCTTCCCCTAATACATGTACGCACGTGTGTGTGTGTGTGTGTGTGGTACGTGGGTGTGCGCTTATGCTCTCTCTTTCTCTCTCTCAAAATAAATAAATACATAAAATGTCTGCAGGAAACCACAGTGGCCAAAATGTGCAAAACAGCCAACACCAGCATCTCTCAAGGACAGTCAGCCCTTTTCCTGATAGTCAAAGGTGAATGTCAATTTGCTGAAAGGCATGAGGAAAACAAAGGATGGACATCTGTTTCCTGAGACGTGGGGCTAAAAGCCAGGTGACTGGGGAGCTGGAATCGCCTTGAAGAGTTTGGTGAAGAAGAAGACAGGCATGAGGCTTAGCTAGACGTTGTCTGACAGTTTGGTTCTCAAGCAAGAGTATATAGCTGGCCTCTGGGAGGAATGTTTTAAAAGTCTTGCACCAGCCCTATAGAGCCTCTTGGATTGGGGTTGGTCCCAGCCAACTCCAGCTTCTCAGATGATTTTGGTGGGAGACCTTGATCAAGACCTATTAGTCTGAAGACATATAGCTAATGCGCATAAGATTTTTCCAGGTGAAATATCTATCAAGTGCTTCAGAAATAAAAGTGAAATCTTTGAACATGGAAGTCAACAATGAGTGGGGATGGTGGTGGCTGGAATTAATTTGACCGGAAGAAACTTGGGCTATCAGCCTTCAATTTATCCATCTGGATTCCATGGGGGTCAACTGTGTTTGGCCCATCTTGACACAGACTGAAGAATTAAGACCAGGGAAAGTGGGTCTCCCCACAAGAAAAGATTGGGTCCCACATTCCTCAACACCTACCTTCACCAGGAGCATGGGCACTGACCACCACAAGCTCAGGTGTGAACCGAGCCTGACTATTAATGATTATAGATGGTCTGAAGAATAAATCGTTAAAGTGGCATTTTGCCAGTTACCATTCTACCAACGCTCCCTGCTCGAGTGTAGAAGAATTCTTTTTGTCGAAGACTGAAAACACTCCTCACAAGACTCAAATGAAAGGAAAGGACTTTGCAAAGGGGTGTGGCAGTCCCATCCCACAGTAGAAGCTATAAAACTGTATAAAAAGGACAGCAAAGGGAAATACAGGATTTGGGTTCACGGTTTTCCTGAATAGGGAGAGTTGCAGGGATGGTGTGTTGAAGGGCTGGGTATGCTTAGGGGTGCTTTTGTTTTGAGCATTAAGTTTGGGGGAACTTACGCCATTATCAAAGTAACCAACAAACAGACCAAATAAATGAATAAATAAAAGTGGCCATGCCGGTAAGATTATGATTCTGTGGACCTAAGGGGCAATTTTAAAAGAAATAAAAAGCTAAATATACAGAACCCGCATGCAGATAATCCCACTACCCATAGGGCAATGACCATTGTTAACACTTTCCTTCCCAGGCCTTTGTGTACATCTGGGTTGTTGTTGTTGTTGTTTAGATCACATTGTATCCATGATTGTTTTGTATTCTCTCTCTCTCTCTTTCATTTTAACATGTGCACTGAGAAGGCAACACAAGTTCCAAACGCTGCAAACAAAAAATGCACAAAAAGCCTTTGACATTAGGCATTACACAATGATTCAGATTTCATAAACCTGTGTGGTACACAGGGATTACATGTCCATTCTTCTAGAATTGAAACTCCCTTTTTTTATTAACAGACTTTTTAAAGTTTTTTTTTTTTTTTTTTTTCCAGAGAGAGAGAAAGCATGAACAGGGAAAGGGCACAGAGAGAGAGAGGAGAGGAAGAGAGAGAATCCCAAGCAGGCTCTGCACTGTCAGCACAGAGCATGATGCAGGGCTGGAACCCATGAACCATGAGATCATGACCTGAACCGAAATTAAGAGTTAGATGCTTGGGATCCCTGGGTGACTCAGTCGGTTAAGCGTCCAACTTCGGCTCAAGTCATGATCTCACTGTTCATGGGTTTGAGCCCTGCGTCAGGCTCTGTGCTGACAGGCAGCTCAGAGCCTGGAGCCTGCTTCAGATTCTGTGTCTCCCTCTCTCTCTGGCCGTCCCCTGCTCACACTGTCTCTCCCTCTCTCTCTCAGAAATAAATGAAACATTAAAAAACTTAAAAAAAAAAAAGAGTCAGATACTTAACCGATTGAGCCACCCAGGTGCCCTTACAAGGTTTTTGAATTTTAAAGACTGATATACTTAAGAATTAAGCTTAAGTTATACCAAGAAGCTTTATAGCATATATGCTTATGGCATTTCCTAAATATTTTTATTCTTAAAAAGTTTTATTATTACTTTTTAAGTTTATTTATTTATTTTGAGAGAGAGAGAGAGAGAGCATGCACCGGTGGTAATGGGAGAGGGAAAGAAAGAGAGAGAGAGAGAGAGAGAGAATCCTATGCAGGATCTATGCTGTCAGCACAGAGCCCGTCTTGGGGCACAAACCCACAAAACACGAGGTCATGACCTGAGCTGAAATCAAGAGTTGGTTGCTTAACCAACTGAGCCACCTAGGCACCCCTTGACTTTTTTTATTTTAAGGAGCCTATTCTTTATTTATTTTTAATGATTTTATTTTTAAGTAATCTCTACATCCAACACGAGGCTTGAACCCACAACCCTGAAGATCAAGAGTCGCACACTCCACCAACTGAGCCAGCCAGGCACCCCACTTTATTTTTTTAAGGGCAGTTTTGGGTTTACAGTAAAATTGAACAGAGTAGAGATATCCTCCTCTTTTTACTTAACATCAGGGCATACAAATATTTTCATTTCATTCAAAGCTTCTCAGAAACAAACTTTTTACTGTCAACAAGATGTTTCCTTATATGGATGTAATATGGTTTACTTAGCCTTACCGCCACTGGACATTAGGGTTGTTTCCAATTTTTTTGGTGGTATAAGTGGCAATGAACATTTTCGTGTATAAATTCCACCCACACACATATTTAGCATGATTACTTTGGGACAGATTATTAGAATCATTGAATGAACCAGTTAGAACTTTTTTTGAGAGAGAGAGAGAGAGAGAGAGAGAGCAAGCAAGCAGGGGAGAGGGACAGAGAAAGAGCGAGAGAGAATCCCAAGCCAACTCCATACTCCGTGGAGTTCCTATAACCTTGGGATCATGAACTGAACTGAAACCAAGGGTCAGTTGCTCAACTGACTGAGCCACCCAGGTGCCCCCACTATGAACATTTTAAGGCCTATTTTACTAAACTACCAACTTACTTTCCAGAAATTGTATGCAAATGTATGCCTTTACCAGAAGAATTTGAGAGGATCTACTCATTATACTTTTACCAGCTGTGATGGGCCAAAAAATACCGTCTCCCAACCCTTGTGCCAAAATGTCCCCCTATAGTCCCCTGGAGCCTGATTAAGTTTCCTTATATGATCCACATAAGGGGCATTAAGGTTGCTAATCAGCTGATCTTGGGATGGGGCAATTATCCTGGATTATCTAGACGGACGCAATGTAACCACAAGCATCCTTAGAAGTGAAGGAAGGAGGCAGAGCCAGAAAGATGGCTGTGTGAGAATGACTCAGCCCCATGTTGCTATTTGAAGAAGGAAGGAGCCACGAGCCAAGGAATGTGGGAGAGGTCTGGACGCTGGAAAAGGTAGGGAAATGGATTCTCCCCTAGAGCCTCTGGAAAGAACGTGGCCCTGCCAATAAGGCGATCTTAGCCAGCCAGATGTGTCGGACTTCTGACTGCAGAAATACGAGAGAATATATTCGGTGATTGTGAGCCACTAAATGAGTAGTAATTTGTTACCCCTGCAATAGAAAACCGCATAGGGTTTCTTCATTTCATTTCATTCTGTGGAATTTAATGCCATTTTAATTCACACATGTTTGATTTTCTGGGCAGAGCACAAGTATCGTTCTGTCCACTTAGAAAAGGCTTTTCTGGGAAGCGCACCTTCTCCTCTTTATAAATACGTGATCTCAAATCAAACTGGATCTTCAGGCAGGCTAGGCCATTCAGAGAGCTTCTTTGTAATTGAAAAGCTTAGGATTAGAGAATATAAGCCCCATCCTTCTACACTGGTGCAAAGAGAGGTGAGTCACAGCAGCTGTTAGGGCCACGGTTCTGCCATCGGCCCAGAAACATGTCGGAGAGAATGCCGCTGCCGTGCAGAGGAAAGCAAGGCAGGGGGTAGGTAGGGAGACAGTCTCACAGTGCTGGCCACTGAGGTGAAATTTGTTGGAGTTGTGTTTCTGTCCCTTAGCACTGCAAGAATCTTGATACAGAACTTGTAACCTAAACCGGGGGTGGAAACTGATGAGCGCCCAAACGGCTGAATCAAGGTTGGTTAAGGAAGTGATGTCCGGAGTGGGATGGGGAGGGTGCATACAAGATCCTAGGCCGGGAACATTGCATTCCCTATTTTTATGTTATCAAGGCAGTTCATTAGACTAGTTTCCAGTGGCACTTGGGACTCGGACCATGGGTCATTTGACTTTTACTTTGGGAGACTTGGTACAAAAATACCAGGGTAAGGGTAAGACAGTGTGTCGGTGATTTCTCACAGTCTGTGGGTGGGCGGATGCTATGTGAGAAACAAAGCACAAGCCCAGAAGAAGCAAGTGTTCAGGGAACCCCGGGATAGACAGTTACAGTTTTTAAGAGAGGCCTTTTTTAAAAAAATTTTTTATTTATTTTGAGAAAGAGAGAGAGCATGCAAGCCAGGGAGGGGCAGAGAGAGAGGGTGAGAGAGAGAATCCCAAGCTCCATGCTGTCAGTGCAGAGCCCGATGTGGGGCTCGATCTCACAAACTGTGAGACCATGACCTGAGCTGAAATCAAGAGTCATATGCTTAACCGATTGAGCCTCCCAGGCGCCCCAAGGGAGGTCTTTTTGATAGCCAGTGGTCCCAAACTGCCAAGGCCATAGAGTCATGCTCTTTGCTGAATAGCCACACTAGCGCTCTGCCCCACACTATAGGCTCTGCACTGGGGAAGAAGCTGTAGAATCCTGGAAATTGGGATGGTGGTACCTGGGAAGGACCAAACCAGCCAACATCTTATGTTGTCCGCTCCTTGCCTGACAAGGAATTGACAATCTCCCCCACCCCCACCCCACCCCAGTGTGATGTGAAACTCTCAGAGCAGGATCAACGTTGAGGGCAGGGCGTGCCTTCCCGCCCCATGCTTCCTGCTGAGCCCCAGGGGAAGGGCAGAGCCCCCAGAGCCGCTCTAAGAAGCTGGAGCCACATGGGTGGGGTCCAATACGCTCCTCATGGCTCATAACTTTTTGGTGTTGGTTATTGGCCAACAGAGACCCCCCAAATAAAAGTCATGTGATTAAAGTTGGCAGGGTTGAAGTGCTGGAAAAACCCAAGTCTGCCAAACTGAGACGTATAATTGCTCAACCACACCAAAGGAAATTATTTTTCTAATTTTCATGATGATAAGAACTATCCGGTAGAGTTGTTAAGCACCTCCCCCTGGAGAGTCAGTAGATGTGGGGTGTGATATAGAATCCGTTTTTTCCCTCCACCAAATTCCCCAGGAGATTTCTATCATCCAGCAGGGCTGGAAAACTCTATCATGAGGTATTTCCCAGGTAACTGGACCAATAGGAATTGGTGTGTGACGCTGTAGAGCCCTGAGGAGAGGAATCCTCTCCACCACCCTGCTTAAAAGACACCTTGTGAATGTGGGCAAGGGAAATATTACCAACAGGTGAAACCTGGAGAGTGAGACCGGTGATCAGAGAACTCACTCTTTGCCAAGACACGGTGATATTCACCAACCACAGCTCTGACCTCATCATCCCTGTCCAACTATATGTGGTTAAACACTGGACTCATGACCACTGTATGTCACCTCCTTTTCACCCATTTTAAATGGTAGCATTTACAAAGGTTACCCTGCTTCCAGCAGCATTGTACATGAGGTGTGTTGGAAGTGGCTTGGTGGTTATAGGAATCACATGCAAAGAGGACAAGAGCATGAGGAGCCATGAGAAGCCTTGACTAAGAGCAACAAATGCATTCAAGAACCCTGGACCTGGACTTGCTATCAGATGGTCCTCTAAGTTAATGCTTCGAGCACCGCTCCCATCCACACCCAAACTTGCCCATTTTCTCCAAACATGTAGAGATGACATCTAATGTGTATTAAGTGCTCACTATGTTCTACTTTATTTTTTTTTACACTTATTTATTTTTGAGAGACAGAGTGAGACAGAGTGTGAGTGGGGGAAGGGCAGAGAGAGAGGGAGACACAGAATCTGAAACAGGCTCCAGGCTCTGAGCTGTCACCACAAAGCCCGACACGGGGCTCGAACCCGCGAACCGTGAGATCATGACCTGAGCCGAAGTCGGACACTCAACCGGCTGAGCCACCCAGGAGCTCCATGTGCTCACTATGTTCTAAGCATTGTTTAAGAGCTTTCTACACACCATTTCATTCAATCTTCCCAGCTGGTATGGTTCTTATCGCTCAGTTACAAGGGGGGAAACTATGGCTCAGAGTGGCGAAGAAACCTGCCTGAGGTCATACAGCCATTCAATCATGGAGCCAAGACCTGCACGCAGATGGTCTCCAGAACCTGAGCTCTTACCCGGTACTCCATGCCACCTCCCCAAGAAAAGAGCAACACGACACGTGAAAATGGAAAATGAAAGGATGTGGCCACATTTCCAAAGAAGATACACATCTCCGTGGACAGAGAACAGGAAAGAAACAGAAAAACTAATATGAAGAAAGACTGCCAACAAAAGCAATCCACAGGAGATAAACTCCCTCCGGATGAAAAGAAAATAGAAGAGCAAGATGAAAATGATTGTAAAACGAGCGTGTTTAGGATCCTCAAAAGATGAAGGAAGAAGTGAACAAGAGTCAGTGGATATGGAAGAGGAAATATTAGAAACCCTGGGGATGAAAATATCCTGTACTTGAAATAAAAACAACAGATAAGGGGAAGCTCTCGACCAAGCACAGTTGAATAAATAATTAGTGCTTTGGAAGACAGAGCTGAAGAATTCACCTAGAATGCAGCACAGGAGATTAAAAAAAAAAGAAAAATTAAAAATTCTGAAAAGGTAATTACTGGACATGGAAAAGACTGAGTTTGAGAGGCTCCATCCAAGAAAAGGTTCCAAATAAGGAGCAAATTGTCGAAAAGACTGAAGAGATAATAGAGAAAAATTCTCCAGAATCCCTGGACAGAAAGATGCCCCTGAATGCTGAGTAGAATAAATAATAAATCCTCACCTACCCGTGCTATTCTAAATCTGCAGAACATCAAGAATATGCAAGAAAATCTAAAAAGAAAAACTACCAGAGGAAAAAGATTTTCTATCCGATGGGTTCCAGACTTAGAGTGAGATATGAAGCTGGATGAATCTGAGCTACATCCCTTTGGGGACGGAATGGTTGCACATGGTAAGAGAAGACCATTTGCAGACATTATTTGCACGGAACGTGGATATGCTGGGAATCCAGTGACTTTTCATCGTTTGGCATCCCCCTTCTTCTGAGCAGAGTTCTTTCCTGACTAACCATGTGGGAATGGTTCATTTTCCTTCAAAAGAACCTAATACATATTTCATTTTCCTTCAAATTCTGCCCCTAGTTTATTAGCCCAAAGAAGGGTACCCAACCCAAGGTGGCCAGTCACAATAGCTCACCCTCGGTTTCAGTGAATGGACAGCGTTGGGTGAGTAAGAGCCCTTCCTTGGGATCTTTGACCTTTGGACTGGAGAGAGCAGGTCCTCGTATCTGTCTGGAGGCAAAGCTGTGAGAGGTGAGCTGTGGGCACTCTTGAAAGCCACGCTTTGTGCCACATGGACAATACCAGTCCAAGAGAGAAGGTTGACCTGTAGAGGAAAACAAAGATGAGAGATAGCTCGAATCTTGTCAATGTGTGAGGATCTTTTGCCATTTGTATCTCTGCTCTTCCAGTCTTTTGTGAATCTTCCCTAAACTCTCCTCTTTAAGTTGTAAAACTTACCTCTCTATTATGTCCAACCAAATGAATCTTAGTTAACAGAACGATGAGGTTGACACTTTGTTGTTCTTTAGCTATTTGCATGTTTTCTTTTGAGGAAATGTTTTTGCTTGTTTATCTTCTGGGTCTTGCGTGGTTTTTGTTTGTTTCTTTTAACTACGCGATATTCCCAAACCGAGTTTCTATCTCCAGATCCCAATCCTTCTCCTTTTTATCCTTTCTCTGCTAAAGGTTTTCCCCTCTTTACACACACCAGAGACAAGAACTTCAATTCCATCCACTCCTCCTTCTCCTGATTTATGCCCCCATGCTCCATCAACCATCAGACCCCATCAATTCCACCTTTGGAAATAGTTCTCAGATCTACCAACTCACTTGAACAATGACTAAGCCACCCATGGGCAGGGCTACAAGCAACACTCATTTGTTGCTGAGTGTAACTTGGAACTACTTTCCTGGATGTACATTTGGGAATATATTTCAATACTCTTAAAAATATTTATATCTTTGGATCTGACAATCATACCCGATGAATAAGGGGGGGGGGTAAAAATAAGACTTTTTCTTAATGCTTATTTATTTTTAAGAGAGAACATGAGCAGAGAGGGGGAGAGAGAGAGGGGGAGACGCAGAATCTGAAGCAGGCTCCAGGTTCTGAACTGTCAGCACAGAGCCCAACCCGGGGCTCAAACTCGTGAATCCTGAGATCATGACCTGAGCCGAAGTGGGATGCTTAACCGACTGAGCCACCCAGGAGCCCCCAGAGATAAGACTTCTTAAGAAACAAGGACATTTATAATAATGACCAGTTTGAAAATAATAGTTCATAAGATGGAGTGTTGCTTAAGATAGAATGCTAAATAAGAAAGGGTACAAAACACGTATTTATATACAGTAGGATTCTCATTTCATTAAAAATACATGTCACATTCCATGAGTGTGCAAAACTGGATATGATCAGGAAGCTTCCTTTCTCTCTGGCCTCAGTCTCAAACTGGCCGCCTGCTCCTCTTCCCTTCTGAGGATGAGGTGGGTGAAGTGGGGAAGTGACCAACTTCAACTTTTCTCAGTTCAGTGTACAGAGTCCTGGGTGTATTACGATTTTGAACGTCTTTGTTTTTTGTTTTTTGTTTTTTTTTAAATTTATTTCTAGGAGAGAGAGAGAGAGACAGCGCGTGCAGGGGAGGGTCAGAGAGAGAGGGAGACACAGAATCTGAAACAGGCTCCAGGCTCTGAGCTGGCTGTCAGCACAGAGCCCGACATGGGGCTTGAACCCACGAACCGCCCACGAACCGCAAGATCATGACCTAAGCAAAAGTCGGACGCTTAACCGACTAAGCCACCCAGGTGCCCCTTGAACATCTTTGTATTGTGCCTTTTGTGATAATGTAGACTGCCCCGGATTATTGTTTCCCATAACACAACCCCACACTTAACGGAATTTAATTTTTATCCCCGTGCATATCACATTTTGGTTAAAATTTTACCGTGTTTGTATATCTATGTAGAAAAAAAGAGGTAAAGGAAACACGCTAAAATATGAATAGTGGCTCATTTGCAGGATGGAAGTTTGTCGATTCTGATATTCCCCCCACCTTTAAATATTTTCCAACATGTAATTGCCAATGGCTACTCAGCATTCCAACATACGGAACCCCTACTCTTAATCAAATCCCTATTCTTAAACATTTAGATAACTTTCCATTTTCCACCCTCGTAAGCAACACTGTGGTGAACATCTCGGCATCTACATCTCTGTGCCAGCTGGGTCCTGCAGAATTATACAGACGTGACCCCCCAAAGGCTCCTGCCTTCCAGAGCATTTCCTCCTTAGTAGAGAAGAGCAGACATTTAGAGAAACAACTATAATGTGACACATAAGGTGACGAGTGCCTTATCAGTCACTTCCAATCCAGGTAGGGAGCAGGCTGCCTGGAAGAGAGGGGGTGGCATTTGCACCAAGCTTCTCCCCAGAGAGCTGGGGAGAGAGAGCTCATCTTCCCAGTGGCCACAGAAAGTTGACCTTGGTGAGTTACCAGTGGTGAGATACCGAGAGCTGGAAAAACAGGCATTTGCACCAGAGCCCAAGAATCAGGGCCCTAGTCTGCAGGTTTCCCCACCCTCCTTCCAGCCCCACCAACGTCCACTCTACCGTGGTGTCCCTATGTGTGGAGAGGGAGGGGTGTTTCTATAGCAGCTCCTGCCTGCCCCCTCCCACCCCCCCACCCCCCCACCCCCACCAGGAGTAGGCCAGAGGGGCTATTCCCTGACAGTCCTGAGCCATATGGCAAGCCCACAGGCCCTGGGTCCCTAGCTTCCAGCACCTCCTGCCAAACCCCAGCTCCTGGGGTCAAAGGAATGTTGAGCAATCTTTGGAATTTTTCAGCGAGGAACAAGCACTTTTGAATTCCGTTCAGGCCTCCTGAGCTGGGCAAGTTGCCCATAGCCTGGAGCCCTGAGTCTTCCTGAGCAGACATCTGGGAGCGCTGGGGGACTTTTCAGTGTTTGTTTTCTCCTCCTGCTGGCGGGGCTGTAGGACACCATTACAGTGAGGTCATGGAGCCCTGCCCCACTGCGTCCATGGGTGGCGAAGCCGCCAGGATCTTGCAGTCCCCACTGGTTCGCGTGTGCTGGGGGATGGGTGGGGACTGGAAGGAGTGCGCAGAGCCCCGTCTGCACTCCTCAAGACCTCCCCGCCGCACCACTGCCGGCTCTTATCCCCGATCCCAGCGCCTGGCCTCTGCCAAGGGCCTCCCAGCTGCGCTCTCTGTCCAGCTTCCTGGAGGCTACAAGAGACATGTGGTGAGCCTGGTTTTGACTTGCTGGAAATAACTGAACAGTGTCTTGTACTTAGTTCTCAGATCACACAGCCCTTCAGGGAAGCCTTCCTGATACCCACACCTCATCCTCTTGAATAAAGTCAAGTTCCCTATTATACATGTTCATGGCAGCCTGTGTCTCTCCTTCTGGGCTCTTGCCTCTGTGGTTAATAATAATTACTGTGCATTCACTGAACGTCTGTGTCACCAATAGTAGGTCCTGTCTACCTTGTTCACTGCTGTAACCTCAATATTTAGCACAGCACCGGGGTGCCTGGGTGGCTCAGTCAGTTAAGTGTCTGACTTCAGCTCAGGTCATGATCTCATAGTTTGTGGGTTCAAGCCCCACGTCAGGCTCTGTGCTGACAGCTAGCTCAGAGCCTGGAGCCTACTTCAGATTCTGTATCTCCCTCTCTCTCTCTGGCCCTCCCCTGCTAACGCTGTCTCTCTCTCACACACACAAATAAATAAAAACATTAAAAAAAAATACTTGGCACAGCACTTCACACATAGAAGGCACTTTACGAATCTCATTATGCCAAGCAGAGCATGACCCCACCTTGAGCCTTGTTCCCCTGTCTTTCAGCGCCCCACTCTCAGCCTCTTCGACAACCAGTTTGGTCAGGAGACCAAAGGGTCTTTGTTTAATTGAAAGTACACTGTATGTTAACTAACTGGATTTTAAATAAAAACTTAAAGGAAAAAAAAAAAAGCTCTTTTGTCTGCGATCAGATTGCAAGTCCCCCCGGCAAGGGTGACCTGACCTGGCAAGAGAGACCGCTGCAGACACCAGCTGTGGCAACAGCACCCTCTGCCCCCTGTTTTGGGTCCCTTTGTCATTCTGGCTCTGGGGTAGGCTCTCACTCCACCTGCACACATCCCATTTATTTTGGGCTCCTTTAAAGTTTGTAAGCCCATCACACTGATTTTTCTACCACACCTCCCAATAGGATTCAAAGCCCAAGGCATTACCCTTCCCATTTTACAGAAGACAGAACTGTCCCCCCAAGTCGGCCTTCTCTAGGTCATGGCTGGGAAATCTCGGGTTCAGTGTCTAGCTCCAGGGGCGGGAAGGCATAGGAGAAAATCGGGTAGAGAGGGGGAAGTTGGCAGCCAGGAAGGAGGGGACCCAGGCCAGGCACCTGAGGCAAGAATGTGGACGTTGCAGAAGGTACTAGAAACAAGATACAACCTACGTGCTCCAAAGACTGGACCAGAGTCCCTGCACTTTGTAAACCAGAACATTTTTATGTTTTTTGTGTTTTCTCTATTGATTTCCCTTAATCTTCTCCCATAGCAGGAAGTAGTAAAAACTCAGGAAAGTTCCAATTGACTCTGGCTGTGCAGAGGGGAACCAAAGGAATGGGGCTGTGTCTGCGCTTGTGCTAGAATGTTGAAAGGGGCGGCACCCGGGGCAGGAGAATCAAAAAGGAGAGGGGGTTGAGGGGACCGGGGAGCCATTATTTTCACCCCATGGCGCCCCCACCATGACCCTGGGCACCTGGAAAGGACCCGAACTTAACTATAAAAAACCTGGGGGGTTAGGTCATTAAAAGCAATCGCTTGCCTTGACCACGTTACAGGATTGTTACGAGATCCTATCACTCACATGATGAGTATTTACTGAGTTCTAGGTGCCTGGGCCACCAAAATGAAGACCTCTGCCTCGTGCACCTTCTGTCTGGCGAGACCTGAAACAGAAGAAATCAGTAAATCGCATGGTATGCTGGAAGGTGTTAAGTGGTGTGGGAACAGAGCAAGAGTGTGACGGGGCTCTGGGCTTGGCCGGGTGCAGTGTCACCTGTGGTGATCAAGGCGGGTCTCAGAGGGAAGGGGAGACCCAGCTGTAGGTGCCTGGGGCACCTAGGCACTGTAGGTGCCTCTAGACAGGGGAGCCTGTGCCCTGCCCACTGAGGACCGAGTGAGTGAGGCAGGGCAGGGGGAGTGATAGAAGGAGTGGTGGGAGCAGAGGCCAGGGAAGTGGGGGCCGCAGGTCATGGGCACCCTTGCGGGGCCATTGCACAAACAGGGAGCCCCAGAGGGTGTTTGCCTGTTAACCACTATACAGGGGAAAGACTGAGGAGGTGGGGGAGGAGGTGGGATGTTGGCCATGGGGAGACACCAAAGGACTTGCTGATGGGTTTCGGGGACGGGGGCGCTAGGTGAGAGTAAAAGGACTCAGGGCTGGTTCCACAGTGTTTGGCCTGAGCTTCTGGAAGGATGGAGTGGCCATTAACTGAGGTCATGTGTGTTATTAGAGCTACTGCCTAAGCAGGCCCTGGGTCACCTGCTTTGCACTCTGATCCCACCCCATCCTTACAACCCCAGGAGGTAGGAAACTAGGCTTCTCAGCCCAGAGAGAGTAACAAACTGACCCTGACACTCAGCATGCAAGTGGCAAACCCCAGCTGCCTTGGGCTGGTCTGAACCCACGAGGCAGGTGTGCACGTCTTGTCCCCAGGACTCGGGACAGCAGCTCCTTCCCCTTGCCTGACTTTGGCTTTGTGCTTCACCCCCTCTATCCCCTGCACCAAGCTGCCTCAAAGCTCTAGAGCTCCCAAGACCTGGTGTTTTATATGCACTGGGACTTCTTGTGGATATACTTCAAGACTCCTTATTTGGATGTTAGAAAGTAAGTAGGCACTGGCCAGGTTTAGGGTGTTTGGGGACTTCATCAGAGGCCCTGGGCAGACAGGTGGGCTGAGTCAGGGGAGTGACAGGTGGGGAAGAAGACGGGGAGCCTCGGCGGCTGCCGCAGCAGATGTTTTCTGGGATTCCTATGAGCACAGTCAGCTCTGGAACACCGTTCCCTGCCATCCCTGGGGGTGCTGCTTTCCTACCCTCAGGATTGCCTTTGCCTTTCTAAACCACTATAGTCACAGCGCAGGGGATGCAGGACCTGACCCGGGTCCCACTCACATATGGGGCAGGGTGTGTGTGTGTGTGTAGGGAGGGGGATGGAGAGCGTGGAAATCCACAAGCACCGCACTACTTCAGGGGGTCAGAACGCCGCCACCTAAGCCCCATGATACCCTGGACCTCCTTTTATTTAAAAAATTTTTTTTAAATGTTTATCTATTTGTGTGTGTGTGTGTGTGTGTGTGTGAGAGAGAGAGAGAGAGAGAGAGAGAGAGAGAGAGTGTGTGTGTGTGTGTGTGTGTGTGTGTGTGTGCGTGTGAGAAGGGGCAGAGAGAGAGGGAGACACAAAACCCAAAACAGGTTCTAGGCTCTGAGCTGTCAGCACAGAGCCCGACGCAGAGCTCGAACTCACAAGCCATGACATCATGACCTGAGCTGAAGTCGGATGCTGTTCACTGACTGAGCCACCCAGGGTCCCCTTCCTGGACCTCCTTTTAAGGGCGACTTCAAAGAAGACACAGAGGTGCTTCCTTTGCGTTATCAGTGCAGAGCCCTGCCCCTCCACAGCTGAGGCCTGTGCAAAAGTCCCAGCCCAAGGCTGTGAGCCCAGTGTAGGAATTCCTGGATGGGCCCGGAGTTCCTTGCTGAAGTCTGGCTGAGGAGTCGACCATAGAACCCTGATGTCTGCCTGAGTCACAAGGGAGGTTTTAAACATGTATGAATACCTTTTCTGTGGTAGGCATTTCACACACACACACACACACACACACACACACACACACACACACACCCTGTTTCTCATAGGGATTATCCCCAGTTAAGCGAAACTGAAGTTCAGAGAGGTCAAGAGAGGTTCAGAGGCCACAAGGCTGGGGCTCCTGATTATACCCTCAGCTGCCCGACTTCAAGGCTCCAGAGACCCAAGGTCTTTGACATCTCAAGCATCCATTCCTCTGCCCCCACTGCACCTCCCTCCTACCAGGCCCACATGTCTGCTGAGGAGTGGTCCTGGGTCAATCTGGCTTTCTCACCAGAGCCCAAGCCCTCTCTGCATCCTCCCAGCCAGTCCTGGGATGGGGACAAACTTGCCGAGATGGCCTAAGCCTCGGGAATAGGAAAAGCTATTGATATAGCTTTGGGATTTTTTTTAATGTTTATTTATTTTTGAGAGAGAGACAGAGTGCAAGCAGGGGGAAGGCAGAGAGAGAGGGAGACACAGAATCCGAAGCAAGCTGCAGGCTCTGAGCTGTCAGCACAGAGCCTGACACGGGGCTCGAACTCACAGACTGTGAGATACTGACCTGGGCCAAAGTCACGCTTAACTGACTGAGCCACCCAGGCTCCCCGGCTTTGGGATGTTTCTGACATCCCTGTCCTTTGCGGCAGAGAGCAGACAAGGACTGGGCATGGGGCAAGGAGGACTACCTCCGTCCTAAGGACGTGGTTCTGAGGTTGAATGGGGCAGCCTCTATCCCCTCTGACAGACTTGGACCAGGTCTCTCCCTGTCCCACCCCTAAGCCTCTGCTCCCCTGGTGCTGTCCCCCAGGGGCTCCATTTCAACAAGGGAGAGCCCGGACATTTCTTTCTTTCTTTTTTTAATGTTTTTTTATGTTTTATTTATTTCAGAGAGAGAGAGAGAGACAGCATGAGCAGGGGACCATCAGAGAGAGAGGGAGACACAGAATCTGAAACAGGCTCCAGGCTCTGAGCTGTCAGCACAGAGCCCGACGCGGGGCTTGAACCCACAAACGTGAGATCATGACCTGAGCTGAAGTCAGATGCTTAACTGACTAAGCCACTCAGGCGCCCCGCGCTTGGACATTTCTATCAGGCCTCCTGCTAAGCTTTTACCTCTTCCACCTCCTTTCCCCCTTTCTCTGAGTGTGTCCCCTCTGCCCAGGCCCCTGGACCCTGTCCACTTTCTTCATTGGTTGTCAGGACTGATGTGCTACGCCTTTCCCAAGGGTAGTTCCTGCCCGACAAGGCCTGTACAAAAAGCACTTATCCCAAAGGACAGAACTGCTAGACAGGGGATTGTCTGACCTCACAGAGGTGATCTCCTGGGTTCAGGGCTTTGGGACCTCAGGAGGCCAATTCAGAGGTGCTCAGAGTCCTAGATTCACAGCACTGATGGATCAGGACCCTGAGATTTGGGGTGGGGGTGGGGGGATGTTGAGCGTGATCAGAGTCAGGCATCTGGTATGTGACGGGACACACACTTTGACTGCTTGATGTGCCGTTGATCCTCCCCAAAGTCCTCTCTTCCAGACCGCCCCCTGCCCTGCCCCTGCCCAGTCTGCTCTCAGATTCCTTGTGTGGGGAGCTGCCGCAAAGAGCCGGGGATCTGTGCCTGGGGTGGGCCCTGGTGGAGGCCAGAGACGGAGCCGGGCGGGGGTGGGGCAGGCACACAGACAGCCTCTGTTGGCCCGGGGCGGCAGGAGAACACTGGCTGGCGTGGGCGCAAATACTGTTGTTTGCAAATAAACAATGTCAGGCTTGGGGGACAGCTCATCTCTCTTTGTGCTGCTTGCTGCCCACGTGGCTCCCGGAGCCCCCCACCCCCTGCCCAGCTAGAATTCTTCCCTTGCCATCTTGCCTCCTGCTGCTACTGCGGAACCAGGGGGGCGGGGGACCATGGTGAGGTGAAGCCCGGGACTGGGCACCCAGTCTCCGGACTTGAGGATGCGGTTCCCGCCCGGCCCCCATGGCCTCTCAGATGTGAGCATTTGCACCTACTGATCAGGGGAAGCTGACTTAGGATCCCAGGCCCCATGGCCAACCGGATTGGCCTGGACCTCTGCCTCTACCTCAGTGAGTACTCAAAGACCTTCTGTCTAGCAGCTGGGCTGCGGCGCTGTGCCATGCATTACCAATCCTAGATCAGGGAGCCTTGGTGTGTGGATAAAGACCCCAAATCCAGAGAGGTTAGGTGACCTGTCCAAAGTCACATAGCTAGTGAGTAGCTTAAACTGGCTGGCTCTCCATGCTCTTGGAAGAAACCTCTTCCCATTTTTTTTTTTAATATGGGTCCCTCCCAGACCCCAGCCCACCCGGAAAAGCCCGGGCGGGACTGGGACGAGTGCTCTCTATACACATGTGGTGCTTATCAAGCAAGCAAGCGTCGCCTTGCCGGGTTTCGCAATGTGCTCTGGTCACCCTGGTGGGACTTGGAGCTACAGGAGGGCATGGGGCCCTCCTCACGGGCCTCTTGCTGATACCCAGGTCTCTGCGGCCTGCATGCCCAGAGGCAGGGCACAGCAAGTTCTGCTCAGTGAGAGAGGGGTGCGTGAGGGCCTGGAGAAGAGGCAGGCTGATGCCTTGGGCTTTCCCCTCTGAGGGAGCAGAGGCAGGAGCTGTGCAGGAAGGCAAGGCGGGAGATGTTTGTAGGAACAAGGCTTGTAAAACTGGGAGTGGCCATATTCATTCAGATGGGCCTTGGAGCGGCCAGTTCACAGAACCAGCTGACATACTCAGGAGGGGAGGCCAGAGACATCTCCCAGGAGAGGCCGGAGGAGGAGGAGGAGGAGGGCCAGCCAGAGCCAGCAGGGGCAAGACCAGGCACCGGAGGCACTGAGCTGGCAGAGGGTGCCACGCAGTTTTGTGGGCCCTCGGGGAGCAGGCAGCTGGGACTTTTCTAGGAGGCCTTCCTTCTAGGATTAATTAACCCCTGCTACCCTCCACCCAGCCCGCCAGTCAGCCCAGCCACTGGCACGTCTCCAGGCTTCCCATGAGCCCAGAGTGGTGCTAGGAGCCCGGCTGGGGTGGGGGAGGCAGACACCAGAAATAGAAGCTAGTGTCTGCCTCCCAGGGGCCTGTAAAATAGGAGGGGAGGGAGGACAAGCGCACACAAATCAGACCCCGGTAAGAATGGTTAAATAGCAAACCATGGGTGACCAAATACAATAGGAGGCAGTGGGGGAGGGCCCTAGCCGCTGCGCATAGACATCAGGCATCTGGTCTTTTATTTCCATTCTTTCCTTCTACCACCCCTCCCTCCCCACCCCCACCCCCAACACACACAGCGCCTCTACACAACAGGGCCAGCGTAGGGGCTGGAGACTATCTTCCCATAAATCAGCACTCTTTGAGGCTGACATCTCTGCTCCGTCTCCGAACTGACAGCTCTCGGGGCACACTGCTGGCCACCAACCCCAGGGCACCACCAACACCTTCAGTTTATCATTGGCTAACTAACGGACTGATTATCAGCGGCAGAGGGGGGTATGGGGAAGGGCGCGGCACACATGCTTTGGGGTAAGATGGTGTACAGGCAGGAAAAAGTGGAGAGCCACTTGTCAAAGTGCAAATGGTCTCATGGATGAGAAAGAATAAGGACTCGAATTGTTCCCTATTGAGATTTCCCTAGAAGATTCTATGATTCCTACTTGTGAACCTTCACACTTTCCGCACAGCTGGAACTTCCCCACCTCCTCTCACCAGATGGTCCACCCCTATTTTGAAATTGACTTCTAGGGAAAGGCCTCACGTCTGACTAAACCCACAGGTCTGCCCCCGCTCTGTGCATTTAGCTCAGATGGCCAGCTGGCAGTCCACATGGGCCAGTATCTGTCTGGTCGTTCCTGTGTAGAAGCAGGTTTTCCACTCAGCACTCTTCTGAGCTCAGTACCCAGCTCGTCACAAGAGACGACATGGTACAAGGGAGCCTTGCCCCCCAGAAGCTCACAGTCTCATTAGGGAGAGAACACATAAACCACTTTATGAACTTCACCTGACGAGGTAGCCTGGGGTCAATGTCAAAGGAGCAGAAGAGTCATTACCTTTTTGGGGTTTTATTTATTTATTTATTTACTGTTTACAGAGGCTCTAGAAACTACAAACATCTAGAAACGTCTACAAATGTATAGAAACTACAAACAAACCAAATGTCCGTCAACAGTCATTATCTTTAAAAAGTGCAGATGAGAAAGAGGCTGCTGAGAGCTGGAAGATAGCCCTGCTTTTTTTTTTTTTAAGCAATTTTTTAAAAAGATTATTCGTTCAGTTTGAGAGAGAGAGAAAGAAAGCAAACAGGAGAGGAACAGAGAGAGACACAGACAGACAGACAGAATCCCAAGCAGGCTCCACACTGTCAGTGCAGAGCCTGATGCAGGGCTTGGATTCATGAACCTGTGAGATCATGACCTGAGCTGAAATCAAGATCGAATACTTACCTGACTGAGCCACCCAGGCACCCGAGTAGCCCTGCTTCTTGAAGATTCTGGGTCTTGAAATAGTTTGGACAAGTAGAGAAGAAGGGAGGGGCTCCCAGGAAAAGGCAGCTGCTTGAGTCAAAGGGTGGGGGACTGAAAGTGCACAGATCGACTTTGGCAAATACATGGCACACACGACACCACTCTTGCATCCCTTGTCCACAGCAGACATTGTTAATTAATGGCAGCACTGTTTCCCACAGCCCCTGAATGCCGACTCCTCCTCTGTGGAGCCATCAGCAATTGGTTAATGCTGGCAAGTGGGAAGGAGTCTACTGGCCCTTTCTGGCCTAGCGTGTTCAGATGCCTAAGAAGATGGGTGAGGCTGGAGCAGAAGCCATCCGGAGTTGGCCACACAGAAGCCCAGGCAGCTCATTCCTTCCTCCAGCACACCTATCCCCCTCGTCTAAACTCATCCCTGTGTGCTGGAGGCCCAGTGCTGGGGAGGGAACATGCCCAGGGTCAGTGGAGCCTCTGGGGCAGAGAGATCAATGGACTCTCTCACTGCTCTGCTCCTGGAAGAAGGTACTTTCTTCGCCCTAGAGCCTGCCCTGAAGGAGTGAAAGATTTCCCCTCAGATCCCAGGCCACAGGGGCCATTGGAAGTTTCTTGGCAGTGCTGTGATAAAAGTGTTAGTTATAAGATATTAGTATGTTGAGCATCCAACTCTTGGTTTTGGCTCAGGTCATGACCTCATGGTTTGTAGGTTCAAGCCCTGCGTTGAGCTTTGTGCTGACAGCAAAGAAGAGCCTGCCTGAGATTCTCTCTCTCTCCCTCTGTCTCTGCCCGTTCCCCTCCCCTGCTTGTAGGCACGCACACTCAGATAGATAGGTAGATAGATGACAGACATTAGTATGAAAGATTAATCTGTCCTGTCTTCTTCTAAGAGAGAATGCCTCTCATTGGGACATTCCTGAATGAGTCTAAAGCTCTGAAGAATGGGGATCTCTTAGGCCTGAGGGCTTCAGTACCCACTGAAGATAAGCAGGGTGAACTGGGAGGTAGGGTCTGCATATCTGAACTGAGTGGAAGAGGAGAAGAGAGTCTTACCCTTAGGAACAAAACCATGAGGTCAATGCCCACGGAAGCTCCCAGGAAGGATCCGGAGCAGACACTAGGAACCACACACAGCTGTAAGAGTTGTCAGACCCCATATCGCCCAGCCCAGGCTGGACTGGTTGCTTGTTTGCTTTTTGTTTCCGTGAAGTAGACAGAAATAGAGAAGTATATTGTAGGCTTGTCTTGGGGGGGTAGAATATAGTGGAAAAGTGGGGAGACTATGGCTCTTTCTGTAGGCAGGTTCTGGGGCTCAGAGAAAGGGGGAGATATAAGGCAAACTCCAGGCAAAAGAGTGGGTAGTGGCAAGGAGACATGCAGAGAAGGATGCAGCCCGTAGGAGCCTTCTCAAGAAAAGGGGATGGTCCAGGAAACCCCCTGACCTGAGAAGGGGCAGAGCTGGGCAGCGGTGCTGGACACCTCCACTAGACCATCAGCCTCTGAAAGGTGGGGACCATACCACCACCTTCCTCAGCATAGCCACAGGCTCTGGAGACTGGACACAGAAGCAGCGAGCTTACTTGACTGGGATCGACTTTCTCCTTCTTCCTGACCACTCCCCAAATCATAAGTGGCTTTTCTACTTATAGAAATGGACAGGGAGGGGAAACATTCAGAGTGAAGGTAGAAGGGCCTTGGACCAAAGAGAGAAGCTAATTTCTCTCTTCAAAGGTCACCACTGACGTCCCATGTTCCAACCCCAGTTTCCACTTCTTTAGAGCTAATCTCCCTAGAGCAGTTGACTGTTACTCAACATTTGCTTCTTCAAATGTTATCTCCTGGGCTCCCAGCCTTTGCACCTTCATGATTCTCTCTTTACAGTTCCAGTTCCTCTTTTTCTACTTCTTCAATAGTTTACCCTTCTTCTGAAAACCTTAAGCCAGGTGTCTCCCAAATTCTGCCATTGATCTCGTCTCCTTGGACACCCCCATGGTCTATCTGAAGGATTCCCACCACTCGTGCAGCTTTGATGGCCACTTGCTTGTTGGTGACCCTACAGCCTCAATTGCTTCTTCAATTCTAGTCCCTCAATTGCAAGAGCCTGCTGGATGGCTGCAATTGGAAGCCCTCTGCAATCCCCAAGCTCAACACATCCTTTGTTGGGGGGTTTCCACAGGACTTGGGTCACCATGCTGGAGACCACATTTCAGGAGCCAGGCCTGGAGGCAAGACTGCCCTGATGCCTGGGTCTCTGCCTCAGTTTACCAGCACTGGGCTTGCCATAATCCTGCAGGAGGCTACCGGCTATTCCTCGTCTCTGGCCACCCTATCTCCTGCTTTCCCCTATTGACACGCAGTATTGAGAAAACTCTGGCAGGGTCTGGATTGCTGGTGTTGGACCTGGAGGACTGAGATGCCCCCCTGGGGGATGTAGTGGTGGGTCCACTCTAAATTCATCTGGAAACCATTTCAGTCCTGGGGAGTACTCTGTGCTGAGAGCTCACAGGAAGATAAGGGGAGACCTCCCAGGCTGAATGGGGAGAAAGGTTACTCTCTCATTCATCTCTGAAATATTAATTGAGTTCCTTCTCTGGGTTAGGGACTGTGTTAGGGGCTCAGGATACAATGGAGGAGACAGACAATATCCTGCTCTTGGGGAGCTAACAGTCTAACAGAAGACCAGGCATGAGCAGGTGAGGAGAGAGTACTGAGTACCCCCCCAAAAAGATAAACACATGATTGAGTACAGGGAGCACAACGCAGGGGCTGAGACTTACAGGTTATTAAGAGCTAAGAGAAGATTGTTCCAGGCAGAGGGGATATCATGTGAGAAGGTCCGAGTCAAGAGTGAGCTCAATACTTACAAATAATGGAAAGAAGTTTCATGTGGCTATGGAGTGTAAAGAAAGTAGTCCATATAAAGGAGGGATGGGTGAGCAAAGGCTGAGTCACACAGGGCATAGGGTGGTGGTGGTAAGGATTTCAAACTTTGCAATTTAAACCAGTGAGAACCATGATAAAAATGCACATGTAAATAAGATATTTTGGGTTGCTCTGTGACAATCACACATCAGGGACCAGGGAGAACAGTGTGGTGGGTAGAGATGATGATGGCCTCATTAGGGTGTTGGCTGTCAGTGGAGAGGAGTGGTCAGATTTCAAGGATATTTAGGAGGATTCAGGATCTAAAGAACAGCAATGGAGTTTTTTGGAGGACAACTTTGCTTTTTTCACTTGCGTGACCCAAGGTATGGTCAAGTTTGTCCCAGGGGAAGTTTGGTTGTGGATGCATAGGGTAGAGGTTCTTGTGGGGCCTCGATAAAGATGCCAAGTGATGCAGGCTTGCCAAGCAAAATAAGGACTAAATTTGAATTTCAGAAAAATGACAAATGTTTAGGGTAAATCTGTCCTAAATACTACATGGGACACACTCATAATGAAGCATATTTTCATGGTATAGCTGGAATTCAGATTTAACTGGGCATCCTATGTTTTTATTTGTTAAAGGTGACAAGCCTACAGGCCATTGTATACATGATCCAAGGCTCAGGAGAGAGGTCTAGATGGAGGTATATGCTTGACAATTGCCAGCACAGGGAAGGACTGGAAGCATTGTGAATGTGGAGGTGCTTAGAGTCAATACATAGAGGAGATGAGCCTAGGACAGGGTCTGGTTAACTCCAACATTTAGGGTTTGGCTAGAGGAGAAAAAAGAGGGGGAAATAGGAGAATGCCAATGGAGCTAAGGGTGGTAGAAATGACTCAGCAGAAAAATCAAGCACACAAGGGCTAAAAGCGTTCATTGAATGTATCAACAGGTTATTGGTAGCCTTGGTGAGAGCAGTTTACAGGAGGATTTGAGATGTTTTCTTATGAAGGAGAAGGTGATGGTGGGAGAAGGAGGTGGGGTCAAGAGAGGGCTTAATTTAATATTAGAGACTCGAAAAAATATATACTGGAGACTTGAACTTGTTCAAATATTGATGAGAAGACCTGAGTAGAGAGGGAGAAGCTGAAGATGAGGGAGAAGAGGACATAGGCAAGATCCCCCAGATGGCAGAAAGGAAGGGCTGAGATCCAGTAAATAGAAGGACGTACACCTTCCGTTATACCTGGAAGCAAACGGAGGGTATGGGAAGGCTGATAGAAGGGATGGAAAGATGTTGAAAGATTTCCTGCTTCGAGGTTCCTATTTTGTCTTTGAAGGGAGAGGTGATATCATCTGCTGAGAATTAAGATGGAAAAAAATATGTGTAAAGTTTGAGAACAGGGGATAAGGTTTTGAAAGGTAGATGTACAAGGAGATCAATAGATGTTGCTTATGGAAAACACAGCAGACAGTGCTGAGGACCCAGTCAAGCTTGGTGACCACCAATGATGTGGATCTAGTCAGCCTGATGGTGTGGTCTTCCCCAGCAGAAACCATCTCCACATACCTACAGTCAAGAGGAAAAATAGAGCTGGTCGATTCACAGTTGGGTTTTTGCCAAGCGGTACAACAAACGGGAATTTACATTATAGGGAAAAATGAATGAAATTCTGAGCTGCACAGTCTAAGCCAGGAGAAAGGAAGGTGAAGAAAGAGGGAGGGCATGGGAGAAGAGGGAGCCATGGACAGGTGGTTCCAATGGGGTCAGAGAACAGGTGTTGGAAAGCAGAGAGGATAGAAGGATGTCAGAGTTACTAATTTCAGAGGAAGGGGAGTTCTGGGTGGTGACTAAGGTTGGGCAGTGGTTATGGGGGAAATGGGTGTCAATCCCATGACACAGTGGGATTGAAGGCTGTCAGAGATAGAGACACCAAGCAACTAAGAGGCTAGGGTGTGGGCTGGGGTGCATCATGGACTCTGACATCATCCACAGTGATGGCAGGCCTCCCCTAGGTTCACACATCTTGCTTCTTGGCAACACATCCCTGTTTGTTGGGCCATGTGGGTTGTCATGGTGGTGGGTGGGAAGAGGGGAGGTGGTGGTGGCTAAAACTAGGAGGGGACTGTGAAATGTTGCCATGGTAGAAAGAGGTTTTGTGTGAGCCTTGAACAAAATGGATTCCTCTGTGTGCCTCTAGGTTGAAGGTGTGCATAGCCTGCCGTCAATACTCAGCAGAACTGAGAAAATCTTCTGTGAGCCCTTCTCAATGTTACTTAAGGAGCCCAAGAAGGCAGTAATGATCCAGAATGCCTCATCTCCCCTCCCCCAACCCCCAGAGCCTGTGCTTTCCCTTGTGTTCTTTCCACTACTCTGACTAGAAAACTCAGTCTCACTTCCCATATCCAATTGGTCACTAATTCTCTAATGCTAGTGCCCCTGTGCTGATTCATATCATTGTCATCTGTCTCCCAACATTATGATGGCTTCCTAAATGATTTCTCTGCACACCACCCCAGTCCCGACTTTCCCCAGCTTCTCCCCATTCTCAAGAGGCCAAGGCCAAAGAGAAGACACTCCTAGCAGTGCTTTCTCCACATAGGCTCTTCACAGTCATCTATATAATCTTTCTAGAACACTGCTTGGTCTCCATGACTCCTGTCCTTAATATTTCCCAGAGGATCTCTGTATTTATGGAACAAAGATCAAACTCCTTAGCGTGGTATTCAGGATTCCTCTTTTTTTTTTTTTTAATGTTTTATTTATTTTTAGGAGAGAGAGAGACAGACAGACAGCGTGAGCAGGGGAGGGTCAGAGAGAGAGGGAATCACAGAATGAAACAGGCTCCAGGCTCTGAGCTGGCAGTCAGCACAGAGCCCGACGCGGGGCTTGAACCCACGAACCGTGAGGTCATGACCTAAGCGAAAGTCGGTCGCTTAACCGACTAAGCCACCCAAGCACCCCTGGATTCCTCTTGACCTTGCCCTGTGCTCCTTGCCACCCACATCTTCTGCTCTTCCCTCCAACCACCATGTGCCAGTCCCACTACGCTATTTTACATTTGCTGTCATAAGCCATATTCCTTCCTGACTCTGAGGCTTTGCATCTGCTGTCCCCTCAGCCTGGGATGTCCTTCTTCCCATTCTCCACCTCCATCCTGTAGGGCTTCATGGCAGTCACACCTTGTCCCAGGTGTCTTATCTGCTCCCCACCATTCAGAATTAATGCCTTGCTCTACAACGAAGGCAGGAAATTGCCAAAATCTCTATTTAGCATGTATGTTCAGTCTTGTAATACAGTTAGCTGCTTAGAAGCTGTTTGTGTAACGTATCTTGCAAATACGTTCAGCTGTGTGAGGATACAAAGAGGCAAGACTAGCCCCTAACTTCAAGGTGTTCGCCTCCCGGTGGGAGTGCTGGCTAGCTGAGAGACAATGACAAAATCCTGAGGTGCATGCTGAGTGGGGCAAAAGACCACCAATGTAATGGAGTGATCGGTGTATACCCATCCCACCAGGTAGGACCTAAGTTCCTTGAGCTCAGCAAGATGGTTTTCTTTCTTTCTTTTTTTAAATGTTTATTTATTCGGCGGGGGTGGGGGGTGGGGGGAGAGAATGAGTGGAGGAGGGGCAGAGAGAAAAGGAGACACAGAATCTGAAGCAGACTCAAGGCTCCGAGCTGTCAGCACAGAACCTGACGTGGGGCTTGAACCCATGAACCACAAGACCATGATTTAAGCTGAAGTCAGATGCTTAATGGACTGAGTCACCCAGGTGCACCAGAAAGATATTTTCTTTATCTGAGCCTCCCCCAGCCCCCGCCCAGAGCCTGGTGTGTCACAAAAACACCCTATGTGATTTGTTAGCATGAACCTCAGGTTCCCTGAAGTTAGGAGCTGTGTCTTCCTCAACCTTTTCTTCTTCTTTCCCCCGGTGCCTTGTACGAGGTCTGGCAGGGTCAACATTCACTGAAATGAACCAAGAGAAAGAGTTGCGCAGAAGTAGCAGGTGCTCTGGGGACCTGTGAGTAAACAGTTGGCTTGAGAGATGTCTCAGACCAGATGAGTGCTCACGATTCATGTGACTGCTGTCTAGACTCAGACACCAGTGGGTCACGACTTGTCCTGGAGGGGTCCCCTGAGGCCAGCTGACTGATGGAAACTCCCAGCCCACCGTGCAGCCACTCTCTCCTGCTGATGGCCAGGCACGGGGAAGGGACGCTCCCAGCAAACAGAGGCAGGAACAGTAACTAGAGACACCCGGCCAGAGTGACTCACTGGGAAAGTGGAGCCCTGAGGTGCACCAGCAGAAGCCTCCTCCCTCAACTGGGATTGAGCCCCATCTTGGTTTTGGAGGCTGCGTGTTTGCAACTGGGCCCTGAGCCACTGAGTCGCCTTAAGGAGAGGACCGGCACCCTGAGTCTGGGGAGATGTGAGGAGAAGGGCTCTGTGCCTGGAGCAGGTGAAGAGGTCTCCAGGAGACTCCGTCCTCTCCCTGCGACCGCCAGCCCTCTCCAAATATATCTGTGGCGCAGTGGGGAGAAGTTGTGCAGAGTGTGAAGAAGTTATGATAAAAGCTGGACAGTGTCCCGAATTCCCAGGCTGAGGAAAATCCCCCCAGTGTTCTACAATTCTTACCGGGAAGTGGGGAATTCCCAGCAGCTCTGAGGGGAGGCATGGAGGGAAGGAGGCTCCCCAGGTCAGCCTTCATTAGCAGAGGCATCCCTTCCTGAGGCAAGTCCCTGCTTATCCCCTGGTAGAAGTGAGCCGTGGGAACCCAAGGTGTCCCTTCGGGGCTGCGGGGTGCCTGCTCCTCACACGTTCCCATGGGAGGTGGGCTGCCCCGCCCGCGACCCCTCCCTGGCATTCCCTGCCCTTCCTGGCTCCTCCTGGGTCCCTCCTTCTCCTCTCCCCTCAGCACGTCCTCCTGGCCTCTCTTATCTCCCCAGCCTTCCTCGCATCTCCCCACCTCAACCAGGAGAAAGCGAGGGGGTCCGGCTCAGTCTGGGCAAGTCACTCGACTGCTCTGAACCTATGCTTGTTGCTCGGCCCCAGGAGAATGTCCGTCCGCAAAGCTGCTACGAAGAGACACCGCCCTAAAGGACTCTTGGCAGATTCACTCTAGACTTTCAGTTACTCATTTCTTCAAGCATCCATTCCGCACGGCATTTATCTTCGCCTGCTCTGTGCTGGGCGCTCTTCTATGTGCTAAGGATAGAGCAGTGAACAAAACAGACAAAAATCCCTGTCTTCCTGGAGCTTCCACCTTAGCAGGGAAGGTGAACATGCAGCCGACAAATAAACACATACTTAAAATACAGGAGATATGATGTTCTGCCACGCAGAAAACTAAAGCAGTGAAAGGCAACGGAAGACGGGAGAGCTCCCTCTTAGGACACCTTAGAGGAAGACACATTTGGACAGAGACCTGACTATGGGCAGAGAGAGGGCCAGGTGACCATCTGGGGGAGAGAGTTCCAGACAGAGGGCACAGCAGTACCGATGCCCTGAAGCAGGGAGGCACTTGGCCCCGGGACCAGCATGGAGCCCGTGTGGCTGGAGTGGAGTGAGCAAGGCTAGCGTGGGAGAATGAGGTCAGAAGACAAGGCAGGGCCGAGGCCCAAAGGGCCTTGTTTATCAAATTAGGGAGTTTGGGTTTTATTCTCAGTAATGTTTTTGAGCAGGGGAGTGACATGATCTGATTTATGTGTTTGAGATTACTCTGCATGGGGAGTTCACTCCCAAAGTGAGGCCAGGAAACTAGTTAGGAGGCTGTGGCCATCATTCATCAGAACCGAGGCCCTGTACCTCCATCCCCACCCCCAGTTTCCATCCCAGAAGCTGGCGCAGCATCTAGAACCTCTCCTGTCCCTCCTCCTCAGCCCTTGCAGGTTCCCAGCTCACCCCTCACTGTGCCTGGGGTCCGGACCCACTCTCCACGGCAGCTGCCACCAGCCGCCTGCTCCCAGGGGCTTTTCCAGGCTGGAGCCCTCTGGGGCCTTCTGCATCCTGGGTCCCCTCCTCCTGCTGAGACCCTCTGCTCTCTGGACATCATGGCACTGCACACACTACCCGAGGCTCCTCTCTCCGGCCTGAGCTGTCAGTTTCTGCCCCATCCCCTTCTCCCGCTCTGACTGGGCCCGTTGATACCCTTCTGCCACTGCTCCCCGATGAGCCAATCACCTGTGTTCTCCAGGTGCCTGCACTGAGCACCCCTCAGGTAAGGGTGAGCCAGACAGCCTGAACCCCTGCCCTGAAAGAAGCCAAATTCCAGAGGTAGAGATAGAAAGACATGTAAACAATTCATGAGAGAATGTTGGGGAGGGAGTGATCCACGCCATGGGGAAAATGGAAGCAGATAGTGGAGAGCAAGTGATGGGGAAGGGGGCTATTCCAGAGGGGCCTGAATTATCTGCAGGTAGTATCTGCCACATATCTGCCGTGTGAACGTCTGAGGAGACAATGTTTTGGGCTAAGGAAAGAGCAAGTGCAAAGGCCCTGAGGTAGGTGAGAAGTGCGCTTGTAAAGAAGGCCAATGTGGCTGGAACAGGAAGAGGGGTGGTAGATGAGGCTGCATCACGTATAACTCCACACTCTCCTCTTAGCCCCAGACTCCAGTGTCCTGTGACATTCTGGACTTCTATAGCTGGAGGCCCCTTCCGCAGGCATCATCACAAACTCGATGCGTCCCAAACTAAACCTGTTTTCCCCTCCTGAAACCCATCCCTCTTTCTGTCGTCTAAACTATCCCCCCATGCCAGTAAGCCGAGGGTAGGTGATACTCCTCTTTCTCCCTCACCCCACATGAGTCCCACTAAAACCCCCTTTAAAGTATTTCCTGTATCTGTGCCCTCTCTTTCTGGGTCAGGCTCTCACCCCTGTTATGAGGACTTGGGAAGGGTCTCCTAACTGGCTGATCTCTGATCATTCTCTGGTCAGGAAGGTGGCACATACTTAGAGAGCAGCTAAATACCACAAAGCAGCAAGTACTCTTCAGGGGAGGGCGAGGGCTGGGGGCTGTATGCTGGAGGGAGAGGCCGGGCTTCACAGAAGAGGGACATCTCATCGTCTCCCACTTCGATGGCCATATACAGCCAGGACCTCCAAGCCTATCCCTCCACACAGACCTCTCACCAGAGATCTAGCTTTGGCCACTCCTAAGCACCTGCTTGCCCTCAGCTGCCCCTCGGGGAGCCCATACTGTTCAGATTTGCACTTGCCCCCGCCTGCAGACTGCCCCTCTCAGTCAAATTCTCCCCCTGCTTTATCAGAGACCTGGCAGCCACGCGGGCTCCTCTCCACCCCCAGCTAAGCCATCACCAAGTCCTATCTGAGGGTGCTCTGGACACTCCGTCCATGCCACCGCTTGCTTCCGGCCACCGTGACTCGGGCCCAGACCACATACGTTGCCTCCCAACTGGTGTCCATGGTCTGCTGCTTGCCCTCATCCCATCCGTGGTCTTCACTGTGGTGACTCCCCTACCATCTAATGTGCACGTCCATTCAGTGTGAGCCTCTGCTGTAAACCCTGCATCGGCTTCTCCCAGCTCTCAGGATAACGTCCAAAGTGTGCAAAGCCACTGCGTAGCTCCGTGCCTCTCGGCCACCCTGCCCCCTTGCGCCCTCTACTCCAGACTTCATGACCTACTTTCAGTTCCTAGAATGCACCATCCCTTTCTTTGGACCTTCCTACTTTCCTCTTCTGCTGGTCCCAACATCCTTCCTGGCCCCCTTCTCTCCCCGGTCCCCTTGCCTACATAACTCCTCCTCACTCCTCAAGAAATCAGCAGTGTTGGAGCACCTGGCTGGCATGGTCAGAAGAGCATGCGACTCTTGATCTTGGGGTTGTGAGTTCGAGCTCCACATTGGATATAGAGATTACTGAAAAAAATAAGAAAAAACATTTTAAAGAAATCAGCAGGGTCACCTCCTCCAGCAAGTCCTCCGTGATCTTCTCAAGGCGAGGCCAGGTGTTCCTCCCAGGTGTTTTCCCTAGCACCCTGAGCTCACCTTACTTCATTGCAAGTGCCTATTTACGTCTCTGTACCCTCCACAAGCCTGGCATCTCTGTGAATGCTTATGTTGTCCAGTTTGTTGGTGGTAAAATCCTCAGTCCTTGGCACATAAAGGTGCTCAACAAATATTTTTTGAATGGATGGATGGATGATGTGAGAGTAGAAATTGGGTTTAAAGGATGGACATATAGGGGTGCCTGGGTGGCTCAGTCGGTTGAGCATCCAACTTCAGCTCAGGTCATGATCTCATGGTCCATGAGGTCAAGCCCCGCATTGAGCTGTGTGCTGATGGCTCAGAGCCTGGAGCCTGTTTTGGATTCTGTGTCTCCTCTCTCTGTTTCTCCCCTGTTTACTCTCTCTCTCTCTCTCTCTCTCAAAAATAAGTAAACTTAAAAAATTTTGATAATAAAATAAAGTAGGGACACATCTGGAAAGGAAAGACATTGGAGCACAGAAGAGGTATGCAGAGGCAAAGGTGTGGAGGTAGCCGTGGGCACCGTCACATTCAGGGGTGAACGAGGCCACCTCGATTGGAGCCAAGGGCATGAGGGGAGTGAAGGGCGAGAAGGTCAAAAAGGGAGGTTGGGGCCTACCTAAGGTCTTTGGACTTTATTCCAGAGGAAGTGAAGAGCCTCCAAAGGTTATAAGCGAGCTTGACACGGTCAAAGCCGTGTTTCAGATCACCAGATTGACTAGAGATCACCCCCATTTTGGGGGACTCCAGGGAGCTGCTGGGAGCCCCCTTTTCAGCTGGAAGGCCCCCATCTAGCCGCAGGCGCCTGGCAGCCTTGGGTCATGGAAGTAAAGCTCCCACACGGATGCTTCCTCCTCCATTAGCAGAAGCTGATTGCCCTTCCCTGTGACTCACCCAGAGGGGTCAGTCCGAGCAGAAAGTCATTGTTGACAGGAAGAGGGGTCAGACTTTCCCTTCCCCAGCCAGCTTCCTGGGCACCGAGACAGCAACACAGGACAACGCAGAGTGGGGAGGGAGGCTGGGAGCGCACCGCCTGCCCCCTACCCCCCCAGCCCCTGCAGCCTGCCTGCCCGCTGGGACCCACCGTGCCACATGACAGCCAGCCTGACAAGGCCAGTTGTTGGTGAGTCAGGCGGCTCCAGAAACCCTCCTCCAGCCAGCTGGGGAGGTGGTGAAGGCCAGGAAGGAGAGAGGAGGCGCCCTGCCGCCCTCCGGGGCTGGTCGGGTGAGGGGGGTGCACCGGCCAGGGCTGGTTCCCAGGCCCACCTTCCGGGAGGGAGATGCAGAGCCAGTGAGGGCATTGGAGTTGGGGACAATGTCGGGCAAGGCTTCTTAAGGAAGTGGGCGTTGAAGGAAGGGACAGAGGGCCACAGGCCCCCAGAAGGGTGTAACCTGGAAGGAGGACAGGGATGGGAACGGAGGGAAACCCATCCCTCTGACCTAGACCCTGGCAAGAGTTAATCTGCTATAGCTGTCTCCATGGCAGGCTGGCTCCAGCTCCCAAAGTCGCTGGAGTTTAGAATGTGTTCTCTACAGACGAGCAATGTCACATCGCCTAGTCCCTGCTCGGTGATGCCACAGAATCCGTGCGAGCCGTAAATAATAAGAGAAGGCTGTAGTGCTTCGACTTACCAGTGTTACGTGGTGCACTTAAAATTTCATTAAGAGGGCAAATCTCATGGTAAGTGTTCTTACCACAAAAATAAAACAAAGCAAAACAAAACACAAAGAGACACGAAGAAACTTTTGGAAGCAGGGGATATGTCCACTACCTTAATTGTGGGGACGACTTCCCCACAAAAAGTATATGCATATGTCCAAACTCATCAAAGTATATATGTTAACCGTATGCGTTTTTTTTCTTTTTCTTTTTTTTTTTTTAATTATTTATTTCTAGGAGAGAGAGAGAGAGACAGCGTGAGCAGGGGAGGGTCAGAGAGAGAGGGAGTCACAGACTGAAACAGGCTCCAGGCTCTGAGCTGGCAGTCAGCACAGAGCCCGACGCGGGGCTCGAACCCACAAATCGCGAGATCATGACCTAAGCGAAAGTCGGACGCTTAACCAACTAAGCCGCCCAGGCGCCCCTGCAGTTTTTTTCTATATGAATTATGCCTCAATAAAGATGTTTAAAAAGTGAGAGAGAGAGAGAGGGGAGCCTGGGTGGCTCAGTTGGTTGAGCATCTGACTCTTGATTTCAGCTCAGGTCATGACCTTGTGGTTTGTGGGTTCATGACTTGGAGCCCTGCATCAGGCTCTGCACTGACTGCATAGAACCCTCTTGGGATTCTCTCTTTCTCTCTCTCTCTCTCTCTGTCTCTCTCTTTCCCTCAAAATAAATAAATAAACTTAAAAATTATCATAAAGAGTGTGAGAGAAAGAGAAGCTGCAAATTGAAGTGTGAAGGAAGAGAGCACAGGCCAGAATCCATATGCACATAAGCCTTTTCTCAAGCAAAAAAAGTTGGGGAACCGAGCAACAAAGGGCGGGCTTCCAAGTTTCCAGTTCCAGGGTCTGCCTCTGGGAGTGGCTGCAAGCCCTCCCACCCCCGTTCCCTGTGTCTGGAGGTCTAGCCTCCTCTGCAAGGGAGGAAGAGGTGTCCCATCTCCTGCTCACCTGCTGGATGGCAGGAAGGGAGCACCTCTGGCTGCTGCAAGCCTGGGCCCCGAGGGCAGATGTGAAAAGCAGAAGTGGGTGCCAGGCCTGGGCACCGAGGGCTCTGAGTCAGGCAAGGGGAGGAGGCAAGGGGAGAGGGGAGCTGGGCACTGGGGGCAGGGTGTTGAGAGAAGGGGTCTATCCTGGGAGCGGGGCTGAGGATCAACAGGGTGAGGAGACACGCACCTCCCACAGCCACCGCAGCGCTGCACATTGCAGATCAGAAGGCACCCGGACTTTCCTTTCTATCTTGTCCTTCCTCCTCCCGTCCCTCCTCCTGGTCCTCTTTGTACTGCAGTCGGTGCTGCTGGCTCGGAACTGGCCAAGGGCCGAAGCGGGAGCCAGAGCTGGTGTGTCCCCAGCCTGGAATTCTCTTCTCCCAGCTGCCATACAGCAGGCTCCCTGTCACAGGGCTCTAGGCTTAGATGTCCCGTGTTCTGGGGGGCCATCCACACTGTACCTCTAATGTAGGCCACCCACCATCACTGCCACAAGCCCCCACCTAGTGTTCTCTTCTTTCTTCATTTCTCCCATCGCCGATGAGAAGGAAGATCAGAATAGTCATGGATGTCGTGGGCGTCGACGTATGAGAGAGGGAAGGAAAGGAAAATGGAAAATACGGAAAGTTAGGGCAGCCAGGAGGCCAGCAGAGCTTAGGGCACTGGGCCATTTCTTTAGAGGTTTGGCCTGACTCTGAGACCCAGAGCCCTCAAATCCTGTTCCCTGGAGTAGGAGGCAGCCCTAAACATGAAGACCCATCTGAAGGCTGAGTGTAGAATGTTCTCCACTGAGGACTCAGGGTTCTGACAGTCTTCTTGAAACATAAAGCTGTGGCCCTGCCGCTCACTGCTTGTCCCCATGAGGGAGAGCTGAAGACCCGGAGGTCTGTGGGTTAGCACAGTGAAGGATGATCTTAGATGGCACCTGCTACTTTTTTTTTTAGTTCCCCAAAATAGGCTCTAGTTTCTAGAAGCTCTACCATGTGAGCAAGTTTCTAGAAGCCCCATTCTTCCGATGTTGAAATTCGGGTGTAATTCAACCCAGAGGCTGAAGAAACCAAGAAGTAAGTCCGCTAGAATCAGAGGATGCACTGCAGAGCCAGAAATCACAACCTTTCACAAGAGGCCTCCTAGCAGTTCTGGAAGCTTTTCCTTGCTGATAAGAAATGCAAAAAAAAAAAAAAGATGGGGTGCAAACCAGAGAGGAGCAGTGAGCCATGCTGAGCAGTGGGCCTTGGCCGGGCAGGGCAGTCTGGTCTGCATAGGGCACCTCTTGAAAAGTGCCCTTTGGCTGGGAACAGTGCAAAAGCACTGTACTCCCAAACTTCTGGCCTTTGGAGGCTACTTTAAAGTTCACCCAGCACTTCCATGTATTCAAAGTATACAAAAATGCTGATTTGAAGGGGCGCGTGCACCCCAATGTTTACAGCAGCGCTATCAACAATAGCCAGAGTATGGAAAGAGCCCACATGTCCATTGACAGATGAATGGATCGAGAAGATGTGGTAATATGTATACAATGGAATGCTACTTGGTGATGAAAAAGAATGAAATCTTGCCCTTCACAGCAACATGGATGGAACTAGAGGGTATTACGCTAAGCGAAATAAGTCAAAGAAAGATACCATATGATTTCACTCATATGTGGAATTTGAGAAACACAGCAGATGAACATAGAGGAAGGTAAGGAAAAGAAAGATAAAAACAGAGAAGGAGGCAAATCCTAAGAGACTGTTAAATACAGAGAACAAACTGAGGGTTGCCGTAGGGGAGAGGGGTGGGGGTATGGGTTAAATGGGTGATGGGCGTTAAGGAGGGCACTTGTGGGGACGAGCACTGGGTGTCATATGTGAGAAATGAATCACTGGATTCTATTCCTGAAGCCAAGACGACACTCTATGTCAACTAATTGAATTTAAGTTAAAAAAAAATCAAAAAGAAATACAATAATAATAATAATTTGATCTGAAAAAAATAATAAAGTTCAATTAGCACTTCCATACTTGGTGTGTACTTGCCCCTGACAAATTATGCCCCTGAGGGAGGAGTTACTTTTATCTCTATCAGAGAGGTTACAGGGTTTGCTAAAAGTCACACAGCAAATGGTACCAGATGACCACGCTCTCTTTGGATGGGTTGCTTGCTTATCAGGCAACCTCCTGATGACTCACTGGTGAGCCTAATAAAAGGACAGAGGCGATCTGGGTGGGGACTTTGGTATTTCCATTCAATTTGTCTATGGGGGTCTCTGCTGCATTCCCAGTACCCTAGACTTGGCCCGGAGCAGGTCCTCTCTAAATATTTGTGGAGAGTATTAAAATGACATGTCCCTGCTCTGGAGAGTTCCCAGTCTGGGGGAAGGGGTAGAGCAGGTGCACATATGAGGCTAAAATAAACTAGAACGTGAAAAAGGGCCCTCGGAGGGATCTGCAACGCCATTGGGTTCTGAAAAGGGCGTAACCAAGTGGGCTGGGGAAATAGGAATTCTTGCAGGAAGTGGCAGCTTAGAGGGCTTTAAGGAGGGACTTATTTCCACAAGCGGGCAGGGTGCATGGTGACAGTTCTACGGCCCAGCCCCTGCCCACCTCGCCATCAAACCCCCCGTTGCCCGCACTCGGCCACTCCAAACCAGTCTCCCCTCTACTCCTATGCACTTACTGCTCCCAGTTGGCTGATACACTCTTTCCTTCCCCTCCTTTCTCATCTTCCCTTGCCATGCGCCCCTCCGCCCATCCATATTAGCCATGCCTGACCTCGTCTTCCTGTTGCCCCCATGGCAACCTGGGCTTCTGCCTTTGGCACTATGGGATGGAGCTGGCTACCAGAGCTGGATTACTTGCCTAATCCCCTGTGGACTGTGAACTCCTTGACACTGGACTGTATTTTATTTTGGAAATTCCAGCAACTAACCTTGAGGTGGGCTGTAGTAAACGGAATAAACATTCATCAAGTCGGGGGTACTTGGCTGGCTCTGTCAAAGGAGCATGTGACTCCTGACCTCGGGGTTGTGAGTTTGAGCTGCACATGGGTGTACAGATTACTTAAATAAGCAAAACTTTAAAAAAGTAAAAGATTCATAGAGTGGATGGGTGTCCAACTTTTGTGAGGCCTGAAGGTGACTAATGAAAGCCAAGGCCAAAGCAGAAGACTAGGACCAACCTGAGGAAGGCCAGCCATCAGGCAAGGTGGGGTGGGGGGAATGGGTGGTACATGGAGCCCCTACGCACTAAGCAAGCAAGTTAGCTGGTGGTGCCCCGCTGACATGGTTGCCCTGCAGGGACATGAGGGTTGGAGCAGAGAAAGGACAGACTACGAGAGAGGAAGGCTTGAGGGTCCTGGTCAGCAGGTCTCGGGGGCATTTGGTGAGCCTGCATGAGCCCCTAGGTTTCGCTCACACTTGGGCTCACTGACAGAGTGAGTTCAAACCCAGCAGCTCTGACATCACCCAAGTGCAGAGGGCCCATGACAAGCATGTGACCCAGCAGGCAGCCCTGGGACAGGCAGCGGTGGGGTGGAAGGGAGGAACTCAGCTTAGCACGTAGGGAAGCAGGGGGGATTCTTTTCCAGTTGAGGAATGATCTGGGCTCTTGAAGTCCACTCATTCACTCCTTCGTTAATTCATCCATTCAACACACTTCTATTGGGCACCTAGTATGTGTGGGTACTGCAGGAGGTAAAAAGCTGTCGCTTCCTTAAGAAGCTCATAGTTTAGTTGGAGGAAGGATGAGGAGTAAACACACAAAAGGGAGACACAAACACTGGAGAGACAGAGGCCAAAGCGTCAGGCGACCCAGCAAAGGGAGAAAGCATTCCTGCTGAGAGCAATGAGAAGGCTTTCTCAGAGGAGGACATTTCAGACATTTTGGAGATGGGATTTCAGCTCGAGGACTTGGGAGGGGTGGGGAGACGCACCAGGCGGGGCAGAAAGAGACCAAGAGCTCCCTGAAGCAGAACCACAGCGGTTTGGTTCTGTCCCCGCTCTCCCAGTAGCGCTCAATGATCATTTGTCTTGTTGAATGAGGCAGTGAACTTCTCCTCACCCTCCTCCTTCCCTCCCCACCTGGACCCACCACTGATCACCTGAACTTCTCTCTCAACAGCACCTAGTCCCCTGAGCCCCTTTCCTTCTGCCAAACCCACATCTTTGACCTTGAAAGAGAAACATCCCTTCTCTGGCCCCTCAAGTCTTCCCTTGTGTCCTTGATTTTACTCCTGCCCTCCCCTATGACCTTGCTCCTTTAGTGGCCACTATCTCTGTATCTGGTTAGTTCCTGGGCTCCTTCCCTTTAGCTGATAATAAATGTGATTAAGGCTCTGACACCTTCCCCCCACCAAATCCCCTCGCTTCCTGATTAGATGCTGCATTTCCTGAGGATACGAGTCCATGCAATATAGTATGTGTCTCTTCATGGGCCCCTCAGAACTGAGAACAATGTCCTAAGCTCCAAAAACATTCATTCTAAATGGATAGATCTGATGTTGTCATCCTCCAGTTTCCTCCAGTGGCTCTTCAAGGTAAAGTCAAAAGTCACGTGTGACGTATAAGCACCTGCGGAATGGGGCTGATCTGCCTCTCTCCACTGTCTTCTTCTTCCCTGGCTCATCATTCCAGAATAACTATACTGCCCAAAGCCTGCTGCACAATTGCCCGCCTTTCCTGACCTTTGTGCATGTTCTTCCCTCTCTCTGCAATGTCCCTCCCCCATTTCTGCACCTGTTGCACTGTTGCTCTCTATGCAACTCAAAGGTCTCCTCCTAGAAGCCTTCCTGACTCTCTTCCCATCCACACACCTTCTCCTAACGCTGTCTGGCCCTGTGTTAACAGGAACCATGTGTTTATAGGCCCAAGAGCCCTTTAAGGGTAGGGACAAGTCTTGTTTGGTGATTTTAGCCTTAGCACCAAGGGCCTGGGGGGTTGATAGGGGGTCCATAGATGTTTGTTAAATGAATGAGTTAACTAACGTCTGGAGAAATGCCAGTGATTTCAGAGGGAGGTGTCGATTTTGTCACTCTGGTCCTGGCTCCCACTTCCAGAAAGGGATGAAGCTCCCTTGAGATTCAGAATCCAAGATTCTGGAGCCAACAATCGAAGATCCCCCAGAATTCAACTCCTAAAAGTTCCCTATTTCAAGTTGGCTCTGACAATCAGGCGTACAGTCCACGATCTTTTATTTTTAACATCCAAGGAAGAACTGGGATATGATTTCTATTGTTGTGTTCTAAAAATATATTTTCTATGGTTTTCTGCTTTCTTCACAATAAAATAGCTTTGGCATGACAGTTCTCTTGCGTAAGTGAAAATACAATTTCATGAGAGGGTGTTTCGTGTGCTTTAAGGGAAGCAACTATCTGACCTAAGGCGGCTGTGCAGGAAGGGAGGGGGAGGGGGGCCAGACAAGATAGCCCCATCTCCTACCGGCCAGGCCCAGGGCCTGGCATTGGGAGGTTTGGATTTTCCAGATTTTTAAGGGATCTCAGCACCAGAGTCTGAGACCAGTCATCCTCAATCAATCAGCAAATATTTATTAAGTGATCACTACACAGGGAGCTGCAGCTAAGTGAAATGCGAGACGTGTGTGAGCCTAAGTTACATTCCATGGTGAGTTCTTCTGGCCATATCCTCACTACTGCTCCTATGGCTAATTGTAAGTACCATTGAGCGCAATCCTTATCCCTCAACAAGGGTCTGCTTTATCTTCTACTGACTCTTCACTAGCTCCCTACAGCAGGTAGCATTATTTCTACTCAACAGATGAGGAAACCAAGGCTCAAAAGAAGTATCTACATTATACCAAATGTCACAGCTGGAAATCCACTCATCTGGGATCTGAATGTTGGTTCTCTGGCTCCAAACCCAAAGTCCTTGGTAATGACAGCCAACATCTGCATGAGTCTTCCTAGGGTACAGAGTATTTTCCAGGACATGTCTAATTGGATCCTTTCACTATCTCACGTGAAGTCACAATTACCATAACGCCCATTTTATAGATAAGGAAACAGGGGCTCAGGGAGATTCTAGTAACTTGCCAAAAGTCCCTATTGGTAAATTACATATCTAGGATTTGAGCTGAAGCCAAATCCCATGTATCTTCTGCTATACCGGATGGAGGACCAGATCATCTAGTTTGGGCCCTGCCCAGCTTCTAGCACAGCACTAGAATTCTAGGAAGAGTATCTAATTCTGGGAAGAGAATTCTCACCTAGCAGGCCCGAAGAGCCCTCGTGCCACACTGTGGGCCAGCCTGGCCTCTGCTCCAGAGGCCTATACCTGGGAGGAGAGAAAGCAAGGTCCTCGGAGTCTGGTGGGTGGGCTCCATCCCCCCCCCCACGCCCCCAGCCCAGGAGCCCAGCTGGGAGCAGGAATGTGAACGAGGGGGAGGGAGCTGTGTCCCGATCCCGGCAAGCCAGGCAAGCCGGAGGCTTTCCAATGAATGGACCATTGGTGGTTGCGGTTATGTGGGCCAATTGTGGTTAGGAGAGGGGAGAGGCTCCCAGGGAACACTGCATTCCTGCTCCTGTCAGCAACTCCGAGGGCTCAGGACCCGGCGGGAGCACTGGCCCGTCCATCCCTCTGGGCTCCAGGGCTAAGCCTGTGCCCTGCACCCTCCTGGCCTCCAGAGCGGGGCTCTGGCCACCATAGGGTTCAGAGGAACGTTCACAGCAGGAAAGGGGCTTTCCTGAGATAGAAGCAGCCTTGGCTTCATGCCTCCTGACCCCACCCCCAACTTGGTCCCTGGCCAGGCCACTGCTGAGGAGGCATTAGCACAGCCACTCTGGAGTCCTTTTAATTGAGCCTGGAGTAGCGCTGACTGGACAGCGGATGCAGTGCCCTCTCAGCCTAACGAATTCTATCCCCTGTAGAGCCGTAGTCTAGGCAACGTTCTAAGCATTTTACACATAATCACAACTTTATAGAAGACCTGTGAGAAAGAGGCCACTATCATCCCCATGTTACAGATGAGGAAACTGAGGCACAGGAGGTTTAAGTAAGTTATGCAGGGCCATAGAGCTAGCAGGAGGCAGAGCCCAGATTTCCACCCAAGCGGCATGGCTGCAGAGCTAATCTCATGCTCGCCATCCTCCACCTTGCCGCCGGCAATGGCTACCTGACTCTTCCTATTTCCCGGGGAAGAGTGCACAGCACCAGTCAAGAGGAAGACTTGCCCCCCAGCTGGAGGGCGCAGGGCTGGGCTGGGCCCCTGGCCTGGGGTCCAGGGCGGCCATAGAGACGACTGTTGCAGGCTGGAGAGGAAGTGACTCACGCCTCCCCCTCCCCTCACACAGGGCAACTCTGGAAAAGCTTTCCCTCCCCACTCACGCCCCTACTCGGGGGGCCCCATCCCACCTAGCCTGGCCCTCATGTGAGGAGGGCTCCTCTTGGATTTCCCAGTTGGCATCACGCAAACCAACGTAGAGAACCAAGGCAAGGAATCACCTTCAGCAGCACAGAGTGGAAGAAAGGAGTCTGTGGCCAGTGGTGTCGGGGACCTGAACTCTTCCAACCCTCAGGCTCTCTCTCTCCAGGTTTCTGGCCCCCTTCGGTGACCTCCAGAAGCCAAACCACTCTGGCCCCTGGAGCACCTTGGACCTTTCCCCATCATCACTCATCCTGCCCTGTGTTGGACTGTCCCTGGCAGTCTGTGAGCAAAGGGCATGTAAGCCAGCTGGCCTGGATGAGCACAGGATCCAGCGTGCAGCAGGCACTCAATCATGAAAATGCTTATGGTGCCAACAGATGAATATGGATGGTGTAGGTTTCCACTTTCTGTTTCCAGGTAATGCTCTGCCTCATTTGCTCTGAAGTCACACAGGACCAAAGATAAGAAGTGGGCCTGTTTGCTGCTTGGACACCAGCAGACACATCATCCTCTTGGTGAGTCTTTTTCCAATGAAGGTTAGAACAAAATTTCATTCTAGAAGATTCCTCAGCTGAAGTGCTGTGACGCTAGAGGGTAGGGAGGATGCTTGAAAAGCTAAAACTCAGGGACAAGTTGCTTTCTTATTTCTAGGTTACACCGATCAGCTCTGAGGAGTTGATGATAGCCATCTGAGAGGGCTCATCCTGCCCACATCCAGGAGACTGTGCCCAGCCTGGTAGTGGCAGGAAGCAGAGGGCAGAGCTGGGCCCCCGATACAAACAGCTTTCCACCAGTGCCTGCTCTCCAGGGGAGAGACTCCCAGTGGCATGGCCATGACACCAGCACAGGTGTCTCCCCAGCCTCAGGGATGAGGGAGACAGCTGGCTCTCCCCCAGCCGGGAGAAGACGTAGTCTTAACATCCGCCTTGGTAGTTTTCCAAGGTTGGCTTTTGTTAGTTTATCAAATACAAAGTCTTCACAGCAGCCCTGGGAGCCTGGCTGGCTGGGAGGTACCATTCCCATTTAATTGATGAGAAATCCGGTCAAGGATCCATCCATTATGGCTGACCACCTTCCGCGCTCCCAGCCTACTTTCTTAAAAAGAGGGTAGACATGTTTGAAAGGTCAGCCAGCAGCACGGAAGACCTATGTGGGGCAGGAGGGAGAGGGGATATCTAGCTTCCCTAGCCTGGCTAGCCAGGGGTCTTTTACACTCTCTGGCCCTAAGCAGCACCTTGTCAGGAGCCATGGGGCAGGAAAGCAGCTCTGTAGCCCCAAGCTTCCGAGGTTGCTGCTCTCCACCTGCCAGTCCACTTCTCAAAGAACCGTGGGGCCACTTTGATGGAAGAGAGACAGAGGAGGAGGGAGGGAGGGTAGAAGGAAGGAAGGCAGAAAGAGAAAAGAGGATAAAGAAAGTGAGGGAGGAAGAAGAAAGAAGGAAGGAAGGAGGAAGGAAGAAGGGGAAGAGAGAGGGAGGGGGAGAAAGAGAGGGAAAGAAGAAAGAACGAGCAAGCGAGCCCTTTGTGATAGAAGTCAATTCTCTGGAAAAGATCTCAAGGGGACATTGCCTGTCAAATAATTTTGAAGAAATGACATTTTGACAATCAGCAAAGGAGGCTTCCCTCCCTCCCACTTCCTGCCATCCGTCCACTTCCTGCCATCCATCTCCATTTCTCACTTTTCAATCCGTTCCTCCCACCCTCTGTTCATTCCTCTGGCAAACAGGGTCCCTCCTGTACTCCCTTCTGCCCTCCTCCAGGGTCAGCTGAAGGTTGCCCTCTTGATGATGCTACATTAGGAAATCATTGAAACCCAGATCTTGGATTGTTCCAAATTCCTCTATGCCTCCCCAGTGACCCAGCTCCGGACATGACTCCACTGGAAGTCAGTGCAGAGAATGGCAGTCAATCTGGCCAGGGGACAGCAGTGGGCCCCTGAGCTGCTTCCCTTCAGCCCCCACTCCTGAAGCCCCCACCCCAGACTGCACCAACTCATGCATTACTCTGGAGGGAGTAGCTTCGCCTCTCGGAGCCTTCGTTTGCTCATTTGAGGCAATGTGCACTGGGAACGCGTCTGGTTCTGTGGTTCCAGCCCCCCACTGCCGGTGGACGGGCACACACAGGCCTACGCTGGTGTGAACGGCTAAGGCGCTATGTGCACGTGGACGTCACAATGCAGGACTGGCCCTGAGATGCAGCTCGGCCGAGCCTGCCAAGGTCTCCCAGCAGGACAGGCAGGGATAGGGGGCGGGAGTATCCACCCAGGGCAGGGAAGAGCACAGGAGATGGTGAGCCCGGCGGGCACACCGATCGAGATCACGCTTCCAGCCTCCATTCCCCTGTGTCTGGTGGTAAAGCACATCTGAAGTCAAGCAGATTCACGGCCTCTCCTTTTAAGGTAACAGAGATGAGACAGTGGCAGGGTCGCGCAGCGGAGTCATGGGTCTCCAGGGCCTTGCTCATCCCTCAGCAGCTCCATGCGGACAGCTTCCCAGCATCCCACAGCCAAAGATACCAAAGTGTTCTTTCGTAGCTAAGCGCTCGTTCTGTGCCGTCTGCTTCCCGGAGACCTCCATATGTCACCCATCTGACCTCACAACCATTCCTCGAGGAAAAGGCTTACCACTGTCATTGCACAAATAAGGAAAGCAAGGCTCAGAAGCATTAAGGGCTTTGTCTAAAGGTACACAGCAAATGAATGGCATGGCTGGGACTCAAATCTGGCACTGAGATGCCCAAATCCACTGTGCCACGGCTCTGTCATTGCTTAAGGCCCGCGTGAGTGGACAAACAATAACAATGACAGTAACTACAACAATGGCACTTGCTACCTTCAGGACCCATGCCGAACACTTAACAGGTGCCATCCCATCTAATCCCTCCCCCTCTGTTCCCATAAGAAGGGGAAATTAGTGTCTAAGTGGTAGAGTCAGGGTTCAAGCCCGGATATGTAAAAAATTTCAGTTGAGGGAGAATGAGGACCGGAGCTTTGTGCCAGCAGGGAGGAAGCCTGCCTTCCAGAGGGAGAGCGAGGTTCTGAAGGTGCCTCAGCCAGCCTGAGGCAGGGTTGGGGCAGTGCAGGACGGAGCAGGTGACTTTCTTTCAACATGTCAAGAGGTTTATACTTCCTCTAATCTCTTATCAGTCCCAGGTAGTATGGAGTGAATGTGTTATTGTGTTTTGTGTGTGTGTGTGTGTGTGTGTGTGTTTGTTTGTACAGCGTTACTTGACAAAACAGGCCTGGGGGAAGTAAATCCTTAACCTCCTTCCTCTGGCAGGCCTCTGCCTCTTGTCTTCCTTCCTCAAGGCTCTGAGGGCCCAACTCTGGCCCACACTCCTTAGCTCTGACTGCTCCTAAGCCTGTGAAAGCAGGGGCGTGTTGGCAGGCCCATCACCATATCCCCAGGGGCCCCCACAGTGCCTGGCACATAGTAGCCACAAGTGCTATATTTGTCCAATGAATGAATTGCTCTCTAATGGCCTCATCTGACTCAATCACCCTTAACAGGGTACCTGTTAGGCGTCAGGCACTGTTGTTTTGAGGTGAGTGAACAAGGGACCAGCCTGAAGGAAGTCTCAGTGAGAGCGGGGCACCATGAAACTATCAATGCCCCGCTTAAACCCTTTTTAGAATCATGTGGAGAATGAATGAATAACAGCGTATCAAGGTCACAGAAATGGGAACCACTGAGGTGCCTGGGGAGTCAGAGAAGGCTTTGCTGATGGAGGGTGTGGTATTACCTCAGGCTTGAAGGATGAGGAGTTTGCCTTAAAGACAAGCTGGGAGAAGAACCCTCCACACAGAGGTACCAGTATGAGCGAGGGCATGAGGCTGTAAAATTACTGCTTGGGGCCAGAGCAAGCGACTAAAGATGCCCCTTTGAGACCAGGCAGCGTATCATGGATGGGTGACCTTCCAGAAGGATTCAAACAGCGAATCCTAATGAACTGAAGAAAGAAAAAGAGCCTAAAGTTGGCATTATAATTAATAGGTTCATCCTATGGGGCTTCATATAGATTCTTTCTCAGGTAGCAACAGAACATGATTAAGCACCTCGGAAGTGCATTGGCACCAGAAACCTAGGGCCCAGGTGCCAATCATCCCAGGTTTTGACTGTCCCGAAGGAGCGGAGCGTGGGTCTCAGCCAGCATTTACATCACTCGCAGGTCAAGTGCCCAGAGTGTCTCCTGGCACAGAGCCGAGCCTCCCAGCTCTGTGCCACAGGACACAGCCTCTCTCCTCCTGGCCGGGTAGCTAGTTAGCCTCCCTGCCCCCAGAATAAGGCACACGAGGCTGGAGGGGGGGCGCATAGGAAGAAGGGGGCTGCAGCAAACCCGCTGACTCATCCGCAACAAGGTGCTGCTGCAGGCGCAGCCGCAGCCGGGGAGGCCCCAGGCTCCAGTGCTTGCCCCTGCTCTCAGCCCATTTCCTGCTCAGATTTGGGAATTTTCAGGCCTGGAGGGAAAGTCCCTCGAGATGAATATTAGAAAGAGCGAGCGAGAGCGAGAGAACACCGGATCTGCCTGGAGAGCACGGAAGGAAAGGCGCGGCTGGGTCCGAAGCGGGCGCGCGGAAGGGAGAGAGGCGGTGGAGCCCGAGTTCCTTTGCTGAAGGCTCCGGAGCCTTGCACAGAAAGCAGGGCGACTGGGAGGACCACGGGGAAGACCAGCCCGAGGGGCGGGGGAGGGGAGGCGGTTCAGTAGGGCTCTGGAGTGTGTGTCTGGGTCTGTGTCTGTGGCAGTGCGCGCGCGCGCGCGCGCGCGCGTGTGTGTGTGTGTGTGTGTGTGTCTGGCGCCTGTCCAAGGTGATTTCCCATAAACCACATGCCCCACAAGCGCTCTTAAAAGGCTGTGCCGAGGAGCTGGCCAGTGGAGACCGGCTGGTGGAAAGTGAAAGTTGCCTGGGTGCTCTCGGCGCTGCCGCCGGCTCTCCGCACCCCCGGGACGGCAGCGCGGCCCTCGGCTGGGGCGCGGGCTCTGCGGCGGCCAGAGAGCGAGCGAGCGAGGGCGCCGACGCGCCCGGCCGGGACCCAGCTGCCCGTATGACCGCGCGGGGCGCCGCCGGGCGCTGCCCTCCCACGGTAAGCGGCGGCCGCGGGCCGGCGGGGGGCCAGAAGGGGTCGGGCGGGAGCGGGCGGCGCGGGGCGGCCCCGCGGGACCTACTGCCCCCGCGCGCCGGCCGCCGCCGCTGCCCCGCCGCCCCGCGGGCTCCGGCGTCCTGCCCATCTTCGCGTGCCGGCTGCCCGGAGTCCCCGGCGCGCTCGGGCTGGGACCCGCGGCGCCTTGCAGCTGTTCCTGCGGCTGCGGTCCTTGCCTGGAAAGGGGAGGCTGCTCACGCCACTGCTCGGAGGCGCACACCGAGCCGCCCGCTGGCAGGGGAGAGGGGTTCGCAGCCGCCCGCAGAGGCTCGGTGCCGGCTCCGCGTCAGCCCCTGCCCCTCTCCCCTCTGGCCTGACCCCGCCAAGAGACCCGCGCGGTGGCTGTGCGCTCCGTTGTGGCGCCCTCCAGGCGGACACCTTCCCCATGGGCCACACGCGGGCTTCCAGGCTCTGCCGGGGAGTGGGCGCTTCTGGGCTGGGAAAGTTCAGAGGTCATCCGGCTCACAGAATTCCAGGCTGTGCCCGGGAACCTGCTGGCAGAAGGAAGGAGCCGGGCAAGCCTCTACTTGTCCCAGCATACAAGCAGGAGCTGCTGGGGAACTTGAGTCAAGTCTGTTTTGCAGGGGACGGGACCCCAGAGCTGCCTGATGCTAGCTCTGAATCTTTTTATTGCAAAATCTGGTTCACTCAGCTGGTGAGCTCCTGGGCTCAGCGGTGGCAGAGGAAGGTGGGAGGTGACAGGAGGTTTTGGTGGTGCAGAGCCCTGGGCGGGCTAGGGGCTGCTCAGGGTTGCATGGGGAGCGACCTGCCCCAGCTGCGGGCAGTAGGTGGGGCAGCTCCTAGAAAGTGCAGGGTGGCATTGGTAGTGAACCCGGCGTTCCCCCACCGGGTTTACTTCTGAGGAGCCCTAGAGGAGGATGGAAGGAGAAGCCTGGAAGAGAGAAGCTGACAAATACTTAGAGGGGAACGGAAGGGGTTGCAGGTGGGGTTGAGAGGAAGGAGGAAGAGCAGACCCGCAGGGGGAGAGCCCAACTGAGAGACTGGAGACAGTGTCAGGAGGGGAAATCGTGGGGATGGGGGGAGAGCTGATAGGCAACGAGGCAAAGATAAGGGCTGGAGGAAGCCCATGAGAAAAGTAAAGTTGGAGGGAAAAGGAGGCTGGTTTTGGACAGGAGCAGCCCAGGGGTCTGGTCACGCCAAGGTCCCTTCCGGGCCCCTGTTGCTGGGAAGGAGGGGACAGGTGAGGATGGACAGCCGGCTGAGATGCCTCAGGGCCTGCAGGAGAGGTGCATTCGTGGCTGCCCCAGAGGCCAGTGGGTGGGAGGAAGAAGAATGGAAGGGGAGAAGAACCAGCCCCGCTAGATGCGAGCTAGAGTGTTAACCCTTAGGTGTCTATTCAGCTCTTCCTCTGAGGCAAAACTGGGGCCCCAGGGTAGGGTGGACCCCCTCTGGCCACCTTCAAAGTCAGCTTCCCATGTGGTGGCTGCACTCTCCGGCACCAATCACTGAAATAGCAACAGAAGCCAGGCAGCCCTTGGGGGTTAAGCTGTCCTCAGACTTCAGTATCTTGAATTGCCTGGGGCAAAGTTGTCTTCCTGAATGAATATCCCCTCTCTCATGGGCTCTTTCCTCCATATTGTTGAAAAGTGGGGGTTCAGAGCTGCAGCGGCCACAGCATGGACACACCTTCCGCATGGCCCAGTTTCCAATGGGGTCCTGAATTAAAGGTTCTGGAGGACCTGGGCAGCCAACCCACCCAGGGCTACCTCTTTAACTGCCCAACAGAGCCTGAAGCCCACCCACCCCCCATGACTATCCTCCACTCTCCCTCCCCCAGGTCAGGCCAGGACCCTCACCAGATCCCTTCCCTGAATGGCACCGGGCCATGATGTGCCTCTTCCCTCCAGGCCTCCCCTTCCCTCTCCCTGCCATCAACTTCTCCCCATTTTTCATGGCCTCACAGAGGCCTCTCCTCCCTGCAGCCTCCTGGGTAGTCCCAGCCAGGGCCTCTCTTCCCTGGTAGGAGCTGACAAACATGTGGGCTTTCAGTTATATGTAAATCAGCATGTTGTCGAGGGCTGCTTCATAGCCTCCTTGTTTTTCCAATGTGCTATGTATTGGCAGTCTTTGTCTCATCATCTGGATCACTGAGGCAGAGCCCAGAGCCCAGGAAGGTGCCAGCTCTCACCCCACCCTGACAGCATTTCCCTGAATCTGGGGACATCAGCTGCCAGGGGGCAACCTTGAGTTGGGGAAAGAAAGCCCAAGAGTCCCTCTGCCTCTCTGGCTGGAGAATGGGAGACCTGGGCCCTGGAGAGGGTTGAGGGAACCCTGGTTAGGAGGAGGGAGGAAAGAAGGAAGGGGAACGATGGGGCGTCAAGGATCAGTCCCATCACTGGGGGTGAGTGGCTCCTGGGCCAGGTGGGAGCTGGAGGAGGGAGAGGTCTCAGAAAACTTCCTGGCCATGATAAGTGCTGGCTGGCTGGATGCAGACGGAGCCTGAGGGAGCTCTGAGAGGCAGATGCCAGCCTGGGATGGCCTAGAGCTGGCACCGCTGCCTCTGATTAAACAGTTGGGCTCCTTTTTGACACGCACACCCAGGGCTCCAAAAGGTCTCCAGTGTGGGAGAGGTTCCCAGTGAAACTGAGTTTGGGGCCCTGGTTTTTCCGGTAGCAGAGCCAGACCTGTGTGGAATCAGGTGGGAGGAAGGGCTGGGCCTAGGGAAAATGTCTCTGGCTTGAAGTCTGAAAGCGGGTGCTTGAACATGAGCTGGAGACGAGTGGGCAGCCCACAAGGTGTCTGGCTCCGTGTTTGAGGTTGCAGGGACACAGCAATGGGCTGATGCAAGTCCCGTGCTCAAGGGGTTTCCTGTGTAATTGAAGCTTAGACTGGGAGGAACGTCTCCCATGTCCTACTTCAAGGGTCAGTGTGTAATCAGGCTTGGCCTGGGTTAATCAGGGAAGGCTTCTTGGAGGAGGTGGCATTTGGGTCGTTATCCAGGGAGAGCAAGATTGTGCGTGCCACGTACGAAATCCTGGGAAAGCTGGAATTGGGGAACGCTGCATCCTGGGGCTAGGGGCAGAGCCCGCAGCATTGTAGGTGTGAGATCCTTGTTCTTCCGCTCTCGGCAGAGCTTGGAGGTCCCTAGGGAACACGAGAGCTGGGAGTAATGATGCGCTCTCTACCACAGACATGGCTAAGCCACCTGCTGCTGCTGGTCTGTCTCCTGGTGAGCAGGGGTGTTACCGAGGAGGTGTCAGAGCACTGTAGCCACATGATTGGGAACGGACATCTGCAGTTCCTGCAGCAGCTGGTGAGTGTGTGGCCGCGCCTATCTACCTTCTCCCCGCTGGGGAAACGGAGGCAGGAACCAGGGAGCAGGGCCAAAGGCAGGGGTTGCAGGCAGAGACATACAGCTGTGCAGGACACGATTCATGGCTCCCACCTAGCTCCGCTGAGGCTCTCCTCATTGACCTCCGCGGGGTCAGGGTCTCCGACCCACCCCCAAGCCTGAAGCCCTCTCTGACTCCCCCTGCAGACAGTGCCCACAGTGCCTAGTGCCTGTTGCCTGGGTTAATGATTGCCTGGAATGTCAACCACGGACTCTGAAAAGGCTGTGAAGCCTGCTGTCCCTCAGTGGGATGCTTCCTCCGGGGCACCATCCCTGTCTGCCTGCTGTGGCCCCCTGTTGCCTCTAACTCCTGGCCTCTCAGATATGCCCCCTACCTGGCACCAGAGCCACAGTCCCACAGGGAGAAGAGGCTCCCCCCAGCTCCCAGCGCTCCGCCCTCACTTTCGTGGCCCTTGCCTGAGCCCCGGGGCTGGGATGGACAGCTCATCCAGGCCATGAGGGAGCCTGTGCCCTATTCTAATCCGGCTGGCAGAGCTGTCAACGATTCCAAACACGGTTCGGCCAGGCAGAATGAGGTTACCATCATGGCCGCTGTTCTGCTCGGAAGAGAATTTGCCATCCCTCTGGCCAGCCAGGCAGGGTGGAGCACCACTGGCTAAGTAAGGCCAGTTCCAGGGCCCTGACCTCAGGGCTTGCAGGCTGCGCGTCCTGCCTCTCATACCTCCATACTTTCCTTCCTGTGTGCAGCTCCCAGGTAGAACGAAAGCCGGAGCATTCTCTGAGGCTTACAACCACAGAGCCACTGCTCTGGGGGCGGGGCCTTTAAGCACATCTAACCCCAGCCCCTATAGATCCTGAATCCCCAGAGCTTGTCAAGCCTCGACTTGAATTCCTGCCAGGACAGGGAGCTCATTACTTGTCATGGAAGATTATGCCCTGTACCTTCTGTTAGCTATTTTTTCCTTATAGCTAACTGGTATTTGTCAGATTTCATGGGAGGTGGGGGAGGAAGGAGGAGACTCCTTGTTCTTTTACAGCCCACCCTGGGCATGTGGGAAGCACAAGGCTTTCCCTCGCCCCTCTCTTTCTCAGTATGGTTGGTGGGGAGGTAGATGAGCATCACAACCTGATCCAGCCAAAGCCTCTAGTTCTCATTCTTAGGCGAGCTCAGTGGAGCTGCTGCCGCCCTGCCACCCCAGACCTGCTCTCTCTCTTACAGATTGACAGTCAGATGGAGACTTCATGCCGAATTGCCTTTGAGTTTGTAGACCAGGAGCAGCTGGTGAGTTATGGTTATGTATAAGGCCCATGTGCCAGCCCTCTATGTCCTTCCCAAGGTGCGTATATGTGGGAGCATGAAGGGAGGAGAAATCCTGTACCCGGGCATGGTGAGGGCATGACGATCCTTGGTGCTCAGGTCTGGGGTGTCAGGGTCCAGAGATGAGCTGGGTCCAGGCCTCGAGCTCCCCGCTGCTCCCTTCTCCTTGCTCTGGCACATCGAGGCCTTACTATGCACCAGGCACTTTCTAATTTCACCCTGACAGTACAACTATGCGAAATACTAATCTAGGTTATCGTCCTCAGGGAGGTTAAGGGAGCATAGATACTAAGTGGTGGAGGCCTGATTTGAACCCACACAGGGTGGCTCCAGGGCCTAAGGCAAACCAATATGACTTCTGGGTCACATGCTTTGCTTAAGGATGTCGTTTCCATCCAACAGACAAAATAGCAGCCAGGGAGTCAGTCCAGCCCTTTCCCTCTTCCTCCTACCCCACACCCAACCAGCCACCAAGTGCGGCTGGTTCTGCCCTCCAGCGGCTCTGCTCTGGGCTCTGCGGGAGCCTCACCCAATCAGTTTCTTAGACAGTTTCAAGAGCCTCCTAAAAGGCCTCCCTGCTGCCAGTGCACCCATCGTCCCGCCATTAGGGGGAGCTCTCGGAACTCCAACCTATTACCTTCATTTCCCTCCTCCAACTCCCCCCCACCACTCCCTCCACCCCCGCCCCTCACTCTTGGAAAAAGCCCAGGTTGGTCAGCTTGGGGTTTACACCACACAGTCAGGCCCACCGCCCCTATTCCCTGCCCCTTCCTGCCTCCAAGCCTTGGCACAAGCCCTTCCTGTCTTGTGATGTCTTTTCAACTGACCCCACAGCACCCCTTATTCCACACCAGCTCATCTTTGAGCTTCATACAAAAATCACCATGCTATGCCCAAAAGTTGCTCCCATCTCTGAACTTCTGCGCACTTGACCCATATACATGTCTAGTAGAACTGGGGACCACCTCATGGTCCAAAGAATAACCTAAGTATTTCACTCACTCACTCACGCCTTAACAAGCATGGCAAATTTCCTTAGCTAGAAAATGGGAAGACCGGGTACTAGGAACACAGAGCTAAAGCAGTCTCTGTTGAGGCAACACCATCTCTAAGGGACACAAAACACTGATGTTATTCTGTGGATCCTCGGGTGGCCTCTAGTTTCCCCTGTGGCCTGGAGGATTAGAAGGAGCCATGTAGTAAAGAACTTCTTGTGAAAGCAAACCCAAAGAGAGACAGAGCAGTTCCCCAGAATCCACCCTCCCTGTGCACCCCCCTTCTGATTAAAGCCTCATCTTCCAGAAATCTGAGGATGTCTCTAATCAGAACCCACATTTCCTTCCCTCTACCCCAAGTTCAGGCAGTTTCAGATCCCAGGAAAGAGAGTGAAAGACCAGTTGAGGTTTGTGCCTGTCTTCTTACTGGGGTGGCATGGCCCTCCCCTTAGGGGTTGGGGGCACCTGTCACAGGGCCTGGGTCTGCCGACCACACCAGCCAGACCATAAACTCCAGCTTCTTGTTTTTCAGAAAGATCCCGTGTGCTACCTTAAGAAGGCATTTCTCCTAGTGCAAGACATAATGGAGGACACCATGCGCTTCAAAGACAATACTCCCAACGCCAATGTCATCGTGAAGCTCCAGGAACTCTCTCTGAGGCTAAGGAGCTGCTTCACTAAGGACTATGAAGAGCAGGACAAGGTAGGAGGGTCCTGGAGCCAGGAACACTGAGTAAGAGTAGAGGCTGGCTTTGGTGGTACCATCCCTGCCCTTGTGCACAGAGTATATTCACTTGCCTCACCCCGTGTCATGGTTCACTCTCTCTCATTCATTTATTCACCCCACATACCTCTGCTAAGGACTCACTGGGTGGGAGACACAATGCTAGGCCTTGACAGTGTTTTCGTGAGGAAAAACTACATGGTCCACACCTCCGTGGAACTTATGGTTAAGTGAGGCTGGCAACCATTAAACAATGACATATGTAAAGAGAATTACAAAACATGAGGACTCTTCATTCATTCAACAAACACTTAATGAGTGCCTATTGTGTACCAGGTACTGTTCTAGACACTAGGGGTCAAACCAGACAAATACCCATATCCACGTTCGTGGAGCTTACATTTGGCCGGGGGGGGGGCGGGAGATGAGATGGTGAACAAAATATACAAGAAAAATGTGTGGTGTGTAGGATGGCAATAAGTGCACTGCTGAAGAGAAAGCCAGGCGAGGGTAGACCTGAGGAGGTGAGGGAGCGCGCGTGAAGGAGAGCTGCATGGGGCTCTGAGAAAGAAACGGCATTCTAATTACAAAGGGCGGTGAGGAAGACAAGGCTTCTGAGTAAGAAAATAGCTCCCTTGAGATCCAAAGATGAGTAAGAGTTAGGAAGCACTGAGGCTAGTCGGAGCATTCCAGAACAGGGAATGCTAGGCGCAAAGCCCTGAGGTGAGCAGGACCCTGCGCGTTCCGGGCCACAAAGGAAGGGTGGTCATCAGGAAGTGTGGAAGAGAAGGGGAGAGGGGAGAGGAGGCGGGAGCCAGCAGGGGGCGCATCTGGGGTCTTAGGGGTGTGGAATGTCTGAAGTTTGAAGAAGCCTTGGGAAACTGAAGAATGACCTAACCTAACTGCGAGGCCCCTCTCGGAGCCCAGCGGAGAACGGACCGCAGCGCGCAAGAATGGAGGCCGGGAGGCCAGCAGGGGGCGCCAGTCCGGGCCGGAGGTTCCAGCGGCTTGGACGGCGGCAGGTGGGGGAAGGCGGGGCGTCGACCCGGGCGGCGCTGTGCAGGTGGAGCAGGCGGCTGTGCTCGCGGGTCGAGTTTGGAGAAAGAACTCAGAGTTTGGTGATGCGGTGGCCATGAGGAGCGGAGGGAAGGGATGGCTCAAGGACGGTTCCGTCTCGAGCAGTTGTGGGGGGGGGGAGGGGATCCGCAGGCAGAGCAGGTTTGGGGGAAGAGCAGGAGCCCAGTTTGGGGCACATGTAACTCGAGACGCTTGTGGGACAGCCAAGCGGAAATGCGGAACAGAAGGCTGATGCTCAGGGTCTTGAGTCTGGCTGGCAAGATACTCGTGTAAGAGGAGGCAGCCTGGAGGTCATCTGTGAGGCCAGCGGACTGTAGAGCACGGCCCACTGTGCCCCTGAACCCCGGCACCCAGAAGCCAGGCAGAGGAGGGGACCTGGCCCGGAGACTGGGAAGGAGCAGCCTAGCGGCGGAGGGAAAATCAGGAGGCTGATTTCACTGGGCTCGTGGAAGAGTGTCACAAGACGGGAAAAGCAGTCACCTTTAACCAACGGGATTGAGAAGCAAGCAGGACGAGGGCAGAAAAGCCTCGGGCGGCCGTGGCAGTGTGCGGGGCTGCTGGAGGCAGGTGCCTGATGGGGATGAACAGAGAGGAAGTGGAGGCAGCGCTGCGGGGCAGGGGGGCTCCGCAAAGGCACCGGAACAGAGGTCACCAGAGGGAGTGTGAGATTGCAGGAGGAAACAGTTCTCCGGAGAGGTATTAAAGCTGGGGTTTTCCAATGTTAGGGTCCGTTAAGGATCACTTGGGGAGCTTGTTTAAAATCCAGATTCCCAGTACGTACCCCTAGAAAGTCTGATTCACTGGGGCTGTGGGTGGGCTTGGGCATCTGCATTTTCACAAGCCACCCAGCCTGGGCACCACCTACACCGTGTGAACGCAGGGGGTGGACTGGAGGAGGGTCGGAGGCTTGGAGGCCAGAGGGGCCAGTGTCCCGGAGAGAAGGCTGGCGGGGTTCTGAGCCCCTGGGTAGAGAAGGCACAGCTGTGTGACAGGTGGGGTTCGGGACCTTCTGTCGGATGGTTGCTGTGTTCTCTATGAAGTGACAAGGTCAGGCATGAAAGAGACAGAGGTTTACGAAGAAAGGAGAGAGAGAGGCTGCTTCCCTCTTTCTTATAAGCAGCCCTGGTGGGAGTCTGGAAGGGATTATAGTTCTGACAGAAGAGGAAATGAGGCCAAACTGGGTAGGCCACTTGGCCACTGTCACCCAGCTGGTGGGTGACAGAGCTGAGCCCAGGTTTTCTTACGCATTCATTCATTCATTCATTCATTCATCTGGTCCACATTTATTAAGGGCCTGCTGCTCATAGGCCATGAGCATATCGAGATGCCTTCGAGGACTTCATAGCCTCGTGAAGCTTACAGCTCTTCCCTGTGCAGCTCAGTTTAAGGGAAAACTCGGTATTTGGAAGGCACTGGCAAGTAGACTATGGATGAAGCCCTGGGCATGTGGGGCCTCATCTGGTGTGAAGGAGGAGAGGTGGCAGCCCCGGGGAATGCCAGAATTTGTAAGTCTGGTGGAGGAGGGGAGCCTGGTAAAGAGACTGAAAGGAGCAGCTCAGGAGGTGGGAGGAAAATCAGGAGCGTGTGCAGCTTCTCAGAGCTTCAGTGGGTGAGGGAAGCCGTGGTCCTATGAGCAGAAGAGAAAAGGACAGCTCAGTAGACAACACTGGGGCAGCTTCAGCCCTCCTCCCAAGGCATGCCCATGCCAGAGAAGGACCCACAGCGGCCTTGCTTCATGCCACAGGATGACCCTTCTAAAACTTGGGTCTCACCATGCCACCACCCACCTCCCCATCAACCCCTCGGATGTTTTCTCTTTGCTCTATGAATCAGGTTAGTAGTTTTTGACACAGGCAACAAGGGCCTGAGGCACCTGGCCCTCATTGGCCTCTCTCGCCTGCATCCCTTGTCCACTTCTGGATGGTGCAACTATAGCAACTATCGCCGTCTTTTGGTCTTTCCACATTTCAGGCTCTTTCCTGCCTCAGGACCTTTGCACAATCTGTTCCCACCATCTGGACAGCTCACTCCAACCCCTCCTCCTTTCCTGGTTGACTCTTGCTCATCTTTCAGCTGATTCCATGAGGAAATCCGCCCCCCACCCTGAGCCCTCATTTGGTTCCCCTTGTTGTACATGCTCAGATCACGCCACAGTTATTCATATGACTCCGTGCGCTTGTAACCATGTGTTTAATGCCAGAGCCTTGCTGGAGTCAGGGTCCCGACTCAGACAGTGACCTCTCTCATGCTCATTGCATGATCCCCAGGTAATTACCATATGCCTGGCACATAGATATGTGTTCAGTGGATCTGTGAATAAATGATATCTCTGGAGATCTTAGGGCTGGCTCCACCACAGATCGGGGGCGAGGGGAGGGAGAAAATGAAAGAGAAAAAGAAGACAGACGTGAAAAAGGCCAAGGGAGTTTGGCAAACAAGCAAGAGACATGGCTCGTCCTGACCAAGCGGGGGGGCCCTGCTGTCTTTCTAGGCCTGTGTACGAACTTTCTATGAGACACCCCTCCAGTTGCTGGAAAAGATCAAGAACGTCTTTAACGAGACCAAGAATCTCCTTAAAAAGGACTGGAACATTTTCAGCAAGAACTGCAACAACAGCTTTGCTGAATGCACCAGCCAAGGTAAGCACCAAAATGGCCAGCGGGTGCGGGTCAAGGGGAGGGTGTAAGGAACAGAGCAGGGATCGGAGGCGAGGTGTGGGGCTGGAGGGACCCTGGGGAGGCAACCTGTCTGCTACGCATGCTCCTGTGTGTGTAGATGTGCTTTTCTCGTGTACACATGTGGCTTCCTGTACCTCCGGGTGGTCCCGGGCACATGTCCGTTCTGACATGTGTGTGCATGCACACCTACATATGTCTGCATGTTGAGGCATCAACAAGGATCGTGCTGGTGGCTGCGAATTTAGGGAATGGGCAAGGGGCCCCTCTCAGAGAGCCCTGTAGGCAAGGAGGCTCTGCCGGCTGGCTGAATGCACAGAGGGTTCTATGGAGAGAGCAAGGCTCCGTCGGGAGCCAGGGCCCTTGCTCCAGGAGCCCTGCTGTCAGTCACCAGGATACCCTGGCTCCGGAAGTCCCCAGGACGCCTTGAATGTCCCCTCAAGGGAAAAGGCTGGATTTGAAGTCTGAGCGTCATTCAAACTCTCCCAGTGCAGACCCAGCTGCACACACGTGTACCCTACGTGTCCTCGTCTCTGCGTCCCCGTGCCACGTGTGCCCTCCTACATTCAACCTTGCTCCCCGAGGCAGGAGCTGAGGCCCCGCGGCCTGCCAGTGGCCAAGTCCAGTCTCGTTGCTTCAATCCCAAGGCCTCGAGTCATGGCTACGTTCCAGCCCCAGCTTGTTCCCGCCTGTGGCTGTGGCTGTGTGGCCCCTGGCTGTGCATGACACCACCTTGCTGCTTTCCGACTAGCACTGCCTATGGGACTTGAGGGTGTCTTGTGTTAGTCTTCGAGGCCACTGCTCAGCCCCCCAGCCAGCTGCTGCTCAACCCTGGCTTGGCACCTAGCCAGCTGGAACTCCAGGAAAAGCTGGTCCCTGGTCTTCCCTGACCCTGGCCCCCAGTCTGTCCTCTAAACCCCACTCTTTGCTTTCTGCCTTTGAGATCCTGCAGTTTGTACCTTCTCTGCCTAAGGCCCGTGTCGTGAGCACTGGCCCCAGTCCTGTCCTCTCCTTAGCCCCTAGCTGAGCGATTAGGGGATGAGGGGCCCCGCCCCCACATTCCCCTCTCAACCCCCTCCCCTCCCCCCCTCCCCAGGAAACCTGTGCTGGAGGCTGGTGACTCTATCTCTTCCCCATCTTTCTCTCTCCCTCTCTCTGTGGTTCTTTCAGATGTGGTGACCAAGCCTGATTGCAACTGCCTGTACCCCAAAGCCACCCCTAGCAGTGACCTGGCCTCTGTCTCCCCTCAGCAGCCCCTTGCCCCCTCCATGGCCCCCATGGCTGGCTTGACCTGGGCTGACTCTGAGGGGACAGAGGGCAGCTCCCTCTTGCCCAGTGAGCTGCCCCTCCGCACAGTGGACCTGGACCCGGGCACTGCCAAGCAGCGACCACCCAGGAGCACCTGCCAGAGCTTTGACTCTCCAGAGCCCACGGGTGTGGAGGCCAGTCCCATCGGGGATTCGCCTCGGCCCCAGCCCTCTGTCGGGGCTCCCGTCCCTGGGACGGAGGACATGCTTGACTCCGTGTTGGGCACTACCTGGACCCCGGAAGAGGCCTCCGGAGAAGCCAGTGAGGGTCCCGTACCCCAAGGGGCAGAGCTTTCCCCCTCCAGGCTGGGAGGAGGCAGCACCCAGGCCAAGACGACCGCCGGGCCCGGTGACCTCTTGTCAGCATCTTTCCCACTGTCCCACGCAGCCAGGAGCCAGCAGCCAGAGGTCACGACTGGCATGCTCCCGCCCAGGGCGGGCCCTGCGGGACCCACTGGCCAGGCCCAGAGTCACACACCTGAGAAGACAGACGGTCCATCCGCCCCGCCCAGAGACCGCCAGGAGCCAGGCTCTGCCAGGACCCCGTCACGGCCTCCACGAAGCCTCGGCAGCCCCTCGGCCCTCTCTGCACAGCCCAGCCCTCCCGGAAGGCACTCCTGGGACCCCGTGCCGCCCCTCAGGGAGCTGGAGGGCAGAAGCAGCACCAGGGACCGGAGGAGCCCCCCAGAGCTGGAAGGACGAGCAAGCGAAGGGCGCAGGCCCTCAGCCCGCTTTAATTCCGTTCCTTTGACTGACACAGGCCATGACAGGCAGCAGGAGGGGCCCTCCGACCCTCAGCTCCCCGGGTTTGTCTTCCGCCTGCTGGTGCCCAGCATCATCCTGGTCCTGCTGGCCGTTGGCGGCCTCCTGTTCTACAGGCGGAGACGGCGGGTAAGGAGAGCCCCTGAGAGAGGAGGGCCCGTCACGGGAGCAGGGGCACGGCCTGGGCAGAGGAGCAGGTCGGGCAGGTCAGAGGATCACTTGGGCTCTGCCTGGGTTCCTCAGATGCCAAGACAGGAGGCCAGCTGAGCACCAAAGAGGGGAGGTTGAAATGGAGGGTTTGTGGGGCACCTGGGTGGCTTAGTCGGTTAGGCGTCCGGCTTTCGCTTAGGTCATGATCTCGCGGTTCGTGGGTTCGAGCCCCGCGTCGGGCTCTGTGCTGACTGCTAGCTCAGAGCCTGGAGCCTGTTTCAGCCTGTGACTCCCTCTCTCTCTGACCCTCCCCTGCTCACGCTGTCTCTCTCTCTCTCTCTCTCCTAGAAATAAATAAAACATTAAAAAAATTAAAAAAAAAAAGAAAAAGAAAAAGAAATGGAGGGTTTGTGCAAAAACGGGGGAGACCAGGCTACAAGGTCAACGGGAAGGGACCGGGAGAGAATATTCTTGGGCCGAGAGTGGGAAGAGAACCGGCCGTGAGGGGAGCTAGCAGAGAAAAGTGATGTCGCACGAAGGTCAGGGCCTAGTGTTCACCGGGAGCTCTGCCCCATGTACAAGTCATGGTGCCCAGGGCACTGGACCCCTGAGATAGGAGGCAGCCTGCATGGGGAGAGGAGATGGGGCATCACAGCAGGGAGGCCCCAGGTACCCCTCCTGGCCTGCGGCTGACCCCCACATCAGGGGAGCTGGGGGAGACTTGGACACATCTCTCCTCTATTCCCCTGGGCAACCCTGCCTGGGAGTGAGGCCACAGTCCCCACACTGTCCCCCAGCTCCTCAGGGAGCTGATCTTTACTGTCTGTCTGCAGAGCCATCGAGAGCCTCAGACAGTGGATTCTCCCCTGGAGCAACCAGAAGGCAGGTGAGTGTTTACAAGGGGGGTTGGGGGCTCTGGAAGGCACGAGGGGGCCTGTCTTGGCATCTGTTTCCCCTCTAGATTTGAGGGAGACTTCCTTTCACTTGCTCTGAGGAAACGGAGCTCAGAACAGGATGGGAGGCAAAGAGGAGGAAGGGCGTTTCTTCTTTTCCTGTACCTCTGGGATTTTTCCTGACTTCTCCTTAGGGTCAGGCAGTTCGGAGTCTTCTCAACCGGAGAGGGCTGGAGCGCACATGTGGGGGTTTGGTGGACAAACTATAGGGGTTCCCTCACTCCTCAGCCTCTGCTGAAGTCTTATGCCAGCCCTGTGCTCTGCCCACAGCCCCCTGACTCAGGATGAGGACAGACAGGTGGAGCTGCCGGTATAGAGGGGTTTCTAAGGTAAGGCTCTGATTTGGATCTCTCTCCGGCCCTTAAAATGAACTACCCTCCTTTCTAATCACCCTACGTTTCTAATCACCAACTGCCCTGAGGCCCGCACGTGACTCCCTCCACTCCTAACTCCCTTTTCCATCCGTCCTGTCACCGTATCTTGCCAACTGTCTCCTTTTGAGGTCCTCAGGTCTGTGCACTGCCCCTCCATTCCCCCCACCCCCACCATCTGAGGCCAGGCATTGGGTTATGATTTCTACATTTGGCTTCTAGTCTTTGCTGCCACCTTCCATCCCAGAGCATCCAAAATCTTCTTGTCCGTAGTCTTTACCCTCCTGGGGAATTTGCATCACCAGCCACTTCAAACCTAATGCTCTCCACTTGGCTCCCGGGCCCCTCCAGCAGCTGCCCCTAGCAGGCGCCTCTGGCCAGCTTTCTATCTGTCTGCACCCTATTCAACCCTTCCCCCAGCCAAGATCATTTCTATATCCCTGCTTTTAGATTCCTGGACCCATCGAACCTTAGTCTTAGAAAGGCTCTCAGCGGTCATTTGGCCAGTGTCCTACCCTACAGGGGCCTCCCCCGACAGGGGTCAGCCAGCTGCTGGTCCCATACTCCCAGGCCCAGACAAGCTCCCTGCCACCTCCCAGGAGCACCGTGAGGAAATCCTTCCTCAAGCGAGCTTCCCTGCCTGCTCCACGATGGTCCTCCCTCCTATTCTCATGAGAGCCCTCCAGTGTCTCAAGTCAGTTATCCATGTGCCCTGTAAGGATTCTCTGAGCAAAGTGTGGCACAAGCCCCTCAAACGTCCCTTATGTGATGTGGTTTTCGGACCCCTCACCATCCTGGTCGCCCTCCTTTGGACACACTCGTTTGTCAATGCCCCTCTGAAAAATGTGGCACCCAGCCCTGGACACAGTGCTCCAGATATTGTCCGACCAGCTCAAAGTACAGTGAGACTGTTAACCTTCCTTGATCTGGACACAGTTCTTCTATTCGTGCAGATTCAGATTGCATTAGTGTTTGGGGGTTTTGTTTTTGTTTTGTTTTCGAACAGCTGCATCATACTGTTGTCATTTGTTGAGCTTGTGGTCTATTCAAACCCCCGGTTCCATTTCCCGTAAACTTCCGGCAAGCCAGGCCTTCTCTCCTGTGCTTGGACAGCGTAGTGGTTTAACCAGGGCGCAGGAGTTTATGTTCGTCCTTGGTGAAACCACCTTGTTGGTGTCTGCCCGTCACCAGAGCCTCCTGAAATTGTTTCAAGTTCTAGTTCTGTCTTCATAGTCCTCCCAAGTGTGTCTCCTGCACATTGATGAGCGCCTTCTGTTGTCTTCACCCACGTTGTTGATAAAGACGTGACCCTTATCATTCCCCGGTCCCGGTGCCCCGATTCCAGGCAGCGCCCACCACCTCCCGTCCCTGCTGATTGTCCCCACCGCCCGCAGGTTCCTCTTCAGTTCCCACCCCTCTGCTTTTTTGTATTTGGTTAATACTATGTCAATTTGCACTTACTTGGATGTTGTGTTTGTACATTTTTAAAATCTTATTTTATGTGTGTGTGTGTGTGTATGTTCCACATCCCTAAGAAGGCTGTAAGCCCCCTTGAGGGCAGGGACTGTGTCTTCCACTTTTTTTGCATTTCTCTTTCTGTCCCGTGTTCTAACACAGAGAGGGCCCCTCCACACCTGCCAAGAACTCAATAAATGTTAACGGATTGGCTTCAGGGTTGACTGACCACCTGACCCTGGCCAGCTGTCCCTAACCGACCAGTCTTCTGGATGACCAGTTAACCAGCTAACTAATCGACTCCAGCCGACTGGCTGACCAGCTGGCTAGGTGACTTTGATCAACTGACTAGCTGGTAACTGCTTACCGGGCTGGTGGTTGGTTGGTGAGCTGCCTACCTAACTAACTAGCTGGCTAACAGCCTGATTTGCTGATTGGCTCACTGGCTGACTAGCTAGGGTAACCCATTCAAGTTTCCAGTCACACCCCATGCCAAATACAAGTGAGCGCCTTAGGGCCTTCCCATGGGTACAGTGACAGGTCTGGGCCACTCCTCGAAGAAAAGGGATCTAACGAATGCTCAAAATCAAGGGAGCCTACTTAGAAGACAGCACAAGAGAACACATCTGGAATCCCGGGGTCCCCCTTCTTGGTGGGGCAGGCTGAGATGGATGAGCGGGGACACTGGCCGGGCTGTGCGGATGACCCAGACCCCCTCGAGACTGGTAAAGCAGAGGAGGACTCGAGGTCCCTGGGGACTCCATGGCTCAGTGCTGCACCACGCTCGGACTGGTTGCCAGTCTCCCACCTTGGTCTTGGCCCTATGCCCCCTCTCCTCTTCACTCCTACTCCGCTTTCCCTGCCTGCCTGTTCTCAGGCCCTGCCAAACTTTCCTCTTCCTCCCCTCAAGATTTCATTTAGAAAGGGAACCCAGGGCAAGGACCGCAGCCCTGGTTCCTGATCCCACCGCTTGGATCAGTAGGTCCAGCCTAAGCCCCAGGAGCCTCAGGAATCAGGGCCAGACCCTAGACTACCTGCCGCTCTGATGAAAGAGAGAAAACACAGAGGCAGAGAGACTGAGAGAGGGCTGCTCAGAAAGAAACCACAGGCACTCTAAGGAATCAGGACATAGGGGCAGGGGACTCACCCCCTCCCTCCCAGCCCCAGCTGGGTCTGAGACCCGGCTGTGCCCATCATGGCTCCTGTCCAGTTTCTGGTTCTCCCCTCCGCCCCCCCCGCAGAGCATGGGAATGGGCTGGAAGCCAGAAGCTATGGTCCCATCTGCCCTCCTTGTCTGTCAGGGACTTTGCCGTAGGGTCTATGGGTGGTCGGGGAGCTCCACACAGGATCCGAAGTTGGATGGGGTCCAGGGGATTTCTGCTCTGGGAACAAAGCATTCTGAGGATGCTGGGCAAGGGACAAGGATGGGGGTGGGGGTGGAGAGAGCAGGGCCCTGGCTCCTGTGGATGATCCAGGGAGGCAAGTCCCTCAGCCCATCAGGAAGGAGGCCGGGTTACTTGGGGGACAGCATGCCAAGTGGCAGGGTGTGAGTTTCCTCGTTCCGAAAGTGCATCTAGTTCTTCCTCTTGGTGCCTATGACCTGCTGTTCCGAGTGTCGATCATCATGTGGGATGACCCTCTGTGATGAGTGGTGTGGAGGTGGGAGTGAGCAATTCTTTGCTCGAATCGGCAGGAATCGTTGGTTCGCTGGCCCAAGGCCCGGGAGCTGGTCTTGCCTGAGGGGAGGTCTCAGGACCCTCAAGTGCCCCCTCCCCTCCCTGTGAGACTGCTCTCCCTAAGCAGTGGCCACCGCCCTCTCCTGGTCCTGCTCAGGCCTCTACCAGGCCCCTTACCTCCCCCTGTGCTCCCTGGCTCCCCAGGAGGAGGTAGGAGGTGAAGCCAGTCTGGCCGGAGGCTTGGACTGCTGCCAGGAAAAGCCATCCTGTCCTTTGCGGTGTCTGGGGCGGCTGGGCAGGCGAGGGAGAGGACAGGAGGAGGTCCTGCCTGTAGCACCACCAACAGCCCACAGGAACGCTGTGTCTCCCCCGCCCATGTCCTCAGCGACCCCTCCCTCCACGCCCGCTCGGCTGACCGGCCTTTCTTTCTTTCTTTCTTTCTTTTTTTAATGTTTTATTTATTTCTAGGAGAGAGAGAGAGACAGCGTGAGCAGGGGAGGGTCAGAGAGAGAGGGAGTCACAGACTGAAACAGGCTCCAGGCTCTGAGCTGGCAGTCAGCACAGAGCCCGACGCGGGGCTCGAACCCACGAACCATGAGATCATGACCTAAGCGCAAGTCGGACGCTTAACCGACTAAGCCACCCAGGCGCCCCATGACCGGCCTTTCTTTCTGTCTCCCTTGCAGCCGGGCGCACAGGACCGTCTCTCCACGGGACAAGACATGGGGGCATCCACCACCACCCGTCCGCAGCCGTTCTCCTCGCAGTGTGGCCTGCCCACCACACGAGCTCCAGAGCAGCGAGGCTGGGGTCTCTCTGCCCTCGACGCTCAGACTCTAGACTGACCAGGAGAGGGCTGGAGGATGCCCTCCATGCTGCTGATATTTATCGTGGGCCCTGGTGGCTCCCGTCCACTGGAGGAAGGCTGGGAAGCTCGGCTGAGGACCCTCTGCGCCTCAGGGGCTGTGTCCTCCTCCTACTCCCCTCCAAGCCACGCCTGGGCCAGGGACCCAGATGCCTGTAAGACGTGGGAGAGCAGGGTGGGCACGGAGGAATGAAAGAGCCCTTGTGCCCAGAGGACTGCCTGGTGCCTAGGGATGCCAGCACGACAAGCAGGAACTTGTCTCCGGTGAGAGAAGCATGAGATTGGCAGGGCGGGACAGCGTCGCTGGATTTCTCGGAAAGGTGTGCAGCCCAAGAGATGGGAAGAGAAGGCCTCTGGGCCTGTGGGTCTGCACTGGCGGCCCAGGTGCCCTCTGCTGGCTGCCAGGCAGAGAGGGAGGCCGACCCTGCCCTCAGGACCTGTCCGGCTTGGCTCCAATGCCAAGGGGAAGACCGAGCTCTGGTATCTGGCCCGTTTCCCTCCAGCCCTGCCAGAGCTTCTCCGGGAGGCTGCGCCGAGGCTCCCCTCACGAAGGAAGCCATTGCACTGTGAATACTGAAGCTGCCTGCTGACCAGCCTGCGCCGTCCGACCCTGTGAGCGGGCGTCGGTCCGTCCTCCTGCCCCTCCAGCCTCTCGCCAGCTTCCTGCACTGAGTGCCCGAGCCGGCCCTTGCCTGTCGACTGAGGGCGCCCCTAAGCCCTGACCTTCCGCTGACCCAGCTTCAACTCCCCGGGGTGGATGGGGTGGGAGAACGGCCTGGGCTTGCCAGCCGGAGCGGGTCTTCAGGCTGCGTCGTTCGCCCAGGTTCCTGCATCTTGCACTTTGACATTCCCAGGAGGGAAGTGACTGGGGGAGGGCGGGCAGGGAGGGCAGAGGCAGACCCAGAGGGAGGCTGCGGGGTGAGCTCCTACTGAAAATAGGTCTTTGCAGTTATGGGTATACCGTGGGGGGAGGCGTCTGCTCCCCGATCCCCCCTGCCCAGTCTGCTTCCCCATATCAGGCCCCCTCATCGCAGCAGGGCTGTGCTGGGGGGCACCCCGGCTGTCCCTGTGGAAGCCCTAACGCTAGGTTTGCTCTCCGGCCTCACAGCATGGCCACCAGCTCCCATTCTCTCCCCACCCTCTCGTCCCCCACGTGGGTAGGCAGCGATGCCCCCAGCTCTCACCCCTATACCGTCTCTCGAGCCCAGGCCAGCCAGGCCGGGAGGGGGACCAGGAATCTGCTTCCAAATTTGTCTTAAGGGCCTCAGCTTCCTGAATCAGCCCATGGCTGCTGCTCGGAGAACTGGCAGCGGGTGATGGGGCTGCCGATTGCCCTCGGTCCCTCCTCTCCTGCTGCCCTGGGCCTTCCACTGAGAGACCCCACCCTTCCTGGCCCCTGGGCAGAGGCCCATGAGGGTCTGCTGGTCCCCACCGCCCCTGCCCTGCTCTCAGCTGAAGGACGAACAGCGGGGAACGTGCCCTGTAGGGGATCCTTCTAGTCACAGACTCAGTATTTGATTCTAGAGAGTATGTATTTAAAAGGGAAAGGGAAAAAAAAAACCCACAGGAAAAAGGCATTCCTCCCCCACCCCAAACACATAGTATTTTGAAAGTCAAGAAAGCAAGTCCAACTGCTTGCAGAAGCTCTTTGTGGGCGCGTGGTGACACAGGTGCGGGAGGGGCCCCGGACCTCTGGGCGCCTCCCCCCGCCGCCTGCACACGAATCCCTTCTTTGAGAAAGCCGAGAGGGAACATTGGCTCACACACTGTGAGATTTTGTTTTTATACTTGGAAGTGGTGAATTATTTTATATAAAGTCATTTAAATATCTATTTAAAAAATAGGAAGCTGCTTATATATTTAATAATAAAAGAAGTGCACAGGCTGCCACGTGTGAGTCATGGGAATGGTGCTTTTGGGGTGTGGGTGGCAAACACGGGGGGGGGGGGAGGCAGCAGCTGCTGGGGGAGCCTCAGCTCAAAAAGCTTTTTCCAGGATACGTGGGGAAGGACGGTTCTCTCCAAGTCCCAGTCTCGTTATCAAACCCTCCCACATTGTTGCTGCCCCAAACACACGCATCGCGGACCTGTTTGATGGGAAAGTAGACAGAAACCAGCCAAACCTCAGGCCTGGCCAGCGGCCCCTGCTCCAGCCCAGCCTCACCCACCCCAGGAAAGTGGCTAGCTGGGCTCCGTCCAAGGTCCCCAGGCCTGCAAGGACCAGGCTTCTTGACCACTGATCCCTGATGTCCAGCGGGGGGCCGGGATCTCTGTCCTAGCAGGGCTCAGGTGGTTGAACGCTGCCTCGACTGGGAAGCGGGTGAGGCCGGCACGGGGCAAGCCAGCAGGCTGCGCGAATGGTATTAGGCCCTTCTTCCTGGGTATTGTGGCCTTAACTGGGGGAGTGGTGTTGGGGAAAGCCAGGTGACTGAAGGCCCAGCACAGCCCACTCCCCCGAAGTAACCCTGTGAAACAGGGCCTCCCCAACTGTGAGAGTGAAGTGGACAAAGTTTCAGATCAGTGGCTCTCAATCCGAGCTCACCTGAGAAACACTTGAGTTGTTTTCAAAAACATACCCAAGCCCCACTCTAGATCAACAAAATCAGAATCGCAGGATAAAGGCTCTGGCGCTGGGCATCAGAAGTTTTGAAAGGCATCTTAAGTGATTCAAATGTGATCCAGGGTGAGAAGCACACAGAGGTGCGTTGTCTGACATGGCGACTGAGTTGAAATTACTCACGACGAAATAAATGGAAGCATCCAGTTCTTCAGTTATGCTGGCCACATTTCAAAGGCTCACTAGCCACACATGTGGCTACCATGTTGGATGGCCTAGAAACAGAACATTTGCACCATTGCAGAAATCTTATTGGATAGTGCTGACCCCAACGTTGGGTCCCTACACTTAGGGGACCAAGGTTATAAGGCCAGACTGTCCCCAAAGAAACTTGGCTGGGGACTAAGTTCCCAGGCATCTCTGTCATCCCTCTTTATACCCTTAACCTCCACTACCACCCTATCCCTCGTCATTTCTCTTAAGCATTTCCTATCATTTATGAATAGCTCCTCAGAAAAGACTTTTGAAACTTATTCATATTTTTTCCTCCAAGGCCCAGCTTAAAAGTCACCTCCTCTGAGAAGCCTTCTCAGCCTGACCCAGGTCCCAGAGGCCCACCCAACCTTAGTTCCTTCCTCCTCTGTGCTCCCACACACTGAGAGCCTGTTAATGGGTCTGTCTGTCCCACCAGGCCATGGACCGTAGAAGGCACTGGGCTGCAGCCCTCTCTCACCCCAGTGCCTAAGAGTATCTGGCACATAATGGAGGAGGGCACTTGTGGGGATGAGCACTGGGTGTTATATGGAAACCAACTTGACAATAAACTATTTGTAAAAAAAATAAATAAATAAAAATGAAGATAAATGAAACATTAAAAAAAAGAGTATCTGGCACATAGTAAGTGTTCAATAAATGTGTGTCAAAATGTTAATACTGAATATGTGAACGAAGGCATAATAATGCAAATTCTAACCAGAGTTCATGGGTGCCCTTTTCTAGGGCCTCACTGGTATTAACCAGCATTATATACCGGATAACTATACTAATTCATTAGCCAAGCAGAAGAGGGACTTTCAGCAGAAGGTTCTCCCTGGCTGCTGATGGAGATGAGGTTATGTTAGAACCCTAACCAATCTCTGGGCTGTGGATGGAATGTATACTTCAGAGCAAGGGTTGACAAAACAAACAAACAAAAAACAACACAAAAGCAAAAACAAAACCAAACAAAAATCCCTGCCCCTCACCTGCCTTTCCAGAAGCCCCAGGAAGTATCCAGAAAGAAAGGCCAGGGAACCTCAGCAGGCTTCTCCCAGGTCTCACATGTTGCCACAGCTGCTTGAGATGGGTCCTCTCTATGGAACAATAGTCACTTTGGATTCAGAGCAAGAGCATTTAGGTAGTTGGCTTGGATCTCTCATTGCCTAATGGTACAGACTTGGGCAAGTATTTAACCCCCCTGAACCTCGGGTTTCTCCTCATCCTTCTGGTGTCAGAATACAAGCCAGGTGTACATGGTCTGAGGGGACAAACCACAGAGCACCAGGTGGGCTCCAAAGGGCTGTCCCCAAACAAAGTGTGATCTGATGCTGCCTTTGCCAAGTGGTCCTGGGGGCCCAGGCTGAACATAGCTCCATTCTGGGCAGGCAGCGGGGAGCCGGGATGCTCCCAGGGCCCAACTTTCCTCAGGTTATTTCCCACCCGGGTGAGGATTCAGATACCATGTAGCTCAAGACCTTCTGACTGGAGGCAGGAGACAGGCTGGAGACCCAGGGGGAAAGTGGCCCTGGGAGGCACTGGGTGCCCGTTGGCAGGCAGGGTCAGGAGCTCTGTCTTCGAGCATGTGAGCAGAAGGGCCCAGCCAAACCCCAAACCATTATCCGGCCAGAGACAGGAAAGTGAATCAGAGACGACCAGGAAGAAGCCTGAGGTTAACCTCGTGTGGACTGCTGGCCACGGCAAGGAAGGAGCTGGTAGGGGCCTGGGGGCTGGGTGGGCGTCTGACGACCTCTTGAACAAGGTGCTAAAGTCGTGAAGGCGTGGGCAAGGCCTGCCGGGCAGCCATGAGGAAAGAGCCCACGCTCCGCTCCTCCAAGGAACTGCCCCTCTGCCGGAGCAGCACTTTTGTCCCCTGGCTTCTCACTGCAGTTTCTGGGAAGGGGGGATGACCAGCCTCTGCTGGCCAGGACGCTGGGACTGCTGAGGGAACAAGGTGGACCATGCCAGCCTGGGAAGCCCCAGGGCAAAGTGACCAAACCACAGAAAGGCTCACTCTGAGGCCTGTAGGGGCTGTGGCTGCCGTGACCCCATCTCTGGTTTGAGACCATGAGAAGGCCCACAGGTTGACCCCCATCCCCTGTCCGGGGTCCACACTGATGCAGCTCTGAGACTGGGTGACAGTGGGGCAGGAGAGGTTACAGCTGGGGTGGTGAGGGGTGGGGGTGGAGGAGGTTGGGTCAAGGGAGTTGTTGAACCAGCTTCTGGAGGAGAGCTGGGTGAGAGCCCCATGCTGGACGCCAGCCGCTCCAGCCGCCAGGCCCCAGCCCTGGTTGGAAGTCCTGGACACCCATCCCAGACACCCTGCTCTTTAGTCTCTTAGTGTGTGTGCACCTAATGAGGTCTGTGAAGGCCAGAGCCTCAGACCCATTTATTCATTCATTTCCCTATTGCTAGAAACCCAGCACAAGACTGTGAGCCAAAGAGTCAGTGAGGGAGATAGGTATTAGTCAGTTACACAAGTAAGTGTATAATTATAAAACTGAAATAGAGATAGGAAGACACAGGCACTTATACAGAGCTTATAACAGAGGACCTGGCCAAGGACGCAGGGCCGTGCAGGCCCTTAAGAAAATCAAAGCAGAGGAAGTCGTAGAGGAAGAATCTTCTTTATCCAATGCTGCCAACAAGATGAATAGCTTTCATGGACTAATTGCCTGGTACGGGTGAGGCACTCTATAAAAATACCATCTCATTCCCTCCTACAATAGTCCCGTGAGTGGGTGCTAATATTCTTTTATAGATGTAGAAACTAAGGTTTAGAGATACTTAAAACTTGGTCGAGGTCACAGCAGGTGGTAAGCGGCAGAGCCTAGCTTTGAACCCGTCTGGCTGTTTTCAAAGCCCATGGTCTTGTCGCATCACACTCTGCTATACACTTAACAGATGCTTCTTACACAAATGGACACTTCAGGCCTGTCTGGCAGGCTTTGAGGGCTCCCAGGGTCTTAGCTTTCTCCTTCTTCTTTCCCTCAGCAGGATTGTTTAGTCCAGCATTGGGCAGAGGACCTGTGACAGATTCCTACTCAGATTCACACTCAGCCCTGCTGCTAACCCTAAATTCACCAGGAAAAGAGGAAGGGCCTCTCCAGGGTGATGTGCCTACCACCTGGGCCTCTGGGAAAGGCCCTTCCTGACTGCCAGCCCCTCCACTGACTCCCTTTAGCTGGGTCCTTTATGACCCATGTGCTTTCTCCCTGACCACCCATTGGGCATCTCCCAGCTCCCTGGCTGATTTTTAGCCCAGGAGATATCCGCCGACAAGCTTTGGTATTATTCTCATTTTGCCTGATCCAGGTCACTGGGAATTTCTCACCATGCAAGCAGGCAGATCCCCAGAGGTTGTCATAGGCTGCGACGGCACGAGCAAGGCTGAATGAGGATCACTGAGTGTGACATCTGCAGGTTCCACACGCTCTAGTGTCTGGGGAGACAGGGAATGACTGAGAACAGGACCCCCCTGCCTATATTTGAGGGAGACTCAAAGAGGCATCATTATCAGAGTGCACTGTAGGCACTCGATCCACATTGGTTCTCCTCAGATCAGCTCCATGCCCACATGCGAGAGGCTCTGTCTATCTATTCTCCCAGAAAACATCCTCCATCTTGAAGAAATTTTGGCCAAAGGCCTATGCTATGTCTGGAGTATTCTTCTATAGCAGCGACAACAGCAAACTCTGGGGAGGGAGTAGAAATTTAATTTCCACGGGCACCTGGATGGCTCAGTCGGTTGGGTGTCCGACTTTGGTTCACATCATGATCTCATGGTCCATGTGTTTGAGCCCCACATCGGGCTCTGTGCTGACAGCTCAGAGCCTGGAGCCTGCTTCCGATTCCATGCCTCCCAATCTCTCTGCCCCTCCCCAGCTCGTGCTCGCTCTCTGTCTCTCTCTCTCTCTCTCTCAAAAATAATAAATAGACATTTAAAAATTTTTAATTAAATTAAATTAAAATTTTTTAATTTAAAAATTTAAAAAAACATAAAAGAGAAATCTGATTTCCAGGTGTGCTGCATTAGATTATTTTCAAAGTCTGGTTCAAACCACAACAACAACAAAAAGTTTCAAGGTGTGTAAAGATGCAAGAAAGTTGATCCATACGAAAAAAACAATAGAAAGTGTCCCTGAGGAAGCACAGACATTGGATTTACTAGGCAAAGACATTAAATCAAGTATTTTAAATGTGTTCAAAGACTACAGGAAACCAAGTCTAAAGAACTCAAGGAAGGGGTACCTGGCTGGCTCAGTTGGTAGAGCATACAACTCTTGATCTCACGGTTGTGAGTTTGAGCCCCATGTTGGATGCAGAGATTACTTAAAAATAAAATCTTTATGGGGTGCCTGGGTGACTCAGTCTGTTAAGCATCCAACTCTCAATTCCAGCTCAGGTCATGGTTTCACAGTTTGTGAGATTGAGCCCCACATCAGGTTGTGCTCTGACAGTGCAGAGTCTGCTTGGGATTCTCTCTCTCCCTCTCTCTTTGCCCCTCCCCCATTTGTACTTTCTCCCTCTCTCTCTTTCTCTCAAAATAAATAAAATTTTAACATAAAATAAAATCTTGAAAAAAAGGACCTAAAGGAAAATGTGAGAATATTATCTCACCAAATTAAATCTCACCAGGAGAATGTCAACAAAGACATAGAAATTATAAAAGGGGGGGGGGGCATCTGGGTGGCTCAGTGGATTAAGTGTCTGACTCTTGATTTCAGCTCATGTCGTGATCCCAGGATTGTGGCATCCAGCCCCAAGTCCAGCTCAGCACTGAGCATGGAGCCTGCTAAAGATTCTCTCTCTCTCTCTCTCTCTCTCTCTCTGCCCCTCCCTCTTTCTTTCTCTCAAGAAAGAATGAAAGAAAGAAGAAAGAAAGAAAAGAAGGAAGGAAGGAAGGAAGGAAGGAAGGAAGGAAGGAAGGAAGAAAGGAAGGAAGGAAGGAAGGAAGGAAGGAAGGAAGAAAGAAAGAAAGAAAGAAAGAAAAGAAACTATGAAAAAGGAACCAAACAGAAATTCTAGAGTTGAAAAGTACAATAACTGAAAGGAGAATTTCACCATAGGAACTCAAGAATAGGTCTGAACACCCAGAAGAAAGAATCAGTGAATTTGAAGATAAGTCCATTGAGATTATCCTGCCTGAATAACAGAAAATATGAAGAAAAATGAATGAAGCCTCAGAGACCTATGAGACATCAACAAGCATGCCAACCTGTGCATAGCAGGAATCTAAGAAGGAGAGGAAAGATGAAGCAGTAGAAAGAATATTTGGAGAAATAGTTTGACACTTTTTTTTTTTACAAATAGTTTATTATCAAATTAGTTTCCACATAACACTCAGTGCTCATCCCCACAAGTGTCCTCCTCCATGCCCATCCCCCCTCCCCCCCCACATCCATCAGTTCTCAGTTTTTAGAAATAGTTTGACACTTTCTAAAGTTGATGGAAACCATTAATCCACACATTCAAGAAGCTCAATGAACTCCAAGTAGGGATACTCAAAAACACCCACACCTAGACTCAACATAATCAAACTTTCAAATGACAAAGGGACCCTGGAAAGCTGCAGGGGAGGAATGATTCAAAAAGGACAAGAACTCCTCAATAAGATCAACAGTTGAATTTTCAACAGAAACTATGGACGCTAGAAGGCAGTGAGAAGATATTCACAAAGTGCTGAAGGGGGTAAAGAACTATCTACCAAGAATTCTACATCCAGAAAAAAATTCTATATGCCACCTTCAAAAACAAAGGCGAAACTAAGACTTTTCCAGATAAAGAAGAACTGAGAGTTTGTCACTGAGCTGATCTGATCTACCAGAAATACCAAGGGAGTTCTTCATGAGGAAATGAAAATATACAACATAGAAACCTGAATGCACATGAAGAAATAAAGAATGTGTAAAGGTAAACACATAAATAAATACAAAAGACAGTGTAAATGTATTTTTTTCTACCTGATTTAAAAGAAAACTACATAAAGCAATGATGATAAATCTATGTTGATGGGCAAAAAAAAAAAAGTGTGTAACATGTAACTTATGAAAATAACAGCATTAAGGAGGGGGAATAAAGGAATAAAGGAATAATAAAGGAACAAAGTTCTGGTGCTCTATCAAAATTGAGTTAATGTATGTCCCCAATTGTCTTGTTTGTTTCCTGGTTGGACATTTTATTTGATTCAGGATCTTTATAAGATCCATGATCTGCAACTGGTTGATACGTATGTGAAGTCTCTTTCAATCTCTGTAGCTCATTCATGTTGGATCTTTAAGAAATACTAAAATGTTTGCAGATAAAAACATGCACTCTCTGGAATCTGCTACAGTTTCTACAGGAAGAGAACCCAAATCACTTATGAGTTGACAATTTTCAAGGTAAGATGATAGATGCATGGGAGCTGGTTTTCTCTAATCTCTGCTTTTGCAGATTTTTGAAAATTTTCAGAATAATATTTTAATACAAATAGTATACTCAATTCACTGCTCACATCACAATGCTTGAGAAAAATTAAACACAACAAATATTTTAAAAATTAAATTGGGAGCATCTAGGTGGCTCAGTCAGTTAAGTGTCTGACTCAGGTTATGATCTCACAGTTTGTGGGTTCGAGCCCCATGTCAGGCTCTGTGCTGACAGCTTGGAGCCTGGAGCCTCCTTCAAATTCTGTATCTCCCTCTCCCTGCCCCTCCCATACTCATGCTCTGTCTATCTGTCTCTCTCAAAAAAAATTTTTTTTAATTAAATTAAATTTTAAAAAATTAAGTTTGTGTGATCTAAACCAGGTTGTTTTAAAATGGTAATCCCCAGGGCAACCACTAAGAAAACAATTTTTTTAAAACACGAAAAAAAAAAAACCTACAGAAAATGAAACAAAAAAGAACAAAAAATTCAACCTTTCCACCAAAACCAAAAACAAAAGACAATTAAAAATATTTAATAAAAAAACAAGGGAATTAAAATGGTATATCTCTGTACCTGGGTGGCTCAGTCAGTTGAGTGTCTGACTTGATTTCAGGTCTGGTCATGATCGCAGGGTTGTGGGATCCAGCCCCACATGGGGTTCCTCACTGAGTGTGGAGCCTGCTTGGGATTCTCTCTTTCTCCCTCCACTCCTCTCCCCTATTCATGCTCTCTCTCTTTTACTCTCTCTCAAAATAAAAATAGATAGATAGATAGATAGATAGATGATAGATAGATAGATAGATAGATAGATAGATAGATAGATAGAGAAATAGGTTGGTAAATAAAATTATATACCTGAGTATTTTTCTATAAAAGGCTCACCCTCCAGCAGTCAATAAAAAACTGGGGAGTGTAACTCCCAGGGAGGAGGGGGGGAAGGAAGAGGAACATTCTCCTTATGCCTTGATCTCATGCTCTACCCATCCCTTAAGATAAATACCCAATGTTTCTTAGTTTTCCAACTACTTTCCCAGATAAGATCATGTTTCCTCCTCACAACAACCTTATAAGGAAGGCTTTATAATATCAGTTTTATAAGTGAAGGCTCTGGGGCTCAGAGAAGTTAGATAAATAGCCCAAGGACACACAGCCAGTAAGTGTCAAAGGTAAGACTTAAGGTCTGTCTTATTTAAGCACAGGGCTTGAACACAGGCTCTTTTCTCCAGAGTTCAGCTCAGCATTTGGTCATCAGAGAAGCTGGCTTCCTTTTCCTTTGTTCCTTTTGCTAACTTTTAATTCTGGACAATATCAAACATTGTAAACAAAGTAAAGAGATAGTAAAACAAACCTCCATGCACCCATCATTCAGCTTCAACAACTATGGACAATCTTGACACTATCTCCTGACCCCTGCCCATGACTTTGAAGTAAATCCCAAATGCATCCTTTCAAATGTGAACTATTCAGCACGTGTCCTTAAAAGATAAGGATTTGTTTTTCGAACATAACCACAAACACTCTTATCACTTCTGAAAATTAGTAATTAGTAATTCCTTAATATCATCAAATATCTAAGTTCTGTCTCATAAATATCTTTTTAGAGTTTGTTTGAACATGAACCCAAATATCATTCATACATTGCAGTTGGTTGATGCCTCTTAAGCCTCTTTCTGTCCATAGATTCCCCCTCCCTCCTCACCAAGCCGCTTATCTCCTGAAAAACCTGGTTCATTTGTTTTGTAGTTTCCTGGAATCCAGATTTTTCCGAGTATGGTGTCATAGTGTCACTAATGTGTTTCTCTGTCTTCATTTCTTGTAAACTGGAGGTTAGATCTAGAGGCTTGATCGGATTCAGGTTCAACTTTTCCCCAGGCATCCTTCACAGGTGCTAGTGTGTACTTTGATCAGGAGGTACCCAGGACTAATTGTCTCCTTTCTGTTCATTACATTTTTATTTTTAAAATGTAGCAACAGCTTAAATGTCTGCAACCAGAAGAATAGTTACATAATGACGGTTCATTGTTACAGTGGAATTTTATGTAATGCTTAGCAATCATGATTTCAAAGAATATTGAGTGATATGAGGAAAGCTTATCATACACTTTTAAGGGCAAATAGCCAGAATAAAAAAACACATAGAGTCTGCCATGAATCTGTACAGAGGGAAAAAATTAGAAGAAACCACTAATTGTAAGGTTAAACAATTATGTTAATAGAGGCTATCACTAAGGGTTAGGATTATAGGGGATTTGTTTTCTTTCTTTCTTCTGCATTTCCCAAATCTTAATAAAACGTGCCTTTTGCTTTTATAGGCAGAAAAGATTATTTGAAATGTTGTAAAATTTTTGCTTCCATGTGTGAGGTCGTGATTTTCCCGAAGTCATACGCCAAACCACAAAATGTCACCTTCTAAGGCAAGATCCAAACATACAAAAGCAGTTTGACCAATCAAACAAATTACTGGTCAGTTGCTGGCTGGTCACTGGTTGGCTGATGTCTCTGAATGGTCATTTTGGTCACAAAGAACTGTCTGCTGGTGCACACCGGCCTAGAAAGAGCAGAGACCGTGTCGCCAGAAAGGCCAAGGGAGCAGACCCTGGCTTAGCAGAGCCGTCTCTGGGTCCTCAGAGAGCCCAGTCCCACGGTCCTGTGCCCTCCTCCAAATTATTCCTTACAGGACCTCACACACACAGCCACGGAGATGCGATGCCCCCAGTGGCAAGTGTAACTAAGGACAGTCATGGGTGTCTGGGGCAGGGCTGTACTGTGTAGCAGCCAGGCACTGGGGGTGTGCTCAGGCCGTCGCAGGTCTGACCCAGAAAGAGGAAGAAGTGAGAACTCCATTCATGATTCAACCCTCTCCTTCCCACCTAATTTAATCCCGATCCATTCCCTGAACAGAGTAGGCCTCGGCCATTGATGTACAGGAGAAGGAGATTAGATTCCAGGGTCCCTGTGGTCTTTTTGCAGACCTAGTCTTTTCTAGGACCAGTTTCTTCCAAAGCCTATGGGCCATTTGAACTATATTAATCGTTTTCTCATTTGTAAGTAATTTAAACTGTGTTCTCTCGTGTATGCCATCAGACTGTGGCTCAGATGTCACAGACATACACACACACAGGCTGTGAAATCCACACCACAACCCAAATTCCACTCAAGTCGCCAGGAAGGCCACAAATCACTAGAGCAAACTTCCAGTCAACCAGTAACTTCCATGTTGCTCTTGCTTTCCTTTAAGTGGATGATATATTTTTAAATATTTGTTTTTGGTTTATGGAGTTAGCATAAGCTGATTCCACATAAATGCAAAAATACAAAAAAGTATAAATAAGCAAATAAAAACCAACTCTTAGCCACACCATTCAGTGACTACTGCCAACATTCTTTTGTGTTTCATTCCAGTATGTATATGTATATGTATGTGTATGTGTATATGTATATGCACATGTATGTGTGTGTATATGTATATGTATGTGTATGTGTATATGTATGTGTATATGTATATGTATATGTATATATATTGATTTTATTTATTTATTTTGAGAGAGAAAGAGAGTGAGCAGGGAAGGGCAAGGAGAGAGGAAGAGAGAATCTCAAGCAGGCTCCACACCGTCAGTACAGAGCCTGACTCAGGGCTTGAACTCACAAAGCGTGAGATCATGACTTGAGCCGAAATCAAGAGTTAGATGGTTAATCCACTGAGCCACCCAGGTGCCCCTCTTTCAGTATATTAATAACATTATATTTATATTTTTATATTGTTAATACCATAATGTAGATTCAGTTGTTTTATAGTGATTTTATACTCAATATTATAATCATGAAACTTTCCCCACATCATTACAACTTTTATAGATAGTCCCAATCCACAATTATTTACTGAATTTCCACTACATACAAGAGAGGCACAGGGAGCAAAGGGCTGAGACTATAATGCCCACGAGCAGATGAAAGACACAGATGTGCAAAGCTTTCAGACAAGGCTGGGGGGTTGTGGAAGAGACCGGATGAGTGATTAGCTCATGTTTTCTGAGCTAGAAATTGGTCCACAAGATCTGACCAAGGAGACCTGGGCAAGCCATTTAATATCTCTGTGCCTCAGTTTCCTCCTCTGTAAATTACAGATGATAATAGTAGCTATCTCTAAACTGTCCAGGAAAATAGCACTGTGCAAGTGCCTGCTGTTTTATTAGTGTGGGGATACAAAAGTATTTCAGAAGCTGTTGCTTAGTTGTCAAAATATTTGCATTTTGAGCACATTCTAATGTGGGGATTGTGGAGCAAAATATTTGAAATATGAAGTGTCCTGGGAGATACAGAGTAAAAGCTGCTCTTGGGGGAAGTGGGGAGGGGGATTGGAGGGGGAGAGAGAGAGAGACAAAGAGACATAAAGGGACATAGGCAGAGAAAAAAGAGACAGAGAGGTTAGCTAAGGGTCAGTGAAGGAACACAGAGGAAGAAAGATTTGAAATGGGCTTTAGAATCTTCCTGAAAAATCATAACCCTTTGAGTTAAAAGTTCAAACCCTGAGGTAGAGGACCACTTCTGACACATAGCCTCACCAGGTTTGAAGTCCATTGCCAGAGCCTGCTCACAGCGCAGTGCACAGCCGGGCACTCAGTCCGCGTCTGTGGAGCAGAAAGGAACAAGACAGAAAGACAAGACATATACAACTTCAAAACCGATTATTTCCTCCTTTATTTTTAGCCAGGCACCAAATCCGGAGCTGGGACTTTGTTTCCACTGCAAGCATTCACCACCAGTTTGTCAGCACAATGAAATCGGATACAGGAGTATCAGCAAAGGACTGAACAGGGCATACTTTAAACAGCATTCGACTTTCTGGCTCACAATAACAGATCGTCTTTCCCAGAAACTATTTTCATCCTACGCATGATTTGATAATAAGCCACTTTCTCATTAAAAAAAAAAGTTTCACCTGAGCAGTACTTTTTTGTGTTTTTGTTTTTTCCTTAGTTTATTGTCATGTTGGTTTCCATAGAACACCCAGTGATCATTCCAACAAGTGCCCTCCTCCATGCCCATCTCCCCCCTTCCCCTCTCCCCCACCCCATCAGCCCTCAGTTTGTTCTCAGCATTCAAGACTCTCTTATGGTTTGCCTCCCTCCCTCTCCCCAACTATTTTTCCCCTTCTTCTCCAACTTCATCCTCTGTTAACTTCCTCCTAATCCACCTATACGTGCAAACATACAGTATTTGTCCTTCTCTGCCTGACTTGTTTTGCTCAGCATAACACCCTCTAGTTCCATCCATGTTGCTACACATGCCAGATTTCATTCTTTCTCATGGCCATGTAGTATTCCATTGTATAGATAAACCACATCTTCTTGATCCATTCATCAGTTGATGGACACTTAGGCTCTTTCCATGTTTTGGCTATTGTTGAGAGTGCTGCTATGAACATTAGGGTACATGTGCCCCTATGCATCAGCACTCCTGTATCCCTTGGGTAAATTCCTAGCAGTGCTATTGCTGGGTCATAGGGGAGTTCTATTGTTAATTTTTTGAGGAATCTCCACACCGTTTTCCAGAGGGGCTGCACCAGTTTACATTCCCACCAACAGTGTAGGAGGGTGCCCATTTCTCCACATCCTCACCTGCATCTATAGTCTCCTGATTTGTTCATTTTAGCCACTCTGACCGGCGTGAGGTGGTATCTCAGTGTGGTTTTGATTTGTATTTCCCTAATGATGAGGGATGCTGAGTGTGGTTTCATGTGTCTGTGGGCCATCTGGATGTCCTCTTTGGAGAAGTGTCTCTTCATATCTTCTGCCCATTTCTTCACTGGATTATTTGTTTTTCAGGTGTGGAGTTTGATGAGTTCCTTATAGATATTGGATACTAGCCCTTTATCTGATATGTCATTTGCAACTATCTTTTCCCATTCTATCAGTTGCCTATTAGTTTTACGGATTGTTTCCTTTGCTGTGCAGAAGCTTTTTATCTTGATGAGGTCCCAGTAGTTCATTCTGCTCTTGATTCCCTTGTCTTTGGGGATGTGTCAAGTAAGAAATTGCTGTGGTTGAGGTCAAGGAGTTTTTTTCCTGCTTTCTCCTCTAGGGTTTTGATGGTTTCCTGTCTCACATTCAGGTCCTTTATCTATTTTGAGTTTATTTTTGTGTATGGTGTGAGAAAATGATCTAGTTTCATTCTTCTGCATGTTGCTGTCCAGTTCTCCCAGCACCATCTGTTAAAGAGGCTGTCTTTTTTCCATTAGATGCTCTTCCCCGCTTTGTCAAAGATTAGTTGGCCATACATTTGTGGGTCCAATTCTGAGTTCTCTATTCTATTCCATTGGTCTATGTGTCTGTTTTTGTGCCAATACCATACTGTCTTGTTGACAGCTTTGTAGTAGAGGCTAAAGTCTGGGATGGTGATGCCTCCCATTTTGGTTTTCTTCTTCAATATTACTTTGGCTATTTGGGGTCTTTTGTGGTTCCATACAAATTTTAGGATTGTTTGTTCTAGTTTTGAGAAGAATGCTGGTGCGATTTTGATTGGGATTGCATTGAATGTGTAGATTGCTTTGGGTAGTAATAACATTTTAACAGTATTTATTCTTCAGAGCCATGAGCATGGAATGTTTTTCCATTTCTTTGTATCTTCTTCAATTTCCTTCATAAGTTTTATATACTTTTCATCATACAGATCTCCTATATCTTTGGTTAGGTACTTTTTAAAGGAAAAAGTAAAAAAGACTAATGAAATCCAGCCCCTAACTCTGTGCCTGTTGTTGAGATAGCCCTGACAGGGGGTGAGCCCTGATTGGAGTCATATGACCCGGGTGCACCTCCGGACACCTAAAGGAGGAGCCGGGAGAGCTCCTTTTCGAAGGTGAAAATGGTGGAGGCAGGGAAATCTGCAGATTTACAAGGGTTTATGGAAAGACCGGGATTCAATCCTACAGCATGATTCACAGGTTACAAATCAGCTTTGCACATATTTTATTACTTGCTCCTCACAACATCTGGCGAAGTCGTTTTATGATTTACATAGAAAGAACCAAACCCAAAGAAATTCAGGAACTGATCCAGTGTAAGGACACCTCAGGGGTTTAGGCCAGATTCTCTCTTGCTGGATGGGAAATTCCTTGAGGACAAGAACATCAATGTGTTCAGCTTCAGATCCTCACCAGAGTCAATGTGGGACCTAGCTCAGAGCAGATAATAAATGTTTGCTTGGAGAATGCATGTGTATAGATTGGACGATGCCTTACCTCCGCACAGCTCAGAGTGCTGGGTGAGCAGTCCTTCCCCACTTGGAAGAGTCCGTGGTAATACCTCTCTGAATTCCCTTCTGACACCTGTATGCTCTCTGTGTCAATAGGACAATGGGGCATCCATTCCATTCTGTGCCCCTTACTTCATTTAAACTGGTATATTCATTTCCTATTGCTGCTTTACCAAATTACTGCAAATTCAGTGGCTTAAAACAGCACAAATTAATTTTCTTACAGTTTTGGAAAACATTAGTCAGAAATCAGGGCTGGTTCCTTCTGGAGGCTCTGAAGGGAGAATCTTTTTCCTTGTCTCTATCATCTCTCAGAGGCCATTCCTGCATTCCTGGCCCTGTGGCCCCCGCCTCTGTTATTCAGAGCTTCTACCCTCACATCACCTTCTTCTCTTCTGTGGTCAAATTTCCACCTGCCAAATGTCACAGGACACCTGTGATTACATTTAGGTCCACTGGGACAAGGTAACGTTAACAGGGAGCAGGATCTGCAGCTTTTTAGGAAGCGTTATTCAGCCTACTGCATTTATCGCTATTAGACTTAAAATTTACATTTTTATTTTATATTTGCCTGTCCTTTGAGGACACTGTGAGCAGCTTGAGAGCAAGGACTGTAGCTTCTTTACCTCTGTACTTTCAGCTCCAAATACAGTGCCTCACCTATAGTAGATGCTTCCACATGGTTATGTGAATAAATAATCCCGGGTCTGGCAGAGTAAATATCCCGCTTCTGTCCCAGGATCATCCCAGTACAGCATTCCAAAGAAATCTAAAACTACTTCAAAAAAGCCTTAAAAGATGAGTCAGTCTTCAGCAAAATTCTTTGGGGGACATAGAGAAAGAGGTCACACAGCACATTACATAGCAAAGCTTCCTAAAAATGCCCCCAGAGGGGCGCCTGGGTGGCTTAGTCGGTTAAGCGTCCGACTTTCGCTTGGGTCATGATCTCGCGGTTCGTGGGTTTGAGCCCCGTGTCGGGCTCTGTGCTGACTGCCAGTTCAGAGCCTGGAGCCTGTTTCAGTCTGTGACTCCCTCTCTCTCTGACCCTCCCCTGCTCACGCTGTCTCTCTCTCTCTCCTAGAAATAAATAAAAAGCATTAAAAATTAAAAAAATTAAAATGCCCCCAGAGACATTTCTCCCTCTCCTCCAGGCTCCTTCGCTGTCTCTCCCTTCTTCTGCTCATCCTCTGCCCCCAAGCAGCCAAATCTGTCATTGTTCCCAGGGAAAATGCAGGAGCATCAGGATTTAATTTTGACACTATCCATTCTCAACCAATGGGCAGGCTCTCATTGGAAGGAAAAAAAAAAAAGGCGGCACTATCCGCTTCCTAAATTCCTGGGTGTGTTCCTGGAGCTGTCTGCCACACAGCAGGGTCTGCCAGCCACTGCATCTAGTTCCCAGTGATCCTATTTGGACCGTATTCGGGACCAGCCCTCTTTCCCAGGAAGCAGTTCAAAGAGAAGGCCTCCAGGCAGGGCCCTGAAGCTGACTCTAATGGGTGAGGGGAGAGAGCTGCCTGGCAGCCTGTCCCCCCGGAAGGCTGTGGAACTTGTAACCTCTCTAAGGGAGCCCCGCGTCTCCAGTGTGAATGCCTTGAAGACCTTCCCTCTTCCTCCTTCCAGATTAATATCAAAAACCAAAAATGGGGTCTGAGTAAAATCTCACTTGGTTTGGTAACTATTTGGCTATACGTTTATGATGCCCTGGCACGATCCAGCCTCTACGCTATGATTCTGGGCACTTCGCTGCGTGGACAAGTTACTCCAAAGGCAAAATAATGACAAGAGTTTCAGTGTTTTATTTGCCTCCTAAAATGGAATAAATAGCCCAGAACACATGACAGGAGCGTATGAACATTTTTATAGCTTTGAATACCTATCATTTGATTATTTGAGGAATTATACAAACATAGCATCACAAACAATATGTTAAGTACATATTGCCCATAGTTCTGCTAACATGAGGGTTATTATTTGTATTTATTCATGCTAGTTTCATAGTTCAGAATGATATCTTAAGTATGTTTAAACATGTTTTTCTTTATTGCTTTCAAGGCTGTGTATTTTTCTAAGTGATGTTTGTTCTTCCTTTTTATTTGTTAATAAACTACTCATCTCCTCTGGAAACTTACAGAATGGAATCCAGACACAATTATACATTTGTATCAGTTATTTCCTATTTCGGGATAAGCTTCCAAGATGTATATTTTTCACTTATGTTTTTTCTTTTTTTTTTTAAATATATTTTTTTAAATTTATTTCTAGGAGAGAGAGAGAGAGAGAGACAGCGTGAGCAGGGGAGGGTCAGAGAGAGAGGGAGTCACAGACTCTGAAACAGGCTCCAGGCTCTGAGCTGGCAGTCAGCACAGAGCCCGACGCGGGGCTCGAACCCACGAACCGCGAGATCATGACCTAAGCACAAGTCGGACGCTTAACCGACTAAGCCACCCAGGCGCCCCTCACATATGTTTTTTCTATAGCCTGCATCTACCATAAATTTTAGAATAATCTTTACTTTTTTTTAGAATGGTGTTTATACATTCATATTTCTCTATCTTGTTCTCAATATTTGTCATTTCTTCAAGTGGTTAGACATTTATCACCCCTTCAAACACAAGATTTTTCTTCTTGGTAAAAATGGTACTGTATGTTTTACTTTATCCGAAATTTATTATTCAATATGATACAATGTATTTCTTTAAAATAGTACATTGCAGAAAGTAATCAACTTCCTTTTTTTCTTCTCATTGCCTGAATAATTAGTAAATGATGAAATCTTTCTGCATTGCTGTATTGTTTTTCATTCATTGTAAATTAAGTTTATAAAGTAGGACATCTGTAGCCACAGGAATTTGTTTTGTTTCATGCACTCAACAAATTTTCTTTTGAGCACCTACCATATGCCAGACATTGTTCTAGATGCTAAGGATATGGCTGTGAACAAAGCAAACATCTCTGCCCTGTGGAGCTAACATTCTGGTGAAGGAGTGGAGGGGGGAAACAATTTTTTTAAAAAATACATGATAGATGGATACATAAATAAAAGGTATGATAGGAAAAATGTTAGGGAGCCTGGCATGGGGGTGAAAAGTTGGAGTTTTCAATGGGGAACTTAAGGACCTCACTGAGAACTCAGACGACGTGTGAGCAGAGACCTGAAGGAAGGGAGAAAACAAGCATGTACCCATCATCACTATGGGGGTGGGGGAGTGGTGGGGGAGAGGGAGGCAGGTTCCAGAAGAGAGAACAGCAACTGAAAATGAACATCAGGTTCCCTGGGGAGGAAGATGCCTGACGTGCTCTGGCTGCAGAGCAAGAAAGACCAGAACAGAGCAGCGGAAGCAGCGGATTTGTTAGGAGGCTCCAGGCAGTGGTGCAGACAAGGAGCCATGATGGCCGCCACCCGGGCTGGGGTGGGGGGCGGCCAGAAGTGGTGGGTTCTGGACCTGCTTCCGACCTGAGGTAAAGAAGGTCAAGGATGACTGCAGGTATTTTGGCCAGACTATCGGAAGGTTTTGCATTTATTAAGATGGAACAGACTGGAGGAACAGCTGAAATTTGGAATTGGTTCCATTTTAAGCTTAAGATGCTCTACCAAGTGGAGATGTTGTTTTGTTTTGTTTTGTTTTGTTTTTTTCTGTTTAGGGATCTATAGTTTTGATAAATGCGCTTTTTATAAAGCATTTTATTATTTTTTAAAGTTTTATTTGAACTTAGGTATTTTAGGAGAGAGAGTGTGAGAGTGGGGAGGGGCACAGAGAGAGAGAGAGATCCCAGGCAGGCTCTCCAGTGCCAGTGCAGAGCCCAGTGTGGGGCTCAAACCCACAAATTGTGAGATCATGACCTGAGCCATAACCAAGAGTCGGAGGGTCAACTGACTGAGCCACCCAGGCGTCCCTACAGTGCATTTTAAATCCTGTGAGACAATATATTATCCCACTATTCTGTAAGGTTGATATCAATTATTCAGCTTCTGTAAGTATTTTGTAAGGCCTGAAACTAATATTGCAGTAAATCTATTAACTTTGAAAATACAGTCACATTATTAGATTTATTAGATTTATCATTTTTTAGTAATGATCCCATATATATTTCCATTTGCTCACATCCTCCTTTCCTTTTTCCTGTTATGGTTTAATAATTTTCTTGGAATAAATCTTGTGGCTCAAAGAAAACCCTCAACTAATTTATTTTTGGTTCATGGTTATAAATGGAATCTCTTTTTGTTTTATATTTTTATTAATATGCAGCTGTATTTCACTGAGAGCTAGAAACCCAATTGTTTTATGTTGGTTTCTCTTGGCTACATCTTTGCTGGATTCGCTTATTATTTCTAGTAATTTAGGGGTTGCTTTTCTTGGAACTTTCAGGTATATAATCATGTCAGTTACAAAAAGTAGTATTTTTTTATCCCTATATTTTGATGTCCTTACCAAAGAGCTATTACCAGCATTTCCAATACCGTGTTGCATGAACAGCACTGCGTGACTCTTCTGTTCTTGCCTTAACGGGAGGAGCTGTCATAAATCTCCAGTAAGTGTGACATGAGCTCTTCAGAAAAAGTACATCATTCTCACGGTAGCATAAAAATCTCCGTATCTTATTTTGAAGCTTTAATGAGGAATAAATATTAAACATGGACTGTCTTTTCAACAACTGTTAAGTAAATGAGCACTTAAAACTTCCTTTTCTGTTTCATTCATCACTTCATCTGCTACATTTCCTCCCTTTCTCAAATGGAAATGAACTAGTTAAGGAAGTGCCAAGGAGTCCCAATGCAATTATATTTTTATTTCTTTCTCTTTAATTTTTACCAGCTTTTGGCTTGTGTTAATTATTGCATTACTTAGGACCTAACACTTGAGAATTGTTAAGCACTAGTTGTTTGAGGTATGTTATCACTCTTAATATTTGGGACTGTAGGAGCACGTGAGTGGCTCAGTCAGTTGAGCATCTGACTCATGACTTCATCTCAGGTCATGATCCCAGGGTTGTGGAATCAAGCCCCACATCAGCCTCTCAGCTGAGCATGGAACAGCTTAGGATTCTCTCTTTCTCACTCTCTCTCTCTCTCTCTCCCTCTGCCCCTCTAGCCCAGTCACGAGCTCTCTTTCGCGTGAATTAAAAAAAAAATTGGGAGAGGGGGCGGGGTGCCTGAGTGGATCAGTCGGTTAACTGACCGATTTCGGCTCAGGTCATGATCTTGCCTGATTTCAGGCCCCAGGACGGGCTTTGTGTCTGAGCTGACAGCTCAGAGCCTGGAGCCTGCTTTGGATTCTGTGCCTCCCTCTCTCTCTGCCCCTCCCCCATCCACGCTCTATCTCTGTTTCTCTCAAAAAATGAATAAACATTTAAAAATTTTTAAAAATTTGGGGTTGTAAAATCTTCTTTATTTAAAATCCTGTTGTTGTTTTTAAAATTTTTTTTAGTGTTTATTTATTTTTGGGACAAAGAGAGACAGAGCATGGTTCCAAGCTCTGAGCTGTCAGCACAGAACCCGATGCAGGGCTTGAATTCACAAACCATGAGATCATGACCTGAGCGAAGTTGGACGCTGAGCCACCCAGGTGCCCCATTTAACATCCTGTTTTCTATGCACTCATGACAGAACTTAAAATATGCTCATCCTTTTAGTCTTTTTTTAAAAAGCTTTTTTGGTTTTAATTATTTTTTCCAGGTAATAAATAGTTATATTTATTTTATAACCCAGATTTTAAATTTATTTTCTCCTCATAGGGAGGTTTATCTCCCTGACATGTAATATAAATGATATACTTGGATGATCTTTCCTTACCCCTTATATTTATCTTTATTGAATCCCGTTTTTTACTTTCCTATTTTCTTTAACTTGTCTCAGTGGAGAAACAGAAGCACCAAATTTTGTAGTAATATTTTGATAGTCTGGAATCTTTTTTGAAATTCTAGAGCTTTTGGTAGGATTGGGCAGATATTTGAACACAGGCTTTTCTTCCTCCCCAACCATGTGTCAGTGATATGTGGCAACAGGTCTGGGAAATAGGCATTATTATCCTCAATTTACCAACATGGAGGCTCAGGAAGGATAAGTGATTTGTCAGTGTTTTACATCTAATAAGTTCTATAGAACCACAAAATAAATTTTAGTAGATTAGCAGTTGATTTTACTTTGATTCATTGGCCTTAACTTTCAGCAATGTCCTAGTAGATTACTTTGTCCTAGGGGTTTTCTGCTTCCTGGTCTTCTTTGTCCCTGGTTGTGGTCTTCGCCTCTATAGGGCTCTGCTGGTAAATTACACCCAGCCTCTCCTTCGGGCTTCTAAGAAGAAAAAGTGAGATCAGTCAATCTCACTTGCTTCTTAGCAGAAGGGAGGCTCAGATCCAATTGCGCCCCTCTCCAAAGCCATGAAGCAACCTCCACAACGGCGTTTCTATAGATATGACTTGGGGACCACTTGCCGCAGACACATCTGAGACATTAACCGCTCACTTACAAAACGAAGTCCTAGGCCCCATCTCAGACTCACTGAGTCGGAAACTCTGGGGATACATCCCAGGAAGCTTAACTGAATCTTAATGTAATAGGCTCCCAGCTGGATCTTGTGCACTCCCAAACCGGAGAGCCACTGCCCAAGTGTGTCACACATGCGTGGAAGAGACAGAGATGTCCCCTGATGAGTCATGTCCTTGTGGAAGTAAGCCTCTCCCTTGAGTGTGAGCAGAATGTGTGACCTGCATTTAGCCAACAGAAAATGGCAAAGGTAGTGGGACAGATACTTCTGTCATTATGGGACACATAATCTCGAAGACTGTCTTCAAGAACTGCAGAGAGAGACAGTATCCCACTGGTCTTCAACAGGTGAGCTACCATGTTGTGAAAATCTATGAAAGGCCCACATGCCAGGAAATATGGGTAACTTCTGGTTGCTGCAAGCAGGCCCCAAATGACAGCCAGCAAAAACAGGGACCTCAGTCCTACAATCAGAGGAACTGAATTCTTCCAGCAGCCATGTAAGCTGGAAGAGAACTCCGGACTCCATAAAAGAACGTAGCCCCAGCCTATAGCTTGATTTTAACCTTGTGTGACCCCGAGCAGAAGACCCAGCAAAGCCATGTCTGGACTCTTGACCCGCAGAAACTGTGAAATAATAAATGTAGGTGGTTTGAAGCAGTTGTATTGTGGGAACTGGTTACACAGAAATAGAAAACTAACATGCCTCTCTTCTCAAAATATCAACATCCATCTTTCTTGTCACATTAGTTGCAGACTTAGGGGTAGAGGCTCTAAGTTATTATCTATTTTTTTAATCTTAACTGTATCTTTTAATTTTTTTAAATATTTGTTTATTTTTGAAAGAGAGAGAGAGAGACAGAGCACGAGCAGGGGAGGAGCAGAAAGAGAGGGAGACATGGAATCCGAAGCAGGCTCCAGGCTCTGAGCTGTCAGCACAGAGCCTGACGTGGGTCTTGAACCCATGAACCGTGAGATTATGACCGGAGCTGAAGTTGGACACTTAACTGACTGAGCCACCCAGGCGTCCCTTAACTGTGTCTTTTAAAGTAGATAATACACCATTATACATTCATTATAAAATTTAAAAGCCCAACCACACCAAGTATTGGCAAGGAAGCGGAGTAACTAGAATTTTCATGCTTTGGGAATGGAAATGGAGAGGGGGTCGGATCGCTTGGGAAAACCGGCATTTTTAAAGAAATTAACACATACACACTTACAATCTAGCTTTCCCATTCCTAGGTATTTACTCAAAAGAAATGAAAACATATTTCCACTCAAGGGCTTACACACAAAGGTTCACAACAGCCTTATTCACATAGTCCAAATCTGTAAACAACCCAAATGTTCAACAGTTGGATGAATAAACCAAATGTGGTCCAACCATACAACAGAATACTATTCAGAAACAAGCTATTGAATATACAAAATAACATGAATGAATCTCTAAGTCATTACCAGTGTGCAGAAGCCAGATACAAAAGAGATACTGTATGATTCCGTTTATATAAAATGCACACTGGCCTTTAATGACAGAAGGCAGTTCAGGGGTGTAGGGGGCCAGGAGGGAGAGAGAGATGGACGGCGAAGGGACATGAGGAATCTTTGGGGAATGATGTAAATGTTCTATATCCTGACTGCGGTCGTCATTTCCCAAGTATGTACAATTTTCAAAATTCATTGCCTTGTGCATTTTGAACGGATGTGGCTTAACTGTACAATGAACTCGATATACTTGGCAAGGAAAAACAGATTCATCTGGTACAAAATTCAAAAGGTACAAAAGGTGTAAAGTGGCCCTTTTATTAGTGCCCCTAACAGAGGCAGCCACTGTAACCAATTTCCTGTGTATATTTCTGGAGATATTTTTACTTAACACAAAGTGAGATTTTTACATATAAGTACGTTAAAAAAAAAAAAAAAAACCCAAACACCTCCTCTTTCTTTTCTGTTTTTTTTTAATTTTTTAAAAATATTTTTATTTATTTCTAGGAGAGAGAGAGAGACAGCATGAGCAGGGGAGAGTCAGAGAGAGAGAGAGATACAGACTCTGAAACAGGCTCCGGGCTCTGAGCTGGCAGTCAGCACAGAGCCCGATGCGGGGCTCGAACCCACGAACCGCGAGATCATGACCTAAGCGAAAGTGAGACGCTTAACCAACTAAGCCACCCAGGCGTCCCACTTTTTTGAATAGCTGTATAATTGTCCCTTTATGGTTGTCCCATAACTTACTGGGCTAGTTTCTAATTGATGGACATATTTTTACAAAGAAAACAATGAGCTTAAATTGCTCGGTAAAGGAACATGTGAATTATTTTGTTTTTAAAGGTATTCTTAAATTACTCTCCATAGAGGTCACACCAATACCTATTTCTACCAGTAGCAAGAATGCCTATTTTTTCCCACAGCCTTGCTGGCATACTATATTATCAGATTGTTCAATGTGGTAGATAAAAAATATATGTATCATTATAATTTTATTTTTGATTTCTCTTATTATGAATGAGATTGAGCATCTGTTCATGTTTTTATAGAGTTATTTATGGGTGCACCTGGGTGGCTCAGTTGGTTAAGTGTCTGACTTTGGCTCAGGTCATGATCTCACGGTTCGTGAGTTCGAGCCCCACATTGGGCTCTGTGCTGACAGCAGGATTCCTTGTCTCCCTCTCTCTGTCCCTCCCCTGCTCACGCTCTCTCTCTCTCTCTCAAAAATAAATAAACATTTTTAAAAGGAGTTATTTATAGTTGCCTTTGCAGTTACTTTGCTGTGAACTAGTTATTCATATCTGCCTACTTTTCTATAGCATTGTTGGGCTTTTTCATATGGTCTTTTAATAGTTCTTTATACATGGCTGTGGCTCAGGTTCCCTAGGAAACAGGCTGAGACAAAGCTTACCCGCTAACGCTTTACTGGGGGAGTGCAATCCCAGGGCAGCAAGAGTGAAGGGAGAAATGGAAGTGAGGCCAAAAAGTAGGGAAAGCAAATGCAAGGTGGCACCTTACCAAGGTGGCCACAGCATCGTGAGGAAACGGACTGTGGCTTGGCTACATGAGTATCAGGGCCGAGGGCTGGTGAGAATGGGGAGAAGGTGCTATCTTCTGTCAGGTCCCTCCCATCCACAGTCTCTCTTAGGTCAATATTTGCCCCACAGGGCATTAGTTGGCCTGCACTTCTGGGTGGCCCTCCCAGTACGGCTTGCAGGGGGCGGGGTGGGGGCAGATCCTGTGTTCTGTGGCATGGCGTTTCCCTGAGTCCAGAAGAGGGGAGAGTCCTATCTCCCACATCTGGACACCAACACAACTGTGGCCTTCGTCCAGCCTTCATCTTGGTGGAGGACAAGCCAGCAGTGTGTTGGGGACAGGCAATGAGAGCTGTGGCCAGGGGACGGCACTGAGCAACCAGCTGAGGCCCTGGAGAGTCGGGTAGATCCGAGCAATTCTGGAGAAAATTTTATATCTTTTTTATATAAAATTATAAATTTTATAGATACAGTTCTCCTATAATCCCTCAGATCTACCTGCAATACCCAAAAAGGATAACTTTATATCTATATAGGATAAGGACATTATATTTTATTTTATATACATTATATATATCACATATAAAGGATATTATTAAATGTATTATTCTTTTTGCCATATTCTAAGTTTCAGATACTTCCCCCTGCCCAGTTTGCTATTTGATCGTGACCACTTGTGGTGATTTTTTGACTATGGAGAAAAAAATTCTATTTTCTTTTAAAAATTTTTAGTGTTTATTTATTTTTGAGAGAGAGACAGAGTACGAGCAGGGGAGAGGCACAGAGAGAGCGAGACACAGAATCTGAAGCAGGCTCCAGATTCAGAGCCCAACGTGGGGCTCGAGCTCATGGACAGCGAGATCATGCCTGAGCCGAAGTCAGGTGCTTAACCAACTGAGCCACCCAAATGCCCCAGAAAAATTTTATTTTTATATGACTGGATTTATCAATAATTTCTGTTATGACTTCAACCCTTTCTTACTCTGAGATTATGAAAAGAAAAAAAACTTTCCCATCTTTCTGGTGCTTCTAGGATTTCAGTTTTCAAAGCTTAAATATCTTTGATTCATCCGATTTTATTTTGGTACAAAGACACACCGTATGGATTCCAGCCTTATTTTCCAAATGGTCACACAGTTGATCCTGATGTAAAAGGACACTTTTCTCCTATATTAAGTTTCCTTACTTTGAAGACTCTTTATTGAACCTTTCACCTACTGGGTCTGAGACTCTTTAGATTGAAGAAACAATTTATGAGAGGAGAGCCTCACACAGTGAATGGAGGTCCACTTTGTCTTGGACCGTTGTGCGCTCCAGACAGGGCAATCATGGGCAAATAGCAAGAAGTTATTTATTTTTATGTTTTGACATAATGGATCCTGCATTTTGTGATGCTATGTGTAATGATTTGAACTGTGACATGTCAGGATGGGCTGATGTCTCTGTAACTGGCAACACCGTGGTGACATGGAGGAGATGGAGCTTTGAATTACAGCTTCTTCCCCCTGGAGATGGTCGTAAAACATCAATGCAATTTTGGATGTGCTATTTTTACTTGGCATGGTCTGTGGGATAACCTCAAAGGCGCTTAAAGTGCCAAAAGACGAGTAAGACAGGAATAAAGGGGGAAGACAAAACATTTCTTTTAAAAGAAACTGGCCACTAGGGCCACCCTTGGCCAATAGCATTAACTGTTTCCTCATGTGCCCCAATGCCGTTTTAGTGACGCTGAATGATTTATGATCCATCCCTCCTGGCTAGACATAAATTTCTTAGGGGCGTAGACTGAACAGAGACCTGGCTATATTTAATCCCAGGGCTTAAGCTAAAGCCTGAAACACAGTAGCTGCTTAAAATGCCTTTCTGGAGTGAATGAAATAAACAACAGGATAAAGATTCAGAAAAACTCCTGTGATGTTTTTCCTGACACCATCTCTGTTCCCTTCAACTCCACCTGGATTCTGGGGTCTCACTGTGCCCTTTCATTCGCTGACTTCCCCACTTACCCTGTTATGTGGGTCTCTTCCCCATGACAGTGTGAACTCTTTAAAGACAAACTGTCTTAATCAGTTTTATATCCATAGCACCTAGTAAACACTCAATAAATGTTTGTGGAGTGAATAAATGAATGAAAGGTCTGTAGGCAGAGTATTCGAAAAGGACTGAAAATTGTTACTGGGTAGCTCGTGTCTGTGCTCTTCATGTCCAGAAAGGAGATCATCTTCCCAGAAGAGCAGAAAGAGCATATGCTTTGGACAGAGAACACCTGAGTTCTGATTCCAACTCTGCCACTTACTTTGGACAAGTCACTTCTTTTTTCTGTGTTTCAGTCTCTTGCACTGTAAAGCAGAAATAATGAGAATTGGAGATAAAGTTTGAAAAGTCCCACCACAGAGCATGGCATATAGTAGGCCCTCTATAGCAGCTGTATTATTGCTGCTGTCATTATTGTTATTATTATTTACTATTACTGTTATTAAGAGGTGTGAGGGCAATACAGAGGAAGTTGTTAAAATTTATAGTTTAGGTAGCTTTGGAGGAGATGGTTTGGGGAGGGGATAGGTGTGGGGAGACCTCTGATAATTTCTGTGATGACGATAACCATCAGATACTGAGCATTGACTCTGTCAGGCATTCCACACACATCACTTCATCAAATCCTCACAGCAACCCTTAACATTGGTGGTATCACCCACTTGTCAAAACGAGGAAGCTGAGCCACAAAGCACTTCTCTGAGGTTCAAGGTCAGAGAGGTAGTTAATGGTTGAGCTGAGCTCAACCCAGATCCATCGTGAAAGCTTTATTTTCAACTTAGCTCTTACCCTACTCTGAATAACCCATACTCAGGAGCTGAGAGTGTTCTGGGAATAAAACCTCAGGTAGAGACCTGTCAAGAGCCTAGATAGTGAGTTAAGCTGGGCTAAGGTCTTAAGTAAAATTACAAGACCATTTACACCCATTTTATCATGAACCCATGCTTATCACGTCTGCGGTCATTAACAGTCTTGGTATTTTAAACAACTGAGCTTATGCTGAACCAAATGGACTGCACTGGGTGTAGGGAGGTGGACTTTGGGGGGAAAATATTGCACCTGTACCCATTCCTTTAGCAGCAGCAAGTTACCCGTGGTTTTAGGAGAGCTGCCTTTTAGGGAACTTTCCTGGGCCTGGCTCATCACACACTGGAGAATGTCATTGGTTTGCATTTCCTCAGCACGCATCAGATGTTTGCCTTAGCATACCATACATTCTCCAAGCACAGGGGACATGCAGACTCACCCCAGGCATGACGGTCACAAAGCTTCATCTGGCTCCAGTCTCATTAACCTCTTCTCTAGTGCACAGGCTCATCCTAGTCAGACTTTTCTCAGGCATCATAGAGCTTAGAACCTGATTCTGAATTCTCCCGGGCACTGTTTGCCATTGTTGTGCAAGACTTCTCTCCACAGCTGGATAGTCTTAATGTGCTCTGATCCCCATCATCTTCATAGGTATTCAATAAATATGCCCTGAACAGAGAGGTTAACAGAGCAAGCTGAGTTGAGCAATATCACCTCTTGGCATCAGTTTTATGTGGCATCAATATTCAGGAGGGGCTGAGGCAATGCGGAACAGGATGGACTCCTTTAAAACCTCTTGGTTTGTATATATGTCCCTCCCGCAGAGAATCCTGCTGAAAATAAACATAGCCTGCCCTGTGTGTGTCCACCACAGGAAGGATATACAGCACGAATAAGAACCATCTTCTCTGGGGAAGCTTTTCCAAAGGACACTATCTATTTATTCAGCAAATATTTACTGAGCAAGACGGGAGGAGGAAGGGCATTCCAGGGAGAGAGAACGGTTTGAACAGAGCTCAAGAGAGGGGAAACCAGGGGTATGCATGGGGTCTAGTGCGTAGTGGGAATCTGGAGGGAACATTTGAAAGGTAGGAAGGAACAGATCAAGAGCTTTGAAGGCTTGGCAAAGGCATTTGGGCTTATTTCAACAGGCAAGAGGGAGTCTAAGAAAGATTCTGAGCAAGATGGACATAAGCAAAACTGCTCGTTAGGAAAATTAATTTGACCGTAGTGCCTAAAATGGACCGAGATGAAGAAAAATCAGATAAAGCAGCCAATGACTGGGTATCCACTATGCACCCAACAACACCATGCCAAGCCCTTTATACACATTGTCTCATTTCATAAAAGCAATGGATAATAGATTTAAGACTCAGTGCCTGGTTCATAGTATTTTCTAATCTTCACAATCACCCTGTGAGTTGAATATTTTTATTACCTCAACTTTTTTTTCCCTTTCTTTTCTTTTTTTTTATTATCTCAATCTTACAGATGTCTATGCTTTAAACAAGTAAAGCATATTATACCCAAGGTCAAAAGTGTTAACTGGCAGAGCCAGGGTTTAAACTCAGGTTGGTCTGACTCTAAAGCAGACTCTTAAGGAAGGGAGATGTTAGGAAGTAATTGTAAAATCCTGACATGTGGTGGTGAACTAGAAGAGGGGCAGAAGGGAAGAAAAAGAGAAAATGGATGTACAACTGAATTATGGATACATAATAGACATGATGTAGCAATTGGTTCACTGTTGAAGAGACGGAGTGGTCAAAGATGGCTCAAGGTTGGGAGCATGGGTGACCAACAGAAGGTGGCACTATAGTGAAAGTCAAGAATATAGGAAGTAAACTAAATTAAAAGAATTCAAATTATGTTGGGTTTGACGTGTTGATGGCATTATCAAGTAGAGATATCTTGCAAGCATTTGAAAATCCACCTTCTTCCTTATACCTTGTCCCTCACATAATGTCTCATTCTTAAATGTCTCATTTTTTCTTTTATTTAATGTTATTTTTAAATGTTTATTTAGTTTTGAAAGAGAAAGAGAGAGTGGGGAAGGGGCAGAAACAGAGGGAAACACAGATACCAAACAGGCTCCACGCTCCGAACTGTCAGCACAGAGCCCGATGCTAGGCTCCAACTCACGAACCATGAGATCACGACCTGAGCCGAAGTCAGACGTTCAACTGATTTAACCACCGAGGCGCCCCTATTTAATGTTATTTTTAAAAAATTAACTGTGCTAAAATATACCCAACATAAAATTTACCTTTCAACCATTTTAAGAGTCTTATTTTTTTAGTTAGCGTGAAGTTGACTTCTGGTTTCCAGTATAGCATGGAAGGAACTTGGAAGTCATCGGTCCATCCAGCCAACAAACTAGCAGCAAGCTGAACACACTGAAAAATCAACTCTTCTTACATCCATCAGAAAAGTGAGCTCACAGAGCAAACTACCATCCCCCAAATGGAGACATAGACAGGTACGTCCAAAGAATTACAACTTATTATAGCCGGTGGGCACCAGTACTGGGAGAGGAAAATCTAAAGTGTAGCTGTCGAATTGCTGGAGGCTCAGACTGAGAGTCTGAGAGTTACAACTCAGGGCATGGAGGCAATTCTGGGGAGTGCCCATGCTTTTGTGATTTTTAGCTCTAGAAGCTGTACCAGGTTCTTCTGGAGAATATCAAGGGAAAATCCCCTTGTACCTCCTTCTGGCAGAGGAAGGGAAAAAGTGACCATTTTGAAATATGCCAGAGTATTCCATTCTTCTTAACGAAGGCCTCCCCCAAGAGAAACTATTTTACCAGAGCCTAACTTACTAGGGTTTATTCAGAACTTTATTCTTAATTAGAGGAAGGGATATAGCCAACTCTAGCCTCCTATTCTGCCTAACGGGAGAGAAAATGGAGAAGCCTGTATGAAGTTCATACAGCCCAAGGCCACAGCCTCACTAAAAGACTAAGACCTAATCATCGGACTCTTTTCACTCCTGACCATCATACCACTAAAGGCCTGTTTACCAGATTTCCTTAAAACTTTTTTTTAACATTTAATTCCTTTTGAGAGACAAAAAGAGAAAGAGTGTGAGTGAGGGAGGGGCAGAGAGAGAGAGACAGGGAGACACAGAATCAGAAGCAGGCTCCAGGCTCTGAGCTATCAGCACAGAGCCCAAGGCGGAGCTTGAACTCACAAACTGTGACATCGTGACCTGAGCTGAAGTCAGCCACTTAGCCAACTGAGCCACCCAGGCACCCCTACCAGATTTCCTTTTATCCGAATACATCATGTCAGGCTTTCAACAACCAAAAAACTTTGCAAGGCATAGTAAAAGGCAAGAACCCCACAGTTTGAAGAGGTAGAGGAAGCATCAGGACCAGATTCAGATATGGAAGGGATGTTGGATTATCAGACTGGGAATTTAAAACAACTATGATTAATACCCCAAGGGCTCCAATGGAAAACCTAGCCAACACTCAAGAACAGATGGGTAATGTAAGCAGAGAGATGGAAAGTCTTAGAAAGAATCAGGAAGAAATGCTAGAGATAAAAACAAACAAACACAGTAACAGAAATAAAGAATGCCTTTGATGGGCTCATTAGTAGACTGGACGCAGCTGAGGAAAGAATCTCTGAGCCTCAGGGTATGTCAATAGAAATTTCCAAAACTAAAAATCAAAGGGGAAAAAAGACTGGAAAAAAAAAAAAGGAACAGGATATCCAAGAACTCTGTGATATAATGGGAATACCACAAGAAAAAAATAAGAGAGAAGAATAGAAGAAACATTTAGAGCGATTACGACTGAAAATTTCCCCCAAATTAACGTCAGAAACCAAACTACGATCCAGAAAGCTCAGAACATGGGGCAGGATAAATGCAAGAAACAGATAAATAAACAAACAAAACAAAAAAATTACGCCTAACCATATCATATTGAAATTGCATAAAATTAAAGAAAAAATCTTGAAAGAAGCCAGGGGGTTGGGGGATGGGTGGAACACCCTACTGACAGAGGAAGAAAGATAACTAATGTGGCTTCTCAGAAAACATGCAAGCAGGGGCGCCTGGGTGGCTCAGTCGGTTGAGCGGCGGACTTCAGCTTCAGGTCATGATCTCACCATCCGTGGGTTCGAGCCCCGTGTCAGGCTGTGCTGTCCGCTCGGAGCCTGGAGCCTGCTTGGGATTCTGTGATTCCCTCTCTCTCTCTGCCCCTCCCCCACTCAAGCTCTGTCTCTCTCTGTCTCAAAAGTAAAATAAACATTGAAAAAAAAAAAAGAAAGCATGCAAGCAAGAAGGGGATAGAGTGAATAGAGGTGAATAGGTTAGTGTTGAGCAAAGAAAACCCACCAACCTAGAATTCTGTGCCCTATGAAATTATCCTTCAAAAGTTAAGGAGAAACAAAGACTTTCTCAGACAAACAAAAATTGGGGTCATTGGTTGCCGGTAGGTCCTGACTTGCAAGAAATGTGAGAAGTCTTTCAGAGACAAGGAAAATGATGTCAGGAAGAAATTCAGATTTACATTATTTTAAAAAATGAAGAGTGTTAGAAAAGGAATAGATGAAAATAAAATAAAAACTTTTCTTGGGGCGCCTGTGTGGCTCAGTCAGTTAGGCCTCTGACTACAGCTCAGGTCATGATCTCTCAGTTTGTGGGTTCAAGCCCCATGTCAGGCTCTGTGCTGACAGCTCAGAGCCTGGAGCCTGCTTCAGATTCTGTCTACCTCGCTCTCTGTCCCTCCCCTGCTCACACTCTGTCTCTGTCTCTCTCAAAAATAAATAAACATCAAAAAAAAAACCTTTAAAAAACCTCTTCTTTCTTTTTTATTTTAGAGAGGAAAAGAGAGAGAATCTCAGTCTCCATGCTCAACACGGAGCTGGACTTGGGGCTCAATCTCACGACCCCTGGATCATGACCTGAGTTGAAATCAAGAGTTGGATACTCAACCAACTGAGGCACCAAGTCACCTCCTTTTTCCTATTCCTAATTAATCTAACAGATAATTGTTTGGAGGGAGGAATTTGGAATATTTTGTTATTACAAGACACTTGCACTAACCACAAAGTGGGAGAGTGTTATTTGAAAATGAACTTGGATTGGTTATAAATTGTATACTGCAAACTCTAGGACAACCATTAAAAAAGGTTTAAAAAGGGGACATCTGGGTGGCTCAGTCAGTTAAGTGTCCAACTCTTGGCTTTGGCTCAGGTCATGATCTCATAGTTTCATGAGTTCGAGCCCCATGTTGGGCTTTGCACTGGCAGCGAGAAGCCTGCTTGGGATTCTCTCTCTCTCCCTCTCTGCCCCCCGCCTTATGCTGTCTCTGTCTCTCTTAAAATAAATAAATAAACTTAAAAATAAAGGTTTAAATGGAAGTATAATTGATAAGGTAAGAAAAGAAAGAAAATGGAATTATATAAAATAATTAAAACTTAAAACTTTTTTAAATGTTTATTTATTTTTGAAAGAGAGGGATAGAGGGTGAGTGGGGGGTGGCAGAGAGAGAGGGAAACACAGAATCTGAAGTAGGGTCTAGTCTCTAAGCTCTCAGCACAGAGCCTGACGTGGGACGTGAACTCACAAACCACGAGATAATGACCTGAGCTGTAGTCAGCCACGTAACTGACTAAGCCACCCAGGCGCCCCCAAAACTTTGAAAGCCAGAAAAAGAATGGAAGACAAAAATAGGAATGAATGGAAAATAGTAACAAATATGGTAGACACCAAAACAACTATGTCCATAATCACTTTAAATGTCAATAATCTACATATGCCAATTAAAAGACAGATGTCAGAGTGAATCAAAAAAAGAGACCCGATTTAGGTGCCTCGGGTGTCTTGTCGGTTAAACATCCAACTCTTGATTCAGCTCAGGTCATGATCTCACGGTCCGTGAGCTGGAGGCCAGCACTGAACTCACGCGGAGCCTGCGTGGGATTCTCTCTCTCCCTCTCTCTCTTTTGTTTCCCTGCTTGATCTCTCTCTCTCAAAAACAAAACAAAACAAAACCAAGTCCCAATTAAATGCGGTCTACAAGAAACCCATTATAAATATAACATAGATCATATATATAAGTAAACATGATTAAAAGTAAAGGGATGGGGAGAGATACTCACCAACAGAGAGCAAGAGCTTCTTTCACTCAACATAATACCTTGAGGGTCACCAAAGCTGTTTCATGTAACAAGAGTTTGTTCCTTTTAAATCCATCGTAGAGATGAACCACAGGGGGGTTTTGAATCCATTCATTTATCGAGAGACAATTGGCTTATTTCAATTTTGGCAATTATGAATAAGGCTTCTATAAATGTTCCTGGATACGCTTCTGGGTAAACATAAATTTTAATTTCTCTGGGGTAACTACCTATGTGTCCAATTGCTGGGTTACAAAGCAATTTATGTTTCATTTTGTAAGAATTTATCCAATTGTTTCCCAGTGTGGCTGCACCTATTTTCAGTCTCGCTGCAATGTTTTGGAGACATGTTCCGATGCATGAGAGTATTCTCGTCAGCACTTGGCATTGTCAGGGCTTATATTTTAGCCATTCTAACATGTGCTGTGCTATATCTCACTGAGATTTTAATCAGTATTTTCCTAATGGCTAATGATGTCAGATATCCTTTCATGTACTTACTTGTTTTATCCTTTTTAGTAAAATGTTTAAGGTTTTTACTCCATTTTGATTCAATTGTTTGCTTTCTTCCTGTCAAGATTTCAGAGTTCTTTGCATATTTTTGTTACAAATTCTTTGGTGGACATATGACAACAAATTTTGCCCTGAGAGGGTCTGTGGCTTGTTTTTTTCATTCTGCTTCCCTTATTACCAAAAGCATTTAATTTTGATGAAGTCCAATGTATTCATATTTTTCTTTCATGGATCATGCTTTTCTGGTCAAGTCTCACAATTCTTTGCCTAATCCCCAGTTCGTAAAGAATTTCTCTTGTTTTCGTCTACAAGTTTTATAGTTTGATGTTTCACGTTGAAAATGATACGGATTAAACATCCATCCTGAGTTAAATTTTGTACACGGTGTGAGGTTTGTTTTTCTACTTGTGGATGTCCAGCTGTTTCAGTGCAGTTTGTTGGGAAAAAAGCCTGTCCTTTCTGCACCAGATTGTCTTCCCGTGCATTTGTGAGCTATAGTTAGCCCTAGACGTGTGTATCTGTTTCTAGATTCTATACTCTGTTTCATTCATATATGTATCCCTCTTGTTGCTAGTACGACACTGTTTTGTTTACTATAGCTTTGTATTAAGTCTTAAAATCAGATAGTGTGATTCTCCCAGCTTTGTTCTTCTTTTTTAAAATTGTTTTAGCTATCTTAGGAGCCCCTGGGTGGCTCAGTTGGATGGGTGGAGTGTCTGACTTCGGCTCAGGTCATGATATGGTTGGTGAGTCAAGCCCCACACAGGGCTCCACACTGTCAGCATAGAGCCCTCTTTGGATCCTCTGTCCCCTTCTCTCTGCCCCTCCCCTGCTTGCAGTCTCTCAAAAATAAATATTAAAAAAATTGTCTTAGCTATCCTATTCCTTTGCCTTTATGTATAAATTTTAGAATCAGTTCATCTATATTTATCAAGTATATATATCAAATCTATACTTTATTGAATCTTCCAGGCCCTGAACACGGCATGATTTTCCATTTTTTTAAATGTCCTCTTTGATTTCTTTCATCAGTGTTTCATAGTTTTAAGCATATAGATCCCATATGTGTTTTAGGAGATTTATATCTAAACGTTTTATTTTCTTAGCTATTGCCAAGTGATAATGGTTTTTTAAATTTTGGTTTCCAATTTTTTATTGCTAATATATAGATCTATGACTTTTAATATGTTGATCTTACATTCTGCGATCTTGCCATCCCGTATTAATTAGATGACGTTTCGCGTGTGCATACAAATTCTCCGGGGTTGTCTGTGAATAGAGATGGTTTCATTTCTTGCTTTACAATCCAGATGACTTTTATTTCTTTTTTCTAAGATCATAAATACATGTGACTTTTATCAGGTGCTTTTTATACACCTGGTTATTGCTTTGACTCTTTTTTTTTTCTCCTTCAGGTGGCAAGTGTGAGAATTACATTGATTGGTTTTCAAGTTATGAACAATGCCTGCATTCCTTGGCGAAATCCCACTTGGTCATGGTGTATTATTCTTTTTGTATTATATTATTGAATTTTATTTTCCAATATTCTTTTGAGGATTTGCATTTATGTTCATGAGAGTTATTTGTTTTTAATTTTCTTTTCTTGTGATTTATTTTTCTGCTGTGGGAATAATTCTATTCTATCAGTGGACCAATCCTTTATTTTAAAAAGGATCGAAACTCAGAAATGGCAAGGATTCTGCAAACATCCCGTAGAAGATAATTCCTGGATTCTTAAACCAGTGCCATTTGCTGGGCTGTGAATTGGGTATAGTTTCTTTTATGTTTTGCTCCTGAATCCAAAATACAGATAGTAGTCATGCCGGTTGCAGTGATGACTGACTTTTGTAAACTCAGTATCTCAGTGCCAATTATTAAAACTAGTCTTCCCTGCTGACACATTTTCAGTGATGGATGTAAAATGTAAATTCTTCTATAGCTGCACTGTCCACCTGATCTCTTTTTTTCCCCCTTCTGTTGCCACACCTAGAATGGCAGAAAACCTACTGGCCAGGAAAATCCAGACTTCAGTGCAATTCACAACTACAGACGCTCCCTGACTGTGTGGTTTGACTTAAAAGCTTTTCGACTTTACAAAGGCGCAAAGGCAATATTCAGTAAAAGTTGTACTTTGGATTTTGAATTTTGATCATTTCCGGGGCCGCCTATACACCTCACAATCCTCGGTCGTGACACCGGGTACAGGCAGTCGGCCGCAGCTCCCTCCTGTCAGCCACATGACACTGAAAGGTAAACAAGGCCTCTGCTTACAACCATTCTGTGCCCATAAGGCCATTCTGTTTCTCACTTTCCGCACTTTATTCAATAAATTAAATGAAATAGTTGACACTTGATTATACAATGTTATGTTATAAAAGGCATTTATATTAGACAAGTTTGCCCAACTGTAGGCTACCGGAAGTGTTCTGAACACATTTAAGATAAGCGAGGCTAAGCTATGATGTTCAGTGGTTTATGTGTATTAAGTGCATTTTCAACTTAAAGATATTTTCAACTTATTATGGGTTCATCAACATGGACCTCACCATAAGCGGAAGAAGATCTGTATATTGATTTCCAGAGGCCTTAGGGCACTTCTGCTTCCTTCTCTCCAGGACGGTACAAATAGTTCAGATACCCCAGGGTCTCTGGGTAGCAGGCATTTGGTTGAATAGATTGCCCATCTGGGGCTCACAGTCATTCAGGTGAAGGCCAGCTGGGTCAGCAATGGGGAAGTAGATAAAGGGGGAACTTTCCACAAGCAGCCCTTCTCCAAGCGATGAGAGGAATATATAAGTCAGCTATTCGTTTCACTGTAAACATTTTTAAATTTTGTCATAAGCATTAAGTTGAGATAGTCTTAATGTGGAGGGGTGTCTATGAAATAGAGTGGGAAATTAAATAATAAACACACTAAAATAGTCGAAATTCAGGTAGTGCTTTTTATATGCCAGGCACTGCTCTCAGCCTTTTACATATAGTGACCCATTTAATTGTGACAAAACCCCCAATAAGGTAGGCATCATTTGTAATCTCAATTTTACTAGGTAACTGTCACAAAAGGGTTGTGGAATACTATGAATAGCCTTATGTATACAATCTAAAAAAACCCACCTATGAAGATACAAAAAAGAAAATATTACGTGGAGGTAAGGTTTCCCACTCTAAGCCTAGAGTGTGTGCATGTATAGGAAAGAAGATTTTCACTTTTGTTGCACATACTTCCATTTGCTTAGATTTCTTTTTATGAGTGTGTATTACTTTGATCCTTTAAAATTGTATTTTTCTTCCGGAGTCTCTGGGTGGCATAGTCGGTTGACTGTCCGACTTCGGCTCAGGTAATAATCTCACGGTTTGTGAGTTTAAGCCTCACATCAGGCTCACTGCTATCAGGGCAGAGACTGATTCAGATCCTCTGTCTCCCTCTCTCTCTGCCACTCCACCTCGTGCTCTTTCTCTCTCAAAAATAAATAAAACATGGGGGGGCCTCGGTGGCTCAGTTTGGTTAAATATCCAACTCTTGATTTTAGCTCAGGTCATGATCTCATGATTTTGTGAGTTTGAGCCCTGAATCAGGCTCTGCGCTGACAGTGAGGAGCCTGTTTGGGATTCTCTCTCTCTATTCCTCCCCTGCTCATACTGTCTCTTTCTCAAAATAAATAAACTTAAAAAAAAAATAAATAGGGGTGCCTGAGTGACTCAGTCAGTTAAGCGTCCAACTTCGGCTCAGGTCATGATCTGAGCTGACAGCTCAGAGCCTGGAGCTGCTTTGGATTCTGTGTCTCCCTCTCTCTCTGGCCCTCCCTCACTCACACCCTGTCTCTCTCTCTCTCTCTCTCTCTCTCTCAAAAATAAACATCAAAAATAAAAAATAAATAAAACATTAAACAAAATTATATTCTTGTACAAATTATTCACTAGAGGTAATATGCACTGATTGTTGAGTTTTTTTAAAAAAACTTTTTAAGAGGCGCCTATGTGGCTCAGTCGGTTAAGTGTCCAACTTCGGCTCAGGACATGATCTCACGGTTTGTGGGTTGGAGCCCCCGCCCCCCCCCATCAGGCTCTGTGCTGACAGCTAGCTCAGAGCCTGGAGCCTGTTTCAGATTCTGTGTCTCCCTCTCTCTCTGACCCTCCCCAGCTCACGCTGTCTCTCTTTCTCTCAGAAATAAATAATAAACAAATTTAAGAGAATAAAAATAAAAAAACTTTTTTAATGTTTATTTATTTTTGGGAGAGAGAGTGACAGAGCATGAGTGGGGGAGGGGCAGAGAAAGAGGGAGACACAGAATCTAGAATAGGCTCCAGGCTTGAGCTGTCAGCACAGAGCCCGGTGGGGGCTGGAATCCACCAGCTGTGAGATCATGACCTGATCCGAAGTCAGACGCTTAACTGACTGAGCCACCCAGGTGCCCCTCAAGTTTTTAGAGAAAAAAAACAAGCACAAATGAGAAAACAGAAATGACCTGCAATCTCACCTCAGAGAGGAAATAAATATTTTGGTGTTTATATTTTCAGTTATTTTTTCTTAGTATAAATATATGATTTTAACGTTTATCAAAAACTCGGTCACTGGGTGTTATATGGAAACCAACCTGACAACAAACTATTTGTTAAGAAAAAAAAAAAGAAGAAGAAGATGTGTTATATTTACACAATAGAATACTATATGGTAATGAGAAAGAATGAAATCTGGCCATGTGTAGCAACATGGATGGAACTTGAGGGTGTTATGCTGAGCGAAGTAAGTTAGATAGAGAAGGACAGATGCATTATGTTTGCACATATAGGTGGATTAGGAGGGACTTAATGGAGGACCATGGGTGAGAAGAAGGGGAAAAATAGTTGGGGAGAGGGAGGGAGGCAAACCATGAGAGACTCTTGAATGCTGAGAACAAACTGAGGGCTGATGGGGTTAGGGGAGAGGGGAAGGGGGGTGATGGGCATGGGGGAGGACACTTGTTGGGATGAGCACTGGGTGTTATATGTAAACCAACTTGACAATAAACTATTTAAGAAAAAAAAACTTGGTTGACACTTGGGGAGAATAGAAAGTCTATATTGGCCCCTGACCACCCCCCCCATTCCTGGCACAGAGCTCCTAAAAACCCTCATAATTTCTCCAGTGATAAGAGCCCTGTGAGAATCTCTGGTTCTAATGAGGTGACTGTCGGTGGGCTCCTGGGTGGGGCTGGTCACTGGAAAGACTGTGATTAAAAGCTTGGAATTCTCACTCTCGGAGAAGGGAGAATGGCTGAAAATGGAGTTAATGATGGATCACGCCTCCATGATAAAAAGGTCAATTCCCACAAGCACATGGAGAGCCCGGAAAGCACACGGAGGTTGGGGGAGAGCAGCACTGGGAGAAAGTATGGAAGTTCCCCGTCCCTCCCCACATACCTCACCCTGTGCATCTCTCCCATCTGGGTGTTCATCCGTATCCTTTCTTATATCCTTTTATAAGAAGCTGGCAGATCTAAGTCTGCGTTCCCCTAAGTTCTATGAGCAGCTCTGGCAAGTGAATCAAACCCAAGGAGGGGGTCATCGAAATCTCTGGTCTACAGCTGGCCAGTCAGAAGCACAAGTGGCAGCCTGAGCCTGCGACTGGCATCTGAACTGGGGCTGGGGAGGGATGTGGGGGTGCCGGACTTGTGAAACTGAGCCCTTAACCTGTGGGATCCGACACAGTCTCCTGGTAGATGGTGTTGGAATTGGGTTGAATTGTGGGAGCCCAGCTGGTGTCGCAGAGAATTGCTTTGTTGTGGGGAGAAACCTCTCTACATTTGGTGACCAGAAGTGAAGTGTTCTGGATAAAGTAGAGGAGATGGACAGGAGACACACAGTGGGGAGGGAGAAACGGAGTCTTTCCATACACAGCACCGTAACGCTGTTTTATTTATTTTTTAAAACTTTTTTAATGTTTTATTTATTTCTAGGAGAGAGAGACAGCGTGAGCAGGGGAGGATCAGAGAGAGAGACTGGAGTCACAGACTGAAACGGGCTCCAGGCTCTGAGCTGGCAGTCAGCACAGAGCCCGACGCGGGGCTCGAACCCACGAACCGCGAGATCATGACCTAAGTGAAAGTCGGACGCTTAATCGACTAAGCCACCCAGGCGCCCCTGTAACGCTGTTTTAAAAGCCGCCCTTTTCAGCTAGCGATTTTGCCATGAGCATCTTTCCAGGTCATTAAGCATCCTCGCACAGTATGGCTTTGACCATATTTTTGGTCGCCTACTGCTGTACTTTCCTGCTGTTGGAAGTGGGAGAGGGTGATTAATCGAACATTTAATGTGGTGAAATAATATGACTGAGAAATCAGCTATATGTGGTTTTCTTGGCTGTGGACTCTTCAGGAAAAAATGTAAAGTATGTTCCCCACATCCTCCCAAGGAGGGAAGCCAGAGTTTCCAGTCCCGGAGGTCAAGGAGGACAGGAGCTAGTTTTCCAATGAGAGAGGGCAAGCCTTACCTGTGGGGCAGTGACTTCTGGTACCTGAGAAGAAGGTGCAAGGTCACGAGCAACCACACTCATGGCAGAAGCTGAACACACACTCCCACACCCTGTACACGCCAGGTGGCAGAACCTGGTATGGGCCGGTGGGCTGCAAGGAGGAAGCAGCACTCCCAGAGTGGCAGGGCCGGCTTCAGCATGCACTGCAAGGGACAGATGGAACTGTGGCCATTTTCACTGAATAAGGACCAGCTGCCCCAGTTGTACAAGATCAAATGCTTTGTTTGCTTATTTGGGGATTTTTGGTTTTTGGTGTGTGTGTGTGTGTGTGTGTGTGTGTGTTAATCCAATGGGCCAGGGGATGAGGCCCTAATAATATTTTAAACTTCTCATCAACTGTGGTTGGGGCTTGGGATCAGAATTATTTTTGTATTTTAATTTTTTAATGTTTATTTATTTTTGAGAGAAAGACAGACAGAGACAGAGAGAACATGAACAGGAGAGGAGCAGAGAGAGAGAGGGAGACACAGAATCTGAAGCAGGCTCCAGGGTCTGAGCTGTCAGCACAGAGCCCGACACAAGGCTCGAACTCACAAACCGTGAGATCATGACCTGAGCTAATGTCAGAAGCTTAACTTACTGAGCCACCCAGGCACCTCCACTTGGGATCAGATTTAAATAAACCTGGCAGGCCCCCTGTGTGGCTCAGTTAGTTAATCACCTGATTCTTGGTTCTGGCTCAAGTCATGATCTCACTGTCCTGAGATGGAGCCCCACAATGGGCTCTGCACTGGGTGTGGAGCCCAAGTAAGATTCTCTGTCTCTGTCTCTGTCTCTCTCTGTCTCTCTCTTTTTCCCTCTGCCCTTTCCCTACGGGCTCTCTCTAAACAAACCAACAAACCTGGCAAAATAATGAATATTGGTATTTCTTCCCCATTGAGTGTCATGGAGCTATTCGTTCCTTTCTTATGCACAACAACATGAGGAACATTTATGTGGCTAAATCACAGGCTCTTCATTTCAGCATCTCTTGGCCCCTAAGGGGCGGCAATGTCTACTGGGCCAGTCAGCTCCGTGGATTAAGCTCCTTGGATTAAGAGATCAGAACTGGGTAAAGATTGACAAGAGTGGGGAATCTGTTCCCAGTCCTCACTCTCTCACTAATGTGCTTTCTACCCCGGAGCAAGTTCCTTTCCCTCTCTGTGCCTCCATTTTCCAGTCTGTAAAGTTCTGTGGACCCGTGAGCCCTTGCCTCTTGGGAGCCCTCAGCCTAGAGGAAGTCTAGACAACTCAGCGGTAAATGACATGACATAGCCACGGAAACCAGAAGCAGCTCACTACTCTCCCGTGTGCTCCGGTCAAACCAGATTGTGGGCCATGTTCCAGAACGTACTCTGGGTTTTAAACTCCATGGTTTTTCTCTTGCTGTTCCCCTGGAACCGGGCCCCCATTCCTGCCTGTGAAAATCCGACTTGTCCTTTAAAATTCGCCAACAGAGGCTCTCCACGAGGCCATTCCCACAGGAGTCCTCTTCCGGTCATCTTCCACTGGTGTCTCAGGCCTCTGACTACAGTCATCAGGGTACATTTTGCAAGCTCCCTGAGGGCAGGGGCTGGGCCTCACTCGGCTCCGGCTCCGGGTGCCGCACAGGACCCAGCCCAGGATGTTAGGAGTTATGGTGCAGCCAAATGTTTGTGGAACTAAAATTGGGACCTGGGCCTAGGCTTGGCTCAAGTTTCAGGCTATTTCAGGCCCTGCGATGGGTGGGGCGGTGAGGGGGAATGCCGGGGCTGCACGATAAAAGGCCTGAGCGGGAATGTGGCCTGGGCTTCACTGCCTGGAAGGGCCTCTGTGCCTCCCTCCTCTCCCCACCACCCAAGCCCTAGCAGGGAAACACTGTGTACTAGCGACTCTTGCATCGGACTCCTGGGGGCCCCTTAGGACCTTCGCCCCGCCCACTCTGTAACTGAGTCCCTATTGGTGGGGGCCAAGGGCCCAACCTGGTCTACAGGAAATGGCCGGAGGGGCTGTGGGAAAACGTTAACGTCCAAGCTCCCGGGCTCTGCTTGGGCCCCACTGTTGCCCTTGGTCTAAAGCGTCGTGTTGACCCTTTGTCCGGGCTCTGTTTGGAGTGTGCAAGTGGCATGAGCTCATGCGAGGCTGAGTCGTCTTTCCTCACTGCTGCAGAATGGGACAAATGTTGAGGGCGGGGAAGAGGAGGGTTAACTCTTTTCCTGGGGAAGAGGCCAGGCTCGCAAAGAGTAAGGTGGAGGCTCCAACCCTCAGAAGGCCTTGCAGGCAGAGCTCCTGCCCACCGCCAAGCAGGGGCGAGGCCTGCGGGATTAAGACAGACAGGTGTGAGGGGCGGCGTTGGAGATCTGGGCCGGCTATAGAAAGAGCTGGGAGGGTGAAATGGTTAATGGTTTGTTGAAAAACAGGGAGAGTCCCTCCTCCAGGGGCCCAGCTGGCTGCAAAGCCAGGAGCTGAGGCTCCAAGGGTGATGCAATGGGGCCCGCCCTGCACACCAGAGAGGGTGAGGAAGGGGAGCTCCCACCCAGCAGCAGCCTCCACTGCAACAGCTGACCACTCTCCTCCGACTCCAACAAGCCAACCACGGGGCACGGCCTGTGGGGCAAACGGGGCAGGATCCGGGCCACCAGAATTTCGGGAGTTGCCGCTTCTGCCTGTGCCACCGCATCCGACCCCGGTGCCCTTCCGGCCCAGGCGAATCCCTCTCCTGGCCCCCAACAGCAGACCTGACCAACCTGGCCAACCTTCGGTCTCTGCCAAATCCAAGACCATTTCCAGTCCCAGGGGCCGCTGGCAGGCAGCAGGTGGGGAACCTGAGAGGTGGAGACAAACAGTGCAGTTCCTGATCCCAGCAAAGTGGCACCTCCCCTCACCAGCCCACTCTCCATGGCCTCGAGACAGGTCAGTGGCCAGTCAGACAGTATTCTAGAAACTGCTAGCAGACTAAGGACAAACCCACGTGTGGGTACGCTGATGTGAACTCTGGAGACAGACTGCTGCCCACTCCCCACGCTGGGGGCTGGCGTGGTAACTGCAGTTTGCTTCTCAGAAGGACTCTACAGGGTGGGGCACACGGAGGGAGTGAGGGGAAGACAGCTAGGGGTCGGGATTTGGTGACAAAGCACAGCTGTTGACTCGAAGCCCCATGAGGACAGGGACACAGTCTGTCCTGGTGACTGCGGGCTCTCTGGCATCCAGCACGTCTCCTGGCACAAAGCCTGTGCTTAATAAATAACTGACTGGCAGAGACCTGGGCTCAAGCTGATGCCCAAGGCCAGTTGGTTTCACAATTTCTGTAGTCTGCTTTTTTTGGTAAACGCCTTACCCCCCACCCCCCCCCCCCCACACACACACACTCACAGGGGCAGGAAAGTACACAAAGTAGCACAAAGAATCATCAAAACAGATTCCTTGAACATTGTTTACCATTACTGGATGCTTGCTCAGCCCTTAACTTTTATGGGCTGTAGCTTGGGAAGCTGAAACTGCAGAGAGTTACATCAGGGTTTCTGGTCCAACCCAGAAGAAAGCGTCTGAGGAAGTTTGGAGGGGCTGCTAGATAGATACACAGTAGCCAGACCCCAGGCCAGGCTGGGCCAGGGAAGTGGCAAGCGCCATGGCTGGAGGAAGTACGATCATTCCGGTGTAAACAAGTTCTCAGCACCAGCAGTGAACCACCTTACCTGAAGCAAGCAGGTATCTGGGGCTGCTCCTCATTCTGGGAAGGAGGGCACACTGAGAAGTCCAAATTCTCAGCAGTGATGCCTTCCCCTCCAGATTTGTGGCTAGAGCCACATTCTAGCACCTTACATTTGCACAATACTTGTAACTTGTTCAAAGCTCTTTTACAATTATTATCTTACTAGATTGGATTGTTGCAAGCCCCAGATGGAGAGCTATCTCCCTGTTTTGCATGAGGAAGCAGAGGCCCAGAAAGGCCCAGGATTCCGGTGGCCAAGTTGGTAGCAGAGTCAAGACGTGAGGCCACATCTCTGTCTTCCCAGATGCCCCGCTTTGCTCCATGCCATGCAGCCTCCCCGTGAGTCGGCCATCACGAGTTCCAGGCACTGGGCCCCACATCCCCTTTGGCCGAAAGGTCCCTTCCCCCAGTTCCCATTCACAGGACAATTGGCGCCACTGTTTACATTTTTGCTCCTTCTCTCTGGCAGGACCTGGTGCCAGTGACCCAACCTTGTCTGTTTTGCTTGAAAGCCTATCCCACTCTGCCTCCTACACCCACACACTCTAAATTCATGTTGCACTCAATTGGAAACCAGTTCCCAACTCTGGAAGAACAACGGAGCCAACTTTTACGGCAAGACGAGGGAGAGGGAGCGCTTGAGAAACACTGACAAGGACAAGCTTGTAAGCCATCTGCGTATGTGGTAATGTGTTTTCGAAACACTGTAATCTGATCAGAGCAGGACACAAAGCAGCATGTACCTACTGATCACAGGTATGTAAAAGCGAGCTTCTGTGAAATTGCCACGAACCAGAAGTGAACTTAGAGAGACGTGAAGAGATTTTTATCTTCACAGGTTTTTCTTGCCTATAACGTTCAAAACAATAACAAATTATAAGTATGATCGTAATAGGGGCGCCTGTCTGGCTCAGCCCGTAGAGCATACGAGTCTTCCTCTCAGGGTCGTGGGTTCAAGCCCCATGTTAGGCATGAGCCTACTTTAAAAAATAATTAATAACATAAAAAATTATTATTTTTTAATTAATTATTTTTTAACCTTTTTTATTTATTTCTGAGAGAGAGAGAAAGAGAGAGAGAGAGAGAGAGAGACAGCTTGAGCAGGGGAGGGTCAGAGAAAGAGGGAGACACAGAATCCAAAGCAGGCTCCAGGCTCTGAGCTCTCAGCACAGAGCCCGACGTGGGGCTTGAACCCATGAACCGTGAGATCATGACCTGAACTGAAGTTGGAGGCTCAACTGACTGAGCCACCCAGGCACCCCTAATTATTTTTTTAAAATAACTAATTATTTTGTAAAAATATGATTACAACAAGCAGAGGAGGAGGCAGCGAAGCAGAAGGCCCCCAGGGGACTATCCATCTTCCCAAAAAGGCTAGCGTTAAAGAGAGTGGCAGGGGGAGGGGATTGGCCACGGGTGGGGTGGGGGGGCGTGGAAACTGTGGTCAGAGATACAGGGGTGCACCTGGGAGCCTCGCCTCTGGGAGTCCCTCAGGGCCAGGAAGACACCTAAGCAATCTGGAGTCCTGTTCCAGGGGCCCCCTGCTCGTCAATTACAATGTTAGTGGCGCTTCCCCGAGTTGTGCAACATGGAGGCCTTGGGACAGAAAGAAGATGGAGTGGATCTGTTGAACGTGGAGCCATTGAGCCTTGCCCCCTCGCTCCTGTTGTCATCTGAGATCTCTTGCAATGTCTCTCCACCTTTCATCGAGGAGGGTTGAAGCACGGCCTGGGCCATAGAAGATGACAGGCTTCCATGGGGCAGCCGAGCCTTGCTTCTAGTGGTGAACAGGCGGGTGTGAAGGGCACCAGCCTGGGCCCCCTTGGGACTTGGGGACAGTGCGCGGCACAGGCACATCAAAGTCACGTTCCGGCTCCAGCTTCAGCCCTCACTCTGCCCCATTTTGCACCCTGGGTCCCACCTGCACTGACATAGTTACAGTTCCCACGGTACATCCCGGGGTATTTCCCTGCCCTGCCGCTTCTCATGCTCTCCCTTCCCTACTTTGTCCGGCTGTCAAGAGTCAGCTCAAGTCACCTCTACAAAACCATTCCTGCTCATCCCTACCCCTACCACGCCTACCCCCCACCATCTGTCCCCTGGTAGAGATCAGTACTTCTTTAGTCTCTGTAGCCCCAATATCTAGTGCGGCTCCTGGCACATCTTTAGCATTCAATGTGTAGTTTATGAATTTAAAAAAATGAATGAGTGTGGGGAGGAAGTTTTGGGGTAGACAGAAGAGTGAATTTGATTGGCAAGACTAAGCCCACGTGGGATACCCCAACGCCACCACGTTTTTGGTGATGGCATCTCCCAATTCCTCTCCACCCCCAGGCTACTCCTTTCTAGGGCAGGGTCCCTTCCGGTCCTTAGGCTCTTTGGTAGCTTCCCTCCACCACACACAGCAGGTGCACCATCCTTGAGTCTCTATTCATCTCAAATGCTGGCGCCTGCTCCTTCTTCTCACCTGTGTGTGGGTTGGACTGTTCAGGAGAGTGAGCCCTGGCTTAGCCGTCTGACCTTGCTCAGAAGTGCTGAGTCAGATAGGTGACTGCAGACAGGTCAATTCTTTTATTTTTTTTTCTAATTAAAAAAATTTTAATGTTTATTTTTGAGAGAGAGAGAGAGAGAGAGAGAGAGAGAGAGAGAACAAGAGGGGCAGGGGCAGAGAGAGAGAGACAGACACGGAATCCAAAGCAGGCTCCAGGCTCTGAGCTGTCAACCCAGAGCCCAATGCAGGGCTCGAACTCATGGACCGCAAGATCATGACCTGAGCCAAAGTCGGAAGCTTAACCAGTGGAGCCACCCAGGCACCCGGGACAAGTCATTTCTTGACATCCATGAGAGGCAACCCCCCTAGCTGAGTTGTGTGAGGCCACCTAGAAGGGGGAGGGGCAGCACACAACCGCTCGTACCCATGTTATATCATCACACTCTCTGGCTGGGTGAGTTCTTTGGGCTCCAGCCCACACATGGTGGGGGGCAACGGCAGCCAACCATGCCCTCTGCAGCAGGCTTGTTTCCAAGAAGGCCCTGGGCCCTGGCCTAACACGAACCACATAGGCCTGGGGCCTTTTCTAGGGCAGAGAATACTATCCATCCGGCCTTCCAGCCTAGCACCCAATTCCCATAGGTGGGCCTCCCCACACCCCTCCTTGGACCAGGCACTCAGCTAAGTGGAGTCAGACTTGCTGGTCTCCTTCCTGGTTCAAACCACAAAGGCTTCAAGGCTTCTTCTAGGCCAGGCCCTGTCTTCACCATCTGCAGCAGCTGCACTGGCCAATTCGGTGAGCGAGGTGTTACATTTGTCACTCTGTTCAGGAGGGGTCCAAGAGAGGCTGAGCTTCTATCTCCAGGAAGCTCACAGTTTGATTGCTAACATGCATGGCAGACCTTGGGATCTGAGAGACAAAGCTCTCAGACAATGCAGTTTTTTACAAATCAAATCCCAAAGACAGACACATCTATGTTTTTGTTTTTAGTTTTTTTAGTTTTTTTTATTTTGGTTTGTTTGTTTTATAAGCTATCCTAAGTCACATGTTTTCCTATTCTAGGGTTGTGGAGCTTTCACCTCTGTTCCAACTGGCTCTCCCTCTGTTCTCTGGGCAGGCGGCTCTGATCCCTGGACTGTGACAACAGTGTGGGCAAACCCACGGGATGAAAGCTACGTTAGGCCGTGTGTCCAAAGACCGTTGGGACCCTCCCGGCCCCAGCTGGGAGATAAGGGGTCTGGCTCCTTTGTGGATGAATCTGGCATTCCGGTCCCCCTACCCTCTGAGCCTTCTGACACAGGAATACCCCTGCGAGGGAAGTGGGGGGCTTGAAGGAGTGGACAGATGAGAGAATCCTAACAGTTCAGATGCGGATGTGCAGAAGTATGTATCCTTTCGGGCACTTCCAGGCCTCATTCAGACAGACAGCCCCATGGGGCGGGGTGGTTGGAACATGGCTTCTCTGACTAAGAACTTCTGGGGCCCCAGAGGCAAGTATTTCAGTCTTCCCAGCCTTGAACACACACCAGTGGAAAAGATGTCATTTCAAACCACAGCTTCTTTCTTAAAAGAGTTGAACCTGTCAGAGACCTGGTGGGCTTCTGGATATAAAAAGGTGGGCTTGGTGGGGCGGGCGAACTTTCAGAAGAGGGCGCTGGGAGGACGGAATTACTCATCACAGTAGAGAGGAATCTGGCTTTCCAGAGTCCATCAAGGAGGAGAGAGGGCGGTGGAGGATGGGAAGGGAGGAGCGGGAGGCAGCCACATGAGACCGCAGTGGGCTAGGGGAGCTCTGTGGGGTGGTGTGGCCAATGAGAAACCCCAGGTGACGAGATCGCCAAAATAACTTCTCAGAACATTTCAGAAATGTGATTTTAAATTGTTTGCTATGTGATGTAATCTCTCCCCTGTGGCCCACAAACCTTCATTAAAAGTTCTGTTACATGTTACAGCACTATTTTTGCAGTTGTTTTGGAATAGGGGTGGGAGTTGAAAGGAGAAGGGGCCCCGCTCCATATCTGAATTGACAGCAGGAACTAAAGAAACAGCCACAGCACCAGAATATGAATATCACTTCAGATGAGCCAGAAAACTAGAGCCAGAGGTAACCATGAAAATCTAAGTCCCCCTAGTAATTCACAGAAATCCTGGGGAGGACACTGGACTTTCCACAGGACACAGGCGGGCGTTTAGCCAGTGTCATTTAAATCTCAAAGGACACGCTGCCTCAGCTGACATTAGGTTACAAATAGGCTTTGCCTCTCCAGCCGGGCTAAGACTTGCAAAACATACAATGTATCACGCACACCTTTACTATCCAGGGCCTTAGCGCAGAGCACACAGTAGGGACCAGTAGCAGCATGCGAATGGCCTGGGTGCCACTAGGAACTGGCAGAATCTAATGCTTCCGGGGAGGAGCAGGAAAACCATTCAAGCCAGGGACTTATCTGTCTCTCGCCCCCAAAGCCCCCCACTCCTGCTCTCCACCCCCCCTTACCCATTAGCCCTATCCCTGTGGCCAGATAACATCAGCTCTGCGACCTGAAGGTCTTGTAAACAGGCAAGACCCGGCGGAGACGGTGGGGGAGGAGGTCACAAAAGGTTGTGCGGAAACCACACTGCTCTGAGTCTGTCCTGGGGTGAGCAGAAGGGGAAGGAGGTGCTGGTTCAAAGGGTCTGGGGCCATGAGTGGGCTGTTTCGGGCCCCGCCTATTTCCTAGTTCTGGCTGTAGAACGGGTCGTGTGGGGCTCTGGCCTTTGCTTCCAAACATCCCACTTACACTTTTCGGAGGCCTCGCGGGGACCCCCACAGCCCAAAGACTCCCTCCCAGTTCCGAGGCATTCCTGCGGAAGCCTCGCGAGTCTCAGAGGGCTGATGCCGCCACCTGGCGGCAGAAACGGTCTGACTCACCCTGGGAACCTTGGCGAGGCAGGAAGAAGAAGGCGTGGCTTCTGCGGCCGGGTCCCGCGTGGTGACGTCATGACAGGCCGCCTTTTCTCCCCGCCTCTTCTCTCCCCGACTCGGAGCTGCCAGTACTTGACGTGGCGTCACCACCGTCTACCCTTACTTTGCGTGCGTGTTTGCGTGCGGCGGAGGTGGCGGCGCGGGCCGGTCGGAGCTCGGCGCTGCTGCTCCTGCTGCTCCTGTCGCGGCCGTAGCTGTCCGGCTGGTTTAGACTGCCGAGCGGACGAGGCGCTGGCCACGGCGCTTTGGCACCGGACGCAACTCCGCGCGGCCCCGGCAGGAGGGTGGGCGAACGCGTGTCGGAGGGCGCCGCGCGCGCGGGCGGGCGGGCGCCCGTGAGGGAAAGAGGCGGGGGCGGCGGGTCAGCCGCGGGCCGGGCCGGCCGGGGGATGTCGATGCCTGACGCGATGCCGCTGCCCGGGGTCGGGGAGGAGCTGAAGCAGGCCAAGGAGATTGAGGACGCCGAGAAGTACTCCTTCATGGCCACCGTCACCAAGGCGCCCAAGAAGGTGCGGGGGCTCTGGGTGGCGGCGGGGGCCTGGGCTGGGGCCTCGCGGAAGGGGCGCGCGAGAGAGCCCAGGGCCCGGCATCCTGCTAGTTCGGGACTTCAGGGGCCGGGTTGGAGGTGGTCCGGGACGACCGCGGTGGCGTGCGGGGTGGCGAGCGAGTGGCCCCAGGCCTATCCCGAGCTGGAAAGGCCGCCCCTGACCTCACTTTCCTTTGTCCCTCGGCCCTAGCCCTCCGGGATCTTTCTGAAATCCGACAGGGCCGGGCCTTGAATTTGAGGCTGACTTTTCCTGGTTGCAGGGCCTTGCGAAGACGGGAGTGGGGAAGTGGGGAGGTGGGGGGTGGGATGGGGGGGGGGGGTGAGCCAACTTACGACCTCTGTGACCAGAGCCAGGGGATGGGGCCGGACAGAACCTCTCCCCTCAGGTGAGTGGGCAAATCTGGCAGAGCCGCTTTGGGCAAATCTTTGGGAGCAGTGACTGTTTTATCGTCCAACAACTGCGTGCTAGCGTGGAGGCAAAAGGAAAAAAATACGTGGTACCAGCTCGTCTATGCAGGTGAAAGCAGTGAGGGCAGTGTGAGGTTGGAAAGGACACTATGGTTTTCACCTTCTCTGGTCATCCAGTTGTTTGGACATATGTAAGATATTAACGTTTGGAGGTTGGTGACAGCAGACACTGCCATGGATACAGGTTGATGGTAGTCATATGAATAGATCACTCAGGCATCCCTTGGGAAGGGAGCTTGGGTGGGTTGGAGGGGTGGGTGGTAAGGAAGGATTGCTCATTCTTCACTGCACTCAACTAAGGCAGAACAAGTTGAGTCTGTTGTGCTGCGGGTTGAGCTCAAAGGACGCCCTTCTAATTCTCTTGTCCTGAAAGATTAAATAGCAGCCTTTGGGAGATTTTAGTCCAGCCAGCCCTCTGGACGGTGGAACTGGGATCCCAAGTGTCTTGTGAACGTTTGCTGCCAGCCACATCTTGACTTTCCACATACCTGGCATCCAGTGAACAGCCCAGAGGGACCTTTTCAGAGGGGTGACCTTTCTGAAACCAATGAGAAGCTGGATAAATATTTCCCTCCTTTAAAGACAGTGTTTCAAGGCCGCCTGGGCCTGCAGCGTTTGTTGGGATGCAGTGCTTGTGAGAGCCAAATGGAGCCAGGTTTGCGGGACTAGTTAGAGTCCTTGAGGCTCCTACGCCTGATTTAGTTAAGCTGTCAGAGGGGGAAAGATGACTTTGTTTTTTAAAGGAGATTAATCTACCACTCCAGAGAGCAAAGGGCAGGATTGAAAAGACTGTTCACTGCTTTGCGCCGTGGCTCTGTTTTTCCGTAAAATTAAGAAACTTCCCCATAGAATGCCTTAAAAAGGTGGTTGGCGGTCCTTTGGTTCTGCGAAGTGTGATTGAGCTGTCAGTTCCGCTGACTGCTTTGGGGCGATAAGTCTTTAATCTGCACTATTTGGGGGAGACAGTCACAGCCTTTCTAAGAATGCTTAACCTATGATGAGTTAGGGGAACGGCTTGTACCCTAATTCCCTGACTCTTCCTCTCCCCATTAGCGTATCCTCTTTTGTCTAATTGCTTCAGAAATTAAGCGTTTTTATTCTTTCTTAATTTGAGTTAGCCTGTATCCTTGCAGGTGCCACTTTTCATAAGACAAAGTTTACTTTGTGGATTGTAAGCTCCATAAAGGCGGGGGGTGGGGGGGACTCTTGCTCACCCTTGTATCTACTGTACCCAGCTCTATACTTAGCATACAGTAGGTACTCAAATATTAATTGCCCACCTGCTAACTAGTAACTGAGATGCCTACCAGGAATAAATACTCCTTTTCCTCTTCCCAGGAGGAATACTGTTAATGTATGTTGTAGTCAAGGCAAATGCTAATGATTTTAAAGACTCATATTCCATTAGCTGCGAGAAGCAGTCTCTGCCAGGAATGTGGGAAGCCTCTGTTAGAAGTTTTCATTTGCTAGTAAATAAATGTACCCCATGTTTCATATTAATCTTGCTCTTTCTGAGCCTTATTGTTTAGCCTGTACACAGTACTTTGTATTAAAGTGATTTATGATGATTAATTACCCTTTCCCTAGTGATGGTACAAGGCATTTATTTAGTTAATGAGTTGGTTGAGGACTAGTCAAGGTCACATAGCAAGTCCTAGGTGATGTGTTTTTTCAGAACAACTAAATTGTACGTTATGTCTTAAGTCACTTTTGTACCTCTGCCATGTATTGATAATGTGAGAAAGCATGAGAAAAGAGGGGAAAAAACGTAACTCAGCATGTACTGAATGGTACAGGAAAAAGAGGCCTCTTCAAAAGGTGCCATCCTTAACCTGTGAGAATTCCAATGTGGTTCTAGACCAAGTAATCCTTACGTCATTCCAAGCCCCGAGGCCCCTCAGGAAGTGAGGTGCTAGTCAAGCTACAGGTTACTTTAGGGTGACCTTGATGGTCCTCAGATCAGATTCCAGTGTAACTTGTGAAAGTTTGTTCACTTTGAGGAAGAGTGGTTGTCTATCAACTAAAAGCATAGATAGAAATTCTTCAAGTATAATCATAACTTACTCAATATTGTGCACTCTAGGGTCTACCACAGTACTGTGAAGTTAATAGGACTTGTTGGGGGGCACCTGGGTGGCTCAGTTGGTTGAGCATCCAACTTCAGTTCAGGTCTTGATCTCACGACCCTTTGTGAGTTCAGGCCTCATGTTGGGCTCTGTGCTGACAGCTCAGAGTCTGGAGCCTGCTTTGGATTCTGTGTCTCCCCTTCTCTCTGCCCCTCCCCTGCTCATGATCTGTCTCTGTTTCTCAGTAATAAATAAATGTTTAAAAAAAATTTTTTTTTTAAAAATAGGACTTGGTTTGATTCAAGGCTTGATCTGGGTGTCAAAAAGTCAACTAATTGGCTACCACCTTAAGTAAGTGAGCTTCTGTGCCTCAGTTTCCTCATCTACCAAATAAGTGCTTTTTATTTGAAACAAGTGGAGATAGGTGCGCGTTAGGAGCTAAGATAGCAAAAGTGGTTTTAAGGGAGTCTATTAGTGTTCGTATACTACTTTTTAGTGAGCATTTGAGATGGTTTACAACACAAGACATATGCAATATAGATAGAAAGTCAAAACTACAGAAGGAAAGGGAAAAAATACTGTTAACCCTGAGGGCTAAGACAGTTGATGAGGCTGATCATCACATGTAACTCCAAGCTTCCTTGGAGCCAGAGGATAAAGGAAATCACGTTAGCAGACATGGGAAATAATGCATACCATTTTCTTGGGAAGACAAGTTTTGCTGGAGCCTGCTTTGGATTCTGTGTCTCCCCTTCTCTCTGCCCCTCCCCTGCTCATGATCTGTCTCTGTTTCTCAGTAATAAATAAATGTTTAAAAAAAATTTTTTTTTTAAAAAATAGGACTTGGTTTGATTCAAGGCTTGATCTGGGTGTCAAAAAGTCAACTAATTGGCTACCACCTTAAGTAAGTGAGCTTCTGTGCCTCAGTTTCCTCATCTACCAAATAAGTGCTTTTTATTTGAAACAAGTGGAGATAGGTGCACGTTAGGAGCTAAGATAGCAAAAGTGGTTTTAAGGGAGTCTATTAGTGTTCGTATACTACTTTTTAGTGAGCATTTGAGATGGTTTACAACACAAGACATATGCAATATAGATAGAAAGTCAAAACTACAGAAGGAAAGGGAAAAAATACTGTTAACCCTGAGGGCTAAGACAGTTGATGAGGCTGATCATCACATGTAACTCCAAGCTTCCTTGGAGCCAGAGGATAAAGGAAATCACATTAGCAGACATGGGAAATAATGCATACCATTTTCTTGGGAAGACAAGTTTTGCTGACACATAAAGTTCTAGAGGAAACTTTCATGGGATGGTATTGACAGCTATGGTAAGGCTTGTTCCCAACTGTTAACTGTTTTCAGTTGTACTGCTAGGAATATTTAGGTATAAAAGGGGTCCCTGAGTTGTAAGGGTAATGTACGTCAAAGCACAGCTAAAGAGGTTCTTATTTAAGTTGGTGGTTGTCAGTCAAGCCAAATAAGTCAGTTCCCCCATAATCACTGGGCATTATCCCTCTTTCTGCTACTTTGTTGTTGCAAAGGTGATGACTGTCCTTGGACCTTTGGAAATTAACATTGTGTCAAGTTGATTTTTTTTTCCCCTTAGAGTAAACTCAAATCTCCAGCTTGTTGATGGATAAGTTTGCTATTCTCTACACTTCTGAACATTTATTGCCATGGGTGGGTAGAGGAAGGGGGCCTCTCCAGAGTGATACCTTAGGTATCTTACCTAACATCTCTGCAGAGGGACTTTTACCACCAGCACAGTAGAGGAAAAGAGAGACAAAACAGCTATTTTTGTTTGTAGGATATTATTTGATTAAGGCATGTATAAAACCAGTTCATCAAAAGGGTGGGCTGAGACTTAGGAAAGCACACCAAGTATAGCTTTCGTGGGTACTGCTCAGCTGTTAATGTGTTGGGTGGAATGCAGTAGGATGCCCTCTTCTCGTCAGGGTTGTGTTATGACTAATTCTTGTTGCAGTTTTATAGAATTTGTACTGATACTTCTTAGATTCACTGAGAAGAGGTTTGATAGGTGGATATTTCTTATACTTTCTACATCATTAGTATTGAACTCTGTGCTGACAGCTCAGAGCCTGGAGCCTGCTTCGGATTTTGTGTCTTCCTCTCTCTTTGCCCCTCCCTTGCTCACACTCTCTTTCTCTCAAAAGTAAATAAACATTAAAAAAATGTTTTTTAAGTATCTCAATTCTCTTCAGAACAGCTGTTTTAATGGCAGTCTTAAAACAGGAGTCAGGGATATAGGAAGATCTAGTTTGGATTTCTACACAGATATTGATTATCTCTCTTTTTCCTATTTGATCTGTTTAATTAGGCACTAGTTGCCATATTACTTTGTTCTAAGTTTCTTTGCACTTTTATCTTGTAGCAGAAATCTGTTCATTGTCTAGATCCCTTGCTGGCAAGATTACAATTAACGTATCTTTTGTTGGATCCAGTGTGTGTTACCCACTGTATTGTAAAGTTATTTATAAAGGATATTTTGATGCATAGAATCAGGTAGATTTCTAGTTGCCTGTGACTCTTGATAAATTTATTCTTCCACCTCAAGTAATTACGATCTGTAAACAAGTATTTTAATGCCTTCTTGGGGCTGTTAATCAAAGAAACTGGCCACTAAAGGGGAATCATTTATACTTAACCAGTTTCTAAGTTTGGGAACTTGAATATTAAAATTTTATAAAGAAAGACCACCCTTATTCCACTGGGTAGAATAACTCAGAACACATCATGTTGTGGTGGGTCAGAAACATCTTCATCACATATGAAGAACAACACATTTGCATAGACTAGAGTTTTTTCCAACCTGAAATCTAAGAACCCAAAGTTAAAGACCAATTCTTACCACAAATTTTCCTTTCGACCGTTGTCAATAGTGTTGGTATGTTACATATGATAAGCAGTTTAAGCTTCGCATTGAGATGTGTTCACCTTTTCTCTTCCAATTCCATCTTTCCCTTTGTCTCTTTCAGGTATTTCACATGCTCTCCCACTGTTGCTTGGCTAAGGACCAGTACAATGTACGTCAGGCACTTGATTTTTGGAGTCAGGTTTACCTTCAGTTCCCACCATCTGATAACCCTGTGATTTTTGGACAAGTGACTTAACCTGTCTGAGCCTCCATTTTCTTGTCTGTAAAATGAGAAATAATGATAGTACTACAGGATTGTTCAAGGGCTAGCATTTAGTAAATTTACTCATTTTACTTAGCGTTTTTGTTCCTTTAAAACTAGAGTGACCATATTTAGGGTTTGCTTGGTGCAGTTCCAGTTTGTATGTGTTAACCCACCGTACTGATCAGTGACTACCTCCATAAGCTCTAAAAGGCACTCTTGGTTTATATGGAATTTTGAAATAGTCTTAAAGAGCCAAAACAAAGATGTTTCTATTGGAATGGCTTTTCAACAGGAAAGAACTTTTCCCGAGAAAAATGTTATTTTATGTAGAGCTTAAACCTGTTTAACACTAAAATATTTGATTTCTAAGAGGTACATAGAACTTAGAGTTTGTGCTAGAAATGGGATGGATGTGCTCTGCCTGACCACCACCCCTTCCCCTTTCCTCCCCCCCCCCACCCCCACATCACAGGAAGCACTTGTAGAAGGTGGGCGCCCATCAGACAGTGGGCCGGCTGAGTCCAGGAGTTTATATCCTCAAACCGTAATTATCTGGGAGTCTTCCCAAACAATCCTTGAATTACATGCAACAATTCCAAAGACTCTTCTGAGGTGTGACTTTACCTTTGTATGTGGTCACCTTCAGCTCACAACTCAGTGTTCTCCACCTCCCCCCCCCCCCAGTACTGTTTCCCTTTGCTCTAAACAGCCTGCTCCTAATTACATGGAACTGATTCCGGCAGAAGTGTGTGGCCTTTGCTCCAAGGCCGTTACAGGACCAAGGTGGAGCCCTCATGGCTTTGTTGACAGACTGGTTTCATTTTTTTCCATTCAGTCCGGTGCCTTAATCTCACAGTGTGTATAATGGCGGGTACTACTTAGCAATATACAATGGGGCTTAATCATTTACTCCTCAAACAGGCCACAAAGTGAAAAAGTAGAATGAGCTACAGGTAAAAGGTGGCATTTGGAACCCCGTGGTTGAGACGAGGAAAAGACTTGAAGAAACATAAATCGGGGACTGGCCCTGTGTGCTCCTGCTTTCTTGCCACAGAGGTCCCAGTGCCTCAGCTGGCATGCCTCTGTAATGGCGCCGGTAGGGCTTAACGGGCTTAAAATGTGCTCCCTTACCAGCCCAAAGCAGTTTACTTCTAACCACGGACACCCTGTACGCAGCTGTGTGCTAGAATGAGGCTAAATGGGTTGGGGGGGTAGGGATACGGGATGGAGGAGGCCTGCTCACTGTTGCATGCTGCTCACCTTGGGCCTGCCTCAGGCTTAGTCCTTTACCATCTGAAGAACTGCAAACTCTTACGTATTTTTGTCTTCTTTCCTGAAGAGTGTGTGCACCGGGCCATCCGTGGAATCCCCCCAAACATGCTGTGTGCTCAGGGTGCCAAGGAAAATGCTAATGTGCTGATCCGCACTGGTGCACAGCTCTGTGAGCTAGATAATGGAGTGGTGAGTGACAGGATGAAGGGGTTAAAGGCCTGGCCGAGACGAGTGTACCCATTGGCCTCCTGAATGAAGCTGTCCATATCACTGTGTTTCGAGTAATGTCAGGATTCAGGGGAAGTTCTGTTTTTAATAAATGTTATCAGCTTTTACAGTACTCCTCAATTAAGATGAACTTTTGGGACACAGGTTTCCATGATTATAACGGGAATTTATTCCTTTCCCTGAGGACTGGCTTGACCTTGGGTCAAGGTTTTTGGGCTGTGATTTGTTTTCATTATGATCATAGGATCCTGAAATTAAAAAGGGGACTTATCAGGAAAGTGAGTGGTGGCTAGTGGTTCTGCTCTACCCTTTGGGACCACACCCTGTCTCTTTCCTCAGAGATTTTAAGGGAGATGTATTTGGGCTCTCATGATGATTAACTTTACTTTGGAGACGTAGAAAAGAGCTCTTTGTCTTGAATTTTTAAAGTATACACTCTCATCTCTGCTTCTGATTTTAGAAGAGAGGTCAGTAAGTAGACAAGCCTGTAAAAGGTAAAGAACCGAAACTGGTTTCTCTTCTGCCTGTTGGTGGGATGCTCCTGAGATATTTACTAGATGAGAGACTCTTGAACAAGGGTTCTTAATCTTTTGAGTCACAGATCCCTTGAAGAATCTTGTGAAAATTATAGTTCTTTAGGAAGATTCACGGGCACAAAAACTTACATACTTTTCAGAGAACTTGTGATACTCCCTGAAACTCACCCCTGGATCCTGGGTTAGAAGAGGAGGTGTCTAAGCCATAGTGTCTCTTTCCTTCACAGATCCAGAAACAGCTGATTGTTTCCAGCTTGCAGTTTGTCCTTGGAACGAAGCTGAGGTTGTTGCTGTTCTTTGTCACCCCCTCTTTGGGATGTTCCTCGCCTTCCCAAGGGACTCATTATCAATGCCTTGAGGGCTCAACTCAGGAACTTAGGCATACTGAAACCAGCATTTCAGCAACTTTTGGGGATTCTTGTACTGCCTTGTACTACCTCATGCCCACTGCCCTTCCTGTGAGCTGTGAGTGCCTCTAAAGCTTCAGACCTGATTCCCAGCAGTGTTCAGAGTGAGGAACTCACATGCTGCACTAGCAAAACTAAACAAAATAACTTGTTCCCATTTGTCTCAAAAACAGGTTTGCTTTCAATGTAGTAGTCCTCAGGACTACTTTATATCTGAATCATACGTTTCAGTTGCTTTCTCTAGACCAGACATAACTGAGGGCAAGGGCTACGTCTCACACATATGCACGGTATGCAGTGCTGCCAGTATAAGTACTGTCAGTTGTTTATTGAGTAAAACATTGTGAGATGATTTCTCTAGGAGAAAGTTGAGTTGGACTCACTCGGTGTCTTTGGCTCATTGTCTCCTTCAGTTGGCAAGGGTCGTTTTTCTAACTTAGTTCCCTCTCACGTGGGTGATAATGGGAATATGGAGAACTGCAGAGGAGAAATGGGTAAGAATCTCCAGCAGCTCAGTAGATCCCTTCATCATGCCAAGATCAGGAAGTAAGGGAGGAGACTGTTGAGATGCAAGGCCTCTAGCTCCTTAGCCCAGTTGCTTGACAACCACAAGGCAGTAGGTGAGAAGCTTGGGGATATTCTTACTTGTAATGGGAAGGTAATTTGATATCCCGCCCGGTTTTAAACCCTTAGCATTAGGGACACTGCCCTAAGTTGAAAGTGGTGTTCACGTGCTCTTGATTTAAGGAACAGAGGCTTACCTTTAGGGAGTTAAAGATTTGAGGGCCAGCAGTGAGTCGAACAGTTTCATTTTGGAATTTGTGTTGGAGTGTTGAAAGTGATAAACCACAGTGCTGCTCAGCAGTGCTGGGCAGACTTCTGATTCTTCTCATTCTGCAGCCCTAGCTGCCCCTTCTGAACCAAAGGCTAAGCTCCATGTTCAAAAGCTATATATGCCCTTGTCTTTGAAATCCACCTCCTTTAGAGTTAAGTCTTCTGGGAACTGGGCCAATGCTTGTCCTAACCAGGAATCAGGTCCTAGTTGGCACTGAGGATTCTGTGTTTGTTGTTTCTCTAAGTATGTGATGTAAGCAGAATTCAGGGGAAAGAGAGACCTTCAGAATTTTGTAGGTTTGGAAGTAGAAGTAGGTGCTTTATGGAGATGGCAGATGTGTTCGGTTATTCTGGTAACTAATTCACTTCCAGTGGGTAGCCAGGTAGTAGTACCCTACTTCTAAGTCAGTACTTTAGTTTTTAGGGCCCAGCTTTGGAGTCCCAGACTCCTTAGCAAGCAAGACATGAAGATCCCTAATGTTCAGTTCTTATGGAGAGTGGCCCAGCTGCCTTGTCCTGCTGGACTAGATGAATTGTGAATGTTAATTATACTGATCAATACAGTGGCCTTGGTAACAGACTTGTAGCTGCTGTAGAATCTGTTTACTTCAGGTTTGTAACAGAAAAGAGAGCAAGCTGGTCGGGAACATGATGTTCTAAATGTAATAAGCTGTATTGTAAGTCCAGGGAGGCACTGACCCTGTTGCACCCTCTTCCCCAGGGTTTCCCAGAGAGAAACATTACTCTGGGGGTGGTTTCTGTTCATATTTGCTGGTTGAATATGAATTGAGGTCAGCAAAGGCACGGCTTCTATGAGCTGGGATAAAGAATATTTACAAGTCATAAAGGTTAGGAGAGCACCCATGTTGGGAGGCATCTCATTTCTCTGCCCAGTTTGCACTTAGGAGTGGAGAGTTGATGGGATTAGTTTCAGCTCTTGCATTCAGAAGAAGGAACCCCTCCTATTTGAGAAATAGAGGGTTCAGAATTCTGCACATTCTTTTCTGACGCCACAGGGAGAGGATTAGCTGAATGCTGGGCATGTTTGGAATGAGAGCACCTTGCCAGTTTTTACTGATTTTGGACCAAGCCATTGTAAAAATATAGTCTCTCTTCCTGAGACAAGCTCTTTGTCGTGTTCACCTAAACTCTGTGGATCCGTTTGATGGATTGGCTGTACCTGACAGATGGCGTTGGTATTACAAAGGCAGATTTTCTGCTTTCTTTGCCTTATTTGTTTTATCTCTGAACACAATGTGTCTAAATCATTTGTTCCCTGTGTGCGTTCAGTTGCTTTATCAAGAGCCTGGTAAACTCAGTGTGCTTGTGTTTGCTTTTCAGATCCTGCTTAGATTGTCTCAGATGAGTGCTTCTCATGGAGTAGAAGGAATGGAAGGAATCAGTCACCTAGGGAACTTTTTCAAAACATTCATTTCAGGGCCCTAACCTAGACCTACTTAATCAGAATGGGAAAGGGTTGGTGGTAAGGGGCAAGTGGAGAATAGGATAGTATGTGCTTTTTGAAACTGCTGAAACCTGGAAGATCCCATATTTAGAACCACTCTCAGACTATCTAACAAGGCTGACCAAAATTGTTATGATATCTGATATTGGGATATAACTACCATCTATCTTGGATGACTTTGGCCATGAGGAAAAATCGTGTGCCCCATGTGAGAGGTCCTGAAAATAGCCTATGGTTACTCTTCTTTTCCACAGTGTTCAGAGTAAGCTGTGACCAGAAATCCTGGAGCTGTCAGCTCAAGGTTAGGCACCTACTACTGTCTCCCAGGACCTGTGCTGGGCACTTAGGATGAATCAGTGAACGAGCCAAAGATCCATATCCTGTGGTGTTTACATTCTTGTGAGGTTATTATTTGGGTCACATAAGTCTAGTATAGTGGTTTTTAACCATTTGGGGTTTGGAGCCCTATCAGAGTTGTATCCATGTTCCAGAAACACACACATACACACACACCGATTTGCATATAAGGGAAGTTGGCAGCCTGAGCCCCGTCCATGAACTCGAGCTAAAAACCTAGAATGCTTGTCCAGAATTGAGAATGTGGTGATTGGGATAAAGCCAGGCCATGAATTGTGTATTTGGGACTATTACCTGCTAGCCATGCTGGGTTGTAGTTTCTTCATCTGTACAGCCAATCCCATTTGCAAAGAACTTAAGAGCGTCTCAAAAAAAGTAAGTATAAGCAATTGCTAGGCCTCCACTACACCAAGCACATTTCTTAGTCTTTGCTCTTTGAACGCTAAGAATGATTTTGACTCTCTGTTCCCATTCCCCCCACTCACATCCCTAGTCTCTGGTTGGCTGAGCTTGTTGGACTCAATAGATTAAAAATCAGGTCAGGATATGAGAATTTCCTTACCATGATTAATAGTATTAGTTCCTAGACTAAGAGTGACAGTAAAATTATAAAGATCATGAGAGAGCATTACAGTGAAATTCTGGCTTTAAAACAACATCACAGGAGGAGTTGATAGATGAGCGGCTAAGGAAATGGCCAACAAGTAAAGACTGGAGAAAAGATGATGGGAAAAAAAGGAGGGCAGAATTCAGAAAGACAGTTGACTGAGCTGGTGAGCCAGATAGCCTGAAACCAAAGGGAGTGGTTTTGAGACCCAGAGCAAGAACAACAACAACAACAAAAGGTTACATTTTAGTTCTGAAGGGTCTGTCACTATTGTTTTATTATTAAACAGAACTCAGGATAAAAGGAAAGAGCGGCTAAGGCTTTGCTTCACGTATGCCAATATTAATATGTCTCTATCCTTGGAAAAGTTGATGTTTGACTTGAAATGGCTAAACATGCCTCAGGGTTAGTACAATGTGGAATACAACCTGTACTGCAGAGACAGGAGTGAAATTTTGTTTGGGACACTGGGAGAAAGAATTCTGTAGAAATAACATGGCCACATACAGAAATTGGAGCACAGTGAGCTCAGAGTCCTGCGCCAGTATCTGTGCCTTCACCTTCCTGAAATCTGATCTGTAGTGTAACTGCAGATCAAGACCTCCTTAGAGGTGGTCTTTACAGAGAATTCTTGTTGCTCTGCCTGAGGCCTATGGGGAACTTTCCAGACCCACACTGAGGGATGCTGAAAAAGTGCTGTATTTAAGGTTTACCAGCCCGAACTTTTTACTCCCCCCCCTCTTTTTTTTAGAGCGATTCTGAGTGGAGGAGAGGGACAGAGGGAGTGAGAATCTTACGTAGGCTTCACACTCAGTGCAGAGCCCAGCGTGGGGCTCCATCTCAGGAATGTGAGATCATGATCTGAGCTGAAATCAAGAGTTGGATGCTTAACCAAATGAGCCACTGAGGCACCACCAGGCCAAATTTCCCTACAATCAGAGCCCATAGTCCTCCCCAAAGGAGCCTGGAGGCTCTAGATGATTCCAGTTGAACCTCTCTAATGGTCCAGCATATGGAAAAACTGTTCTGCTATGAAAGTTTCTAACTTGCTGTTAATATAAGGACATCTTCTTGTTTTGTTCGGTGGTGCATTAAACCCAAAGCTACCTAATCTAGGGGGAGTATAGTCATTCCATCAACTGTGTGTATTTTGTTCTTTTAAAGAAGCCCTTTGAATGATCAAAGGAATTTCAGACCTCACTTCCTGGGACTGGTTAGGTCTATTTTAAGATTCTATTCACCTTATAAAACTATACAGTTAGTTATATAGATTGTACTGTTGTTGTGTGAAAGAAAAGTTCCACCATTACCATTGTGCACAACATAAATAAGTTACCTTAAAAAGCACATTTAAAATATATTCTCTGCTGTATGTATATAAGAAAGGTGGTCATTTCTAATGAAAATAGCAGGTTTCAGGGCACCTCGGTGGCTCAGTGGGTTAAGCTTTGAACTTCAGCACAGGTCATGATCTCACAGTTTGTGGGTTCGAACCCTGCATCGGACTCTGTGCTGATAGCTCGGAGCCTGGAGCCTGCTTTGGATTCTGTCTTCCTCTCTCTCTCTGCCCCTCCCCTGCTCTTGCTCTGTCTCTGTCTCTCAAAAATAAATAAATGTTAAAAAAAATTTTTTTAAAGAAAGACAATAGCAGGTTTCCCACATGAGGAAAAAAATCTTTGATCCGTTTTAACCATACCAAATTGAAAACCTCTTTGAATAAATAAATACAGGTGGAGTTTCTAAATTGCTTTTGATGCCTGCAGTAGAAAATTCTGTGGTCATTTCTTTCATCCTAGTGATCTGGAATAGATTGCCCATGCATTCTCCCCGTCCCCATTCTGTCCCCAGAAGACAGTGGAAATGTATGCCAGAATGGAGCTTTTTGCTTCCATGTTTTGGGCTCTTACTCTCTCTTCACCCTTTCCAAGTCTAAGGAGCAGTACCTCCCAGGGCAATTCATTGGCAGCTTCAAAATACTACATTTCTTTGCATCATTTCACTTGTCACAAAATCAACCTAGATTTTGGAATGAAGAGAATTCTCCTCCTTCCCTAGAGCTCCCAAGTCTAGATCTGGAAGCTCAGAAAGCTTCCATGTAGTAGCGGACCATCTTGTGACTGGCCTCTTGAAAATAAAGGGGAAGCTGCTGTTTTCCCTGGCCTGTTCCAAAAGGAGAATAATATAATAGTACTGGGCTTATAGGGATTTTTTTTTTAATTCTCAGTTTTTAGCAAAATTGCCTTCAGCAAGTCACTTAGCCCCAACCCCTGTTCTGTTTCTTCCATCTGTGAAGTGTAGATCTCATAGTCCAGAGATTCCAAAATGTTTTGAAAATACAAATCTTCTGTAAGAAAATCATGTCTGTGGGCCACTGATGTTGAAGCAGAGTACTTAAAGTAGAATGTCATAGAAATTTAGGCATTCGGGACCTTGATTTTTATGGCACCATTAAGTGTGGATTTCAAATCTATAGTCAGCTTTAGGTAAAGTCCTGATGTAATGCTTACAGTGGTTTTACTTGTTCTTTATATGCCAAAATTTACATAAGAACAGTTTGAAAAATGTTTAGATCAGTAACGTTCTGGCAGTGTTACTTATTGATAAAATTTGGAGAGTAACTCTTCCTATACCAAATTTGATTTTGACTTTAAGTTTGCAGTACAGCCTAAAGCAAGTGATCTTTATCTTTGTACGTCTTTCCTCATTAGACAATGGCTGTTCAGAAAGTCGTACGTCAGGGCAACTTCACTTCTGTGTTCTGGTTGGGGAGCTAGAGAGATTGGGGAATTATACTGTATTCCTTCTGGAGCAGTAGGTAATTCGTATTGTTAAATAGCTTCAAACACATTGGAGCCAACAATTCCTTTCAACTCCCTTGTTTCTTTTTCTTTTTCTTTTTTTTTTTTTAATGTTTATTTTTGAGAGAGACAGAGAGACTGGGGGAGGGGCAGAGTGAGCGAGACAGAGAATCTCAAGCCGGCTCCGCACTGTCAGCACAGAGCCTAACGTGGGGCTCCAGTCCACCGAGCTGTGAGATCAGGACCTGAGCCGAAACCAAGAGTCAGACACTTAACCGACTGAGCCACCCAGGCACCCCGTCAGCTACCTTATTTCTTACAGTCTGTCTAAGGTCATGATTTCATACAGAGACTTTTATCTAAAATTGAACATACACATCTCAAGTTAGAAAGTTAGGAAGGGATGGCAAATATTACCTTTCTAGAATGAAAAATACAGTTATGTTTTTGATGTGATTGATTGTCAAGATTTTTGTCCTTAAATTGTGTTTCTAATCTCCTAGACATTTGCTTTTTGTGTTTTGTTAAGAGCTGTGGAAACTAGGGGCGCCTGGGTGGCTTAGTCGGTTAAGCGTCCGACTTTCGCTTAGGTCATGATCTCGCGGTTCGTGGGTTCGAGCCCCGCGTCGGGCTCTGTGCTGTCTGCCAGCTCAGAGCCTGGAGCCTGTTTCAGTCTGTGACTCCGTCTCTCTCTGACCCTCCCCTGCTCACACTGTCTCTCTCTCTCTCTCCTAGAAATAAATAAAACATTAAAAAAAAAAAGAGCTGTGGAAACTGAAGCCACCCACAGCTGATCTTTACAGTGATTTTACCCTGTTCTTTGAAATTGAAACTGCTCCATCGATCTACAGAGTCGATTCTGAAAGATGCCATTGACCCACCCACGTGTGGAAACAATACCTGTTACTACATAGTTACTATTTAATATTAAGTCTTTAAATTATTTAGTGTTGAGTTTTGATGGCTTTTTCCTCCCTTGAGCCTACACTTTATGGGAAGCAGTAGATGGTAACAAAAAAAAACTGATATGGGTTCTGTCTCACTAACCTTTATTGGGTATTAGGCTAGGGTTTAGAAAGCACATCCAGGTCCACTCAGCTGCCACTCTTTTGGAGCTGCTTGTAGTTCTTCTGCCGTCAACTGTTTGGCAAAGATTTTCATGTCTTTCACCTCTCAGTGGACATAGCCTTCCCAAATGCTGCTCTGACTCACAGGTGGGATTCATTCACTCAAGCAAATATATGTAGAGGGTTTGAATGTCTTAAGATGTCATTGGCTTTCAACTTCATTTAAGCTAAACTTCCAGATCAAGGAAGGAAGGACTTTTTCATACATCTCCAATCTTGTTTCTGCTTGGCAGGCAAAGGGATTGTACAGAGGGTTTTTACTCAATCTGTGTGGCCACCTTCCAAAATGTCAAAAACTCCGCCTTCCTTCTACACCTGCCCAGTGATCGATTGCTTGCTTTCACTGTTAGTTTTTCTTCTGCTAGAAATTAGTTTGAAGAATACAGATTTGCCTGTTGTAAGCAGCTGACAAATTTTCATCTTAAAGAACATCCCAGAATACCTTGCAGTGAGGTTTGCCAGTTTAACTTCTTGTGAGCTTTATTTAAAGTCAAGATAGGCTTTAGAGAGGACTGTGAATTAAGGCTAATGACTTTTTATTACAAACATAGAAGGTGAACAGTAGTAACCTGGCTCAGTCTTTCCCAGCACTTAAGAATTATTGATTTTTAGATTCTGAACCAATACAAAGTGATTCCTATGTGGAAAAAAAACAAAGTGCAGAACATTTTAACATTCTATTTTTTGAGTAAGAAAGACAGGGAAAGTAAGAGTACAAGTATATACTTTGCTATTTTTTTTTAACCTGTAGAAATGAATATAAGCCAGAAATGAATGAAAATGGAGAGGGGGGAGGAGAGTTGGGGAGTTAGAAATGGCAGTGAGACTTCTCTGAATATCATACCTTTAAAACTTTTGAGACATGTGTCTTATATGTCAAAAGATTAAAATTTTTTTATGTCTTTATTTTATTTTGAGAGAGACAGTGAGCAGGGGAAGGGCAGAGAGAGGGAGACACAGACTCTGAAGCAGGTCCAGGTTCTGAGCTGTCAGCACAGAGCCCGATGCGGGTCTCAAACTCACAAACCACGAGATCATGACCTGAGCCGAAGTCGGAGGCTTAACCAACTGAGCCACCCAGGTGCTCCATATGTCAAAAAATTAAAGAGGAAGAAATTACTTGTAAACAGAAACAAATGAACCTAACTACATATTATACTGATATTAATCACTCAGAATACCATACTTCACCTATACATCCTTGGTGACATATTTTCTATGGACAAAAGGAACTTCAGTGAAATAGAGACACTTCACTATGTAGAATATTGTTAGTAACATTAGTCTTGTAATTTTGGAATAGTTTTATTTGTATTCTAGAATAAAACAAGTGTGGGGCGCCTGGGTGGCTTAGTCGGTTAAGTGTCCGACTTTCGCTTAGGTCATGATCTCACGGTTCGTGGGTTCGAACCCCACGTCGGGCTCTGTGCTGACTGCCAGCTCGGAGCCTGGAGCCTGTTTCAGAGTCTGTGACTCCCTCTCTCTCTGACCCTTCTCTGCTCACGCTGTCTCTGTCTCTCTCCTAGAAATAAATTTAAAAAAAAAAATTAAAATTAAAAAAAAACCAAGTGTATCATTGCTGTTAGAGACCAGGATTGTCAACATAAGACAAAAGAGGGTGCCTAGGTGGCTCAGTCGGTTGAATGTCTCTTTTCTTAAAAAAAAGTTTAATGTTTATTTTTGAGAGAGAGCACAAGTTGGGGAGGAGCGGAGAGAGAGGGAGACACAGAATCTGAAACAGGCCCTAGGCTCTGAGCTGTGAGCACAGGTCCGATGCGGGGCTCGAACTCACAGACCATGAGATCATGACCTGAGCAGAAGTCAAGACACTGAACCGACTGAGCCACCCAGGCACCCAGAATGTCCGACTCTTGATTTTGGTTCGGGTTGTGATCTGGTTCATGGGATTCCGCATCAGGCTTCACGCTATCAGCACAGAGCCTGCTTGGGATTCTCTCCCTCTCTCTCTACCCCTTCCTCTTTCTCTTAATAAATAAACTTAAAAAGACAAACCATAAGAGAAAAGAAATACAAATAGAAAAATTAAAAGCTTAAAAAATGTTAAATTTGAAATGAAAATATCAATATAAACTCATGAGTAAACAAAAAGATTTATTTCTCTATCCCCTGTAAGAACTTAGAGGCACTAATGCTTCTATTAACAATTAGCATACTTTACTCTCAGATATTATTTTCTAAATACCATCCCCCACTGAAAGAAATCAAAGCTCCTTGGAGAAATGGAGAAATGGTTGATTCCAGATCTGAAGCAGAGAAAGAACAAGGTGAGCCTGGTAGATCTTATGCCAGAAAGGAAGGAAGTGTTTAAACAGAAGAATCAGCTTGAAGGAGACTCCCACTGGCCCAGTTTGAGACAATTGGAGCATTCAGTGTACTCATTGTGTTACTGAGTGTTACAGATTGAATAAATAAAAATATGAATGACAAGTAAAGAAAAAAATGAAAGAGGGAGAAGAAAAGTTTTTCCTTACAAAAAGTAATGCCAGCTAATATATGCGGTAAGAATGATAAGGGGAAAAATCATGATTCTATAACATACCCCCAACCCTGACTGCAATATAATTGGTTCAGGCAGGGATTATGAACAGATGGTAAAGTCACTAGGGAACAGGATATTCACAAGCTGACAAATATCACCTCACAATTTAACCTTTACTTGCAAAGGAGAAAGTACACCTTTTCAGTGACTGATGATCTCACTTTAACCCAGGGTTCAGTTTAGTGTCACTAATAATGGAACGACCTGACATTATATGCTACCTAATATGCAAAGTAAAGTATCCAACATTTATCTATGAAGGATTCTTGCCAAAATTTTAGTCTCTCTCTAATCAAACCTCAAAGCTGAACTTCAGTTTATAGGAAAAAATAATCTGAAAAATTCAGAATATGGGAGATTCCGTAAGGCAACTAATTGGCCTGAACTCATCCAGGAAATGTCAATATCACAAGGAGAAGAGAGAGAGAGAAAAAAAAGGAGAACTGTTCGAGATTACCAGACACTAAAGGAACCTAACAAACCAAATGCATTTAGTGAATCTTGATTCTGTCCTGAGTTGGAAGAATTAGGGAGGCATGTAGGTCTGTTAACTATGAAAGACATTCTTTATTTTTAAATTACCCAAGTATAATTAACACAGTGTTATATTAGTTTCGGGTGTACAATATAATGATTAAGTCATTCTACACATTACTCAGGGCTCATCCAGATAAATCTACTCTTAATCTCCTGTATCTCTTTCACCCATCCCCCACCCACCTCCATTCCGATAACCACTAGGTCTGTACTCTGTACTTAGGAATCTGTGTTTCGTTTCTTTTTTTTCTTTCTTGTGTTTTAAATTCCACATACAATTGACAGTATGCTTGTATACATGTGTAGATGGAGGGTATAAAGGTGTTCATTATACTATCCTTGTAAAGTTTTTGTATGTAGAAAATGATCATAATAAAGCTGAGAAAATGAAACCGTGGGGGTGCAGAGGGAGTTGGAAGGAAACTTTGGTGTATCACTAAAGTCTTGGGTATATTCCAGGAACCTAGATTCCTTTAGTCACCTGTACATAAATAAACGGGCACCTGGATGGCTCAGTTGAGTATCCGACTTTGGCTCAGGTCATGATCTCATAGTTTGGGGGTTCAGGTTGGGCTTTGAGCTAACAGTGTGAAGTTAGCTTTGGATTCTCAGTCTCCCTCTCTCTCTCTGCCCCCCACCCCATGCATGCTCTCTCTCTCAAAAATAAACATTGGAGTTCCTGAGTGACTCAGTTAGTTAAGCACCCGACTTCAGCTCAGGTCATGACCTCACGGTCCGTGGGTTCGAGCCCCACATCGGGCTCTGTGCTGACAGCTCAGGGCCTGGATCCTGCTTCAGATTCTGTGTCTCCTTCTCTCTCAAAAATAAATACTAAAAATTAATAAGTGTTTTAAAAGTTAAATAAACAAAAATACACTAGGGTTGATGATAATTGAATGTTAAGAGAAAAAGAATGACAAGTGTGTTTTCATAGACTATTGGTAGCAGATTAAGGATGAGGGAAGTATGGACAGGCTAGGCAGCTGGACAGGCAGATAGCTAAATAGCCATTGAAACTAGTCGGGATGTGTGTCTATTTGTAAATTGCAGCTTTCGAAAGATTAAGAAGTCCTTTCCTGTGCTATTTGTTGCCACTTTTTAACCTCTTAATTTTACCTCTAGTTGGCAGTTGGAGGCCCAGATCACTTACTTTCATTAGAGCACTTTAGGAGATCATGGAAAAGCCAGTGAGATACATTGTCCCATATGAAGGGTGAGGGCGGGGTGGAGAGTAGCTGATAAGTATAAAACTGCTCTTTGCAGAGGTTTTTAAGCTTTATGTTCCTTCCTCAGCAGTTAAGTGACTTGGCATTGTGAGCCCTGATGTTTCCTCACCCCTTCCTCCCACCAACCTTGATGAAAGATCAACTTGAGTCCCATTTTTGAAAGGAGTGTTTCTTCTGGAATTGGATTCCAGCAGTGTGTTTGTACGCGCGTGTGCACACTCACATTATATCCTGTTACTCTTGAGACACAGAGGAGTGGAGTGGAGGAGGGAGATACCTGCTGTGATTAGTCAGCTTGCCTTTCCCTCCCCCTCCAGAAGCTCAGGCCCCATCTGGGGAAACTGAGAACTTAAGAAACTTGAGACAGGGAGGGAGGACAGGGAGCAGCCAAACCTGCTGAGTCTCAGCAGACTGGTTTCTGCACTGGGGAATGGAAGACATGACCAAAGGTGGCTGTGGATTTGCCTCTGTGGCCTGAGATTGATTCCCTTGAGATAAATTATTTTCTGGTGGTGTACCTGAGGGCACCGTGCTGAGAAGAGGATACCCTTCTTCTTTGGGAAATTTCTTCTACCTAATTGAAGGTGTGACAGATGTGCAGACTTCCGTAGTTCTTATACCAAAAAGTTGGTGTTTATTGATAACCGTTTCTTTTGATTCATCAGAAATGGAGTCAGACCGATCAATGGTAAGTATCAAGGAAAAAAATCTTGTACCTATTTAGTTTAGGCTGACAGCCATACTTTCTTCCTTTCTTCTGAATAAAGAGCAGATGAGGGAGGTAGAATGAGGCAGATGAGGTAGAATCTGTAGAAGGAATATATTAGCCAGAAGATGTGTGAAAGAGGGATTAGAAGAGATGTAAGAATCCTGGAGGGTGTTCTAATACATTGCTTAGTAATTGATCTTGATAAAATTGCTAGCTTCCTAATAGTCATCTTTTTGCTCAGTTGCAAAGAAATACGCTGACCATAATTTCAAAACAGAAAAATCTGCACATCCACTATGCTAGAGGAGACATTTGGACAGATTATATAAATTTGGGGATGTCTCAGAAAATCAGTAGTGTACCAGAAGGAAGTACTGGCCCTTAGATACTCCTCAGCAGTTGAGAGAGGCTGATCCCTTTACTCACTTCTAAGCTGTGCTTTCTTAATGATTTGTTTTCCTAATAATTGAGTGTAGTCCTTCACCCTTAGGAGGAAACCTTTGCGAGGAAATTAAAAGCTGTTAGATAAGCATGTGAAATAATAAGTTTAATAAGATGTCTAGCCTACCCTCTGATTTTTGGAGGTCTAAGCTAAACAGTATCCAGATAAGGTTGATAAGACTACAATATCTACCTACTATTTTCCTTAAGAAGCAATAAAATTCTATGACAGCCATTTGCATTATCATTACCTTTCGTCAAAACACATCTACAGATTCTACATATTTCCTCTCATAGACCTTTCCTGAAATACCACTGGGTATTTAGTAGGTGCCTACCAAATACATTGATTAGAAGGATACAATAGTGAATATTCTCCTCATCACCATCCGTTGGCGATAGTGTCAGTGGAATTCTGATGGCTTTTAATTCCCTATGATTCAGGAGCTAGACAGCAGAATGGAGTTGGACCTGGGACAGAAGTGTGGCTAAGCTATTTGATATTTGAATAGATAGAACAAATGTTTGTGGAAGGAAACTTTTCAGCTTCTTATGGTAAGAAATATCAGTTGGGATAAACTGAATAGTATACAACAATTTTTCTTCCTTGGAGGCTTATAACTGTTTTGGATTGCCTGTGATCCCTTTTTCTTGATAAATTACATACAGCAATCCTTTGAGCTCCCCTTGTCACCATTCTTAACCAGTAGGTGGTGGATGTACCATATCCCAAATTGTTTCTTTGGTAGAGCTTCTCTTTATCATTTTCAGTGTCACGTTGAAGAGAGTCAACCTTTGTACCCACTGAGTCCTTAGAAAAGCTGCTCTAAAATAGCACATTAAATTGGCCTGATACTTAATTGAGTTTTTAAGGCACAGCAAGTAGACTTCTGTATTTGGATGTGCTATTTGGAGAATGGGTCAATCTGACCTTCTAGCCTTTCTCAGATGTAATATGAGTTCAAGAATGAAATACTGGCATGCTTGTCGTGGGTAAGGCTGTTTAACTGCGTGGTAACATTCAAACACAAAAGAGTTCTTTAACGTAGAACTTTATGATTTTCAGATACTTTTTGGATTTCCACTTACTGTATCTTTTTCCCCCTCCCCTCTTTCCCATTCTACATCATATTTAGACCTTACCCTTCCTTACAGATACAGCTTTGAAGAAACACTGAAGTACACCGACTAAAAATTATGATTGGAAGAAATCATGACAATAGGAAGTAATGTAAACAGAACAACCTTGTAGCTGTCTTTGGATTTTGTTTTTACTTAAATGATCATATTGGGTATTAATGCAGTGAATCCATCCCAGTTAGAGAGCTGTTACAGAGATCTGGTTTCATTAGAGGGAAAACTTGTGGTACCCAAAAATTGCTTTTGACAGCAGTGTCATTGTTTACAATGTGAAGGTGAGTGGCATTCCAGGAAGTACTTCAGAAGGAAGACAGAAGTACTAGCTGTGCAGGCAACCAGGGGGGCAAGCAGGCCTGGTGGGACCTGGCAGGGCAGAGGTTCTTTTGGCGCAGTTGGTGCTGGGAGAGGAGACAGGTTATCTTGCATCTTTGCAGAGCTGGACTACCTTACTTACGAGCAGTGAAGAGTGTCAAAGGGTTGCGGGAATAGACAGCCATCCATCCATGTCATGGCTTGAATTAACATGCTGCCCACTTCAAATATGAACCACATCCCTGATTTGAGAGATGGGGTGCAGCACTGATTGGTAAGCTGCTTGCAACACAGTCTCCTATTAGGTGGGAAAGATTTTGCTAAGCTTTAGGCTACTGACACGCTGCATTAATACAAGGTGGGATTATGATTGTTAAGTCACTTCTTAGGTTGCTGAAGAAACACAATTCTATCTTGCCACAGCCACCTCTCTATTTTTTTATTTAAGAAACTGCAAATGTTACTGCATTTCCCTCCTCCACCGCCAGGTAGGTGGTGTCTGGGAATATGCCCAGTGCCTTTTGAAAAAACATGAACAGAGGAGGGAATCATAACAGCCAAGAGAGAGGACTAGCTTCCGACTAGACTGTCCATGCCAGGAACAAGGGGGCTGTTGGAGGAAGGGGTGCTTTTGGAGAGCGTGAAAGGCATTGATGGTATCTTGACTAGTTTTTCGGCCACCAAAAGAACTGCATATTGTGTTGAAAGTCATTACCTTGGTCCTGGATTAATCTCTTCAGTAAAGCTAGCTTTGCTGACTGCAGAAGTCATGTGAACATGCAGTGCAGAATCCTATCTAGAAGGGCCACAGTGCTGACCTGTGGCCACTTCAATGGAGTGTGGGTTTTTTTGTTTTTTGTTTTTCTTCTTTCCTCTTCTTCTCCCTGAAAAGAACTAGTGCTTTTGGCATTAAAGCTATAAAGTTTTAGCATCTGAACTGAAAAAGCTGTGTCAGATATACAAAGATACTTATTAATCAGGTTCCAGTGCCATATATGTTGTTTAGCCTGAGTCTCTTTTGTTGACTTACTTTTTTTTCTGTGTCACACATTTAAGCCTGATTCTTCTACTGCCTGTTGATGCTACCCTATCTCAAAGGTACATGTGACGGTGGAGAGAAATGTTTTGCAGCTGTAACAAATGGGTAGTTTACTATTCCTGACTTCAAAGTGGCTATAACCATGTTGTCAGCATTATGGAGAGAAGATTTTAATCTGTATTAGCTTTTCCATTTCCAAAGATATCTGCTAAAGACTTAGTTTAATGGATTCTCCATGGGAATCTTTCAGATTTAGTCAGATTGTGAGGAGAATCTTAATTCAGTCTCAGACCATTCCATTTTTCAGGAGGCTGAAGGTTTTTTGTTTGTTTGTTTTTATCTTACAGGGTTTATCAGAGTTTAAATAAGAGTTTAAGAGGAAAGTTTAAGCCATTTAATGGAGGGAAATGTTTTCATACATTTTAGAAACATCCATTAATTTGACTATAAATAATATTAATTTTATTTGCTATTTATTAAAGCCAATTTTCCAAGTATCCTTCAAACAGTTACCTAGTTCTGGTGTATTTCACTTAAGGAAGTTTTTAATAACAGTTTACCAAGTCATTTAGTTTCGCCTTCCTTCAAGTTAGTCATAATTTGTTGGACTTTGCTGGGGTGTGCATATATATTTCACTTTTCTGTTGTGTATTCCAGTGTTTCACTGGGTGTAGCAGGTTCTAAGGACACAGCATTCGCTTTGTGAGGTATGGGTGTGATTTGACCCTGACTGGGCACCCCAGTGTCCAGCACCATTTCAAGGCATCTCCATAATTTTTCAAACAACAAGACCATTGCTAAATTTAGGATAAGAATGTGCTACAAGAGCATATTCTGGAAAATAAAAAAGAGCAGAAGCACTATGAAATTGTACCTATTTTTTTGGTACAGTTGGGAGGAAGAGTGAAGGGTTTGATGTGTCAGGGTTGTAGAAAGCGAGAAAACTTGATGGATTATGAGAAGGAAGACTTGTGAAATTTGGACAGATGCTAAGAAAAGTTGGGTCTTAAGCTCTCCCACCCACTCCCCCAGATTCTGAAACAGTTGGAAAGAGATAGTAATTGGCATTTGAGGAGGAGTCAGCAAGTAGCCTCTGCCTGCCCCATTCTGGTAGGAGAGTTGCTGGCTTAGTACGGGCCACTTGATACATGAGGTTTAGGGAAGGAAATGTATGGCCTTAAAAAATGGAGCATTTCGTAGAATCCTTGTTGTAAGCTTTCAACTGTTTGTCTTCCTCTTACAGCAAATCCAGTTTGCTGATGACATGCAGGAGTTCACCAAATTCCCCACCAAGACAGGCCGGCGATCTTTGTCTCGCTCCATTTCTCAGTCCTCCACTGACAGCTACAGTTCGGGTAGGTATGAACTTTATGTCCACTGTGATCTTTCTTCTCTGCTCCAGAGTCTTACACTAGCTCTCTACCCACTGGTCTTTACTTATCTAGAATCTGAAAGTACTTCCTATCAGGACTTCCCATCGTTGTGCTAAAAGCTGATAGTTAGCAGTTGAGCAATGGGAGTGTCCCCAGTCAGGCATGTAGCTGGTGAGGCTTTTGTCATCTGGAGGCTTTCTTCCCATGCATGGCTGTCTCCGTGTGTGGTCTGTGGCCAGTGCCCTGTTGGTAGTCCTGGGCCGGTTCCCATTCCCACGTTATCTGCCCACGTACAAAGGGAGAAAATCAATTCTATTTTGGCTGACAGAGCTGGCTTGGAAAAAGATGTGTACTTTGCAAGCTTAATTTCTAGTTTTATTGTATAAGATATACCCTGCCACTTAACTTTTTCTTTCTTGGCTCCAAGACTGCTTGAATTGTGACAATAAAAACTAGTGTTTTGGCTCCTTTCATGGTTACCCTTTATGTTGAAGTGTCATCCCCTGTTAACCTTTGGAGTAGGAAATGTTCAAACCACTATAGTGTGGCTATAGCTCTGTCGCTTTCTAGTTCTCCTCTCCTATTTTAACCCTATGTAAGTACCCTTTTTTTTTTTTTTAACTGTGGCCTTCTCAACTTTAGGTGGGGTACTAGAAAGGTAATGTGGGAAAAGATGTGGAATTTCAGATTTGAGGGGCGCCTGGGTGGCTTAGTCGGTTGAGCGTCCGACTTTCGCTTAGGTCATGATCTCGCGGTTCGTGGGTTCGAGCCCCGCGTCGGGCTCTGTGCTGACTGCCAGCCCAGAGCCTGGAGCCTGTTTCAGTCTGTGACTGCCTCTCTCTCTGACCCTCCCAGCTCGCGCCTCTCTCTCTCTCTCCTAGAAATAAATAAAAACATTAAAAAAATTAAAAAAAAAAAATTTCAGATTTGATTACTGGAGGAATATAACACTGGAAGATCCACAAGGGCGTCCAACCTATCCCCGCATTGTTCAACTGAAGAAACATCCAAAGATTCAGAGACTTGCCCAAGGTCATAGATTGCTGCTAGTGTCTGCAAGAGATTTGTACCAAAAGCCATTTATTGGCTTTTGCCAGAATACTATTCGTATGGTATTATTTTTTTAAGCTTATTTATTTTGAGAGCATGTGAGCATGAGTGGGGGAGGGGCAGAGAGAGAGGGAGAAAGAGAGAATCCCAAGCAGCTTCACTCTGTCAGCACAGACCCTGACGCAGGGCTCAAGCTCAGAAACCGAGATCGTGACCTGAGCTGAAGTCATGAGTCCAGTGTTCAGCTGACTGAGCCACCCAGGCACCCCTGTGGGTATTAACATTAAGGACTGGGCTTGAGGCAAAAGGAATGTGAAAAAACAAATAAGTAAACACGTCTTTAAAAACTTGTCCTTTGTGCTGCTGACAACCCAGTGTAGATAAGATAGGCAGGTAAGAGCAAATGGTAGTATACAGGGTTAACTACTGAATAAATGAATACACGAGTCACTGTGGGCCTGTGTACAAGAAAAGGTTCCGAATCTAATGGCTGCCATAAATAAAAGGTGTCATTGGAGTGACAGATACAAAAGAGTGGGGGTCATAAACAGGCTGATTACAGCTAAGAAAGAATTAATTGTGAAAGGCTGAATTATAAGAGGAAGAAAAGAGTGAGCGAGGAAAGCTTTAATGAAGTCCTCAAAGATCTTGATGGCCATGTATTAACAGGAACCTATCGGAGCATTTTTAAAAGCTTTGTAATACAGTTAAATTGCTCTAGTGGGACAGATACCTTTAGGGTATTTGCATTAGCAAGTAGTATGTAGGAGACAGTGAGAGAGACCTGAGGTACTGGCAGAGACAGAGATCAGGAAATACTCAGTTCAGAGAAGAAAGAGGTGATTTAAGAGGCAGGGAGTGATTATTGTATGTCCTCCTGCATATCTGTCCAAAAGGACATTTTTAGCCTTTATGTGAAGCTGCTTTTTTTAATGTTGAACATCTTAAGTGATCTAGCCTGACAGTACTACTTAGAGCTGCCTACTTGAGTCCTTTCTTTCCATCTCCATTTCTGAGCATAACCCAGTGAAAACCTTGTAAGATTTTCTTTGTCACCGCTATCTTTATTAGTGGTCTTTCTGAATGTGACTTTCTAACAGCAGTGTCAGCAACTGCTGAGAACTCTTGTTAGAAATAGTAACTGGTCCTGTCTGAGATCTACTGAATGGGAATTTCTGCAGTGGGGCTCAGCCATTTGTATTTTTAACCTTCCAATGTGATTCTGATGATTGCCTAGATGCTTAAGTGTGGAAAGCAGTGATCTACAAAAATTGCGTTCCTTATATGCCCTAAATTATTCTTCCGCTTTTGCTGTGTCTGGTTCCACTCCAGGTTGGGACCAAGTGCCCTGTTATTTGGATCTTAGAGAGCTGTGCAGTATCGGGTCGTGCTTCTTGTTATGAGCACTAATGGCAGGTGAGTGTCATTAGGTGATGCTGGGCCACAACACTGAAAGACCCATTTGATTTCATTCCTGTGTGTTACTCTGAGGAGTAGAGCTGAGAGTGATGTAAAAATGGCTAAAGAAGAGTTCACGCAACTTCAAACGAGTCCTTTGGGAAGTGCACTTTGTGGAGTTGGGGGCTAGTGAGGTTTTTCTATCCTTGTTTCCTTCTCTCCTGGCTCTAGCTGCATCCTACACAGATAGCTCCGATGATGAGGTTTCCCCGAGAGAAGCAGCAAAAACTAACCTAAGGGCAGCAGCAATTTCTGCGTGAAGAACATCAAGCAGGCAGAATTTGACGCTCGGGAGATTGAGATTGCTGAGCAAGGTAAAGAAAGGAGTGGGGAGGGGGCCAGAAGAAACCCCTGCCAGTCATCAGGCCCATAGACAACTTCACTTGAAACTGACTGGTAAGTCCCCTGGGAGCATTCAGTGTTCTGATTCTTGTATAGGCCGATCTGGCTCTTGGAGCCGGAGCCTCAGGGTTCTCATTCTCCTTGCTTCCTGTTCTCAGCTGCCAGTAAGTACGCAGGAGTTGTTTCTGTGTTCCTCCCCCACGGTACCGTATTTGAGATCTGCCTGTGGGAGTCAGCAAAACCTGCACCAGTACACAGTGGTTAGTTCTCTAGGACCCTCCCGTAGCCAAGCAGTCTCAGAGACCCACAGTTCCCAGAGGCAGCAAACGTAGGCTTTGCTATGTGTAGACCTAGGGTCCTGAGCACCCCTCTGCTGGAGCTAGAGAAAGGTGACTGAGTAACTAAATTTGGTTTCCTTACTCACCCCACTCCCCATAAAGTCTTTTTACTCTTGTTGTTTTCCCACTGAAGGCATGCGCTACCCAGGGAGTGGGGTGGGTGGTATGGAAACCAAATGGCTGACAGAATAAATACAGCAGAGAGAAACAAATGTTCATCTGCTGGGGTGAAGTTCTTCCTTCCTGGTCTGATGATTACATACAGGAGCCCATTAGCCACTGCCATGCCCACTTCCCTCCTCTCAAATACTGAGGAGACTCACCATCCATTTCAATCAGATTTGAGACGTTACTTCATTCTCCGTGCAGTCCTCTGTGTGGTATAAGGCTGAAACAGGAAAGACATTCCAAGTGATTGGATGACAGCTACCACTGTTCTGCTGTTGAAGTTGCCAGTCATGGAGGAAACATGGATATCTGCCATATCTTGCAATATCTCAACAGATACAGATCAGCCTTAGATGTTGCTGGGGCAGGACTTGGTAATATTGCTAGTGCAGACCTGGCTCAAATCCTCTGTTCTTTCACAGACATGTTCACTGATTAACGAGAAATCAACAGGGGGAGAAGCCTTTGGGCTGGTGCTAAATATGGGCTGTACACACATCACAGCCTGTGACAGCGGTGAGTTTTACTGGGAGAAAAAGGAGGGCTTCTAATGTGAGAAAACAAAACTTTCTTTTTAGTTGCTTTTCCTTCCTATCCATCCAGTCTCTAAATTCCAAATGCAAATGGCCATTAGGTGGGGCCTCTTTGTTACACAATAATGGGGTTTTCTTCCTTGCGTGCATACGTATAACCTGTAACAAACCTGACTTCAGGAGATCTCACTTGCAAAAATATGGTTGTTAGAAATGTAGCATCTCTGCACACATCTTTCGGGTGAAGTTAGGTACCAAAGGTGCTGCTCGGGTTATACTTTCAGGTGTCGAGTGCTTGTGTTGCTGCAGAGTTGCTGGGTACTGTTCTCAACATTCTACCCCCATTCCAACCCTCCTCTTTCTCACCCTGTCTTCCATATCTGCGTAGGTGTTGATTGGAGGACACTCTGTGCCCTGGGGCCCAGCTGGTCTGCTTGCAAATTACCCATTCCAATCAGAATGAGGTAGCCTAGCGCTCACAGGCTGGTAAGTTCAGCTCTTCACCACCTTGCCTCTGTAGAATAATTATCTAAATGTAGTGTTTATGTATTAAAATAGGCCTTACAGTATCCTATAAGGGGCTGTAAAATTTGGAGTGGGTACAGAATATTTCCAATAGGAAGAAAATGGGTAATAAACAAGGTCTGTATCCGTGATGAAATACCACGGATCATTAAGAATGACCAACCCCTGAAAAGATCTTACTACATGGGGAAGTGATTGCTTACAATGTTAAATGAACAAATAAGAATATTCAACTGTGTGAGGTATAGAGTTCAGCTGGTCTTTTTTCACAAAGGCTCATCACTTTTGAGAGAACACAATTAAGAAGTGCCTTCTGTATTAGTAGTTCATTGATAATGTGGTGTTCAATGCCGCATTGAAAATACATGGACTGCTTAAAGTTCAGTTGGTAGAAAACATTTTTTATTGTTAAAATGTTCAGAAGAAAACTACCATGAAATTTAAAAAAAATTCTTTTAATGTTTATTTTTGAGAGAGAGACAGAGACAGAATGCAGCAGGGGAGGGGCAGAGAGGGAGACACAGAATCTGGAAGTGGGCTCTGAGCTGTCAGCACAGAGCCCAATGCAGGGCTCGAACCCACGGACCAAGAGATCATGATGTGAGCCGAAGTCAGAGTGGTTAACGGACTGAGCCACCCAGGCGCCCCTGGAACCATGAAGTTTCTTAAAGGACCTCCCGTCTCCCAGAGATCCCCCAGAGAGCAATTCTTTAATACTTGTCTTTCTTGATTACCTTTTTCTGGTGTTTATTGCAGAAAATTGAGAGGAGTTTCCAGAATAATAATAATAATCCTAATACACAGGGATATTTGACACATTTTTTCCTTTTCATTTTTTACAGAGATAAATAAATCTCAGTATGTATAACAATTTTATAACCTAAAACATAACATTTTCAAAAGTAGTTTCCCATGTCACTGGTGTTTGATGGCAGCATTTGTAATAACCACACAGCCCGTGATTTTACGTCACTGTTACACTCATGCTAAACATTTAGGTTGTTTCAAGGTATTTGCTATCAGAATAATGTTCCAGTGAACAACTTTTAATTCCCACTTCATTTTATCTCCTTAGGACAGAGTTCCAAGTATGAAATTGGCCAAAGAGAATAACACTTAAGGTTCTTGGAATACTTTCTAACAATAAAAATCTCTTAGATTCATTACCAATTTCTGAACTAAAGGTGCTCTTTTTTGACTTTTGCCCTTGGAAGTGGTTTCTTCAGCATCGGTTCCTTCGCCTTTCTCTGTGTGGCTCTCAGCAAGTGGAATTGGTTTCAGAACTCCAGGAAGGAAGGCCAGCTGATTTGTCCCCGTCCCCACAGGAGTTGCGGTGTTTGCTTGGAAGGGGAGTCGGAGGATGACTTCTGGTGGTATTGACCGCTGTGTGAACATGGATGCTCATAAGCTAACATGGTAATAATGCGATTCATCCTGCACTGACCACAGATTTGTTTTTTCCCTCAAAGCATGGCTCCCTGCATATGTTTTGGATGTTTGTTTTACTGCACCCTTACTTTGTTGCCAAAGTGTTTAGCTGATAACCTATTCAGAGCTGGGTCGGAGCACTGAATGGCACTGAATGGATCGGTGGGGAAGGGTAAGACCAAAGTGAACACATGTGGCTCAAACACGGCAGAAAGAGAGAGAAAGAAGGAATGTGGTACCTCTTTTTGGAGTAGGATTCTGGTTTCTTCCTTCCTGCCCCAGCTCTCCCTTTGCATTCCAAGGAGTTATATATTTCAAGACTCTAGACTAAAAACGAGTCTGTGATTAGCCTAATATACCTTTCATCTAGCCAAGAACAGACTTAGGAACTTCAACCATTTTACACTGACAAATTTGACTGTGTTTCCACTGTCTAAACCTGCTCTAAGGAGCCTGAGCAGTGCTCTTCCAAAACATACAGGGCTCTCTTGTTAGTACAGAAAGTGGGTTCAAAGTTCCCCAGCTCTAGCAGCCTGAATGCCCATAGAAGTCTTCTGGCTGTTCTGTAGATCCTGGATGATGGGGAGAATTTAACCCACTGGGTTTATACAAAGTGCACCCAAACGTTGTTTAAGAAGATCCGAGGCATTGTGGAAGAGGAGCGTGACTAAGTTCACAGGTAACAGATTCTGAGTAGCTGCCCCTTGTGTTCTTGCCTCAGCAAAGTCTTCTGGTCTCTGCATAGGCTTTAGGGCTGTGTTTCAGACTTGTGACTAAATCTCCGGGAGTATCTTCATTAGATAAAACCTCTGAGTTTTTACTTTTGAAGAATCCAGGGAGACCCTAGGAGAAGTTATCTCAGGTTCTAGTTCACACATTTGTCTTTCCACTTAGTCCACTGTGAGTCTCCAGCCAATGCTGGGAGTTGTAGGCAGAATATATCTGGAGAAACTGTACTCATATTGTATTATAATTTTATATTTAAAATATAAAAATCCTATTGTAAACCATACGTTATAAATAATAATTCACAAAAAGTAAAACTGGGCAAAATATTCTTGGCTTGTCGGAAAACATAAAAGATCCCTATCTGGAAAGAGTGTTTCTCAGTCGGGGGCATCGCCGTACATGCTCACGCACACCGAGGGAACCAAAGCAGAACCATTGATAATCTTCGTTTGTCAGGTGGCATGTTTTTACATATATACTGAGAAAATGCTGGTCTAAGGAAATACATCCCCTTGGGAGAGAAGTAGATTTCTTCAATCGAAAGGGGGTTTTTTTTCTTCCAAAAAAGCAGGAGGGCTCAGGGGGAGAGAAAATGGAAAGAGGTGGAGACAGATGACGAGGAAATGATCTTGTTTCACTGATATTGTTGGGCAGTAGATAAGACTGGGGAGGGTAAATATGGAGCTGGAAGAGAATGAGGCAGATTTGCTGCGGATTGTGTTTTACCAGCTAACTCCATTTTATCTGTTTTTGTGGCTTCTTCTCCCTTTAGGCTATATCAGCTCTCCAAAGCGGGGAAGCTCTGTGTTCCGGCCATGAATGTCAATGATTCTGTTACCAAACAGAAGTTTGATAACTTGTACTGCTGCCGAGAGTCCATTTGGATGGGTAAGTTGAAATGTATAGATACTCAAACTTACAGGGGACAGATTTGGCTTGGCTTGCAGTGTTACACTGATACCTCCAGTCTTGTCCCATGGTCTTCCTTGGCTTTAAAGGTTTGGTTAGAGGGGTCCATTTCGCTACTGAGCCTCGCTGCAGCTTCCAGCCAGCGTTCTTTCATTGTGTGCAGAGGGACTGTGTTTGGGCGACAATGTTTGGGTTGAGCCCTTGTCTGTTTTCCACAGCCTGAAGAGGACCACAGATGTGATGTTTGGTGGGAAACAAGTGGTGGTGTGTGGCCATGTGGTGAGGTAAATAGCTACTCAGGCTGTCTCTTTTTTCTTAGACTTACTAGAAATGTTGAGTGAAGGAGATCTGTGCTGTCAGTGTGGTCAATGGATGTGAGGATGTTACGTTTAGATACGTATCTCAAAATAATAGCCCAAGTGAAGCTTCATTCAGATATTTGAATAGAGACGTACAGAGTGAACTTGAATCTTCACATCCCACATTGTCTTGCGGAATGGAGTATTGGCATCCCCCCCCACCCCCCGTAACACTTATCTTTTATAGGACCTGTCATGAATATGTAGCGATTTAGCCACACAAGTGCCTTGGTACTGAGTGAAGGGTGGATCCAAAGTGATATGTAGTTGATGATTTGCAAACTAGAAAAGGTGAAGGAGATTTTGTTGGCTATCTGTGACCCACGGAAGTGTCTGGAGCTGCTGGGCCATCCTTGAGTTAGAATTCTCAGGTGAGAGTTAATCAGGTTTTTCTGAGTAAGATAGAGAGGTCATGTTGCTCTTCCTTGGTTTTGTTTTCCAATGGTAACACCTATTTGATCTCCTTATTTCTTTTACTGTCCCAAGCCCCAGCCCTTGCTATGAATCTGAATGTCCACTCACCTCCTCTGAACAGGGTCACAGCATAACCTGGATTTTTCTGCTCTGCTTGGATTGAGCATCCCCACAAGGGCTCACTAGATGATTGGTGATTTAGGGAGGTTAATCCCCATCTCCGAAGAGCCTACCTGCCCCAGTACCCATGCCGTAAAGGGCTGGTCTCCCTGACTTCTTTCTTACACCTTGCAGGTGGGAAAAGGCTGCTGTGCTGCTCTCAAGGCCTCGGAGCAATTGTTCATCACAGAAATCGACCCCATCTCTGTGCTCCGCAGGCCTGGTAAGAACAGAATGGTAATACGATTAGACTGACTCCCAGCACCTCGTGTTTCTGAGAGTTCATGATGGATCGTATAACCATTCCTTGCAGAAATCTTCAGAGGAGGAGAAGGCTAGGATGACTCTGTTCTACTTTAATCCCAGTCTCGCCTCTGGAGCTTCTTGGCATTTTCCTTCTTTGAATGGAGTCTCGGGAGTCTAAAGAGGCCAGTCTGCAGTTTAGCACAGCTTGTCACTCTCACATCCCTGTGAGGTGGCTCCTGGACCTGACTTCAAGGGAGTTTAGCAGTCTCATTTCTTGTGACCAGCTTCTGTCCCACTGCTTCCTTGTTTGCTCATAGTGTTCCTTCCTTTTCTTCCAGCATGATGGGTTCAGGTGGTAAAGCTAAATGAAAGTCATCCGGCAAGTTGATGTCGTAATAATGTAATAGTGGTACCACGTTTCTTTGAGGTGCATGGAGGAATGGTAACTTCTGAGGCCAGATCTTGAAAGAGGTCTGACCTTCACAAAGTAGGTGAGACTTATGCTGGATGTAGAAGTCTCAGAACTAAATATACCAGAACCTAACATGTTTTCCAGATCAAAGAGCCTTTTTCCCTGATGGTTTCATACTTTTAATCTTAAAACCAAATAACCAAGCCTGAAGAGGGTCATGCAGTATACACTTTCCTCAAAGTATGCATGCCCTTTCGTGCAGCGAACCTCCTTTCCCATGTTCTACTGAGAGTTTCACTTGGTAACTCTTCTGTTTCCAACATCTTCCTTCAGTCATTCTCCTTTACTTTTAGGAAATAAGAATGTAGTACACGTGGGAGCATTGGACCGTATGAAAACAGCTGTATCGTATGCAATATGGGCCACTCCAACACGGAAATTGATGTGGTATGGCTTCTCTCATTCATTGACTGCAAGGCCTTTTCCCCTTCCTTCCATTACAGTCACAGTCAACTGTGCTGTCTTCCTTCAGACCAGCCCGCACTCCAGAGCTACGGAGCTGGCGCGTTCAGGTGGACCAAATGGCCAGATGGTAAACGCGTCGTCCTCCTGGGCAGAGGTGCATGTGCTCCAAAGGGCTTTGGCAGTGCAATACAGATCCGTGTGAAGGGGGCCAGGGAAGAGACGTTATGCCTTGTTTCCTGAACTCTGCCTTGACAGATCTATTTCATACATTTCTGGTCCCTAACATAGAACCATTCAAAAATATCTACCTTTCACCAAGTAACATACTAGTTTCCTTACTCCTACAGCTGATTCTTCGGTTTGTCATACTCAGGTGGACCGAAGAAAATAAGATATAATCTTGAGTCCTGATCTGGAACTATAATTTTCTCTGCCATCTTGAGCCGCATTTGCTTAACTTGTATGACCTTGGAACTAGAGACCCGAAGGAAGCAAAACTCATGCCAGGGCTCTCTTCTTACCTTCCAGGTCGTCTGCTCAATTTGAGCTGCTCCACAGTCCACCTTTGGTTCTGTCCATCACAGCTACAAATTTCACAGGTTTGTGACCAAATGCCTGCTTCTCCTGCCCTGGGACAGTGGGACAGGGCCTCGGGCAGAGTTCCACTGAGAGAGTGTGCCCTGCTGTCTCTCTTCAACCCGTTCCAGGTCGCAGGGCAAGCATGGCCGCAAGTGTAGGGTGCTGGGTCATCAGTCAGCATCAGTGTTTGTGTCCCTTTGAGCTGGCTGTGTTAGCTGAGAGCGTAGTGTTCCGGCTTAGTTGTACTTATCTTGCTCTTTTATTAGAACCAAACAAAACAGTAGCAAAATCGTTTTACGACGTAGTGGTGGTTGGCCCCAGGCCACGCCTGGGTGCTGTCACTATGACAGATCACTATAGCACTTCCCCCAAGACCCTGTTACATCTAGTTTTATTTTTATGTCCCTGTCTTAAGAAGCGTTTGCTTTTTCTTCCTCTCTTTCCAACCTAGGCTTTGGCACTGATAGAACTCTATAATGGACCTGAGGACGGCACAAACAAGATGTATACCTGCTTCCTAAGAAAATGGAAGGAGGAGAAACAGTAGGAGCCTGTGCTGAACCTCACACTGTTGCATGGTTTGGTGAAACGACACATGACAAGTACTGATTTAGAAAGTCAAAGTTCTAATCCCCATCCTGACCTTTCATGGTTTCTGGACCTCAGGATGGTTAATCACACGAGCCTCAGTTTCTTCATTAATAAAGTGAGAGAATAATACTTCATACACTGCAGAATTGTAGTAAGACAGCTAACACATATGTTAGCACGTTAGGGTAGACGCTTTAGCCTGAGTAGCCTTATGAAGTTCAGTAAACTTCCTGGACGCCAGTGACTATAGCCTGTGAACGAAGGAAAGAGAAGAGAAAGAAATCTAGTTTATCCATCCTCTGTGTAAGTAATGCAGCCTTGGAGATTCTAGGGATGGTAAGCAGTTCGTGTGGAAAACACGCCCTCTGATTTTTCCCTTCTTGAATAGCCGTGCCCACCTCCCATCTGTAATTGGTCAGCCCTGGCCCTGATTAAAGCTGAAAGACTTCGCTCTCATCTCCTCCAACAATTGTTTTTTTTTCTTTGAATCTCATATTCATAAAAGTAAAGCCCAAGAAGTTTATAGAAGAGTACAATGGTAAACAGCTGCCTTAGAAATCCATGATCCGAAAATTTGAGGCCCTTATGGATGTTATTCTAAATAAATCTTTAATGACACAAAGGTGTTTTGAGCTACCGTGCCCTTTGTGTCGTAGTTTGAGTGTAATTCAAGTTAAGGAAGTTACGAGAAGATGAGAGTAATACATAGCATGTTGGCCCCTGGAGTAAAGCCAGAAGCTTACAGAAAGGAGGGGGGAGCAATACCAAGTCTCTCTCCCCATCTTGTTACCCTGGCAGATGGCTTTCTAAATGTACTCTGGATGGCCAGAGGGAAGTGCCCTGCCAAAAGGCAACTCGAGGGTGGTCTTTACAACAGATTGATGCTTGCCAGTTATTCCATTCCTTGTCCCTCTTCTCATAAGCTCCCAGATGAGGCCAGGGGGAGGACATGCCCTGAGAGGTGGTTGAAATGGAGTCTGCCCCCTGCCACTGTAAGCCTGATGAAAAATGTTGCCAGCTTGCACCTGCCATCATTTGATGCCCACCTGACAGAGCTGACAGATGACCTGCTGAACATCTGGGACTCACAAAAATGGGCCGTTCAAGCCCAATTATTACAGTACCTTGGGAAAATGCTAGAAAGTTCTTTTACTCAGTATTAAACCAAGCAAGTTAGCTGGCTTAAATAAAGTGTTGTGCCTCTATTTGAAGAGTATAAGAACTCTGCTCCAAACTATCAAGGTAGGCAGAGAAATTATATATCTATATAGATATAAGGAGTAAGGGTTTTCTAGAATGAAGCTTGGGCTCTTAACTCTGGAGAGTTCACGATACATTTGGTCTGGTTAGCCCAGACTTATTTTGTAAGTTCCTGACAATCTAATGTACAGTCAAGGTTGAAAACCACTGGCTTGTATTTACAGGAAGCAGGAATGAAACCAGAGGCAGCAGTGTCACAAGCCCTGTGGGAGCACAAGGAAGAATGATCCCTGGGAACAGGTTAGGGGTCCTCAGCGGCCGGGAGGAACCTGGGAGTGTTCTTCACTTCTGATGTTTCTCTTGGATGTCTCGGTATGGAAGATACAAGTGCTAAACACCCAATCTCTTTATTTACAGATACTAATGGACCATATGCCCAAGGACCAGTCCATGAAACTACACAACTCTAAAAGTGAAATATTTTTAGATAACTTTTATTTTCTTCTTTCTTCCTTTCCTGTTAATTTTTTTTCCTATAATCTCATTTTTGTTTTTTTCTATCTCATTATCCAAGTTCTGCAGACCACAGGAACTTGCTCATGGCTCTTTAGAGGAAACTGAGGTTCATGTCCTCACCCTAGTCACTAAAGAAGGATTTTACTCTCCCAGCTCTGCAGGCACACTCTTCTTCCCGCTCTGGGGACTTATTCTACTGGGTACCTTGTTAACAGGAAATGCTAAGGTACCTTCATGTTGAACAATCTGCATGTCTAAATTGCCTTAAAAGAGCCCATTTCTTAGCTGAAATCAGTGCTCTTCACTTCTTCAGAGGAGCAGGACAGTACCCACCAGGTAGGTTAGACGCAGGTGGCGCATGTTCATTCCCAAGATGTTCCCAGCCTTGTTTCCTGTGTAAGTGGTGTGTCTGGTTCAGAGATGTGCATTGTTAAGATCTCAGTCGGTCCACTGGATTTAGTAACAGGCCCTTCCCTCCACTCCCACCAGACCTTCTCATTTTTCAGGTTTTTAACCAGACTGCACTCTATTAAGTTGAATTTTGTCCTTAGCATCGATTACAGAAAAAAAAAAAAGATGAAAGAAAAAAATGAAAAGGAAAAAAGAAAATGTTTAGTGTTAACACTGAGGAACTGCTTGGGTGATTAGTTGTTACTACTTTCTTGATCCTTTGAGCTGGAGAAAAGAAGTTGAAACCAGAATGACTGTCCTCTGATGTCCCCGCTCGCCCAGGTACACATCATAACTAGCCACAATGCATGGGATTTTATGAGCTCTGCCCCATACAGCTTGTGCTGAAGTAATTTTCTTGTTTGCCATCAGTCCAAAACACTGAGCTCTATCTTTAAGATTTATCCTTTAAGAGTACTTGGTCAGCTGTGCTTTGTAAACTTTAAAATATTTAAAGAAGTAGATGTGATGGGAGGAGGAAGGATAAATTGGGCCAGGGTGGAAGGAAATGTAGTTCCATATAACTATCCTGGGACTTTAGGCCCCATATAATGTTAGGTTTACAGAATGGTACCACTTTTTAATTGACATTTCAAAGAGTTTATGAACCAAGATTCAGCAGTTTGTGCACAGAGAAGGCAGCTGATGCGTCCTGGGCCTGACTCGAGCAACCCCAGAGAGGCCTCACAGAGGTGTTCCCATGCCATGCACCCTGCTTACCAGCATTTCTGCATGGTCCGATGAAAGCTTTATGCTCATGAGCTTTAAGTATATAATTATCCAGGATTCTCAATCCTCACCCCACTCAGGCTGGTGATCCTTCAAAGTTGGGTCAGGCATTAGTGTTAGTACTAAATATTCATTTTCTGTTGCCATTGACTGGGAGAGACATTGGGTAATAGTAACATATGAAAGGGAAAGCTTTCACTCTGCAGCCTTCTAGCAGAGTCTTACAAAAACGTTTTTCCTTTCCTCTCCTAGTCTCCCCCACCCAGCCCCTTCCTACTCCTTTCCTGTGACCATGCTTTCTTTTCTGTAGATGCTAATGGTTCAAGCCCTTTTTTCCAGGGCACTGAACCAGCCAATCAGAACACCCCATCCTTTAGGGAGGTAACCTGGCCAACAGTGGTATCCATCACATCAGCTCTGCTGGAGGGAAGGGGCCCAGTCCCCGGCCTCTGGCCTGCCCCTGCTCCCATCTACTTTCTGTGTCCAGGAATAGGTAAGTGCTCCATCTCTGCTGCCATGTAACAAAGGACACTGCTGTCTGGCATCAGAGGGAGCGCGAGAGCAACTTGGGAGGGGACAAGTTTATTTTGTATTGAATGATTTTTAATGAATGCAATATTAATCTGCAGATGAGCAATAATCACAAAGTCAATTAAAATGATAAGACCTACTGGAATTCTGTGTCCTCTTGGACTGAACAGAACGCCATTAGAATTTGTCTTCTAGGTGGAGATGGTCGCGGTCCGTCAGCAGGCTCTGAGGAGACGGCCGAGGACCAATGCATGGGAGAGGAGCAGGCCGGGTACAGAGTTCTGCACATTCCATACGGGTATGCAAGTGAGAGAGGGAGGAGGAGAATCTCATGAGGCTGGCACAGGGCTCCGATCCCAGACCCTGGAATCACAACCTGAGCCAAAGTCAAGAGCTCAACTGTCTGAGCCAAACCCAGGCATCCCTGCAGCTATATCTTACATTTTGTTTGCCTGCTCACCAAAGCACTTTCACTGTAAATTTCAAGAAGCCAATCTGTAGGGCACCTGACTGGACTCAGCCATGGAGCATGCAACTCTTGATCTCAGGGTTGTGTGGAAAGTTCAAGCCCCAAGTTGGGTATAGAGATTACTTAAAAATAAAATCTTAAAAAATTAAAAACAACACAACAGCAAATCTAAGCTATGCTTCAGGCTGCTTCTTTGTATAGTCACCCTTTAAAACCCCAACTATTTTTTCCTTAAAGTCTCCAGGGGCCCTTGGTGGTCTGTTGGTTGAGCGTCCGACTCGGCTCAGTCATGATCTGACAGTTCGTAGGTTTGAGCTCATCGCCGGGCTCTGTGCTGACAGCTCAGAGCCTGGATCCTGCTTCCAAGTCTGTGTGTCCTTCTCTGCCCTCCCCCGCTCTCTGTCTCTCAAAAATAAATATTTTTAAAAAATTAAAATAAATAGAGTCTCCAAAATTAGAAAGCCTAGCCCCTCCCACACCTGTATCCATTTAGAATTGTCTCTGTCTTCTGATGTAATAATATTATCTATTAATATCTTTCAAAAGTTACCCTTTTCTGGGTTGGTTGCCGCCTGACGTTAGCTCAGGTCACCATCTCAGCTTGTGAATTGAAGTTCCAAGTTGAGTTGAGCAGTCTGTGCTGACAGCTGGATCCTGCTTCGGATTCTGTGACCTTTCCCTATGCCCTCCTGCTTGTGCTCTGTTTTCTCTCTCTCAAAAATAAATAAACTTTAAAAAAAAAAAAAAAGGATATTGAGCAAAGTAGTCTAGGTAGCGGATGCTAAATCTACCTGCATCCTGGCCAGAATTCACTATGATATTCGGAAACCTCAGCAAACTAATAAAGCAACTTAAAAAATTACCTGGGAAGGTAATTGGTGATTCCAGTTAAAGTGTGTAACCATGCGTGTGCGCACTGTCTGTCAAAAACAACAAAAGGAAATGGAATACGAAATGTTTAAAGGAGTTTAAGTTTATAAATAAATTGGATATTCAAATTTCTCTCAAAAGTAATTAACATTTGCTAGATTTATAAAGAAGATCTCTAAGCTGTACTTTAAAAAGCTTAAGTAATGTTCTTGTTACTTTAATAAATTGCATTTTTTTTTTTTTTTTTTTTTTACTGTGGTGGTTGGTGTCTTCTCTGCCCGTACAGCATCGTTTGAAGACATTTTAAAACATCCTCTAGAAAGAATTGTTCTAGATTGTGGGCCAGAGGGTATAGTTGTCTCTGATCAGGCTTCCCCTGCTGCCCCCCATCCTGCCTTCCCTGTGATGTGGTTTTCCACTGAACCACCAGATGGCGACTTTTCTCACATTCTCTGCTTGTCACACATGGTCTCCGGCCAACAAACGATAATAAAATAGAGCTCCACGGTCCCCTGTCTGAAATCTTGAGTTTTGAAGTTGAGAATATTTAATATTTTGGGGAAATACACAAATAGTATATTATTTAATACCTATGGGGTGGGTGACATTCCATAATCAAATGTGTTGACACTCCCTCAGTTAAGTTAAGGGATAAAGACCATCAAAAGCCTCCCATTAGTTTAGATTGGGTTTTGCTGCTAAATTGATTTGTGACAAGCTTTGGGGGAAATCTTTGATGTTTAAAATGTTTAATTTTGGGATTGTGGATAAAGGCTTGTAACTGTGGAAGAGTAACACATAATGTTTGCTATAACTGCCTCCATTCTAAATGCTTTACGCAGTAAGCATACTTGATCTTCCCATAAGACGGGTACTACTATTATCCCCATTGTACAGATGGGGAAACTGAGACAAGGAGGTGAAGCTTGCCCAAGGTTATACAACTCCTAAGTTGGTGAAGCTGGAATTAACCCAGACAGTCTGGCTTCCAGGTCCATGCTTAACACCAGGCAATATTGCTTCTAGGAAATAGCCCTAAGCAAGGTTTGGTTTGAATGTTGGTTATGGGGCTGGTTAAAAATATGGATTCCAGGATCCTGACCCAGACCTGCTGAAACAAACTCAGGGCCATGAGGAAACCAAGTCACAGTGCCATTGACAGCTAGACCTAGGATTTGACCTCGAGTCTTTCTGGCTCCTGTGGCCTTTCTTCTGAGTCACCTTGAAGCTCCCCAAGGGTAGTTTCCCTATGGTTCTTGCTTAGTGAAGATCCTCTCAGCAGAGGGAAGAGCATGGGCATGAAGACCCAAACCACAGACGCCATGACTTTGCTGACAGCCCAGGGACCTTCTGCTTCCTGGTGCACAGAATTAAGCTTCCCAAAGCCAGGGCCAGACCAGGTCAAAGTAATCCCCTCTTAGGGCCCCAAAGATTTACTGATGACTCGTTGGACCCTTGTGCTCTGGATTTGGCTGTTTTTAAATCACAGAAGTTCACACATATATTCATTACTGACTCCACTATTTCAGTGCATAAACACCAAATGAAGGGTCCATTCTCTGCAATGATTCTCTTGCCTTTGTATTTCTATCTGGGCAGATTACTTCCAAAGGGCTACCTAGAGGTGTTTTCTCATCAGGGAAAGCGTAGCAAGGAACTTGAACCGGATAAATATGAGCATGCTGCTCTACTGAAGGTCAAGTGAGCACAGGTTCTCTGAGATGCAATAGCTCCTACAGTTTGCTTTCATGCAAATCTGTTGACAGAGCGGATAGCTGTGTGTGAACTTTCTTTCGAGCAGATGACTGGGTCTCAAATCTAACAGATACAGTAAGAAGGGAACTGTGTTTCTCTGTCACACATACAATGGGGAGCAAACCACCGCCTGTGGCTTTTTCCTATCTATGCAGTGGGTTTCCTAAAGTGTATGCTTTTGTTGTTGAATAGTGGTTTTTTTTTTTAATAGTTTATTGTTAAGTTAGCTAACATACAGGGTATACAGTGTAGTCTTGGCTTCAGGAGTAGATTCCTGTGATTCATCACTTTCACACAACACCAGTGCTCATCTGAACATATGCCCTCCTCAATGCTTAGCTCCCATTTTCCTCTTTCCCCCACACCCACCAACCCTCAGTTTGTTCTCTGTATTTATGAGTCTCTCATGGTTTGCCTCCCTCTCTGAAACGATTTTCCTTCCCTTCTCCTATGGCCTTAAGTTTCTGAAATTCCACATATGACTGAAAACATGTATCTTTCTTCTGTCTGACTTCACTTAGCATAATACCCTCCAGTTCCATCCACATTGTTGCAAATGGCAAGAGTTCTTTCTTTTTCATTGCTGAGTACTATTCCATGGTATATATAAACCACATCTTCTTTATCCATTCATCAGTTGATGTATTGGGCTCGCTCCATAATTGGCTATTGTTGAGAGTGCTGCTCTAAACATTGGGGTGCATGTGCCCCTATGCATCAGCACTCCTGTATCCTTAGTGCTATTACTGAGTCGTAGGGTAATTCTATTTTTAATTTTTTGAGGAAGCTGCACACTGTTTCCCAGAGTGGCTGCACCAGTTTGCATTCCCACCATCAGTGCAAGAGGACTCCCTTTCTTGGGAGCCCACACTTGGATAGAGTGTTCCGTGTGCCTGTAAGATTTAGTTGGCTTATTGTGTTGTTTAAGCCCTCCGTTTCCATGATTATCTTCTGTCTGGTTGTTCTATCCATTATTGTGAGTGGAGTATTGGAGTCTCCAACTATTACTGTAGAACTGTTTTCCCCTTTCAATTCTATCAGTTTATGCTTTATATATTTTGATGGTCTTTATCAGGTGCATAAATGTAATCATTATAGCTTCATGCTGTATGGAGGCTTTTATTAATACATAATGTCCTCCTTTGTCTCTTCTATTTTTTTTTTTTTAACTTTAAATTGATTCTGGGGCACCTGATTGGCTCAGTTGGTTAAGCACCGACTTCGGCTCCGGTCATGATCTTGCAGTTTGTGAGTTCAAGCCCCGCGTCAGGCTCTGTGCTGACAGCTCAGAGCCTGGAGCCTGCTTCAGATTCTGTGTCTCCCTCTCTCTCTTGCTCCTCCCCCATTCATGCTCTTGTCTCTCTCATGCGCTCAAAAATAAACAAGAAAAATAAAATAAAATTAAAATAAAATAAAATAAAATAAAATAAAATAGATTCTATCTGATAGTACGACCACCCCTGCTCTCCTTTGGTGACGATTTGCATGGACTTTTTCCATCCTCTCCTTTCAACTCCTTTCATCATCTCCAGATGTGCCTTTGGATCTCAATGAGTCCCTTATAGACAGCATACAGTTAGGTCATGTATTTGTCCACTCTGCCAACCTCCATCTTTTGATTGGGGAGTTAAATCTATTTATGCTTAAAATAACTACTTATAAAGAGGGACTTACTTCTGCCATTGTGCTATTTGTATTCCATATTATATGCCTGACAGCTTTTTTTGTCCCTCATTTCCTGCATAACTGTCTTCTCTTGTGTTTAGTTGATCTGTTTTTGTAGTGAATTGTTCAAATTCCTTTCTCATTCCCTTTTGTGTATATTATATAGCTATTTTCTTTGTGGTTACCATGGGGTTACATTGAAGATTCTAAACTTACGATGCTCTAATTTGAATGTATACTTTCAATAATATATAAAAATCTGCTCCTTTACTCTGTTCTCACCCCTTTTGGTTGTTGATGTTACAAAATATCATCTTTATATGTTGTGTGCCCCAAAACAAACTAATATATTTTTTTTAATTTATTAATGTTTATTTTTTTGAGAGACAGAAAGCAACATAGAACAAGCAGGGGAGGGTCAGAGAGAGAGGGAGATACAGACTCTGAAATCGGCTCCAGGCTCTGAGCTGGCAGTCAGCACAGAGCCCGACGCGGAGCTCGAACCCACGAACCGTGAGATCATGACCTGAGCCGAAGTCAGATGCTAAACCGACTGACCACCAGGTGCTCCTAATAGTTCTTTAAAATTCATTATTTTCCTAAGTTATGTAAGCTACAAAGTATGGAGTTACAAACCAAAGATGAGTATTACTAGTTTTCACACTAACACTTTTTTCTTTATTATTATTTTATTTTTTGAGAAAGGAGAGGGAGCATGTGTAAGCAGGGGAGAGGGGCAGAAGGAGGGAGAGAGAGAATCTTAAGCAGCTCTAGCTGGACACAAGCCTCAATCCCACACCCCTGGGATCATGACCTGAACCGAAATCAAGAGCCAGACACTCAACCCACTGAGCCACCTAGGCATGTCCAATTTTTTTTTTTTAATGTATTAGTCTCCTATAGAAAGCAAAACAAAACAACAACAGTAACAACAAGCCACTGGGGGTGGGGAAATTGTGCCCTACAAGCTGAAATTGATCAAAGTTACATAATTTACTCTCCAGCTCTTCTCCTGGAAGTTGCAAAGCCTTCAACAAATTTAAGGGTTCCAAAATAGTTACATCAGACAGATTCTGTCTTGCAACTCTGCTCCAGGTAAGGAGACAGACAGATTCCTGGTGCTTCCTACTCTGCCATCTTCCTAGAAGCTGCTCCCTGCACCCCCTACGATTTTAACACTTGCCTATCATTTGAGTGTGTCCCTTCATCTCCTGCCTGCCCCAGGTCAAGCTGTCAGATAAGACCACAGCCCTGGACAACAGCTCGACTGTAACCTTGTGACAGACCTTGACAAAGATGCTCTGCTTGTCCAAGCTTTAGTCAGGTTCCTCTGAGCCCTTTTCTTTTCTTTTTTTATGAGACAGAAAGAGCAGGGGAGAGGTGCGGAGGGTGAGGTAGGGTAAGGGGGATCCTTGCCAGGCCTGCATGGCCAAAATGTACCAAGAATCCTGCTAAGTCAGTTTAGCAAGAATCCCCCTACCCTAGCTGTCTCCTCTTGGTGACTTTTTTTCATCCACTGACCCCCTCATTCCACTTGACAGCTACAAATCCCCAGCTAACTTTGCTGGATCTGGAGTTGAGCCCAACCTTTCTCACCTATTGCAAGAGTCCTGACTAAAGTCTTCCTTACCATGTTAGCAAAGTGTCAGAATAACTTTTTCTTTGCCACCCTTGAGCTCGATGCACTCAGCGAAGCCATCCCCAGATTTCTGACCCATAGAAACTATGAGTTAATAAATGGTGGTTGTCTTAATCTTTACATGTTAGGGTAACGTGCTGCACAGAACTAGAAACAAATGTTTGGTGTGTCCTGGATGCTGTGACACATGGCTCAGATTCTCCTTCCAGGACTGGGCTCTCCTACTGCCTGGAGCATTGGCTGCTAGCACTTTGCAGCTAAGTCTTTCTCCAGTTATTGCCTTTGGTAAAGAGAGCTACCTTGTCCAAGGACATACCCCCTCCCCAGGCAGTCTGTTACCCAAGGATCTGTCCATGCCCGAGTATAAAGGCCTGGCCCCTTGGCCTCCGATATGGGATAACTCTGAAGGATCCGCTGAGATCTCTGAACAGCCGTGTCACAGTTGGACTTCTCCCTCCTCCCACGACCCAGACTGGTTTCTCTTACCTCCTTAGGGGTGTTATTACCAGGATCAGTCTCCAACACAGCTAAATGCAAATCTCTGCCTCCGAGCCTGTTTCCTTAGGTTTTAGTGACCTCAGACACCGTGTGACCTTGAGCAAACCCTTTACCTTTCAATATCTAGGTTTCTTTATATGCAAAATGGGAGAAATACCAAGAAAAATGAGTTTAAGTCTTCGGCACAGTGCCTGCCACATATATAGTAAGCACAGAGACAGTTGCTGTTATTATTACTATCTACGAAAAGAAAATCCCAAGCTCCCTGCTCGCCTCACCTCAAAAAACCAGCTGGTGCAAAGTCTTGAGGTAGTCGCAAACTTGCCATGCTAGAGAGAGAGAGGGGAGGGCTACGAAGCTAAAGGAGGAGAGTGGTAGGGGGTGAGGTCAGAGAAGCAGGCTGAGCCCATGTGGGCCTTGTCCACTAGGGTTTAGAGTTACGCTTAAATCTAAGTGAGGCGGGAAGCCATGGTAGATTGAGAGCAAATAAGTTACACAGGATGATACGTGGTTCTAAAAGCTCAGTCTGGCTGTGGGGAGAATCAGGTGGCTGGAGGGGGGACCTACCGATGTTCATGAAGAGCGGGGGGGAGACGCCAGGGCAGGTTTTGATGGGAGAGCCACTGGCCGACTAGATGTAAGGGGGAATAAGAGAAAAATGAAGGACACATCCTAGGTTTTGGCTTGAGAAAAATGGGCAGTTGGTAGGATCATCTATTCAGATGAGGAAAAGCAGAGAAGAGCAGGTTTGGGGAAAGGGAGGGACGATTCAGAGTTCGGTTTGTAACATGTTAAGTTTGAAATGCCTGCTAGATATCCAAGTGAGATGTCAAATCATCCATTGGATGTGATTTTTAAAACTTTTTTTAAGTTTATTTATTTATTTTGAGAGAGAGGGAAAGAGAAGGAGCAGCAGGGAAGAGGCAGAAGGAGAGGGAGAGACAGAATCCCAAGTGGGCTCTGCACTACCAGCCCAATGTGGGGCTCAATTGCATGAACTGAGTCGTCAGATCATGACCTGAGCTGAAATCAAGAGTGGGTCACATAACTGACTGAGCCACCCTGACGCCCCTGGATGTATGTTTGGGTCCTCTTTTGACAAAGCCATACTGCATGTAAGAAGACCAGGATGTGGTGGGGCACCTGGGTGGCTCAGTCGGTTAAGCGTCCGACTTTGGCTCAGGTCATGATCTCACAGTTTGTGGGTTTGAGCCCCGCTGACAGCCAGCTCAGAGCCTGGAGTCTGTTTCAGATTTTGTGTCTCCCTCTCTCTCTCACCCTCCCCTACTTACACTGTCTCAGAAATAAATAAAACATTAAAAAAAAAAGGCCAGGATGTTCTACATTAATATGTCCTGGGGCACACAGCTGACTGAGGCCTTTGGAAGACAAGATTCATGTTATTTGCCTAACTAACTAACTAACTAACTAACTAACTAACTAACACATTATCCATCCTTTCTTCTTTTCATAGCCATTAATGGAGAAAGCGCCACACAGCACTGCAGCTAGATAGAGGTTAAGACCTGGCCCATAGACGCTCCACAGGTCATGACTTTAATATGCAGCATTTCAGTGACTTGTAATAACCTGACCAGGGCTAAGATGGAAATTGCCAGAAACAGGCTCACTTTGCCTCCCAGCATGCAGTTAGGTATGGATGGATGTGAAGCATCCTGCCCAGTAGATGACACCCTGCAGGCACACAGTCCATGCCAGCTTCCTACTCCAGAGCCCAACTGGGACAATCACCATGTTCTTGGTGCAGCCCCTGCCACGCTGTAATGACTCCGATGTGAAATTAAACTTCCTCTGGTCTCTTGAACCATAACCACTTATGGTAAAGGAAGGGCCTTCTCGCTTAACCTCTTGGTAATAATTCTTTTTTTAAAAAAATGCTTTATAGTGTTCAAAATGATTTCACATACATTAGCTCATTTGATCCATAGCCTCATAAAACAGATGCGATTATCATCATTTTACAGATAAGGGGAGAAGGAACCATCTTCCTAAGTGTCACTAAAAATTCTCAGTTGTTAAACACAAATATCAGTGGCTTCTGCATATTCCATTTTATCAATGCTCCATTGTTTAGCTACCCATTTTCTTATTGGCTGTTTCTCAATTTAGGTTGGTCCCAACTCTGCACAGCTGAAAATACCGCTGGCTGGAACATCTCATCATACACATATCTTTCTCTAAATTTTTGTTTCCTTAGGATCCATGACTACAAGTGGAATTAGTAAACTAAAACCTTAAACCTTCCGTAGTCTGAATGTAGCTGAAGCAGTATAGGGTGTTTAAAGGCCTATCCTCCCCCACCCCAGTGATAGAGCTTGTGGTAGGTCAGTCTTAGAACATGGCACAACTGGTCACTAAAACTAGAAAGCAGTTATGTATTGGATTTTGTGGGATCTGCTGATTTTATCCAAGAACTGCCTGGGTCCCTTTCCTGCAAATTCCTTCATTTTTCCTGTCACCTTGGCCCAGCCCAGCTCAGATGGAATGCTAATTTACAACGTGTATTACTGGATACGAAAAGTAACAGGGGCAAAGGACAGGAAGGTCAGTAGGAAGAAGCAGCAATAGAGTGGCTTTAGACTAATTGATTATTTTACAACAAAGACTTTAAACGCACCTACCAGTTGGGACCCTGGTGGAAGTTTCGCCAAAGTTGCATCACAGGGACTTTCTGGGACTCGAGCTGCAGCAGCAAAGATGGAGCTCTGGAGAGAGAAAGATGGAGAAAATGTCTTTAAGGAATTTACCACACGGTAACAGGTAATTATCACCCATCACCTCTAAGATGTTTAATGGGCATCTCAAATGTGACGTGTCCAAAATGGAAATCTTGATCTTCCTCCTAAACCTGTTTTTCTTTCTCCCAGACTTCCCTATTTTAATAAGCAATGCAACCACTCACCTAGTTGCTCAAACCAAAAATCTAGGACCTCTATTCCTCTCTATCCTGCTGATAGGATCCAGCCTTTCACTGAATCCTGTTGAATCTACCTGCACAATGTCGAAATATCGTAACTACCCTGGTGCAAGCACCATCATTTTCATGTATATAATCTAACCGTTTTCATCTATAGAATCTCCTAATCTGCTTACCCTCATCCATTCTCAACTCTCAAATCCCTGCTCCAAAAAAGCAGCCAGATTGGTTTTTTAAACATCAGACCCTGACACCTCCCTGGTTACCATTCTCTCATGGTTTTCCTTTTCACTTAGAATAAAATTCAAAAATTTGTCATGCCCTTCATGGCTCTGCATTATCTGGCCCTCCTCTCCACCTTTCCTCTCCTCTCCCTGGCTCATTCACCTGACCCACTGACCTCAGAGCCTCTGTAGCTGGCCGGTCCCTCCGATTGAATCACCTCAATGGCGCTTCAGAACTCATTTTAAATCATACTCTCAGGCTTGTTTTCCCTGGGCATCCAACCTAATATAGCCATGAGTACCATCATCACTGCCACTACCTAATCCGTTACACTTCTTTCGGTTTCTTCTCAACACTTGTTTCTCTAATACCCTATTTGTGTGCTCATTCTTTACCTCTCCCACTAGGTTCTAAGTTATGTACCATTAGAGCAGGAACTTGATTTTTTTCCCCATTCTATCGCACTGCCTGAAAGCACAGGAAGCATTTAGTAAGTGTTTATTGAATGAATGATAAATGCATGTTTGTCACAAATCTGTTTTATTGATTTATTCATTTGTTTAGCATTAATAAGTGAATGTAAACTCAGTGAAAACTGGGATCGTGTCCATTTTGTTCACTATTATATCTCCTAAGTTTTGAATAGAGCTATAGCAGTGACAAGTGCAAAGCTATGTTAAAGGAAGGCAGGGCAACTAAACTGACCGAAGGAGCTACGGGAGGACTCACAGATAAACCGGCACCTAAACACCGACTGAAAGAGGAGAGATCCAAAAAGACTGGGGAAGAGCCGCGTCAGAGGCAATCTCGCGAGGTGTTGGGCAGCCGAGATGGCTTCCAGCACTTGCCGCCACACTTAATGTGGCGACCAGGGAGGGTTCCTGGAGGAAATCACGCGAGAGTTGCATCACGCCTACGTGAAGTGCTCCGGGGGTGTGGAGCAGCCAAGATGGAGCCGGCCGCCGGCGGCCCCGGCCCGCTGATCATGAACAACAAACAGCCCCAGCCGCCACCACCTCCGCCACCCGCAGCCGCGCAGCCTCCACCCGGAGCCCCGCGGGCCGGCGGAGGCCTCCTGCCCGGGGGCAAAGCCCGGGAGTTCAACCGCAACCAGCGCAAAGACTCGGAGGTCAGGAGCTTCGGGGGGCGAGGACGGCACCGGGCGGGCGGCGGCGGGGGGCTCGGGGCCGCTCTCGGGTTCCAGCTGGGCTTCCCGGAGGGTTGGACATGACCCGGCGGAGAAGTTGTCATTTTACGGAGAAAGGAGCAGGAAACCAGGCTGGCATCCCCGGAGCCGGGGGTGTGAAGTCGGGGTCCCGTCCCCGAGCTCCGCCGCTCGGGAGAACCCGGAGCCGGCGACTGCTCGCTCGCTCCTCTGGGGCGGGGGCTGAGGGTGCGGCCTCCGGGCCCCAGCGCCTGGGGAAGCCGCCCCGGGCCCCAGTTCGGGGATGCGGAGTCAGGGGTCTGCGTGCGCTCCAGCGGGCAGGCGGGCGGGCGGCTGCGTCCCGACCCCTAATCATCTCTGCCCGCGGATCCTGTGGGCTTTGCAGCGCTCGGTGGGCGGTGTGTGTGGCCTGCGAAGGGAGCTCGAAACCGGACGGAGCTAATTATCGCTAATAGTACTACGCGCTCGGCGTTTCTGAGAGTAGGTGTTGGTAACATTCCCTATTCACTCTGACCGTACTAGTTCAGGTCCTGGCCGTAGTTTGACAGTGCCTAATGCGTCCTGGGCCGAACTGTTAACAATCATAAATAGGCATTGTAAACCTGCATTAGGGCTCAGCATTGCCTCGCTGGCTGGTGGGGTGTTCCTCTGGTTCCGGAGATACCGTAGTCTGGAACCGACTAGTCATCTCACCCGGAGTTAAAGAATTCCTCCCACTGCCTCCCATTGTAGATTTCATGAATGAAGACACACACGTCGCCGCCCTTTAGGGCTTCTTAATCAGCACGTTCCCAGAGTATATTCCGTGAGGTCTCCACCTGGGGTAACTCAGGGGCGGGTCAGTAGTGAGATGCTTAATGATAGGGAATTCCTCCTTGTCCAGGCGCAGTGTACCAGGTCATACCAGAGGCTGATGATACCATCTTTAGATATATGAAATCAGTTCCTCCCAAGCTTTTGTATTTTGTTAGCTAGTGCAGACCTCTGGTAAAACGTGTCAGAATTTGCTAAGTCCAAAGTAGAGGTCCTTTTTTGTTTGAATTGAATCATTTGAAAAAGCAATGACTCTGAGTTTTTAGAAGCCTTTGCATTGTGGGGTGATGGAGGAGTATGAAAGTTGGGGGGTGAGCCTGCCTTTATCAGAGGAGAAGTTTAGTTTAAAACTAGTTATGGAGGTGCCTTGGGTGGCTCAGGCAGTTGAGCATCTGACTCTTGATTTTGGCTCAGGTCATGATTCCAGGGTTGTGGGATTGGGCCCTATGTCTGGCCCCATGGTGAGCGTGAAGCCTGCTTAAGATCCATTCTCCCTCTCTCTCTCCTTTCTTCCCTCCCTGCCTCCCTCTGCCCCTCTCCCTTGCTGGCTCTCAAAAATAAAAATAAATAAAATTAGTTATAAGTTTTCCTAAGTAGCCACAGGTGATCAAATGAATACCCTTTGATGCATTTAAATGCCTTTTTCTGGGGCGCCTGGGTGGCTTAGTCGGTTAAGTGTCCGACTTTCGCTTAGGTCATGATCTTGCGGTTCGTAGGTTCAAGCCCGGCGTTGGGCTCTGTGCTGACTGCCAGCTCAGAGCCTGGAGCCTGTTTCAGAGTCTGTGACTCCCTCTCTCTCTGACCCTCCCCTCCTTACGCTGTCTCTCTCTCTCCTAGAAATAAATAAAAAACATTAAAAAAAATAAGTGTCTTTTTCTACTCTTTAATTTTTGTATAGACTAAACACATGAAAGGCCAGTCAGTGAACACATTCAAGCTGAGAGACCGGTTTTGAGTCGTTTTCTTAGAGATGCTGGTGCTGCACTCAGCTTTTTGGGGGCATAGCTGGACTCGGTGGGCTGGGAGCCTGAGCAGTGCCTGGAGGACAGGGAGGCCAACACTTGATGAGAGCCCGCTGTGTGCTCCATGATTTTGATTCGGCCTTAAAAACCTTGAAGATAGGGATGCCTGGGTGGCTCAGTTGGTTGAGCGTCTGACTTTGCCTCAGGTCATGATCTCACAGCCCGTGGGTTTGAGCCCTGCATCAGGCTCTACGCTGACAGCTCCTGAGCCTGGAGCCTGCTTTGGATTCTGTGTCTCCCTATCTCACTGCCCCTCCCTCACTCATGCTCTGTCTCTCTCCTTCAAAAACAAACAAAAAAACTCAAAGATAGATTTTTGTCATCCCTCTTCCATAAATGAAGAAACCGAAATTCATTAACTTGTGAAAGTGTACACCTCTGCCTCTGATGGAGTAGAGTTTTTTTTGTTTTTTTTTGTTTTTTTTCTTTTTCAGTTTCTGTGGGTTTGTTATGTCATTTTGTGGGTGGTCTTTGTCTTCCCAAGTAGCTTATAATTAAGCCTGAGGGCTCTACGTGTTCATCACCTCTTCTCCCTGTCACCTCTTCTCCCTTCCGAGCACAAGGCTTCCAAGATGGTGTTTCTCGGTGACCACCAGTCCCTGTCAGTGAAAAGATTCTCTTTGTCAGATTCTCTCCTGTGTGTGGGAGGGAAGGGAAATCATACTCTTAGGCTGCTACCTTCTCATTGAAATTTGAGAGAAGGGCAAGAAAGCTGAGAGCATCAATACTCACTTTGTCCAGAGCTGTTGATGACCTACTAGCCAGAAAGAAGTGAGGCTTCCGGAATCTTAGCACCATGTGGAATGGTCCATTCACTGCACAGAATATGTGCAGTGTTCATTCATCTGATGAGAATTTATTGGACTCTCAGCTCTCCGTTCATTCCCTCATTCGGGCCAGGTAGCGCGCTGGGCATTGTGGAGTCGTTGGTGAGCAGAGTGGACAGAGTTCTCACTGTTGGGATGCTTGCACTCTCGTGGGGAGGGAGACACAAAACAAATACACGTGCCTGTGTGATTCCCCGTTGTAAGCTCTCTTAAGGAAAAGTGGAAGGTGCTGTGCAAGGCCTTAATCGGGAGACCTGAGCTCGCCCTGGAGACGAAACGTGATAAAACCTCAGAGAAGTGGAGGTGATGGT